>CM070698.1:20290876-21490876 GCA_036346265.1 Melocanna baccifera
TTCGGCGATCGCGCTTTTCTGGGCCGACTACTCGCTAAGCCCGCGTTTTTTCACGCGGTGGAGTCACCCGCTACATCATCAGATACTGTGAAGCGCAATGAGTGCAAGGTTTCCGGAGAACCACGCGAATGTGCGATAGCATCGGGCTAAGAGCGGAACAAACGCTCTTCTTTCGGCGATCGCTGCGCTTTTCGGGACTACGCAGCCCGCTTACGTGGTGGAGTCACCTGCGGTACATCACGATACGGTGAAGGGCAATGGAAAGCAGCAAGGCTTCCGGAGAGAACCACGCGAACAAAGAGGCATCGGGCGGCATGAACAAACGCCTCTTTCGCGATCGCTGCGCTTTTCAGCGGGACTACTCGCTAAGCTCGCTTTTTCTACGTGCAGGAGTCACCACGGTACATCGCGGCATAATGAAGCGCAGCGAGCGGTGCAAGGGCTTCCCGAGAACCACGCGAATCAAAGTATAGCACGGTGGCAGGAACAAACGCCGGCGTATCAAGGCGCTTTTCACGCGGGGACCACTACCGCTAAGCTGCGCTTCTACATGGTGGAGTCACCATGGGTACATCACGGTGATACGGTGAAGCGGCAATGAGCATGCAAGGCTTCGGAGAACCACGCGAACAAAGTATAGCATCTGGCGCAGTGAACAAACACCTCTTTCGGCGATCAAGGCGCTTTTCTGGGGACTACCTGCTAAGCCTGCGTTTTCTATTTGGTGAGCCACCAGGGTACATCGCCGTGATACGCGTGAAGCGCGCAATGTGCAAGGTTTCCTGAGAACCACGCTTGAATGATGCGAGTAGCATCAAGGCTAGCGCGAACAAACGCCTTCTTTCGGCGTATCGCTGCGCTTTTCACGCTGGAACTACCGCTAGGGGCTGGCGCTCTTTCTACGTGGTGGAGTCACCCGCGGTACATCGGGATACGCAAAGTTTTGCCGAGCAGGCAAGGCTTCCGAGAACGCACATGACGAAGGCAGATAGCAAAGCGGCAGCGGAACAAACGCCGGGCTTTCGGCGCATCTCGGGCCACGACTACCCGCTGCTTCCGCTTTTTCAAGGCGGCAGGAGTCACCCACGTACATCCGTATACGCGTGAAGCGCAATGCTGAGTTGTGCAAGGCTTCCGGAGAACCACAGCGAATCAGTGGAGTAGCATCGGGCTGGGCAGTTGGAACAAACGCTTTCATCGGCGATCGTTGCGCTTTTTCAGCGGGACTACCGCTCAGCCTCGCGTACTGCAGGAGTCCGCTCACGGGTACATCACGTTTAAAGTGAAGCTACAGCGGAGCAGTAAGGCTTCCGGAGAACCACGCCAAGGTGCGAGCAGCATCTGGCCAGCAGCTGAACAAACGCCCTTCGCGATCGTTGGCGCTTTTTCAGCTGGGGACTATACGCAGCACCGCGTTTTTCTACGCAGTGGAGTCACCTCATGCATCGCCGTATACGATAAGCGCAGCAGAGGTGCAAGGCTTCCGAGAATCACACGTGCGGAATGTGCGAGTAGCATCGGGCGGCAGCGGAACAAACGCCTTCTTTTCGCGACATCGCGATGCGCCGGGCCGACCACCGCTAAGCCTCGGCGACGCAGGAGCTGGCACCGCGTACGCTTCTCCGCCACGATACGGTGAAGCGGCAATGAGCGCAGTAAGCGCTTCCTGAGAACCACGCCGAATGTGCGAGTAGCATCGGGCGGCAAAGGAACAAACGCCTTCTTTCGGCGATCGCGGCGCTGGGACTACCTGCTTCCGCGCTTTTTCTACGTGGTGGAGTCACCCGCGTTACCGCCGTACGGTGAAGCGGCAAGAGTGCAGCGTAAGGCTTCCGGAGAACCACGCTGAACAGGCGATAGCACGGGGCGGCAGAGAACAAACGCTTCGGCGATCGCTGGCGCTTTTCGACTACCGCTAAGCCCGCTTTTTCTACGTGGTGGAGTCACCCGCGGGTACATCGGTATACGAAGCCGCATGAGCAGGCAAGGCTTCCGGAGAACCACGCGGAATGGCAGATAGCATCGGGCGCAGAACAAACGCTCGGCGATCGCTGGCGCTACGGGGATCACCGCTAAGCTCGCGCTTCTACGGTGGAGTCACCTGCGGGTACATCGCCGTATACGTGAAGCGCGCCGAGCAGCAAGGCTTCCGAGAACCACGCGAACAGGCGATAGCACGGGGCGGCAGCGAACAAACGCCTTCTTTCGGCTGACGCGCGCTTTTCACGGGACTACCCGCTAAGCTCAAGGCTTACTGCAGGAGTCACCCGCGTACATCGCCGTACACTGAAGCGGCAGCGGAGCAGCAAGGCCCGAGAACCACGCGGAATGAGCGATAGCATCGGGCAAGGCAGCGGAACAAACGCCTCTTTCTCGATGGCGCTTTTCACGGGACCACCGCTAAGCCCGCTTTTTCACGTGGTGGAGTCACCCGGTACATCGCCGATACGGTGAAGGGCAATGAGCAGCAAGGCTTCCGAGAACCACGCGGAATGTGCGATAGCACGGGCGGTGAGTGAACAAACGCTTCTTTCGCGCACGATCGTTGCGCTTTTTCGACTACCCGCTAAGCCTCGCTTTACGGAGTCACCCGGTACATCGCCGGTATACGGTGAAGCGGCAGCGAGCAGCAAGGCTTCCGAGAACCACGGAACAAAAGGAGCAGCACGGGCGGCAGCTGAACAAACGCCTTCTTTCGCGATCAAGGCGCTTTTCAATGGACTACACCGCTAAGCCTCGCGCTTTTTCTACTGGTGGAGTCACCCACGTACATCGCCGATACGTGAAGCGGCATGAGCAGCAAGGCTTCCGAGAACCACGCAAATGTGCAGCACGGGCTAGCGAACAAACGCTTCGCGGTCATGCGCCACGGACTACCCGCTAAGCCCGTTTACGTGCAGGGAGTCACCCGTGCTTATATCACGGATACTGTGAAGGCAATGAGCAGGCAAGGCTTCCTGAACATCCCAATTTTGCTTTTATTTTGAAGAAATAATAAATTAATAACTAATTATTCGAATTTTGGGTTAAAGTTTCGTTGAAAAGAAAATTTAATATCTCAAAATAAGTTGGAAATATTTTTCATATGTTTAAAACATTATCGCGAGTTATGAATTTTTCTGAATTTTGGAATTTATTTGGTATTTTTCTGAGTATTTTAAAGTCTCCTAATGATTTCAAAATATATAAAAGATTTAAATATCAAATCTCCTCGCTGACACTTGTCAAGCATCCGAGCCCTTCCTCCCGCCCAGCTCATCCCCGCGCTTCACGCTCATCCCGCCTTTCCTCTCTCTCGCGGGCGCCAAGTGTTTGATCCGATCGGCACTCTGGCTAACCCAAATGACTAACACTCAAAAGGATTAATCATCCTATAGGGTAGGTTGATCCTCCCCGCCTGATCAAGTTACCGCGCTTTCTTCCTCTCTCCGCCTCCCTGCTGCTCGAGCCTGGGCCCGCGAGGTTGAGCTTTTTCGATTTGCCGAAGCTGGCCCCACCACATAGAACCGGTCGGACTCACCGCCGTCCCACTCACAAAGCCGCTGCTCTGACGCAAGTCGCCATCTTGACCGCTTCATGACACAGATAACGCAATACCTGCTGCCACTTAGTACACCCCATCTGGCCAGATCTAACTCCTGGCGCTGATTGAATCTCGACGCTCTTTCACTTACCTCTTCGCCCGTGATCCGCCCCGACTTCCTTATGCCACACGCCACTAATCCAACCGCCGCCGATTTCCTTCTTTTCTTCTCTCATCGAGCTGTCTCCCGCGCCGTGTCCTCCGTCCCGACATTTCTTCCTCGCGATCACCGCAAGCCGCCATTATTGATTAAAACCAAGCTTGAAAGCTTCAGCCGCCAATTATTTCCCGTACTGACCGCATATTAATCCTCTCCCGCCTCCACCGCTATTGGCCAAAGATCGCTACCCTCCCCGCCGATTCATCTCCTCCGGCTGCCTAAGTCCGGCGACCGCGCGTCGCTACAACACTCCCGCCTATAAACCTGCACCCGAGGTTTCTTCACGCCGCCTCTCTCACTCTCTCGCCGATCACCCGAGCGCCGAGCCTCCCTACGCCCGATTTTTCCCCGCGTTTAAATACCCGCCGAGCACCCCGCCGCTGGCTACTCATTCTCGACGCCTTTCCGACGTTGCTGGTGCCAGACGATTTCCGCCACTCTTCCCGAGCTGTTGCGCCATCGATCACCTCCGAGGTTCTCTCACCACGCCTTCGCCGATTCTTCCTCCGGCCACCGCTCGCAAGAAGGTACCGGCGCATTCCTCGATCCTCTTCATTTTGGTACCTTGCCTGCCGCCGATCACGGAGTTCGGCACTTGGCCTCGCAGGCGCCACCACCGGCCACACTCGCCACCGCGGCCAGGTGGCGCAGGCGTGGCGCTGACGGCGCCACGCCGGGCCGCCACCCAGCGCCCCTCGCCACCTGCGCAGCGCCATGCCGGGCAAAGCGCAAAGGACGCAGCCACGCCGCACCACGCCGCCACCACGTGTGTGCCGTTTCGGCTGCCTCCCGCAGATAATCTCAAGAGGATTACCTACCCATTAAGGGTAGGCAAGGCTCCCGCTCACTTAGCTAGCCGCCTCTCTCCTCCTCCCACTCCTCTGCTGCTCGCTCGGGCCTCCGCTACCGAGGTTGAGTTTCTCCGCTTATTCCACGGCTGTGTAGGCCCCACCTGGTCACCGACCACCCTCAAGCTTAGCCACCGACAAGTGGGTCCCGAGTCCAGTGGGTCCCACATGTCGAGACTTATTTTAATGAAATTTGGACCAGGGACCCCACATGTCGCAGATTTCCGATTTCTCGGATTTATTCAAATCTAGATTTTCAAATAGCCATATCTTTTTCATTTTAGCTCCAAATTGGTCCATTCAAATTTCTAAATTCATCTAAAATTTCAATCTTTCATTTGGCATATTTATTTTCAATTTTTGAATTTTTATTTTATTTTATTTATTTGGAATTCTCGATTTACGGTAGAGACCGATTTGTCCGAGCAATCTCAAGAGCAAGTTGTGGAAGATTTCAACTGCACACAGGAAGGCAAGTCTCCTTTGACCATTTTGTTCTATGTTTTGCAAGTTTCCTTTGATCAATTTGCTCCAATGATTTATAAAATGAGTAGGTAGTTATTTTAAATTAATGCATGCTTATGTTATATCAAGTGATAGTTTGATTTAGAAAATTTAGTTAAAGACCCAATTTGTTATACCTTCCATTGAAAATTGTTTACCTTGTACCATTGTCAACTTAGGATATCCCTTTGACTCAATAATAAGTTAGTGTTACAATTGTTGAATGTTTAAAAACTAGCAAATGCTTAGCGAGCAAATGAATATATTAATGTTCAAATGAGTAGCATGTTTATCAAATGTTTTGATGAATGATTTGTTTGAACATTGGTAATGGATGTTACCATTGTTAAAATGTTTTGTTTGAACATTGGCAATGGAGGTTACCATTGTTAAATATTTTGTTTGAAAAGTGGTAATGGATGTTACAACACCAGTAATTTGAAAATCAAAGCGGAAAAGTTGACAAGGGTGGATGGAAGGTTTACCGTGCGCAAAGCACGAGAATCGTGGGTTTGTGAATGAGCCACCCCGTCGCATTAATGACCGACGCTTGTGTTTGTCCAAACCGAGCAAAACAAAGATAACGACAAGTCTATATGGGTACGATCTAGCTAACTACCCTATAATAGTGTAGTTTAGATATCACCGGGTGTATTGAGTGCCGTGGTGTACTCGTTACTCATAGTGAGGGACAGTGGTTCATCACACTCATATGGCGCAAGAGGGGCTCCAACTCGTGGATTCGAGTTGTGGTGAAACCTTAGCGGGTGGTATTTAAACTATACCGAGTAGGTGAAAGGCTTTGTGATACCATCTCCGGTCTCATGCCAAAGGAAGCGTGTTGACTATTAAGATAATTTATCTCTGTGGGTAAAGTTGTACAACCTCTCGCAGTAGTTAAAACTATTCGAATAGCCGTGCCTACTGGCCAAGGGCGGGTAAGGAATGCATTCACATGGTACAAGTTTTGGTTTTAATTTCAAAACAAAATGAGTTGGAGAAAACTCGGAGTAGTATAACTCGTGTGATGTCTGTGATCAGGGGTGTAACTCCGAGGTTTTTGAAAATTGGCATGTGATGGTTCTAGATATTAGTGTTGATAGTTTAACCTTCACTAAAGTACTTATCCATTTTCGATTATTAAAAACAAGTTGTTTACAAAATGGCTTTTAAAGTAATTATGTAGATTTGAAATAAAATGCTGATTTTTGCAAATAAACCATATAGCCTTCTTTTGTGAAACCTTACATCTATGCATTTTTTCCCAAGACTTGTGGAGTACATTTTTGTACTCACCCGTGGTTCTATAAATATAAAAGGTAGAGTGGAGAAGACTGTCGAGAGTATGACTTCTCATACCAATGTGGATGCGGTGGATTATTCCTGATGCCTAGGATTCGCTTCCTACCACCTCTTAAGTGGCATTGATGGGTCGATCAAGTTATCTTTGCTTCCGCCGTGTTTATTTTTGCTTGTGGTTCTGTGGAACCTTAGTAAGGCAATGGCCTTTGTAAAACTTCGATACTATTGTAATAAAGCGTTGTTGGCAATGTATCATCTTTTCTCGCTTGAACTGTGTGTACTAGCATTGATCTCCCACTAGTACAAGAATCAATGTGGGGTCTGGGAGTTTCTACTCCGGTCTCACTGTATGGTATCGAGCCATCTTGACCGTAGGACGAGCCCTAGGTTTTGGGAAGCTTTAAGGATTTATATTTAATAAAAATTTATGTACAAAAATATAAGTTTTTTGCTTCTACTCTTTCTCACTTAGTATCTTATTCTTGTCCTACTCTCATTATTTAAAAATCTTTACTAATCTCTCCTTATTCTCAAACTTATAGATGGCAGGTTCTTCGTTGTCTTCTCACTCTGGTGGATCACCATTCTCATGGCGAGAGTGAGGGAGCTTTTTGCGACTCTTTCTATTTACAGCTAATGCAAGATCTCAAATATAATCAATGCCTCATTTTCGCAGGGCGGAACACTCAGAGTGATGACTATGGATTCATGGACCATGGAAGTATTCATCTATGCTTCGGATGGGCAGCTTGACCTCTCGTCATACCAGGCTGAGCACCCTCGACTCCACCGTGCGCACGCTTATCCAAGATGCAGCCAAGATGGCGAGCAGCAGAGTTGTGCAGAGGCACAAGGGAGAGTTACGCATGCCGCCTCTTCTCGCTTCTTTCCGATTACCGTGAGCGGGACAGACTCCATCCCGAAGCTTTCCAGATCGTGGTCGGACGACCCACGCCGCCTCATCAGTGTGCTTCACCCAAGCATCGGGCCGCGACTACACGCGTGAGCTCAGCAGAGATAGGACTTCTCCGAATGCTTCGACGCCGAAGCTACGACCACTCCGACACTCTCCGAGCACACCGCCGCAGAGTCGCACCGCCCACGCCGACGTAGACAAAGCAGTGAGACGCCCTGAGCAGAGGGTGGAGCGGCTTCGAGCCGCCACCACTACACCGACTCCACCAGCTCCCGTTGTCGCTCCGCCAAAGACTCTCAGACCTCGCACTAGGCTCACGGCAAGGAAGAGTGTGCGACGCCCATCCGCTACTACTCCGACTGACATCGACGGATCCAGCCGAGGACGCCGCAGATCCTGCTCCAGATCACCTACTTTCAGCCAGAGCCGATCACTGGCCGCTGCGCCACCAACAACCGCCATGGATTTGGACAGAGTCACCGCCGGACTCAGAGGAGGATCCCGAGGAGGAGCCATGAGGAGCGTATCATCATTGAGGACAATTAGATGTTAGATAGACTACCCTGTTCTTCAGCTTGCTTATCGATACTAGAACGCTTTTATAATGATATGATGTAATAAAATGGATTGTATTGAGCCTTGTGCATTTGTGGTACAACCATTTCAAAAGTTAATTTGAATTTCAAAAGTTGAGTTTTCTCAATCATTCGTTGTGTTAATCTTGTGTGTGGTTTTGGGATGATAAACCGCCTGCCTCTCATCTATGCTTTTCCCTTTTTCAGCTTCTTTCTTGATGGAGCTTCAGATGGTGAACACGAGAAGCAACATCAACAACAACCTGCCCAACAACAATGAGGTCCCAATTCCACCTCCACGCCCCAAGCTCCCAACATGGAACAAATGATGGCCATGCAACTACAACTTCTTCTGTGCTTTGGCCCAAAATCAAGTCAATCAAGCTCAAGAAGTACCTATTCACCCACCGCAGTCTAAGCTCTGGGAATTCATGAGGACCGATCCCCATTCTGACAGATCAGATCGCCGATCCGTTGGAGGCGGATGATTGGATTAAGGAAGTGGAAAGGAAGCTGAATTTAGCTCAATGTGCTGAACATGAGAAGGTTATATATGTCGCTCATCAACTCCAAGGAGTTGCGCCAATTGGTGGGACAATTATCACACAGCACACCGTGATGCTCGTAACATTGGTTGGGCAGAATTTTGGAAGCCTTCCGTAATGCTCATATTCCTATGAGTATTATGGAAATGAAGAGGAAGGAGTTCCATCATCTACAAGCAGGAAACTCGAGCGCTTCCGCTTATTTAAGCAAATTCATTCACCTATCTAGATATGCCCTGTAAGATGTGGCGACGATGCCGCAAAGATTTGGAGGTTTATGGGAGGGATAGACCCCAACCTCAAGGTTCAATTAGTCTCCAATGACTACCCTACTTTTCAAAGATCTAGTGAATAAAGCTTTATTGCAAGAAGATGCTCAACGCCAACTCTTCGACTCTAAGAGGAAGTTCCAAGCTCAAGATCAGCCGAAGCGAAAGGCCTCACGATTCACGCCACCACAGCATAACCGACTTCCACACATAATCATACAAGTGATACCGATTTCTGTCGACTCTCGTCTTACCTCAAGCTCCTAGAACTGGGAATGCACCCAATCGCGAAGCAAAATAGAAATAGTAGCCGCAGGAGTGCAATGCTACAATTGCAAGAATATGGGACACTATGCCCAGAATCGCCCACCGTAAACGCCAAGCGGTAACCCCGTTCGTTTCAATCTTGACCCACACCACCAAAGAAGAGCTCCAACCAATGGTCAAGGACGTGGAAGCCCTCAAACTCCCAAGACTCCACAAAACATTAATCGAGGGCGATCAACCATGTTACCGCAGAGGCAATAAGATGCACCGCATGTAGTTCGGGTAAGTTTCTAGTGAACTCGCATCAAAGAATTATATTATTTGATTCTGAGCTACACATTCTTTCGTAACAAAGGCTTTTGTTGAAAAGAATAATTGGAAAATTTGTTTGCTAAAGGACCTTATGATAGTCCAATCTCCGAAAAGAATTGAGGACTAATTTGGTTAGCCCTAGTGCAACCATAATTATAAATGGAGTAAAGTTCCTAGCGAACCTTATTATAATAGACTCGATGGCATAGATATAATACTTGGTATGGATTGGCTGATCAAGTATAAAGGATGATAGATTGTGCCAATCGTGCCATTATCCTTACCAATTTCGATGGAATTCGAGTAAGACATGAGGCGCTTATGCACTCAAAGAAAGACAAGATGTTAACCAAACCTAAAAGGGAAAAGTTTGGAAGATGTGGTCGATAGTTCATGAGTACCCGTGATGTTTTTCCCAAGATTTGCCTGATTACCACACGATCGAGAAGTTGAATTTGTTATAAACACGGTGCCCGGCATACCCAATATCAAAGAGACCTTATCGGATGTCGTACCGATGATTTAGCGTGTCAAGAGGCAGATCCAAGAATTGTATGAGAAAGGATTCATCTGCACTCAAGTTCTTTCGCCTTGGGGAGCCCCAAAGGTTCTAGTAAAGAAGAAGGATGGTAGTCAACGGATGTGCGTTGATTATCGAGCTTTAAATGAAGTCACTATAAAGAATAAGTATCCTTTACCTCGGATCGATGATTTGTTTGACCAACTCATAGGATCAAGTGTCTTTTCCAAGATTGATCTTCTTCGGTCGATATCATCACTGAAGATTAGACTGAAGATATACCAAAAGATGTGCCTTTCGCCACAAGATATGGATTATATGAGTATACGGTGATGTCTTTGGTCCGACAAATGCACCGCATATTTCATGAACTTGATGAATAAAGTCTTTATGGATTATTTAGATAAGTTTGTTGTTGTTTTCATAGATGACATTCTTATCTATTCAAAGAATAACAAAGAACATGAAGGTCATCTAAGGATAGTGTTGCAAAGACTCCGTGGAACACCAGCTATATGCCAAATTTAGCAAATGTGCATTTTGGTTAAAGGAAATTGAGTTTTGGGACATGTGATCTCAGCAGTAAGGAGTATCCAGAGATCCCGGAAAAGTTAAGGATGTATTAAATTGACTTCCACCCAAGACAAGAACTGAGATCCGTCATTACTTAGCTACTATCATCGATTTATTGAAGGTTTTTCCAAGATTGCCGCATCTTTAACCCAAAGTTAAAGAAGGAGAAGAAATTTGAATGGAGTAAACTCGTGAGGATAGTTTTCAAGAGTTAAAGAAAGGGTTAACTTCAAAGATCGGTTCTCATGTTAACCCATATTCAAAAGATTTTGAGATATTTTGTGATGCTTCAAAACAAGGTCTTGGCTGTGTACTAATGCAAGAAGGAAGGGTGGTAGCTTATGCATCAAGGCGCTTAAGACCGCATGAAGAAAATTATCCCACTCATGATTTAGAAATACTCACGTTATGCATGTCAGTTATGGAGGCATTACTTAATCAAGTAATCGTGTGAAGATATACACGATCATAAAAGTTTAAAGTATATATTCACCCAATTGATCTTAATATGAGACAAAGAAGATGGCTCGAATTGATAAAGGATTATGATGTGGGAATACACTATCATCCGGAGAAAAGCTAATGTGGTAGCCGACGCTTGAGTCGAAGAGTCATATGAATAATCTGTCAATTCCAGATAAGCGTTAACCCTCCATGAGGAATTCCAAAGATTAAATTTGGAAATAGTTAACGAAGGTATTCTATCTACATTGAAGGTTCACTCTACCTTGGAAGATCAGATCAAGGCACCCATTATGAGAGGATAAATATGTTAAAGAGATAAAAGAGAATATGAAGAAAGGTAAAGTACCTGGATTCTCGTAAGATGAAGAAGGAATTTTGGTTTGGAAAGAGAATACTAGTACCCTAGAAAAAGGAAATAAAAGATTTAATCTTAAAAGAAGCTCATGAATCAGGATATTCAATTCATCCTCGAAGTACAAAAATGTATCAGATTTAAAGGAAAGTTACTGTGGAACAGTGATGAAAAGGGAAATTGCAGAATATGTAGCCTTGTGTGACATATGTCAAAGAGTTAAAGCAGAGCATCAAAGACTCACGGTCTTTTGCAACCTCCGCATATACCGAATGGAAATGGGAGGAAATTGGAATGGATTTCATAACAGGACTACCAAGAACCAAGTTAGGTTATGACTCAATTTGGGTTAGAAGTTGACCGTTTAACAAAAGTCGCTCATTTCATACCAAAGAAGACTACATATTCGGGAGATAGATTAGCAGAGCTTTATATGTCAAAATTGTGTGTTTGCATGGAGTTCCAAAGAGGATAGTGTCGGATAGAGGAACACAATTTACCTCAAGATTTTGGCGTGCTTCATGAAGTTTTGGGCACCAATTTAAATTTCAAGATCGCTTATCATCCTCAAACAGATGGTCGTATTAACGGTAAATCAGATATTGAAGATATGTCTGAGAGCATGTGCTTTAGCCAATAAAGCCAGCTTGGGATAAAAGTTTGCCCTATGCGGAATTTTCATAATAATAGCTTATCAATCTAGTCTCAAGATGTCTCCGCTTGAAGCTTGTATGGCGAAAATGTAGAACACCGTTATATTGGTCGAGACCTGAGAGAGTCAAGTATTCTGACCGGATATCTTAAAGTTAGCGTAAGATCAAGTTCGCTTAATCCGAGAACGATTGAAAACAAAGCACGCACTGCATAAAAAGAGTTATGCCGATAATCATCAAGAATGTTGGAATTTACGCCAGCGATCATGTGTATCCGAAAGTGTCACCCATGAAAGGGATGCGCGATTCAAAGTCAAGGTAAGCTTTGCCCCAAGGTATATTGGGCCATTTCTTAGTTATAGCAAGAAGAGGTGAAGTCGCTTATCGCCTAGAACTTCCACCTCGCTTGCTGTGTGTACATGATGTATTTCATGTATCACGCTTGAAAAGTGTTTGAGAGTACTGTGAGGAGTTGATACCTTTGAGGATGTTGATTTAAAAGAGGACTTGACATATCTCGAACTTCCTCACAAGATTTTGGAAGAGGCAGAGCATGCACAAGAAACAAGACTATCAAACTCAGAAGTGTGCAATGGAGCAACCGTCCGTGAGTCAAGCAACCTGGGAACGAGAAGAGGATCTTCTGTTGCAGTTTCCTAATCTATTTCTCGCTTCATCCGAATCTCTGGTCTAGATTCCTTCTAAGGGGGTAGGTTTGTAACATCCCAATTTTTGCTTTTATTTTGAAGAAATAGTTTTAAATTAATAATTTCCAATTTTCTCGAATTTCAAGTTAAAGTTTCGTTGAAAAGAAAATTTAATATCCAAATAAGTTGGAAATATTTTTCATATGTTTAAAACATTAATCGAGTTATGTGAATTTTTCTCGAATTTTTGGAATTTATTTGGTATTTTTCTCGAGTATTTTAAAGTCTCCTAATGATTTCGAATATATATAAAAGATTTAAATATCAAATCTCCTGGCCGACACTTGTCAAGCATCCAGCCCTTCCTCCCTACCGAAGCTCATCCCCGCCGCCTTCACGCTCATCCCGCCTTCCCTCTCTCTCATGCGCCAAGTGTCGGCAAGATCCGACGGCAGCCTGGGCTAACCCAAATGACTAACACTCAAAAGGATTAATCATCCTTATAGGGTAGGTTGATCCTCCCGCCCGATCGGTTACCGCCCGCTCTCTTCCTTTTTCCGCCTCTCGGCGCGTGCTCGAGCTCCGCCCGCGCGCGAGGTTGAGTTTCTTTTTTCGATTTGCGCCGACAAGCGGCCCCACTGGTCATAGACCGGCCCGTGGACTCCACCGCCGCCAGGCCCCACCCGCCAAAGCCGCCGCTCCCGACTGCGTGTCGCCATCTTGACCGCTCATGATTGCCGACAAATCGCAGCCGCCCGTTGCCACTTAGTACACCCCATCCGCCGTATCTAATCAACGCGTTGTCGGATTGAATCTCAACCGCATCCTTTCACTTACCCTTCGCCTCGTGATCCTCGCGCCTTGATCTACTTTCCTATGCCACGCCACTAATCCAACCGTAACTGCCCGATTTCTCTTTTCTTCCTCTTCATCGACATGCGCCCATCGGCCGGTCGCCCTCGACATCTTCCTTCTTCCTCATCGCCGCCGCTGCCGCTTATTAAATTAGAAAACCGCTTTGAAAGCTCAGCTTGGCCAATTATTTCGTGCTGATCATGTGTGATATTAATCCCCGCCTCCACCGCGCGGCAGCTTCGCATAAAGATCGCCATATTCTCTCTCTCGCCGCCGCATTCATCTCTCTCCGATACACCTAAGTCCGGCGAACTTCGCGCGTCGTTATAGCACCCTCTCACTATAAAACCCACACTCCAGGTTCTCACCGCTGCCGCCC
The DNA here is from genome assembly GCA_036346265.1 of Melocanna baccifera. Lineage (NCBI taxonomy): Eukaryota > Viridiplantae > Streptophyta > Magnoliopsida > Poales > Poaceae > Melocanna > Melocanna baccifera. Next base: position 20,304,602 of record CM070698.1, read on the forward strand.
TCCTCACCTCTCAAGCTAATCACCCTGAGCGCCAGAGCCTCCCTACGCCCCGATTTCTTCCTCATGCTTCAAATACTCCGGCGAGCACCGCCGCTCTGGCTTCCTCCTTCTCGCTCGACGCCTTCCGACGCTGGTTGGTGCCAAGACGATCTCCGCGACTTTTCCCCGAAGCCGCCGCGCCATCGATCACCTCCGCCGCTGAGGTTCTCCTCTCATCCGACGCGCCTCTCCGCCGATTCTTCCTCCGGTCACCTCGGCCTCGCTGAAGGCACCGATGCATTCCCTCGATCCTTCTCTTCATTTGGTACCTTGGTCGGCCGGCCGATCATCGAGCTCCCGACTTTCGGCCCCCGTGCGCGCCACCATCGCCAAACTGGCCACCGGCTGGCCGAGGTGGCAGCAGCAGATCGGCTGATCGGGCGCCACGCCGGCCACCCGAGCGCTCCTCGCCACCTGCATGGCGGGCGCTGCCACGCTCGGCAAAAAAAGCGTTGACGCAGCAAACACGCGGGCGACACGCCGTCACCACGCGGTGTGCCACGCAGTTTGCGCGGCCTCCGCGCGATAATCCTCAAGAGGATTACCTCACCCATTAAGGGTGGTGGCGCGGCCTCCTCTCTCACTTGGCTAGCGCCGCCTCCTCCTCCCACTCCCTGCCGCTGCTCGGAGCCTTGGCCCGCTACCGAGGTTGAGTTTTCTCCGTTTATTCACGCCGACTGTGTAGGCCCCACCCTGGCCGCCGACCCTCATGCTAGCCACCGACAAGTGGGTCCCGAGTCCAGTGGGTCCCACATGTCGAGACTTATTCTAATGAAATTCTCTGACCAAGTGGACCCCACATGTCGAGATTTCAATTTCTGGATTTATTCAAATCGAGATTTTCAAATAGCCATATCTTTTTCATTTTAGCTCCAAATTGGTCCATTCAAATTTCTAAATTCATCTAAAATTTCAATCTTTCATTTGGTATATTTATTTTCAATTTTTGAATTTTTATTTTATTTTATTTATTTGGAATTCTCGATTTACGTGTAGAGACCGATTTGTCCGAGCAATCTCAAGAGCAAGTTGTGGAAGATTTCAACTGCATACAGGAGGCAAGTCTCCTTTGACCATTTTGTTCTATGTTTTGCAAGTTTCCTTTGATCAACTTGCTCCAATGATTTATAAAATGAGTAGGTAGTTATTTTAAATTAATGCATGCTTATGTTATATCAAGTGATAATTTGATTTAGAAAATTTAGTTAAAGACCCAATTTGTTATACCTTCCATTGAAAATTGTTTACTCTTGTACCATTGTCAACTTAGGATATCCCTTTGACTCAATAATGAGTTAGTGTTACAATTGTTGAATGTTTAAATACTAGCAAATGCTTAGCGTAGCAAATAAATATATTAATGTTCAAATGAGCAAAGATGTTTATCAAATGTTTTGATGAATGATTTGTTTGAACATTGGTAATGGATGTTACCATTGTTAAATGTTTTGTTTGAACATTGGTAATGGATGTTACCATTGTTAAATATTTTGTTTGAAAAGTGGTAATGGATGTTACCACCGTAATTTGAAAATCAAAGGGAAAAGTTGACAAGGGTGGATGGAAGGTTTGGTCTGGTGCGCTAGCACGAGAATTGTTGGGTTTGTGAATGAGCCACCCGTCGCATTAAGGACCGACGCTTGTGTTTGTCCAAATCTGAGCAAAACAAGACAACCACAAGTCTATATGGGTACGACTCAGCTAACTACCCTATAATAGTGTAGTTTAGATATCACCGTGGTGTATTGAGTGCCAGGCAAACTGTTACCATAGTGAGGGACTTGCCTGATCGTACTCATATGGCGCAAGAGGGGCCTCCAACTCTGTGGATTCGGTTGTGTGGTGAAACCTAGCGGTGGTATTTAAACTATACCGAGTAGGTGAAAGGCTTTGTGATAATTTATCTCGGGTCTCATGCCAAAGGAAGCGTGTTGACTATTAAGATAATTTATCTCTTGTGGGTAAAGTTGTACAACCCTCTCCAGAGTTAAAACTATTCGAATAGCCGTGCCTTACTGGTCTAAGGGCGGGCAAGGAATGCATTCACATGGTAGAAGTTTTGGTTTTAATTTCAAAACAAAATGAGTTGGAGAAAACTCGAGTAGTATAACTCTCGGATGTTCAGACTGTGGGGTGAACTCGAGGTTTTGAAAATTGGCCGTGATGGCCCGAGATATTAGTGTTGATAGTTTAACCTTCACTAAAGTACTTATCCATTTTCGATTATTGAAAACATGTTGTTTACAAAATGGCTTTTAAAGTAATTATGTAGATTTGAAATAAAATGCTGATTTTTGCAAATAAACCATATAGCCTCTCCTTTGTGAAACCTTACATCTATGCATTTTTCCCAAGATCTTTGGAGTACATTTTTGTACTCACCCGTTGCTCTATAAATATAAAGGTAGAGTGGAGAAGACTGTCGAGAGTATGACTTCATCGCACCAATGTGGATGCGGGGATTATTCCTGATGCCTAGGATTCGTTTCCCGCCAATTGCTCTGTGGTGATTGATGGGTCGATCAAGATCTTTTTGCTTCCGCTGTGTTTATTTTTGCTTGTGGTCTCTGTGGAACCTTAGTAAGGCAATGGCCTTTGTAAAACTTCGTATACTATTGTAATAAAGCGTTGTTGGCAATGTATCATCTTTTCTCGTCTTGAACGTGTACTAGCATTGATCTCTGGACTAGTACAGAATCACATGTGGGGTCTGGAGTTTCTACCTGTGTCTCATGTATGGTATCAGAGCCATCTTGATCAGACGAGCCTCTAGGTTTTGGGAAGCTTTTCTGATTTATATTTAATAAACATGTAAACATAAAATATACTTTTACTTACTCTTTTCTTACTTATATCTTGTTCTTGTCCTACCTCATTATTTACATACATCTAGACCAAACTTATAGATGTTTGTCAGTTTTAAATTTCATGGATCACTTCCACTTTGCTAGGCGACGTGAGGAGATATCCGCTCTGTTTAATGCATTAGTATTCAGAACTGTTAGTGATATGCCCTAGTGCAACATGAGATGTTGTATGTCACATATCGTGCCGTTCTTGATCCCGGTTCATTATTGATCAATGAGTAGTGCGGCGCCGAGTGCAACCAAATACAGAACGATCCGACCATATGCGCGGGGGTGCCGAGGTGATCGCCGGCCACGATGTCGCCATGGACACGGTCGACGTCGGCCGACGTGGCTACCAAATCCTCGCACCGCATATGAGACACGCGGCAGCTTCTGCCATGCTCTTAGACGGCTTGACTCAAGGGCCACGCAGCCACGTAGAATCCTAGAGGGTTGAGATCGCGGGCATGGTCTCGCATGGGGCAACATGGCGCGGACTACCGGAACTGAGGAGGCATAAAAGACGCCATGAGAACATTCGGATTCTATCCATTTGCCGACGGGGGGCGATATCTCAGAAAGATGTACGGGCGGGACGCCGACGATGGCCGCGACGAAAGTGCACGAGGCAGGCGTGGACGACGCTGACATGTTAAGAAGCGGGCGAGAGAGAGAGATGGTGGCAATCAAGTTTACTGGCGACGCGGAGCGGGATCGGGACGATCTGCGCTGCACGCGACAAGAGCCGTGATTGAGCTATTAAGTAGGGGACACAGCGCGGGCGGGCTTGAAGCTCATCGAGAGGACGCGGGCACGTGACAAAGGGCGAGAGTTCAACGGAGTGATCCGCTCCGTTAATATGTCTTACGGGCCGCTATTAACATGGGAAGACGCTGACATCGCGTACCGGAACTGCTGCGTGGAGTCTGGAGCACGCTTAACGGGTTGGAACACGCCGACCAGGATTCCAACCGATACGATTTGGATGTTGGACTCAATTCGAACGAAAGGATCGAATAGCTAGGCGGGTGGTCGGCGCTGCCCGGACGGCGGCATCAACGAGCGGATATATATGGCATGACGATGGAGCGGAGGCGCGATTCGTCGGGCGCCGCGCTCCGGGCCACCGAGGCGTATGCGGCCAAGATTGGGCGATCCGAGTGCGCGGAGGGCACGGCGGGCGCAGGAACCTGACCGCGTGGATACGGTGAGGAGGCGCTGTCGTTGCAAAGATCGGGCAGTGGAGGAGACGATCTGTTCCACGATCGGCACTTCCACTACTACCAGTAAAATATTTAGACGCCAAATAAAATATTTCCAGCTTATGTTGATGTTTATTTTAATCATTTTAAATTCTAAAAATTCATTTGAAGCTTAAATTAAATTCAGAAAATTCCAGAAGATTCATTTTTAAAATCCTGGCTTTAAAATTAGCAGAAAAACAGGATGTTACACCAGGCCCTCACCCGACGCATGAAGTTCACCAGTCCCCGTCGTAGGGTGCACGCCCTCGCAGGCAAGCCTAAGGCAGGCACACCATCCGCCCCCGGGGTGGACCCCCAAGCCTCGACCAGAGGGCGAAGTCAAGACGGTCCCCCTCCAGGCCGACGGCCGAGTCGTCTCCATAGGCGATGGTTTCCCTCCGGAGATGGAGCGAGAGCTCCTCCAAGTTCTCCGGAACAACGCAGACATCTTCGCGTGGTCCCCGGAGGACATCAAGGGTGTGGACCGCTCCCTCATCGAGCACAACCTCGCGGTCCATCCGGACGCCAAGCCGATCAAGCAAAGGCTTCGACGCATGTCCGTGGACCGGCAGCAGGCGGCCAAGGTGGAAGTGGTGAAGCTCCTGCGCGCTGGCGTCATTCGCGAAGTTCAGCACCCGGATTGGCTTGCCAATCCGGTGCTAGTGAAGAAAGCCAGCGGCGCCTGGCACATGTGCGTCGATTTCACCGCCCTCAACAAGGCGTGCCCGAAGGACGACTACCCCCTCCCGCGCGTCGACCAACTAGTCGACGCTACGGCCGGCTGCGAACTCATGAGCTTCTTGGACGCCTACTCCGGTTATCATCAAATCTACATGGCTAAGGATGACGAAGACAAAACCAGCTTTATAACTCCGATAGGAACATACTGCTTTGTTAGAATGCCCCCCCTTGTATAGCGTCTTGGGTTCACATCGTTAGGTAGAATGCGATTCTACGTCTAACTTGTTTTTGCAGAGAATGATGTGAATAGTATGGCCCTATAGCTTATTTGAATGTATGAGATGTATGTGATGCATGTAACATTCGTTCATGGCCTGCGTGTCATGATTATTTTAGCTATTGTTAACTGTATATATTGTATTTAACGACCTGCGTGTCGACCTTAATGCTTGAATCTATCTTTGTAATCTTCGATTTCTAGCTATTATAGGTAGTAGCCTAGTTTTGAGGTTACAAGCTTTTAAGCATGGTGGCCTAAAGGAGTGATGTGGAGGATGGAGATCGTCTACACCTACTTGGAGATGGATATCACCATTTTTGGGCCATACTACTTCACAGTTAAATGTGTTTATCTATGATGTTATCTATCTTATTCTTATGCAATGATATATGTGATATGTTGCTTTGGTAGGATAGAATCCTCTTAAAATTAGGTGTTAATGCCCTTCCATATGTTGCACCAAAGATAATGATCACCGCATGGTAGGTCTACCAAAGTAGAGTGCCATCGGTTATCATCATCATTTGGGGTAGATGTCGGACATCTACATGCGGAAGCATTTGGTTTACTTAACAAGGTTATCAAAATAGTTTTGGACCTTGGGGCATAGATTGGGGCCGAGGCATACTAATGTCACCCAAAGTAGAGTCACATAGGGATGTGATTAGCAAAGTGTTGCTTACCCATGTCACTAGTTTTCTAGCCGTGATGCCAAAGCTCACTAGGAATTAGTGAAATGAGGATCTTTACCCACTATGTAACTTAGAGGGAGTTTTTGTTGCAAAACTCATAGTGGGAGTCTTTTGCTAAATAGTTTAATAAAAGATGAACATAAACATAGTGCTAAACTTTGCATATTCTTGTGTTGTAGATCATGTCACTAACGCATCCAAAGACTTTTAATTTGCGATCTGTTCTTGAGAAAGAAAACTCAATGGAACAAACTTTTGGATTGGTATCGCAACTTGAGAATTGTTCTCAAGCAAGAGCGCAAGGAGTATGTCCTTGAGTCTCCTTACCCCGAAGACTTGCCTGATAATGCTACTATGGCTGCACGGAGAGCTTATGAGAAGCAAACGAATGATTGCCTTGATGTGAGCTGTCTCATGCTTGCCACAATGTCCTCTGAGCTTCAGAAGCAATATGAGAACACAGATGCCTACAATATCATTGTGGGGTTACGTGGTATGTTTGAGAACCAAGCAAGGGCCGAGAGGTTCAATACTTCAAAGTCCTTATTTGCGTGCGAGGCTTGCGTAAGGAATCCCACGACCCTCATGTGATTAAGATGATTGGCTACATTGAGAGTCTGGAAAAGCTTGGTTTTCCCCTTAGCCAAGAGTTGGCTACTGATGTGATTCTCCAGTCGCTTCCCCCGAGTTTTGAGCCATTCATAATGAACTTTCACATGAACAACCTGGACAAGACCCTGGCTGAGTTGCATGGGATGCTAAAATCTGCCGAGGAAAGCATTAAGAAAAGCAGCAATCATGTGATGATGATGCAGAAAGGCAAGGGCAAGCCCTATGTCAAGAGAATCGCGGTCAAAAGAAAGAAAGCTCGATGCGATCGCGAGCAGTTCTAAGGCCAAGAAAGACAAGAAGGGCGATGCTCATCCTGATGCAGATTGTTACTACTGTAAGCAATCAGGACATTGGAAAAGGAACTGCCCAAAGTACTTGGAGGATCTTGAGAAGAAGAAGGGAAGTACGACTTCCACTCCAGGTATAAATGTTATAGAGATCAATCTTGCTACTTCATCAACTGATTCTTGGGTATTTGATACCGGATCGGTTGCTCACATTTGCAAATCGCTGCGGGGGCTAATAAGAAGTAGAAGTTTGAGGAGGAGCGAAGTGGATCTTGGCGTTGGCAATGGAGCAAAAGTTGCTGCGGTAGCTGTTGGCACCATGCCATTGTCTTTACCTTCGTGATTAGTTTTGGAATTGAATAATTGTTATTGTGTTCCATCTCTTTCAAAGAACATTATTTACGCTTCATGTTTGCAAGCGAAGGTTATGACTTTAAATCTATGGACAATGGTTGTTCTCTTTATTTCAAAGATATGTTCTATTGTCATACTCCATTGGTGAATGGGTTATACGTTCTTACTCTTGAAGGGTCACCGGTCTATAACATTAATGCAAAGAGGCAACGTCCAATGATTTGAATCCCACGTTTATTTGGCACTTGTCGCTTAGGTCACATAAATGAGAAACGCATGCGTAAGCTCCATAGAGATGGTATTCGCACTCATTTGATTTTGAATCATTAGAGACATGCGAATCTTGTTTACTTGGCAAGATGACAAAGGCACCTTTCACCGGTCAAGGTGAACGGGCAAATGACTTATTGGCACTTGTACATACCGATGTATGTGGACCAATGAGCTTAATGACCAGAGGTGGTTTTCGTGACTTCATAACTTTATCGATGACTTTAGTAGATATGGGTATATCTACCGATGAAGCATAAGTCCGAATCCTTTGAAAAGTTCAAAGAATTCCAAAATGAAGTGCAAAATCATTTAGGCAAGACAATCAAGTTTCTACGATCGATCGTGGAGGCGAGTATTTGAGCCATGAGTTTGGCAATCATCTAAAGGATTGTGGAATTGTTCCACAATTGACTCCGCCAGAACACCTCAATGGAATGGGGTATTCGAACGAGAAATCGCACCTTATTAGATATGGTGCGCCCATGATGAGCCAAAGTGATCTTCCGTTGTCTTTTTGGGGTACGCTCTTGAAACACCGTGTTCACACTAAGCAGGGTTCCATCAAAATCAGAGAAAAGACACCATATGAGATGTGGACGGGACAACGCCCTAGCTTGTCTTTTCTTAAGATTTGGGGATGTGAGGCTTATGTAAAACGTTTACAATCTGATAAGCTCACTCCTAAATCTGATAAATGCTTCTTTATCGGGTATCCTAAGGAAACAAAAGGATATTACTTTTATAATCGAGAAGAAGGCAAAGTGTTTGTCGCCCGGCATGGTGTCTTCTTAGAGAAAGAGTTTCTCTCAAGAAGGGATAGTGGGAGCACAGTGCAACTTGAAGAAATTCAAGAAACACCTGATAACGTTTCAGCTCCTCCAGAACCACAACAGGATGAACAAACTGTTGAAGAACCTGTTGTGGACACACCAGCACCACGTAGGTCAGAAAGGTCACGTCGTGCACCTGAGAGGTACATGTTCTTGACTACTCAACAACGGGACATATTGTTGTTAGACAACGATGAGCCTAAGACCTATGAAGAAGCAATGGTGGGACCAGACTCTGAGAAATGGCTTGAAGCCATGAGATCCGAAATTGAATCCATGCACAGTAATCAAGTTTGGAACTTGGTTGATCCACCTGATGGTGTTAAAACCATTGAATGCAAATGGGTTTTCAAGAAAAAGATAGACATAGATGGAAATGTTCACATCTATAAAGCGCGATTGGTGGCCAAAGGTTTCAAACAAATTCAAGGTATTGATTATGATGAAACTTTTTCGCCCGTCGCAATGCTAAAGTCTATTCGGATCATTCTAGCGATTGCTGCATATTTCGACTATGAAATATGGCAAATGGATGTCAAAACAGCTTTCCTTAATGGAAATCTGAGTGAGGATGTGTACATGACACAGCCCACAGGTTTTGTCGATCCGCAATCAGTTGGAAAGATATGCAAGCTCCAAAGATCCATTTATGGATTAAAGCGAGCATCTCGGAGTTGGAACATTCGCTTTGATGAAGTAATCAAAGGGTTTGGTTTCATCAAGAACGAAGAAGAGCCTTGTGTTTACAAAAGGCTAGTGGGAGCGCACTCGTATTTACGGTCTTATATGTGGATGACATATTACTGATCGGAAATGACATTCCTTTGCTCGAATCATTAAGTCTTCATTAAAAATAGTTTCTCTATGAAAGACTTAGGAGAGGCAGCATATATTCAGGCATCAAGATCTATAGAGATAGATCAAAAGGCTAATTGGATTAAGCCAAGATACGTACATTGACAAGGTGTTGAAAAGGTTCAATATGCATGATTCCAAGAAAGGTTTTCTACCTATGTCACATGGTATAAATCTTAGCAAGAATCAGTGTCCTAGTACACCGATGAGCGGGATAAAATGAATGCGATTCCATATGCTTCGCTATTGGGTCCATTATGTATGCCATGCTTTGTACACGCCCGGATGTTTCAGATGCTTTAAGTGCTACGAGTAGATACGATGAGATCGGTGAAAGTCACTGGATTGCCGTAAAGAACATCTTGAAGTACTTGAGAAGAACTAAAGATGTGTTCCTTGTCTATGGAGGTGAGGAAGAGCTCGTTGTAAATGGTTACACCGATGCTTTTTAGATCGCAATCTGGATTTGTGTTCTCACTTTGAATGGCGGTGCGGTAAGTGGAAGAGTTCCAAGCAGCAGACGGTTCTTGATTCTACAATGAAAGCCGAGTACATAGCAGCTTCAAGGCGCCAAAGAGGCTGTTTGGATCAAGAAATTTATTTCGAGCTTGGTGTGATGGCTAGTGCCTCGGCCCAATGGACCTCTTTGTGACAATAGTGGGGCCATTGCGCAAGCCAAAGAGCCTAGATCGCACTGTAAGTCCAAGCACATTTACGGCGATTTCATCTCATCCGCGAGATAGTGGAGAGAGGCGATGTGAAGATATGCAAAGTACAAACGGATTTGAACATTGCAGATCCGTTGACAAAGCCGCTCTCCCAGCCAAAGCATGAGGCTCACACTAGGGCAATGGGTATTAGATACCTACATGGTTGACTCTAGTGCAAGTGGGAGACTGTTAGTGATATGCCCTAGAGGCAACATGGAGATGTTGTATATATCACATACTATGTTTATGATACATTACTTTGTTCCTTGGAATAGACATCATCATTATTGATCAATGAGTATGTGACTTATTCATGAGACTCTTAAATACTAAGATGTTGCTATTTCTAAATGATCCCGATCGTATATCATATGAGGAACAAATATGATTCAAAGACAAAGATCAGCATATGTATTGATTGATGATCATGTCTCATGGATCATGGTATGGTGATACCAAATCAATAATATGGACATGTGTTAGTGAACATATGTTGGATAGACCTGCCATGAGACACTGCAGAGATTCCATGTGTCATCAGTTGGTCTCAAGTAGTGTTTATGTAGAGTCCTTAGACTTGAGATCATCATGGTTCCCAACATGAGTAGTAGCTTATTTTGGGACTACTAAACACTACTCCGTGAATCGGGTAGTCATAAAAGTAGTCTCGGGTTTGCCATGAAACATGTAGTGGGATGTGAATGATCAAGATAGAATTTGCCCTCCTTATGGGAGAGATATCTCGGGCCCTCGATGTAATGGATTATGAAAGTGCATGGCCATGCCAAGGTGATTGAGGAGTCAATCACGAGTTTATAATCCATCACGGAATCGAGAGAGTGATTGAGCTATTAAGAGGATGACACGAGTGTCTCGCCTTGAGCTCAATCTATATCGTGAGGCAAAGGGATTCGTACATGAGAGAACATTACAGTTCAAAGTTGATATGATCTTTACATATACTTTGGGGTTAATATGTCTTACTAGAGGCCGCTATTAACATGGTAGCGGAAAGGCGTTTCCGGTCACGACCAAGTATACGTGAACCTGCTGTGGTCGCACGCTTAACGGGTTGGAACACTAATTCGAATATGATTCGGATATGGGCTCAATTCGGATAGAGATCCGAATAGACTCCTATTGGGCCTCGGTCCACGAGGCCCACGTGAGGAGGTCTATATATGGAGGCGAGGGGCGGAGGGGATTCGTCCCGATTAACATCTAGCAAAACCCTAGCCGCCACCTCCCGAGCCAAACCCTAGCTGCTCACGAGTGCTAGTACACTCGCGATCGGCGCCCACCCCGGACGTGTGGATACCGGTGGAGGCGCTGCTCGTTGCGATCTTGATCGGCGCGTGGAGGAGAGCGATCTGTTCGGACGATCGGCTACTTCCACTACTACCTCGACCGCGAGATTGGATCGGTTTCCAATTCTTCTTCCGCGCATGCGCTGGCCTAAGTGGTAACGATCCATGATCCTTCCTTAGCATGATGTTCTTGGGTGCGCGGTAGAAAAGTTTTGTTTTCTGCTTCCGTAGCCTACGCGTATTCCAATAGAGTCCTCGTCCGCACGGACTCCAGGCTGGTAGTGGGGCAAGTCGACAAGTCCTACCAGGCCAAGGACCCCGACCTGGCCAAGTACCTGGTGGCTGTGCGAGCCAAGAAGCGGCATTTCCTGGGTGTCACGGTCAAGGCCATCCCCCGGGCCGAGAATGAGCAAGCGAACATTCTTGCAAAGGCCGCCAGCCAACAACTCCCCGCCCTCGAAGGCGCATTCTATGAGGTCTGCGCACGCGCCGCCATCGCAGACAATCGCGACGCTGTTCTAGTCCACGGATCACCCATCATTGGCGATCGGGCGAGCAAATTCACGCCTTCTTACAGGGCATCGCCGAGCCTGACAACCCCGCTGACCTTCGCCGCCTACAGTGCCGCGCCAGATCCTTCCAGCTTCTCGACGGAGTGCTCTACAAAAGAGGAGTCTGCGCACCGCTCCTACGGTGCCTCTCACGTGAAGAAGGACAGCACCTTCTGGTGGAAATCCACGCGGGCCTTTGCGGCTCGCATTTGGCGCCAAGGTCGCTCGTCGGTAAGGCATTTAGGTAGGGCTTATCGCCAACCGCCGCCGACGCCAAGAACCGTGCGCCGGTGTGAAGGCTGCCAATGGATGGGGCGGGTAATTCATAGACCCCCCACCAGCCTCAACCCCATCCCCCCTGTATGGCCGTTGGCACGGTGGGGCATCGACGTGGTCGGACCTCTGCCCCGAGCCCCAGGAAATTTGCTCTTCATCGTGGTCGCTTTGGAATATTTTTTCAGGTGGCCAGAGGCTGTGGCGCTAGCCACGATCACCTCGGCAGCCATGCAGCGTTTCCTTTGGCAGAACATCATATGCCGCTTCGGAGTGGCCAAGGAGATCACCGCCGACAATGGTTTGCAGTTTGACTCCGCTCCGTTTAGGGAGTTCTGCGACGACATGGGCATCATACTTCGGTTCGCCTCAGTCAGACACCCACAGTCCAACGGAGCGAGCGAACGGCGCCATTTCCGTAGGAATCAAAAAACGCCTTGTTGGGCTACCAAAAGGCAAGTGGCCCGGCGAGCTCCACAACGTCCTCTGGTCGCTCCACACAACAACGACACGTCCGACGGGATTCACGCCATTCAAACTCCACTTCGGTGATGAGGCAATGACGCCCGAAGAGATCAAGACCGGCTCACGAAGGGTCCTTGCCCAGGCACTAGACGAAGAGCGCCAGTTGTCCCTAGACCTCCTCGACGGAGAGCGCGTCAAGGCCACCCAACACGTCGCCAAGTACGCCCGCCAAATGGCTCGCAGCCAGAACCGTTCCGTGTATCCGCGAGCATTCCAGCCGGGGGACCTTGTCCTCAGGAGGGCGCTTCGCGCGGACACGGTCGGCAAGCTGGAGTCCAAGTGGGAAGGCCCGTATATTGTCGCAGAAGCACTGCAACGAGGAGCTTATCACCTTGCCACGCTGGAAGGGCAGACGCTCTGCCACACATGGAATGTGGACAGGTTGCGGAGATACTATGTCTAGGCCGATAAGGGTCGCCGTCGTGGCCACCCAGCACCAGAGGCTTCCCGCCTCACCATCACGGCGACGAGTGCAGTGGTTAGTTCATAACCTCATAACCTTTTGTACTCGCTCAACCGTGCAAACAGGAATTTAATAACGTTCGCCGTTTACGAGCCTATTCATGCCCCCCTACTAAAAATGTGCGGAGGCTCACCCCCGCACGCACTCCACGGAGTATAAATAAGACGCGGGATGCCGCGCACACGCCGGTGTTGTCACCTCGCGTACTCCATGGAGTATAAATAAGACGCGGGATGCCGCGCACGCGCCGGTGTTATCACCTTGCGTACTCCATGGAGTATAAATAAGACGCGGGATGCCGCGCACGCGCCGGTGTTGTCACCTCGCGTACTCCACGGAGTATAAATAAGACGCGGATGTTTTCCCTGCGCACTCTACCGAGTATAAACAAGACGCGGGACTCCGCGCACGCGCCGGTGTTGTCACCTCGCGTACTCCCCGGAATATAAAGACGTGGTTGATGTTCCCACGCACCGCACGGAGACCCACCTCCGCACGTGCACCACATGGAGACTCACTTCCGCACCCGTAGGCATAGAGACTCCTCTCCGCACGTGCACCACACGGAGACTCACCTCCGCACACGCACTCCACAGGGGTCCGCCTCCGCACGCACTCTACGGAGTATAAATAAGACGTAGCGACGAGGTCCGCCTCCGCACGCACTCTACGGAGTATAAATAAGACGTAGCAACGAGGTCCGCCTCCGCACGCACTCTACGGAGTATAAATAAGACGTAGCGTCGAGGTCCGCCTCCGCACGCACTTTACGGAGTATAAATAAGACGTAGCGTCGAGGTCCGTCTCCGCACGCACTCTACGGAGTATAAATAAGACATAGCAAGGGGACGCCCCTGCGCGCACTCTCTGGAGTATAAACTAGACGTGGATGTTTTCCCTGCGCACTCTACTGAGTATAAACAAGACGCGGATGTCCCGCGCGCGCGTTGGTGTACCCTCCGGAGCCTAACTAAGCCGTTGTTGATAGTCCCACGCTTGCTCCAGAGTATAAACTAGACGTGAATGTTTTCCCTATGCACTCTACAGAGTATAAACAAGACGCGGATGTCCCGCACGCGCGTTGACGTACCCTCCGAAGCCTAACTAAGCCGTGGTTGATAGTCCCACGCATGCTCTGGAGTATAATGTCGGGACCCGAAACAACAACTCCAAGTCCCTCTGTGTAAATCGCACTATCCCAGGAAAAGCTAGTGCACACAGTAATAACAGTAATGTATATCATGCAAAAATCACCACCGAATATTATTTAAACGACAAAATACGGCCTTAAGGCCAAGTCTTACAATAAAAGGGCACAAGGCCAACGAAAGAAAATGAAACAGCGGAAAGCAAATAAAGGTAGCAGAACAGCCCACTCAGCCTCCCACAGGCGAATGATTGTAAGACGCGTCCTACTCGCTGAAGTAGTCCTCACCGTCGTAGTCGCCCTCGAAGTCTGGCAACAGATTTAGCAAGGTGAGTACAAAGAGTACTCCCAAGGTAAGCAAGTAAATGCTTACGCAAGTTACACCGGGAATTATAACAGAGTAGATGTATGCATAGGGATAATAAAAAAAAGGCTTAACAGTAATTTGTGCGAAAAGCAATATTTGAATTTAAAGGTAATATGTAAGTATGAAAGCTGAATTTTTAATACGATATGTGAAACAATGTTTGAAACAAGTAATATCGCTAGTGTAGGCTCCAACCTACACTAACCTAACCACGGGAATCCACCCGGACCATTATTAAAACCTCTGTTGTTTGTCGAAAACCAAGTTTTATAAAATCAAGTCTAATCTGTGAAGACTCTACTCAGCATGTTCATGACCGTGAACACGGCTATCCAGATAGTTTGTTACTCTGCAGAGGTGTACAACTTTACCCACAAGACATTCCCTCTAACTTGAGCCACGCGATAAACACACTGCCTCAGGTGTGCAGCGGAGAGTTCATGACAAGGATGTTCTAAAGATCCATAGCCAAAATAATCACGCCGCCACTAAGGTTTCACCACAACTCGAATCCACGAGTTGGAGCCCCCTCTGGTGCCATGTGAGACTTCCCACAGCCTACGCCGCGCTCACATTCAGCCTATAGCGAGACTATAATTGGAACTTAACAATTTACTTAGCCAGGCCCGTCCCATACCGAACTTGTGGTAGTATGAAGTGACTTCATAAAATAATTCACAGAAACGGTCCTTAAGATGATTTAGGCTCAACCACATACCCACGTACACGACAATCAACCAGGTGTCACCAAACACGAGGCATGCCAGTACCCACCACCTAACCATTAGCCTAAGTCCAAAACATAAGTTTATATTTCATTTTTAAACCATTTTCACAAACCATACTTGACTCACCGAAGTCAAGATATCAACTTTCAAAGTCTATCATTTCATGTGAAAGATTGATCCCACCTACAATTATACTAAGCCAGGCTAAGCATTTCTACAAAATCTCTAGTCAATACTATGGTTGTTGGGGCTACAGGCCAAACAGAGAAAGAGGTAGTGGGGAGCTAGGTATCGAATGACCTCTGCCCTCCTCGGGGCTTCATCATGCTCATACATATATCCCCCGAGGAGTGCCTTTACAAGTGCCCCTTACACCCGAGTTCCTTTCCGAGACTATCATGCCATCGTACACAGGTTCATAACTCGCTAACAGGCTAGCTGGGTTTAGGTGGGGGCCACCCCTACGATAGGAGCCTCTCATGGTAAAGGGCTTCACAGGCCGAAGCCATGCCGTCGAGTCCTTTGTCCCCCTCCGTTCCTGCGGCCCGTGGCGCAGGCGACCGTGAACCAGGCGAGCCGGCCGAGGCCCACAGCGGGGTTATTGTGGCGGGCGTAGTTGTATGTGCGCTGCGAAGACGGGAGCTGGGATGGTTAAGCCTGCGCCGGTTAGTGCGGACTGCCAGCGACTGACCCACTGCGCCGGCGCTCTCCGCGATCTGCGCCTACTAAAAGGCATGGGACACATTTAGAGTATGAAAAGTGGTTGCAGTAAAAGTGGAAAGGTATATCGTGCGGCAAGGGCGCAAAAGGCTTATCTATGGTGTTGTCGGAGTCGCCCCCCGATGCGAAGACCTCGCAGGCTCAGAGTGGTGTGACTCCGTGTGGTGCCGGTGTGGAATAGCCGCGACAGGTCAGCGTAGGCGAAGTCGCCCGATGTAGCGGAAGCGTCGCGCGGACAGCTCGGCTGAACCACGTATCGCTCCGCTGAGTTGCGAGCGATGTCGGGGGCGTAACTCAGATCCCTTGATCTGGGCCATGCGCAGACGTTGTGTGCGCCTGAACGGTCGCGGCCGCACGTCTTCTGCCGGTTGTGGCGCCCCGTACGCAGGCGGCCACGTCGCCTCAACTTTTGAGCTTGCGCCCAGCAGTCGCGCCTATTGGACTTCCGTCGGTTGCGCTTCCTGACGGAGCGACCGCCAGTACGCATATATATATATACCCGTGGTGTAGCACTGTGCTTGCCAAACCTGCACCCCACGCTTTCACGCTCTAAGATGGTCTTGTTCTCGTAAATAGGCCTTCGTCGCTCCCGGCGCCTATTTACGAGAACAAGATCGCCTCCGAGCGTGAGCAGTATGCCCTACGGATATTTCGTTAGTAACACCGCACCCGAGTGGCTCGCTTTGTCGCGGTCGTTGGTGAGCGCCCACCGCATGTGCTTGGCGAGGCCGGGCGGATCACGCCTCGCGAAGTCGGGCGCCGGCGAGGAGCGAGGTTGTGCTTGCTCGGGCCCGACGCGCCGCGCAGGGGCGGATCAACGCCCGCCGGGCGAAGTCGGCGTCGAAGGAGGAGCGAGGTTGTGCTGCCTGGGCCCCGGACGCGCCACGCGGCAGGGCACCATTGGTGTGTCGTGCGGCGTCAGGGCCGTTGGATTGGGCGCCCTGACCGGGCCTGGCGCGCGTGGGTGGGAGTGATGCGACGGTTCTGGCTGCAGGAAGGTGGGCGGTTCGCCTCCGGCATTTATGTTGGGCAGTATCGTGGGAGGTGAAGGGGTTTTAAATACCCATAAGTTTGACCACCTCCTTTGCATTACCCGAGCCCTTGTTGCCCGCCCCACTGTCTTCTCTTGCAGCGCCCTTCTTCGCGGGACGGTACGAGGTAGGAGGATGATGGCGGAAGATGAGGTGCGCGCCCAGCCAGCCGACGCCGGCGTCGTCTTCAGGCGGGGTGGCGTACACACTCGTGGGGCGGGATTCGACAGATGTAGGCGATCGGCGGGGAGGATGGGTGATCCGCACTCCCGCGTCCTGGGCCCGACGCTGGTGACGGAGGAGACGATTTGCGGGCTTTTGCGCGAGGGGAAGCTGTTGGACCGTGGGGAGGTACGGCTGCCCGCAGGCGACGAGACCGAACCGCGTTCTTACGGGTTGCGAATTCCGGCCGCCGAACTTGTCGGGGGCGTCTTGCGGGCCTTCGGGCTTGAGTTGACGCAGATAACGCCGACTGTGATAGCCCACCTTGCGGTGTACAGTTGGGCCCTGCGTTCGGAGGCGTGCTGGCCGACCGCCTCGCTGTTCGCATTCCTCCACGACGCCCGGTGTGAACCGAGTGGGTGGGGTGATAGGGCGCTGTGCGACTTCGGCTGTGTCGACCTCATCTTGCGCGCGGGCTGTGAGAAGATTTTTCCCGCGGAGTCGGGCCAGGTTGGACGAGGTGGTGGTTCTACCATCGCGTGGCGAGTGGTAGCGGCCTTGAGTGTTCGGGGCGGCCAGTTGTGATCAACGCCACGCCCGACACCCCGCTAGGTACTGAAGACGAGTGGATAGCACGAAGGCTTGTGGGGATCACCGCCCGCTTCAATGTGCGCGACCTCATGGAGGAGCTTGTCATGTATGGCGCGGCACCCCTTGCTGACGGGTGGCGCCTTGCTCCCGGGAAGCTTCGACGTGACAACGTACGCCCGGGTGTGTGCACGCTGCCGAGACCCACTGACCGCTATAAATGTCGGGGCTCGGCTTTTTATGCGGGGTGCTGAGCATGTTGTGTTAACTTCCCCCTTGGCCACTCGCAGGGGTGTCTCTTGAGGACGCGGAGCGCACGGTGGGCGCAGTTCTCGGGCCTTATACGGCCAGGGAACACGCATTGCACGTGGCTGCGACCGCGGAGGCAGGGCTTGTGCGGTTGAACCGCGTATGCGAAGCTCTAGGTGTGAAGGTGCCCGAACGCCCTGTCCGGGCCCCGAGCCTGCCCCCTTGCGGCCCGCTGGGGGAGGGAGGGCCCGCTGGCGCGGGCCCCAACTTGGTGGAGCACGTCGTCTCGGAGGCGTGCAGGGACCCTGCTTTGCGGGCCGCCGTCGTTGAGACAGAATTGTCGCCCGCGAAGGATGCGGGGGAGGGGCGTGCTTCCGCCGTGGTGAGGCCTCCTGCGAGCTCTTCTGATGTAGAGCCGGCCTGCCATTCCCCACAGGTGAAGAGGCCCCGCATACAATCGCCTCTCCGGGGCTTCGCTGTTGCGGGCAAAGTCGACAGTGGGACCCGGCGTGGGACGCAGAATGTCCGAGATCTCGCGGCGTGGTCGGATGCACGACTGTTGAGGGCGAAAGCTTGGTGGAACTGAGCTCCGACACAGAGGTGGAGGATGCGGGGATCCCGGTGGACTTGGGCGAAGCTGAAGGTAAACGTACATTGACGGTGCCCTGCATACATTGAGAGGGCTGACTGCCATGACCCCTTGCAGCAACGCCTGTCTCCGCACGTAGGCGTCCCACGGCGCGCGACGGCGTCTACTTGGGAAGGACGTCTGATGAGGGGGACGCCGTCACTAAAGGAATACGCGTAGGCTACGGAAGCAGAAAACAAAACTTTTCTATCGCGCACCCAAGAACATCATGCTAAGGAAGGATCATGGATTGTTACCACTTAGACGCGCAGCGCAGCGGAAGAAGAATTGGATACCGATCCAATCACGCGCGTCGAGGTAGTAGTGGAAGTAGCCGATCGTCCCAAACAGATCGTCTCCTCCACGCACGCCGATCAACACTGCAACGAGCAGCGCCTCCACCGGTATCCACACGTCCGGGGCTGGAACGCCGATCGCGAGTGTACTAGCACTCGTGAGCAGCTAGGGTTTGGCTCGGGAGGTGGCGGCTAGGGTTTTGCTAGATGTTAACAGGACGAATCCCCGCCCTCGCCTCCATATATATAGACCTCCTCACGTGGGCCTCGTGACCGAGGCCCAATAGGAGTCTATTCGGATCTCTATCCGAATTGAGCCCATATCCGAATCATATTCGAATTAGTGTTCCAACCCGTTAAGCGTGCGACCCTGTAGGTTCACGTATACTTGGTCGTGACCCGGAAACGCCTTTCCGATCACCATGTTAATAGCGGCCTCTAGTAAGACATATTAACCCCAAAGTATATGTAAAGATCATATCACTGAACTCGTAATGTTCTCTCATGTACGAATCGCTTTGCCTCACGATATAGATTGAGCTCAAGGCGAGACTCGTGTCATCCTCTTAATAGCTCAATCACTCTCTCGATTCCGTGATGGATTATAAACTCGTGATTGACTCCTCAATCACCTTGGCATGGCCATGCACTTTCATAATCCATTACATCGAGGGCCCGAGATATCTCTCCCATAAGGAGGGGCAAATTCTATCTTGATCATTCACATCCCACTACATGTTTCATAGCAAACCCCAAGACTACTTTTATGACTACCCGATTCTGGAGTAGTGTTTAGTAGTCCCAAAATAAGCTACTACTCATGTTGGGAACCATGATGATCTCAAGTCTAAGGATTCTACATAAACACTACTTGAGACCAAGCGATGACACATGGAATCTCCGCAGTTGTCTCATGGCAGTCTATCCAACATATGTTCACTAACACATGTCCATATTATTGATTTGGTATCACCATACCATGATCCATGAGACATGATCATCAATCAATACATATGCTGATCTTTGTCTTTGAATCATATTTGTTCCTCATATGATATACGATTAGGGATCATTTAGAAATAGCAATATTTTAGTATTTAAGAGTCTCATGAATAAGTCACATACTCATTGATCAATAATGATGATGTCTATTCCAAGGAACAAAGTAATGTATCATAAACATAGTATGTGATATACAACATCTCCATGTTGCCTCTAGGGCATATCACTACAAATCCTTTGCCCAAGCTACGTAGTTTGGCGGATTTTGTCCCCGGCCCGGTGTGGCGGCTTTGCGGCGGCGCAATGATAGTGCCGTCGCTGGCTTGGACCAACAGGCGCTGCAGGCGTGCAGGGCGGCAGGGCTACTAGACAGAGTATTGGAGGTCTCTGAAATGAGGGTAAGCCTGCGTCCTATGGTGGCGCGAAGCTCTTAGATGCTGTACTCATTATTGTGTTGCGCAGACCTTCGCCCTTAGCCGGGCACTGCAAGCGGCGCATATCCGGGAACGAGAGGCCTTAGAAGGCCGGATACACGCCGCGGAGAAGGCTCTGCTTGCGTCGGAGGAGGCACATGCGGCTAAGGACGCCCGCCTGCGGGGCTTGGAAGCGTACCGCGCGGGGGCTATTTGTTATGCAGCGGAGCTTGCGGCCCAGGCTCAGCAGGAGGCGTCAGAGGAGCAGGATGGCCTGCTCCGACAAGTTGCCGTGCTGGAAGAAGAGAAGGGTCGTCTTTGTGCATCTCGCGCGAAGACCAGCGCCGGGGAGGCCTCGGTGACGGCATGGGAAGCCATGCTGGCCGTGGAAGGCCTAGTTGAGAATCTCGCGGCTGAAGTGCCACCCCGCTCCTTCGGGCCGGAGGAGCTTCCGCGGACCCTTCAGCGGATCGGGGAAGCAACCGACCTTGCCCAGGCCGCCGCCACGTCGTTTGGCAACCATTGCTCGTACATGACTGCCTGCCTGGCGTGCGCTCTTCTCCATCATCGAGGCTGCGGTCACGTCGCCGAACTCGGCGACCCGCAGCTGGAGATGCCTGCTGGGGCTGGAGTGATGTCTGGTGCTGTGCGAGCCGTGCGGCCCGCCGTTCGAGTTTTCCACGAACGGATCTGGGAGTACATCGGAGAGGCCGCGGCGAAGGTAGAGCTGCGGCGGAATATGTACGGCGGGGGAAGCCTTGGCGAGTGGCTGGATGGAGTCGCTCCGCGTGATGACGATGGCGCCGGCGGCTCGAGGCAGGTGTGACCTCGGGGTTCTTGTACTTCATCGTGTGTTGTGACTTATGTACCCTCATGTTATAAGGGAATAAAGTCCAAAAGTACCTCGTTTTCCTGACCGCGCGCGCCATTTCATTCACAGCGGCTGAGCGATGAGGGCCGGCTGCTGGTTTCTGATATTGTGGCTCGTCGACGTTTACGGCGCCGTGGCGGCCGAGGAGGCGCGAGCTTCGGCGAACCGCGCCAACGGGTGAGGGTTCGGCTCGGAGGATCGGCCGGACGGAGCCGAATGAGTAGCGCTGGCTTTGCGGTCGTAACTTTGTATGTATCGATGTGGTATATAACCATAATCGTTTGTTCCCGCCATGTCGATGTGCTCCTACCCTCCGAAGTGGTGGCAGCGGAGCTGGCACCTAGTCGCCGTAGACGCGCGCGCGCTCCGTCCCCTACCCTCCGAAGTGGTGGCGGCGGGAGGCGCGCCAGTCGATGTAGATGCGCGCGCTCCGTCCCCTACCCTCCGAAGTGGTGGCGCGAGGTGGCGCCAGTCGATGTAGATGCGCGCGCTCCGCCCCTACCCTCCGGTGGTGGCGCGAGCCGACGCCTGGTCGATGTAGATGCGCCGCACGCCCGCCCCTACCCTCCGAGTGGTGGCAGCGAGCCGACGCCAGTCCACGAGATGCGCGCGCTCCGTCCCCTACCCTCCGAAGTGGTGGCAGCGGAGCTGGCGCCTAGTCGATGTAGATGCGCGCGCGCTCCGTTCCCTACCCTCCGAAGTGGTGGCAGCGGAGCTGGCGCCTAGTCGATGTAGATGCGCGCGCTCCGTCCCCTACCCTCCGGTGGTGGCGCGAGCTGGCGCCTGGTCGATGTAGATGCGCGCGCTCCGCCCCTACCCTCGAGTGGCGGCAGCCGAGTGGCGCCTAGTAGTCAGACGCGCGCACGTTGTCAGCCGCGGGTGGGGTGAGGGTAACGTAGGATGATGGAATGTCAGAGACATAGCTCCGTAGGCCCTGTCGGTAACCGCAAGTGGGGGGCTTCACGTGCGCCACTGCTGCGCTGTGTTTGCAAGCGCCGATTGGACAGGTGAGGCGGGATCCACGGTGGGCCGCATGTGGTGTGGTACGGCTGCGGGGAGGTGTCCCTTGGGCGTCGCCCACAGCTTTAGACCGCACGGAGTAGGGTTGGGTACGCGCGGCGCGTGGCTGACAGAGCCCTGTGAGTGGGGTAGGGGCACAATTGTCACGCCACGTGCCCCTGGGGTGGTGACGGGACTCTTGAAGCGTAAGACCCGGGTCTTGCCTCTGGGGCTCTTTAAAAGGGGGTGGGTGGGGGAGCGAAACGGCACTCGCTTTCCCAGATCCCGCACCCCACACTCGCCTTGCTCTCCCTTCGAGCGATGAGCGTGGGGGCTCGACGTGGCCGACGCCGCCGTGCAACCGCAGGGTCGAGCATCCCGTCCTGGTGGGGGATGCGAAGCCGCGGTGTGCTTCGTCCACGGCCGCTCGTCAGAGAGCCGCGGTTGGCGCGGGGTAATGGGCAATTCACTTGTACTTCATTCGGGTTGCTTGCCGCTTTGATAATGGACTGTTATAGCGCGTTGGGGCAGGGCGGCGTTCCACCCTGCTGCCCCATGCCAGCGCCTGTTGGCTCCCCCCGTCTCCTTCTCTTGCTACCAGGCGCCTGAGATGGGGGGTCGCGGGCTCGCGGTGCCGGCGGTGTTGCCGGGAGCCACGCTGCTTCGTGGGTAGGCTCCGGCTCCATCGGCTCGAGGCGGCAGGCCCCGAGGGGAGTCCTGGGAGCTCTCCGCCTTGTAGCGCGACGACGCCACATCCCGGGGGCGGACGTCGATGGCGCCAGGCGTCCGCTCCATGCTGGAGGTCAACAGCGGCACGGGCACTTCCGTCGAGGGCGTCTGGCTTCCTGGCTCGCCTGCAGAGGCGCTAGCCGTTGAGCTCCTACACCGCCTACTTTATCGGCATGCGGGAGTCGTGCTCGCCCCTGTACTCGCGGCCGGCTGTCCATGCCCGTGCGGCACGCGTGGTTTGCCAGGCCTTCGCGAAGCCTCTGGAGCCCTCTGCGCCATTGCGTGTGGCCTCCGTCGAGTGCGTGGGATCAGCATCCATGTCGTGTTTATACTCCAGAGAGTACGCGTGATGTTAACACCAGCGCGTGTGCGGGACTTCCGCGTCTTGTTTAGACTCAGTAGACTGCGTAGGGAAAACATCCGCGTCTTTGTTTGTACTCCGGAGGGGGCGTGGTTCTACAATCACGGCTTACCGGTCACTCGCGGAGGGTACGCCATCGCGTGCGCGGGACATCCGCGTCTTGTTTATACTCAAGTAGAGTGCGCAGGGAAAATATCCGCGTCTAATTTGTTCTCCGGAGTATGCGTGGGACTATCAACCACGGCTTAGCTATGCTCCGGAGGGTACGCCAACACGCGCGCGGGACATCCGCGTCTTGTTTATACTTAGTAGAGTGCGTGCGGAGGCAGATCTCATCGCTACGTCTTATTTATACTCCGTAGAGTGCGTGCGGAGGCAAGCCTCATCGCTACATCTTATTTATACTCCGTAGAGTGCGTGCGGAGGCAAGCCTCATCGCTACGTCTTATTTATACTCCGTAGAGTGCGTGCGGAGGCAAGCCTCATCGCTACGTCTTATTTATACTCCGTAGAGTGCGTGCGGGGGCGTCCCCCCGCGACGTCTTATTTATACTCCGTAGAGTGCGCACGTGAACCCGGTAGGCGGAGACCGTGCGTCTTATTCTAGTTTAGACTCCGCAGAGTGCGCACGTGAACCCGGTAGGCGGAGACCGTGCGTCTTATTCTAGTTTAGACTCCGCAGAGTGAGCACGTGAACCCGGTAGGCGGAGACCGTGCGTCTTATTCTAGTTTAGACTCCGCAGAGTGCGCGGAAGAGTGCGCACGGGGACTCGCCCCCGCGCGGCTTTGTAGAAGAAATAAACAGCTTCGCAGATGGTGAACTTTATTAAAGCCCCATTTGCGCGGGTAGGCGTTTACAAACGGCGAGGGACTAACCGTTTGACCGGACGTCGCGATGGTGAGGTACGGGGCCTCCGGCTTTTGGAGGGGCGCGCCGAACCTAGGAACCGCGCCGAGCTTCCTGACGCGAGCCTCTGGTGCCATGCTCGATGTTGCGGGCCATATGTTGGTTACCGGGGACAGTGATGATGTCCCTCGGGCCTGGCAGCTTGACACATAGGAAGTCGTGATGCGGGACTGCCCCCAAGGATTTGAGGGTCGGTCTTCCTAGTATGGCGTTGTAGGGGTACTGAATGTCAACAACGTCGAATGTAGAGTCCGCCTCCGCCACGTTGTCGCCCCGTCCGAAGGAGACCTGCAGACATATTTGACCGAGCGCTAGTAAGGGCTCACCTCCGAAACCTTGAAGCGGGATCTTTGAGGGGCCTAAGCGGCTGCGAGGAATCGCCATTTGGTCAAAGGCTGCTGCGAACAAGACGTTCGCAGAACTTCCTCCATCAACTAGGACTCGCCTGACGTCGCACCCGGCGATCGTGGCCTGGACGACCAGGGGGTCTTGATGAGGGAACTCACGCCTCTGAGATCGGTGGGGTGAAGGTAATCGTGTATTGGGCCCAGGCCGGTGGTGCGCGCGGCGGGTAGGCCGCCAGGTGGTGTAATCGCCGCACGTACGCCTTGCGTTGTCGCTCCGAAGCGAACTCCAAGGATGAGCCTCCAGAGATTGCATGTCGGAGCGACTTCTAGGACGTGGACGCGCAGCGGGCTCTCTAGAGGCTGCTGTACTTGGGCCGGCAGCCGTCGGAGACCTTCATAAGCCCGCGGCTCCTGGTCTCGGATTCGCAGGGAGTCGTCCGGGGGCTGCTGGATGTGTGCCACGACAGATGGCCGCGCCTCCAGCGCCTTATCACGGGCGGCGCTTTGCCGGAGCGCCGCGATAGTGGTGCAGGAGCGGGTGTCGTGATTGCCTTGGCGCGGCACCTCGCACCATCGCTGCGATGCGTCGATCGCGTGAGCCCGCCGGCCCACCTGCCGCGCCTGCGCCCGCCCCGCCGCGACCCGGCGAGCCCTACCCCCGCGGCCGGTGGGGGCATTGTCTTCCGAACCGCCTTCAATGTCAAAGACATGACGGGCTCGGTGGGACGCCTGGCGACCACGCTGAGGCTTGTCAGTTGATGTGCTCGTGTGGTGGGAGGCGTCCTTAGGCAGCTCCTGCCGACGCTTGCTTCGCAGAGAGTTTGCCTTCGCGTGGTCGGCGCTTGTCGCCGCATCGGCCGCTGCGTTAGCGCCGGCGTCGCTACCTCGGCGCCGCTTCGCGTCGTCTTCCGCCCGAGCATATTCCTCCATCTTGTCGAAGAGCTTTGCCACCGTCTTGATCGGCTTTCATGCGTTGTACTCGGCGAGAGGCCCGGGTGGAGACCTTGTAGTGCCGCGTTAATGATCGTGGTCTCGTTAACGTCTTGGACCGGCAATGCACTCGCCAAAACATCGGAAGTACTCACGGAGCCCTTCCGACGGTTCTGCCGCTGATGGCAAAGAGCTGGTCGCGTGGACACGCCGACATAGTTCCTCGAAAGTTGTTGTAGAGGCGATCGCGATCTGCTCCCATGCGTAAATTGAGCTTGGCTCCATGGTGAAGAACCAAGAGAGCGCCACCGCAGCAGGCAGTGGGAGCCCTTGGCCTTGGTAGTGTCGCCACCGCCATCGCCTCGATGGCGGTCTCGTACCGCGCACGAATCCTCGGGGTCCGTGTCGCCTTTATACGACGTGACAGAGCTGGGAAATTTGAAGTCCTCGGGCCATGGCACCTGCTGCAGACCCGCGGACAGCGGGGACTCCGGATCCACGCGACGTAGCGGGGCACGGCTGGACGTGGGAACGTCACGGCTGTCCGCCCTTTCGGGCGTGTTGCCCGACGCGGCCACTGGCGGGGCCTGCAAGCTCCGAGCCTCTTGCATGCCTCGCACTGCACCCCAGAGGTCCGCTAGCTCCTGTTGGAGCGTGCCAAGGACCGCTAGCAGGGTGTGCTCTACGCCTGGTGTGGATGTGGCCATAGGTGCGGCTGGTCGTGTTGCCGGTGTATTGAGGACCACCGCGCCTGGTACAGGGACGGTGGCCGCGGCCCGGTGGGCACCGATGCCACCGTCTCTGAGCGCCGGAGCGGCACTGCTGGGATCGGCGGTCATGCCATGCACGGGATGGAGCAGCGCGCGGAGGGTGGACTCAACCGTCGCGCCGGTGGTGGTGGGG
The DNA here is from genome assembly GCA_036346265.1 of Melocanna baccifera. Classification (NCBI taxonomy): domain Eukaryota; kingdom Viridiplantae; phylum Streptophyta; class Magnoliopsida; order Poales; family Poaceae; genus Melocanna; species Melocanna baccifera. Next base: position 20,330,805 of record CM070698.1, read on the forward strand.
CCAACGGTCGCGTTACCAACGGCAGGATCGATCGCCGCGTCGGTGGTGTCGGGGTCGGTTGCTGCGTCGGTGGTGGCGGGGTCAGGCGCTGCGCCAGTGGTGGCAGGGTCGGTCCCTGCGTCGGTGGTGGCGAGGTCGGTCCCTGCGTCGGTGGTGGCGGGGTCGGCTGCTGCGTCGGTGGTGGCGGGGTCAGGCGCTGCGCCGGTGGTGGCGGGGTCGGTCGCTGCGTCGGTGGTGGCGGGGTCGGCCATCGCGCGATGAACGTCGCCGTTTTCGGGCCCGACTGCCGATGCCGAAGCCCTGGTGTTGATGCGGGGCCTCGCCGCGACCACCTCCTTCTTCTTTGCCGCCGATGACGAAGCTTTCTTCGGTGCCATCCTTTCTCTCACGGTTTCGAGGCTCTTTCGTCGTCCCCACGGACGGCGCCAACTGTTGTGGCTACAGGCCAAACAGAGAAAGAGGTAGTGGGGAGCTAGGTATCGAATGACCTCTGCCCTCCTCGGGGCTTCATCATGCTCATACATATATCCCCCGAGGAGTGCCTTTACAAGTGCCCCTTACACCCGAGTTCCTTTCCGAGACTATCATGCCATCGTACACGGGTTCATAACTCGCTAACAGGCTAGCTGGGTTTAGGTGGGGGCTACCCCTACGACAATGGTACTAACTAGTTTTCAGCCAGGGTGACAAGGTATATGAATTCGGGATTTCAAATGGGCTATAATCAAAGGATCATGGGTATATCTAAGATTTAAATCAAATTTGAATTACATTTGAATAAAGATACGCATGCATATACAGTAAAACAACATAAATAAATTTGAAATATTAGGTTCAACATGGTCAAAGGTGTAACTTGCCTTGATCGAAGCTCTGCTGGAAATCGTCGAATTCAAACTCTCCGGAATTGTCAAAATCTAACGAAAGAGCCAATTCAAAGAAAATTCAAAAACAAAATTCAGATAAATTCAAATTTTCATTTTTATTCTAGAAACAGATAGATCATGATTTTAGAAAAATTTAGAAATTTGAATGGGTCAATTTGGAGTTAAAATGCAAAAGTTATAGCCTTCCAAAGTTTTAATTCAAATTAAAAGAAAAAGGGGTATTTTCTGGATTTATTTTTAAACCGAAAAGGATTTATGACGTCAGCACGAATTATTTTTCTGAAGGAAAATACAGATTATGACATCAGCCCTAGGATTAATTTATTCGAGGAGAGGCTGACAAGTGGGGCCCAGGTGTCGTGGACTGAGTCCATGGACCCGAGAAAGAGGTGACGTGGCAGGCGGGCGCTCGGGGGCGGGGGTGGCGCTGACGTGGCGCCACGTGGCTGCCACTTGGCACCACGTGGTCGCTACGTGGCTGCCACATCACGGCAACGTGTCGACGTGGCGGCATGCGCGCGAGGTGGCGAGGGAGGTGCTCGGGTGGCGCCGACGTGGCGCCCAGTTGGCGGCCACGCCTGCTGTCACCTCGGCCCGGCGGCTGATGGGGCGGGTGGCCGGCGCTGGCGCACGGGGACCGAGGGTCGCCGGCGCTCCGGCGGGCGGCGGCGCTGGCCGAGGGCACTAAAATGAAGAGGAGGATACGGGGAGTTCATCGGTACCTTGCGCGGAGGCCGAGGGTGACCGGAGGGGGGAATCGGTGGAGAGGGGCGGCGGTCAGAGAGGGGTTCACAGCGGTGGAGATGTTCCGGTGGCGCACAGGCTCGGGAAGATGGCCGTTGAGGATCGCTGAGGCACCAGCAGCGTCGGAGAGGTACTGGCGAGGAGCGGGGAAGTCCGAGGCGGCGGCGATTGCTCGCTGGAGCTGCTGGAGGCGGCGGCGATTGCCCCCCTGCTGGCGAGGAGCGTAGGGGGGCTCCGGGCTCAGTTTTTGTGAATTGGGGGCATGGGGAGTGGCGGTGTGGGTAGAGGAACCTCGGGGAGGTCCTTTTTGTAGGAACGGAAATGGCAACAGAGGGGGGGTGAATGGTGCCTTTAAAAATACCCCAAAAATTCTCACAAAACTTTCACACTGCAATCCCTCTCTGATAGCTATACAAGCTACGAAATAACGAACCGTAAACTATAGTTGAGGGACTAAACTGAAAATATGCAAGAACTAGAGAAGGGAGAAAGGACCAAAAAAGTTCTTCTTAAACCAATAGGCTTGATGTGACTAGCTGAGAAATCAAGTGGAGAAATCCAGGTGGATTGGTTGAAATTGATAGCTTTCTTGGCATAAAAGCTTCAATCCAGAAGACAGCAAAAAGTAAAACCGAAGAAAGAAACTGCTGTCTAAATGAATAGCCGAGAAGGACACCAAGAAGATGAACTCAAACACTGCACCTAGCAACCGGAAACAGGAGGTAATCAGCAAATAGCATTAACCGAGAGATGTCCCATGCCCAAAACTGATTCTCCAAACGAACCACATGCATTACTTGCGCTTGCTGGCCGAACACACAAGCACTGCACCTTCTGCACAAGAAATCCAAACCTTTTTCAAGAAAAGAAGCTGCATGTAGCTGCCGATCCCAACACAAACTGAAAAGGAACTGCGCAGTGCTGGCTGCTACAGGAAAACACCCAAACCGAAGCAACAAAAAGCAAAGAAACAGGTTCTGCCGAAAACCACAGGAGGGGCTGCTGTCTGTCTACTGCAGATATCTACTAATTTCTGCTGCTGTAGAAGGCACTAGACTTCAGACCAGCCACCGACCAAGAGAACCCACAAGACACCACTGCTGTTGCTACAAGAAACCGAAAGAACAGACCACACGGCACCCAAAAACTGAAACTTACACAAAAGAAAACTGCACCTTCTGGAACTGAAAAATGAGGAAGTAATCACTTGAAACTGCTGCTGCCGACCTGGAGGAAGTATTGGCTGTAGCCGAACAGCAAAAAAACTACATACTGCAGTACTGGCCGAACCAGAGAGGCACAGATAACTAAGAGCATACACTTGCTACAAAAGAACAGGGACTGCGAACCAAGAACCAGAAAATCCAGGTGCTTTTCACTGCTGCCTAACTAGCCGAAAGAAGCTGACTTACTGCAGTAAAGAGGATAGATAAAAGTAGTCACCAACCACATGAAACAGCAGATAAGCAGCAATAGCCGAGCACATAAATTTTCTATGGAAACTTGGCCGAAAGAACAAAGAAAAACTGAACAAATTCTGCTACCCACAACTTAAGAACTTAGCATAAGAACAGAAAACTGGACTGAGAGACAAGAAATATAAATCTACTTGATTCAACCTAATGCTCTAGGGAATAAACTGATCAATTGATCTTGAGGCCACCTCCCATCACAGAGCAAAGAACTTAATTAAACAGAAATGCTACTAAGAGAACTAGCACCTTCACAAGAACTTCATACTTGAAGAATAAAGCAGTATATAAGGTATAAATAATAGCATCTAGAACAAGAACATTAATTAAAAGGAAGGCAAGTAAATAGCACAAGACATAAAACAAGCGTGTTCATATTGAGACGAAGAACGATGAACGATTAATATCACAAATGAATATTTACATCATTCTTCCATGTCTCATCCAAGAACACCCACAAGGAGAGAATGAAACATTAAAACTTGCATACAAATTTTCTCTCCCAAGAGCACAAGCATTAGGAAACCCTAATACTCATACCCATTTCTATCTCTCTCTTTCTCAAGGTGCACTTCTCCACCTAGAGAGCACCTCTATTTATAGCCTCCACTAATGGGTCTAGTAGATTACTTTACCCATTAGGTCACACCACTCTCCACTAATGGGTTTATACTCAATTATACCCATTAGGTTACAACTCCTCTCCACTAATGGGTTTACACTCAATTATACCCATTAGGTTACAACACCTCTCCATTAATGGATCATCCCATATAATATCCGCTTCCAATTTTGCAGCTTTGCGTATTTTCCAAAACGCCTCCCGCACCTTCACGGAAGCTTCCTCGTCTCTTGCGCGCACGCCTCGCAGCCACTTCGAGTCCTTGCCGTCTTCGACACATCCCGACCGTTCGACCTCAAGCACCGCTGTGCCTAGTCCGGTCACCGTGTCTCGCCACGACTCCGTCTCAAAGTCCTGCAGTCATCACCGACAAGAAAACACATTACATAGCACCGCACCAGATGATTTAAATAAATATCCGCATCGGTAAAAAGCATAAAAATACCTGGAACAAACTCAAGCTTTCTAGGACACGTGTCAATTACTCATCACACAGCTGGGGTTACCTGCACATGGTTTCTCAATCTCCCCCTTGATGAGTATATTGACAAATACCGAAAAAGCATATAAAGTTGAGTTTGAAAGTCAAATATGGTCTAAAAGAAAATCAAGATAACTAAGACCATATTGACAAAAGAGAAAACTCCAGAAGGCTTTTTCTCCAAAACTTCTCCCCCTTTTGGCAATAAAATCATCAAAATGCACGAGAGAATAGAATGACTTGTGTGTTCGTTATTTGAAGTATTTGGAGCCATGAAGATTATCCATAATGATTTTGCGAGTATTACACCAAGCCATAATTCATAAGAATGCTATCAAGATCATGACGATTTATGTATAGAAAAGCTAAACCAAATAAGTCATAATCTGAAAATGGATCTAATTTTTAGCATGTCAAGTCAAACATGATTTTAGTCTAGATAAAGGTATCCAAGGATGATGCAAGCCATGTCAAATAAACTAAGTGAAATCAAGAAGCTAATATTGAGTTGGTTTAGAGTGCTATAAGTTCAAGAATGACTCAATTGATCAAGTACTTGGTCTTTTTATAAATAAGCAAATTTAGCACAATTGCCCCTTTTTTTTTAAAATCACATTTGGTTTTATCTTAGTAAAGCAAGTCCTGGACTAGGAGCCATCCACAACTGCCTCCTAAGTTTCAACCATTTTCATATTTCTTAGCCTTGTGCTAGATCTCAAGCCTTATGCGATCACTCCAAGCGAGAAGCTTAAGGAAATGATCTTGGTCAACCAAAACTCCCCCTGAGTTCATGCCTAGTGCAATGGCAAGCCGTCTCATGAGAGTGAATTGGTGAGATCAGCTTTTTCGCACAAAAGAGATCATTTTGCTTTTGTTGCATTTAGTCTTTAGACCAAAAAGAGACCAATGACATAGCTCAATCTAAAACTCAACAAAGATTCAAGATTCAACTCAACCTATTTGACATGGCCGGAATCATAAAAAGATAACTAAAAATAGACTAGTCTCAAGAACTACCATGACATGAAGTAAAGCATTTTAATTAACTTATCATGGCAAAGACTAGACTACACATATAAAGTCATGATAAATCTAGCAATTAAGCACAAATCATGGCAAGATGTAATGCATTATAAATAGATCATAATTGGATAATAATCAAGGCTCCATGTAGTTATATTATAGTGCAAACTGAAATGCAATAAAATCCAGCTCCCCCTCAACATGAGATGTACTTTTAGTTCAAGTTGAGTTATGTCACAATTAATATCTAGAAGCGCCCAAATGAACTCCCCCTGAACTAAAGCAATAAAAACGAGAAGCTGGCAAAGTAAATCCAAAATGGGTAGTCCTTAAAGCATAGATAAGATGTAGAGGATACTATAGCTTAGACAGACTCTTGTCTACCCCATATGACTCCAAGACTATCACCGACTGTCTAGCACACACACTAGAGAGCAAACACGCACTGCCTACCCGAGGATGGCCCAACCTCGCTAGAACCTACAAGCCGTGAGTGAGCTCAATCTAGTGAGATAAGAAACAGCTAATAAGCAAGATCCTAGAATCACAAGATAAGAGCAGAAGTCTAAGCTACTAGACAAGAATACCACTCTAACCTATGCTAGAAGGACTAACCCCAATGCACCCGAATGCTATGCAAGTAAAGGAGTAAGAGCATAATCAATATAATAAAAGCGAGAAAGAATAAAGCTCCCCTCATAACAGTCCATAAGGACAAACCACCCCAAGCTCTCCCATAAAGTGAAAACCTAGAGCTATCCAATGGCTTGGTAAAGATATCACCAGCGGTGGTCACTCTCCAAACCGGAGCACTATATCACCCTTCTCCACATGGTCTCTAAGAAAATGATATCGATATCGATGTGCTTGGTCCGAGAGTGCTGACTGGGTTCTTAGCAATGTTAATAGCGAAGTGTTATCACAAAGAGTGGAACATCGCCGATAACTAACCCAAAGTCCCGCAGGTCGGCCATCAAAGCACTGCCGCAAAGAATCGGCGGCGAGCTACATACTCGCCTCTGCGGTGGATCAGGTAACGCCGGATCGCTTCCTCAAGACCAGAAACAAGAGAAGTGCCAATGAATTGGCGGTGCGAAGTGCTCTTCTGTCTATCCTACAGCCAGCAAAGTCTGCATCGGAGTAAGCTCTGAGGGAAAGACAGGAAGATGAAGAGTACCAGATACCATAGTCAATGGTAGCTCGAAGGTACCGAAAGATGCGCTTCACCGCTTGACGGTGAGATACGCGAGGAGAAGCCTGAAATCGAGCACACAGACACACAGAGAAGTGTATGTCCGGTCGAGGCGTTGAGGTACAAGAGGGAACCGATCATGCTTCTGAACTCCTTCTGATCAACGGGCTCGCCATCTTCATCTGGATCAAGTGAAGTCGTTGTCGCCATCGGAGTAGATACTGGCTTGCCATCACTCATGTCAAAGCGCTTCAGGAGGTCTCGAGTGTACTTGCCCTGATGCAAGAAGGTACCCTCCCGAGTCTGCTTGATCTGGAAGCCAAGAAAGAAGCTCAACTCTCCCATCATGCTCATCTCAAACTCCGAGCTCATGACATCGGAAAACTGAGAAACGAGAGCATGTGAGGAGCCGCCAAAGATGATGTCATCCACATAAATCTGGACGAGTAGAAGATCAGTGCCATGCCGGCGAATGAACAAGGTCTTGTCTACTTTACCCATCTGAAAACCATGACTCAACAGGTAGGACTTAAGCCTCTCATACCAAGCTCTAGGGGCCTGCTTAAGTCCATACAAAGCTTTGGAAAGCTTGAAGACATGGTTTGGGTATTTGGGGTTTTCAAACCAGAGGTCGTTTGACGTAGACTTCTTCCTCAATAAAGCCATTGAGAAAGGCACTCTTGACGTCCATCTGGTAAAGCTTGAAACCCTTAGAAGCTGCAAAGGCAAGCAGGATTCTAATGGCTTCAAGTCCGCTCAGGGCAAAGGTCTCTCAAATCTAGACCCTCAACACGGGAGTACCCCGAGCTACCGCCTAGCCTTGTTCGAATAACCACTCCATCCTCACTCTGCTTGTTCTTGAACACCCACTTAGTCCCAATAATATTGTGACCGCGCGGGGGTTCGACAAGCGACCAGACCTTGTTTCTCTCAAAATTTTCTAACTCTTCATGCATGGCATTGACCCAAGACTCATCAGAAAGAGCCTGACAGACATCCTTGGGCTCAAAAGAGGCAACAAAAGCAGAGTGGAGACAGAAGTGAGACGTGCCAGACTTTGAGCGTGTAACGCGCTCAAAGAGATCTCCAATTATCTGCTCTGAAGGATGAGCTTTCTGGATATGATGGGGAGGTCCTGGATGAGAAGTAGTGGCCTCTACCTCATGAGCTGATGAGGTAGGAACAGAGCCACTAGCTCCTGAAGATGCGGAAGGAATGGGCTGATCTCCTTGAGGTACGGTGGTGGAAGTAGGCACCTCAAAGGGAGGAGAAACTGGATCGGGTAGACAACCCTCATCTTCATCCTCCTCATCATCCACAAAGATGGGCTTGGACTGCTCTCATCGACTCGAGATGTCGGGCCTAGTCCCTGACCGCCTCATCGAAGGTCACCTCGCAGTCTCTACCATTTTACTAGACTCGCAGCCTGCACCTATAAGCCCGCGAAGAGGTCGAGTAACCCAGAAAAATTCCATCACAGGAACGTGACTCGAACTTATCTAGGTTCCCGGACTTCAGAATAAAACACTTGCAACCAAAAACACGAAAATGAGATACGCTGGGCTTTCGCCCGTATCTCAACTCAAAAGAAGTGCGATGCAAGTGTGCCCTCAGAAAAACTCTGTTTGACACATGACACGCGGTGGCTATTGCCTCAGCCCAAAACTTTCTAGGTGTAGAATACTCATTAAGCATCGTCCTGGCCATCTCGACCAAGGTACGGTTCTTCCTCTCCACAACACCATTTTGTTGGGGGACGTATGGAGAAGAGAACTGGTGCTCTACACCTGACTCATCGCAAAACCTCTCAAAGTAGGAATTCTTGAACTCCGTGCCATTATCACTACAGATCGCTCGTAAGGCACCCGGAAGCTCAATAGAAAGCCTACTGAACAAACCTCGAAAATGTGTAAACGTCTCATCCTTCGAGGCTAAGAAAAACACCCAAGAGTACCTCGAGAAGTCATCGACTACGACAAGAACATACCACTTCCCTCCTGCTGACTGCACTCTAGCTGGTCCAATCAGATCCATGTGGAGCTGTCCGGTGCATCGGTCATCGTGGATCGTGACCGGAGGATGGGAAGCGGCAACCATCTTGCCCGTGCGGCAAGGAGCACAAACAAGATCTTTGACCATCTTGAGTTTCGGCAGACCACGAATGAGATCGTGGCCACTAACTCGGGTCAAATGATCAAATCCAATATGACCAAGTCTCCTATGCCAGAAAGAGAGGTCGCGGGAATCAGAAGCAACTAAACACCTGAGAGGATCACCAGAAGACTCAGAAAAATCAGCACGAAAGATCCTCCCAAAACGAGAAATCCCGCAAACCAGACTACCCGAAGAATCAAGAATTTTGCAATTGTTTTTCTTAAAGCTCACCTCAAAGTCGTCATCGGTAAGCTGAGAAACTGAAAGCAAATTATACTGCAGCTTACTAACCAAGGCAACATCTTTTAAAACAAAAACTCATTAATGCGATTGCACCTTTGGCGATGACACGCCCAGATGAAGCATCTCCGAAGGTGATCGTCTCATCACCTGGAGCACGGGCAAGGGAAGAAAACCAACGGGAATCTCCGGTCATGTGTCGTGAACACCCGGAGTCTACGAGCCAAACCTTTCCCTTCCCTGCCCGGCGAACCTGAGTCAAACAGAGAGTAAAGTCTCGATGATTGGGGTAAATCAACGATGATTTCGCACCCAATACTGAATAACACGTCGAGCAGATGAAGTAGTCAAGCACGACTGACCTCTATCTACCCTACGCTCCCTGTTACTCAAAGCAGAAGGTCTAAGAGCAGACCCGAAGCCGTTCTTTGAGTCGAGTCCGATCGCACGGAGAGCGAGTCGGAGTACCAACAACACTCTGATCTCGCCGCGGGTAGCTATCTCGATGGAAACGAGATCTACCCTCAGGACGGCGGATATCATGACCCGGGGCAAATCGAGGACGAAAATCAGAAGAACCAGAAAAACCAAGTCCTCGATGCTGCCGAAAAGCATCAACAATAGCAACCTTAGACCTCGTGCTGGTCTTAGGTGCACTCAGGGTCTGGGGCTGACCCTGAATACGCCTAAGAGCTGCAACACGGTCTCTCTGCGCAATCCTAGCACGTCTCAAGCATCGGTCGATCATATGTCCATCCTTCTGACAGAAGGTGCAATGAAACTTCACCCTGTGAGAGGCCGAAGTTGCAGGTGGAATCACCTTGCTGTCAGAAATCCCTTGGACGAAGCCCGCAGATTTAAATTTGACTTTTTCAGTCCTGGGCTCAGTCTTGATCACACCTGGTGCTATGGGTCTGAGCACGGCAGGTGGATGCTTCCTCATGTCCTCATAGAAATCATATCCTAGACCCTGATTAAATCTGCAAATCTTAGATTGGTCTAAAATAAGATTGAGCTTCTTCTTGCCTCCTACAAATCTCTCGAGAGTGTTCATAAGATACTGACACTCCCGAAAGAGAGAGGTGCAAGAAGAGCAGGGAGAAGGGGGAACAGCAGAGGGTAAGGAAGCAGAAGAAAAACCAATAGTAGAGGAAAGAATGGCTTGTGCACGCACAGCCGACTCTGATGGGACAGTCCTACTACTAGCAGGTTGGCTCACGTCGCTAGACGTCTCTACCTTACCCTTGGGCTTCTCCCCAACACCAGCACACACATTACAACATGATTGTGACTTCTCTAGTAGATCCTTAGTTAGCTTCACGCATTTTTCTTCCAAAATAATCAAGTAAGATTTTAGTTTATCACAATTTTTGCAAGGTGAGCTAACAGGGTCCTTAGAAGCATATTTAGCTATTTTCTTGTTGTAATCAATCATTTCTTGGAATTGTTTAGAAACAGATTCAAGTTCAGCAGTTAATTTAGGACAATTTAAACATGAAGCAGTTGGCTCAATCAAAGAAGCATGCAATTCAGCAATTTTATGATCTGCTCTTTTTAAGTTCATTTTTAAGTTATTGCAATTTTCACAAGTTTCAGGCAGATCAATAAGCATAGTATAAAGACCTCTAAAAGCATTATCCTTATCCTCACATGAGGTGCAAGAAGTAGTCTGAATATTAGAGGAAATAGAAGCAACCCTACTCATTTCTAGTTCAGCAAGCATACTATCATTCTTCACCTTAAGCAAATCAAGCTCAGAAGTCAAACTATCATGAGAGGTCCTTAGCTTTTCCATATCTCCAAGCAAAGAAGAACATACATCACATTCATCACGGGAGGGAGCAGATATAAGTGAAGTAAACTCCCGTGACGATCTCTCTACTTCCTTCTCAAGATCCACAACCCTAGCTCTAGATTTAGCATAGAACTTTCCTAACTTCGTAAATGCAAGATAGAGCTGGTCGTAGGAGGACCTACCACCTCATCGGAGTCGCCAGAGAGCTCATTGTCGCCGACGCCGTTGTCGTTGGCCATGAAGCACATGCCGATGAAGTCGTCGCCGCCCTTGGGATCTTGATCATCCTTGTCGCCGCCGCCGCTCCACCCTCCACGTCGCTGAAGTCGATGTCGCCGAAAGCGTGAGGACACGGTGGAAGAGCTTCTTGGCTTTGCCAAAGTTGCGGAACTTCTTCTTGCCTTGAGCGTGAACTGGGGGCTTCTTGTTGCGGTTCTTGTCGATGTAGTCGTTCTTGCTTACACCGCCGTAGTCGTTCTTGCCTTTCACCAGCTTGGGGCAATTTGCCCGAATGTGGTTGGGGCCGCCACACTCGAAACAAATGACAGGTCCTCCCCTCTTTCTGTCCCTCCTCCTCTTGTAAGCATGGGAAAACTTCCGAGCTAGGAGGGCCAGTTGCTCATCCTCGAGCTGCTCTAACTGATCATCAGTTATGTCACAGAGAGCAGCAAGGGAGAATCCACACGGCAGATCAGAAGAAAGACCAGAAGCTGAATCGGGATCGGTGACTAGGGCCATCGACTGTGACTTCGACTTGCGAGAGACAATGTCAATCTCGTGAGTCTTGAGACGCGAGTATAGCGCATCAAGAGTCAAAGTCGAGAGGTCCGTGGTGTCCTTGATGGTAGTCACTTTCATCTCCCAAACACGCAGATCGAGTGCAGTGAGCATCTGTCGAGCGTTATCCGAGTCGGAGTATGTGAGACCTACCGCTCGGAGGTTGCTCAGAATTTTGTGAAAACGCGCAAAACACTCATCAAGAGACTCGCCAGCGAGCATTTCAAACTTGTTGTAATCTCGCTTGAATCGGTCTGTCGAACCGCCTTAATCGGGTGGTGCCTCATGATATGCGTCGAGGGTCGCCCAGATGTCGAAGGCCGACGTGAGATGAGAGATGCGATCAAATTCGCTCCTGCTCAGACCCTGGATTATAATGTTCCTTGCCTTAGCATTTGCCTCAACATCAGCCATATTATTAGCATTGATGTCCTCATCGGTAGGAACAACAAAACGGGTCTTGACCTTGCGCCAGATGGCATACCCCTGGGCCTGGATATATGTCTCCATTCGGCTCTTCCAGAAGGGGTAATCGATGCCATCGAAAACGGGCGGCTTGGTCGAGTACTTGTCTGTCGCCATGGCTCTTGAGACCGGTTAAGATCTATAGACAAGAGTTAACCGGCTCTGATACCAATTGTAGGAACGGAAATGGCAACAGAGGGGGGGTGAATGGTGCCTTTAAAAATACCCCAAAAATTCTCACAAAACTTTCACACTGCAATCCCTCTCTGATAGCTATACAAGCTACGAAATAACGAACCGTAAACTATAGTTGAGGGACTAAACTGAAAATATGCAAGAACTAGAGAAGGGAGAAAGGACCAAAAAAGTTCTTCTTAAACCAATAGGCTTGATGTGACTAGCTGAGAAATCAAGTGGAGAAATCCAGGTGGATTGGTTGAAATTGATAGCTTTCTTGGCATAAAAGCTTCAATCCAGAAGACAGCAAAAAGTAAAACCGAAGAAAGAAACTGCTGTCTAAATGAATAGCCGAGAAGGACACCAAGAAGATGAACTCAAACACTGCACCTAGCAACCGGAAACAGGAGGTAATCAGCAAATAGCATTAACCGAGAGATGTCCCATGCCCAAAACTGATTCTCCAAACGAACCACATGCATTACTTGCGCTTGCTGGCCGAACACACAAGCACTGCACCTTCGCACAAGAAATCCAAACCTTTTTCAAGAAAAGAAGCTCTGAGCTGCCGATCCCAACACAAATCGAAAAGGAATCTGTGAAGGTTTGGTGCTACAGAAAACACCCAAACCAAGCAACAAAAAGCAAAGAAACAGTTCTCGCGAAAACCACGGGAGGGGCTGCCGTGCTGCTCTCTGCAGATATCTACTAATTTCTGCTCTTGTAGAAGGCACTAGACTTGAGACCAGCCACCACCAAGAGAACCCACAAGACACCACTCTTGTTGCTACAAGAAACCGAAAGAATGACTCACACGGCACCCAAAAGCTGAAACTTACACAAAAGAAAACTGCACCTTCGAACTGAAAAATGAGGAAGTAATCACTTGAAGCTGCTGCTTTGCCGACTGAGGAAGTATTGGCTGTAGCCGAACAGCAAAAAAACTACATATCGCGAAGATGGCCGAACCAGAGAGGCACAGATAACTAAGAGCATACACTTGCTACAAAAGAACAGGGACTGCGAACCAAGAACCAGAAAATCCAGGTGCTTTTCACTGCTGCCTAACTAGCCGAAAGAAAGCGACTTACTGCAGTAAAGAGGATAGATAAAAGTAGTCACCAACCACATGAAACAGCAGATAAGCAGCAATAGCCGAGCACATAAATTTTCTATGGAAACTTGGCCGAAAGAACAAAGAAAAACTGAACAAATTCTGCTACCCACAACTTAAGAACTTAGCATAAGAACAGAAAACTGGACTGAGAGACAAGAAATATAAATCTACTTGATTCAACCTAATGCTCTAGGGAATAAACTGATCAATTGATCTTGAGGCCACCTCCCATCACAGAGCAAAGAACTTAATTAAACAGAAATGCTACTAAGAGAACTAGCACCTTCACAAGAACTTCATACTTGAAGAATAAAGCAGTATATAAGGTATAAATAATAGCATCTAGAACAAGAACATTAATTAAAAGGAAGGCAAGTAAATAGCACAAGACATAAAACAAGCGTGTTCATATTGAGACGAAGAACGATGAACGATTAATATCACAAATGAATATTTACATCATTCTTCCATGTCTCATCCAAGAACACCCACAAGGAGAGAATGAAACATTAAAACTTGCATACAAATTTTCTCTCCCAAGAGCACAAGCATTAGGAAACCCTAATACTCATACCCATTTCTATCTCTCTCTTTCTCAAGGTGCACTTCTCCACCTAGAGAGCACCTCTATTTATAGCCTCCACTAATGGGTCTAGTAGATTACTTTACCCATTAGGTCACACCACTCTCCACTAATGGGTTTATACTCAATTATACCCATTAGGTTACAACTCCTCTCCACTAATGGGTTTACACTCAATTATACCCATTAGGTTACAACACCTCTCCATTAATGAATCATCCCATATAATATCCGCTTCCAATTTTGCAGCTTTGCGTATTTTCCAAAACGCCCCTCCTGCACCTTCCTGGAAGCTTCCTCGTCTCTTGCCGCGCACGCCTCGCAGCCACTTCGAGTCCTTGCCGTCTTCGACACATCCCGACCGTTCGACCTCAAGACCGCTCGTGCCTAGTCCGGTCACCGTGTCTCGCCACGACTCCGCCTCAAAGTCTGCGGTCATCACCGACAAGAAAACACATTACATAGCACCGCACCAGATGATTTAAATAAATATCCGCATCGGTAAAAAGCATAAAAATACCCGGAACAAACTCAAACTTTCTAGGACACGTGTCAATTACTCATCACACAGCTGGGGTTACCTGCACATGGTTTCTCACTTTTATAGGCCGAGGAGGGGGTAACGGCCGCGCATAGCCCGCCGGTTTTGAAACGGACGGGGAGGATGAATGCGACGGTGAAGGAGGGCGTAATTGGGGAATTTATGCCCGCAATGCACGCGTGGAGGATCAATTGCAATTTGCGATCAAGCGCAGGCATCAATTTGAAGGAAACCGAAGCTTTAAAGCTTCGCCATGGCAAAGAATGGCGGCAATGCGGGGATCGCTGGGAAGAAAGGAAAGGGCGCGGGGAAGACGGGTCCGACGAGTGGGGCCCACCGGTCAGCGAGAGGGAAAGAAAGGAAAGAGGTGCGGCGACGGTCGGATCTTTGATGGGTGGCGCTGGGAGAAGATCGGGACCGCATGGTGTGGGCGAAGGGGTAAGTGAACGTGAATGGCCCAATTTGATCCGACCATTGTGAGAGAATCTGGGCTGGTGAGGCGTTTAAGTGACGGGGAACGGTCGAGATTGTTTTCGGCAACAAGGGGCGGTGTGGATCGCGCCACGCGTCGCGAAGGGAAGAGGAGCGCGGCGTAAGTGACAACGGCGGTGGAGATTGAGTCGGGTGGGGGAGTGAACGGCCCGATGCACGACACGCGTCGCGAGCGGAGAGAGGGAAGGCGGGGGAGAGGGTTAAGTTAGATCGGACGGCTGAGGGGGAATCCGGCGGGCGGAGGGGGCTCCGATGGCTGACACGCGGCAGCCCGAGGGAGTTTTAGGATTTTTATTTGCTTTTTGATTTCCAGAAATGCTATTTAGCTTTAGAAAACTCAGAAAAATACCAAATAAAATTTGAAAAATCCAGAAAAATTCAGAGAACATCCTGGGACTATTTGAGACTTAATAAAAATATTTTCCACCCCATTTGATAAGTATATTTTGCAAAAGCACAATTTGACTTAAAAGGGAAGGTTTTAATTCTTTATAAAATCCTAAAAATTTATATAATTACAGATTCGACTTTAGGAAGGTGAAATACACTTGTTTGATTTACAAGAATGCAATGAACTCATTTTGATCCTTTAATAATAGAAGTTTTTAATTTTCCTTAAATCAGGACTTTGAAATAAACTCCAGGAAAATCCAATAAATTCCAGAATGATTTTCATAAAGGAATAAAATTTTTGGGATGTTACATATAAACTAGACGTGGATGTTTTCCCTGGGCACTCTACTGAGTATAAACAAGACGCGGATGTCCCGCGCGCCCGTTGGCGTACACTCCGGAGCCTAACTAAGCCGTGGTTGATAGTCCCACGCATGCTCCGGAGTATAAACAAGATGAAGATGCCCCGCGCACAACGGAGCGTGATCGCGTCTACCCCAGCAGGGCGCCAGCTCCGCTGCCACCGCTTCGAAGGGTAGGGGACGAAGCGCGATCGCGTCTACCCCAGCGGGGCGCCAGCTCCGCTGCCGCCGCTTCGAAGGGTAGAAGACAGAGCGCGATCGCGTCTACCCCAGCAGGGCGCCAGCTCTGCTGCCACTGCTTCGAAGGGTAGGGGACGGAGCGCGATCACGTCTACCCCAGCAAGGCGCCAGCTCCGCTGCCACCGCTTCGAAGGGTAGAGGACGGAGCGCGATCGCGTCTACCCCAGCAGGGCGCTAGCTCCGCTGCCACCGCTTCGAAGGGTAGGGGACGGAGCGCGATCGCATCTACCCCAGCAGGGCGCCAGCTCCGCTACAACCGCTTCGAAGGGTAGGGGACGGAATGTCCACCCCAACTACACGCCAACCTCGTCGCCACCAATCTTCGCCCATAGGGCACTGTCGCCTCTACAAGAAGTGAACGTGGTCGGGAGGTGCCAACCTCCGCTGCCCTAACAGTCAACTGTACAAGCAAACATGCTGTTGGGCAGTACTCGACACAATGGTCAATGGTCCGCTTTTCCGTTAGCAAGCAAAAGAAAACAACAACCAAAGCAAAAGTTACATCACAACCATCAGCCCCCGGACGACACTAAGAGTCGGCGCCGTCTTCGGCGCGCTGAAGAGCCTCCTCCAACCACTCGAGGAAGTTGCCTTCCCGGTGTAGCGTCCACTGCAACAACACTTGGGCCGCCTCCTCTCCAAAGTGGCCCCAGATCCCTTTGTAGAAACTCTGCACGGCGGGCATGGTGGTGCGGACTGCGTCGGACCATACCCTAGCCCCGGACGGAGCGCTCAAGCCAGGAGCAGCTAGCTCCTCCACGTGCTCGCACCCCCGGGCGTGGAGCATGGCAAAGGGGAGGCACGCGCTGGCGTAGCCGCAGTGATCGCCGAAGGCTTTCGCACCGCGCAGCGCCAAGCTCGAGCCCTCCTCAATCCGCGCCAACGATTGCCTCACGTCCGCGGCGTCGTGGGCAAGGTCTGGCACGATGACGGAAAGGCCCCGTAGGGCCCCCTCCAAAGACTCCATGGCCCTCCAAGATGCCGCGGATGCGTCGCCCAAAGCCCGGCTCCTCTCCTCCAGGGCCACGGTAAGCTGGGCCTTCTCCTCTTCCAGCGCGCCGATTCGCCCAAGTAAGCCGGCACGCTCCTCTGCCGCGGCACGTTGGGCCTCTTCGGCCGCGCGCACTTCCGCCTCTAACACACAGATGCGGTCGTCCTTCGTGGCATGAGCCTCGTCGGCCGCACGAAGCTGCTCCTCCAGCGCCCTCCACTCGCGGATGCGTGCCTCATCCAGAGCCCGGCCGATGGCGACCGCCTAACAACACGACATGGCTGTTTAGCACACATGCGGTAGGTGATGTCAATGGCGGGCTCAGGAGCTTACCTTCATCCCCGCCGCGCCCAGTGCGAGCGCGAGCAGGTCTCCCCCGCATGATGACAGCGCTCGCCGATCCAGCCCGCTGTCACCACATTCCGCGGCCCCGTGGAAGGCACGGAGCGCCTCCGGTTGCGGCACGAAGTCGGATACGGTGAGCCTTGGGGGCCTCACAGCGGCATCAGGTGTCCGCGTTGCGTTTCGCGCAACGCCCCCACTGACCTCGCAGACACCACCGCTGCTCGATCCTTGTCCACGCCCGAGCGACTTCCCCTCTCCTGACGTCGACGACGGCATGAGCGAACAAATCGGAGAAAGCTTCGCGAAGTCACGGGGAGAAAACGAACTACGCCCACCTCCGCCACCCCCCACTACGGTGTGGGGAGGTGTCGGCTCAGCCCCTGCCTGGGAAGCAATAACCAGGCCCCCGCCGACCGCGCCCGGTACATGGAACTGCGCCGCCCCCGAAGGCGATTGCACCCGGCGGCGTTTCGCCACTGGAGAGCCAAAAGATGCACCTCCAACCGCTCCAGTACCTGCACCTTCCGGCGCAGGCGGCATATCCGCGGTAGCTGCAGCAGGTGACGACGACGAGTGCTCCGCTGCTCCAGCTCCCGCCAGGTCTGGTGCCGGTGGAAGGCTTATGGTAGCCACCATGGGTAACGGCGGCGCGGGAGGCAGGTCTTCGCCGACTGGTATCGGCGACAAGGCGTCGTCTTCAACGACGTCGCTGCCAAGGCCCGCCTCGCTACCTAGGCCCTCGCTGGCCGCAGCATCACCCTCTGCGCTGCCACGCTCGGACCCACCCCCTGACATGTCGTCCAAATCAGCGGCCTCTGCCGCTAAGCCGGCGAACGGGTCAGAAATAGCAGCTCGGGACCGGGACCTTCACCGTCGGGGAGACGCCCTCGCCCCGCCGGCGCCATCACGCCGACGGGGTGAACTCCGCACTGGCACTGGGCGCTCGAGCACAGCGAGGCCTAGGACTTCACACACCCGGTTTATCCGCCCTAGCCTCGCAGGCCTTGTTGCGGCTTCGCGTAGGGTGTGCTCTTTCCACGTGTACAACCCTAGGAAGGCATCGACAGCACGCTCAGCGTCCCTCAACGAAAGCATTACACGGCCGGCGGGCTGCTGCAGCGACGACACCAAGGGGCGGACGCCATCCCTCCACGTATCACCCCGTTTATATCTCCACAGGCCAGAGAGCGGAGACACCCCGTACATGGTAAATTCCTCCGCAAGATCGCGCATGTTGAACCGAAGGGTGACGCCGCCAAGTCTCTGCGCCTGCCACTAATCCTCACTCACCGGCTCCAGCCCCGGGCAGCAGTCGAAAGCTATCGGCTCACCCCGGCTCTGCAGATTGCTGGTCGGCGTCACGCGGTAGTAGAACCACTGCCGCAGCCACCCCTCCCACTTCTCCTTCGTCGCCAGAGCGGGGACCAGATGCGCGTAGCCCGATCGCACCACAAAGTGGACACTGCCAAAATTGGACAGTGCCCCTCCTCTGACTCTCTTTGGCTGACAGCGCGCATCATGAAGAAGGGCGAATAAGCTCGCCCGGGGATGAGCGCCTTCCACTCGGATTGCCCAGGCGAACACCGCCAAGCGGACTATCACATTCGGGGTCAGCTGCGCTAACTCCAACCCATAAGCCTTCAAGACCTCACCGACAAAGAGCATCGACGGCATCCGGAGTCCCGCCTCGAAGAAGGCGGCGAAGACAATTGCCTCCGACTCCTCGGGATGAGGCTCCACTTCGTTGCAGGGGGGCAGGCGAGCTCCATGATGGTCATCTATCTTCTTCTCCCGCAGGAGAGCCTCGATCGTCTCCTCTGTGGCAAGGCTTCGCCTAACCACCGCGGAGCATTGCCCTTGCGAGCTCCGCCGGGCGTTGTACACCTTCTGGGCCTGCAACGGCTTACGAGCCGCCACCGAAAATTCCGCCTCAGGCGGTGTTGAGCCGCACTGGCCCGACGAAGTGCTACCACTCAACCGGCGGTCGGAACCCTCGTGGCTTGCCATCCCTCTTTCCGCACGACGGATCGCTGGAGCAGAGGCGAGTGGATTTGGAACAGCAACGCGAAGCAACCAACTGGGCGCACGCGGACGGGATGCATGCCCGTGCACCAATAAAGCACCTTTTATACAGCCCCTTCGCGTCCCGCCATCGGGAGGGCAACCGGCGGAAGCCGTCGGTTCATCCCGCCCACGATCCGGAAGTGTAACTGACCGCGGGATGGCTCGCCGCGTGTCTCGCCTCTCTTGGGAACAGATGCGGGCGCGCGGTCGCACGGCTGTTGACATCCCACGGCACACCAACCAGATAACACCACGTGTACCCTCACCTCGGGACCATGCGTACGACTGTCGCAGACCGCCCCGCGCCAAACAAGGTTTTTCGGCTCCGCAGCATGGCCCTGGCGACAGCTGTGACCCCGCGGAGGGAAGGCTCCGCGACCGTGAACGACTTCGACGCTTCGACGAAGTGCCGGACCCGAGCGACAAGCGACATCAGTTTTGCCTCCTCGAAGCCTTTCTCTCTGCGGGGCCACCCCGTGTCTGTCTTCGGATGCAGCTTCCGAAGGCGCCCCTTCCACTCTAGTGACCCGGGACACCCCGGGCACTTGTTGCATTTTATACCCCTTTACCCTCGCCGCAACTGTTCCCACACCTAATGTACCCCCTACCTTTTCACGCATGCCAGGTTGCAGAAGGCGCTGGCGCGGCGGGCCATTCGGGCGAGGTCCGCATCGACAAGGTCCCCGCTCCTACGCCACCAACGCAATGCCCCCGCAACCATCCAACGCAAGCCCTCAACAGCGACTTCGCTCCGGCCCACCGGCCCCAATTACACGGAGCCACAAGGACCTACATTTGCCGAATCATCTGCGCCCACAACCGCGCACTGTCACAGGCCGCAGGGACGGAGGGGGCCAAAGGACTCGGTGACATGGCTTCGGCCTGTGAAGCCCTTCACCATGAGAGGCTCCTGTTGTAGGGGTGGCCCCCACCTAAACCCGGCTAGCCTATCTAAGGACATAATTGCCCTTGGTCGTAGGCTTCGGTGTAAGGTTACGATTGTAAACACACTACGAGGGCACAGATACATATATACCATACCAACCTTTGGCATAGACCAAGAGGTCATTTGTTCACCTAACTCTCCACTACCACTCTCTCTCTGTTTGGTCTGTAGCCACAACAGAGAGAGTTTGTATGATTCTTGGGAGCGATAAAAGGCTTTGCTCGGGAGATGTCCACACCATGGTCTAGAGAGATGGCTTGTTCTACATATCTTCTATAGAGGCTTGACATGTGCCACACGATCTTCAGTTGATGCAGTAGTTGGTGGAGCAATCACAAACAAGACACTTGATGATGCATTTACTCTTATTAAGAACATGGCTTTCCATAAATTCCAATGGTACAATGAGAAGCCCTGTTCAGATTCTTTGACAGCCAAAGTGCATGCACCTTAGCATCATATGGATCAGTGTAGTTTGAGCTCTAGTCAGCCACAACCTTCGTGTCATCACACCAGCAGAGTTCTCATTCCACTCCAACACTTCAGCAGAGTCAGCCTACAGCTTTGAGATACCATCCACGCCGTCACCATAAGAAGCCATGTACTCAGTCTGCTAGTCAGTGCTACAAGATAGATGTGGTTGATGAGCTTGTTCTAGAGACATCTGTAACATCCTGTTTTTCTGAGATTTTTAAAGCCTGGATTTTAAAAATGAAGTTTCTGGAATTTTTTGAATTTAATTGAAGCTTCAAATGAATTTTTAAAGTTTTAAATGATTTAATATGATTAAAATAAACATTAACATAAGTGGGAAATATTTTATTTGTGTTCCTCAGGTCTCAAGGAATTTTCTGGTATTTTTGGAGAATTTTTCGGATTTATTTGCTATTTTCTAGAGCTTTTAGAAGTTTATTTGAATTTCTGGAAAAAGAAAAGAAAATAAAATCCCCGGCCGCCCTCACCGCCCGATCTCCCTCTCCTCCTCCACGTCGCCGATCCGCGCCGCGCGCCGCCGCCGTACCTTTCCGCGCACAGCCGCCCGCGCCACGCGTCGCGCATCGCATACCGACGCGGCGGCACCAGCGCGCCGTCGCCGCCGTCGCGATCGCGCCGCGCGATCGCGACCGTCCGCTCCGCGCCGCGCGAACCTAACCTAACCCTAATCGCGTCCCGCCGTCCGATCTTGCCGCGTGGCGCATCCTAGCCGTCCTAACGCGTCCGCGTCGCGGCCGTCACCCAGAACGGATCGAACTCCTCGGTTCGCGTGTTAAAACCCGCCGCTCGTCCTCGGTTCGTGTGCGACACCCGAGCTCCCGCCGCCGCTCCTCGCGCGTTTCGCGCGCGCGCGCCGCCGAGCCGCTCCGCCGCCGCCGTGCCGCGTCTCGCCGTCGCTCGAGGTCGCCGGAGCACCGGCCGCCGCCGCGTCGCCGCCGGAGAGCCCCTCCGCGCCGTTCGCCGCGTCGCCTCTGTCGCCTCGCCCTCACCCTCGCCCTTGCCTCGCCTCGCCTCGCGGCGTCTGCGGCGCGCGGCGCGACCCCGTCGCCTCGCGCGCGCACCCGCCGCGCGTCGCCGATCCGATCCTCGCGTCGGCCACGCGTCACCCCGCCGGCGCGATCCGCCCTCGCCGCGCGCGCGCCGCGGCGCCGCGCGGCGAGCCACCACGCGTTGCCGATCCGCCCGTCGCCGCGCCGCGCCGCGCAATCCTCGCCGTCGCTCGGTCGGACCGAAGGCTCGGATCGACCGCGTGCCCACATCCCGCCGCCGGATCCGCCGCCGCCGCCGCGCCGAGCGCCGGCTCGGCCTAGCCACGTGGCAACACCAGCGCGTGCCACGTCAGCCCTAGTCCACGTGGCATGCCACGTCAGCGCCACGTCAGCCCCGAGCCGTCCCCCGAGCCACGTGGCGCCCGTCGGTACCGCGTCGCCACGGGTGACACGTGGCAAAGGCATGCGCGCGCCACGCCGCGTGAGCCCCGCGTCGGCACCCTCTCTCCCGTGCATCAGCATTCGTGGACCGAGTCCACGGTGGACTCGAATTTCATGGACGGGTCCACAAGACGATAACTTTTCCGATTTTCCCGAATTAATTTTAGAATTTATTTTCCGAGAGCCCGTTCTCCTCCGTCCTAGCTCCGATTGACCCCGTTCTTTTTTCTAAATTCATTTAAAATCGATCTCTAGCTGTTGGTTCTGGTTTTGTGAATTTTGGAGTTCATTTGCTTATCATTTTATGTGTTTCTTTGTTTTCGGTCGTTTTCTCTCTCGTTAGATTCGGATTCCGGAGGAGCAGGTTTCGCGCTAAAAGACCAGAGTACCTCACGAGCATAACGAAGGCAAGTCGTGTCCCTTGATCATGTTGAACCCAATTTTGCAAACTATTATTTAATTATTTTTTTTTAAATTACATTGCATTGCTATTTCTATTCAAACCTTTGCACAGGTAGTTATCGTCCCAATTGAAATTATACCTCCTTGATACTTTGGAATACCATGATGCCATTGTCACCATAGGTTGGGAAATTTATTAGTGATGCTAGTTTATTTATCACATGGGTTGGTACGATTAGATTGCTTAGCCGGTTTATATTTACGATTGATCTCATCACACATGTTAAATTATTAATTTGACTTAATGACATATGGAACTGTGGTTGGTGCCACGTGTATTAAAATTTGTGCCACGTCATTGGTGTGACGTTGGCTTGGTTATACAAATTGGTTTTGCACTCGGGCGAGTGATCGTGCGAGAAAGGGGGAAATCTGGTTGTACTTTGGGGATGTGGTAGTCTCGCCGGGTAATGTTAAGGACTTAACTTTGTGCGCCGTTGATCTGAGCTTAATCGTGCAAACCACATGTCTATTATGGGATGGACCTGGCTGATTAATTTGTAATATTTCAATTCAATTCGCCATTGTGATGGACATGGTTCTTGATTTCCATGTGGCGCAAGGGGGTGTGATCACGAACCCTAGCGGGCAGGATTGTATTGAGATAGAGCATTGTAAAGGCCTTGTTGTGATTTTCTTAGGCCTAGGCTAATCACATCGTGTGGGTACAGTTGTGCAACCTCTGTAGAGTGTAAAACTATTCGAATAGCCGCGTCCTCGGTCATGGACAGTGCTCGGGGATTTCACACGAGGGTTAGTGTTTCATTTATAACTTGGTGGTTTATGGTAGGGAGTGGACAGGTAGTTCACTGTTGGTTTAACTTGTGAATTGGTGTTCACAAGTGGTTCATGTTATTCCTTTGGTTATCTATTGTTACTGTTTTCAGTTAACTTCCGCTTTCAAGTTATTTAATATATTTCATCAATAAATGCCTTTATGCAAACTAACCTTTCAGCCTTCCTTTGGTAAGCCTTGCATATTATATTGCATTTATTGTTACAAACGACTTGCTGAGTATCAATGTACTCACGGCTTTACGCCTATGTTGCTCAGTTGAGGGAGAGGAGTACTATCAGCAGGAGGTTCCAGAAGGAGAGTTCTACGACGACTTCACGGATTAGGCTTCGTTCTCCACTCGATAGCCTGTGGCTTGTCGATTGGTCGCTACGCTTTATTTTGGATTTCCGCTGCTATTTTGTTAAGCCCTTCCGGCTAGAGATATTGTAAGCTTGGCCATAAGGTCGTACCCTTGATATTTTATCGATATTCGAGTTTTCCTTTATTATTGTCGTGTGTATGACTGTGATGACATCTATGTTTGACTGTGTGCACTAGCGTGATCCTGGACTAGTGCAGTTTACACAGAGAGACCGAATTTGCATATTCGGGTCTCGACAACATCTCCGAGTGCCGCTAAGACACACATCTTTGAGCCATATTTGGCTTATGACCAAGCTGAACTAGCAGATTATCTTTGATGATGAGGATACAATTCCTATCATGCATATGGTTAGTTGCATAGACACCACCTTGCCAGACTTAGTGCTTCCCTTTGATGATCCTTATGTTGACACCGAGCTAGATGATGAGGACCTACCTCCTGATGATGATTGTTTCGCTCTTGACTATGAGGATGAGTTTGCGGTAGATCCACTCTTGAGTTGTGATGAGTTAGATTTAGATGATGAGAGCTTTGTGCCTGATGATGATGAGTTCATTGTGGATATGCTTTTAAGTTCTGAGGTTCTACATCTTGATGAGTGGCTATTTTCGATGTCGAGGATCACATTTCTATTGATCCACCACAGGCTACTTCCTTCGTCGACATCACCCCTCCAGAGATTTCTACTATCGTATATTCAACCTCACCTTCACTTCAGGTAGTATTGAAACTTTTCCCTGACCATCTCAGGTATGATTTCCAATGTCGTGATGAGACATGTTCTTTGATTGATGTTGCTCATATCTCTTATGTGGAGACTTGTAGTTCTTGTGATATGCCTTATCGATATGTCTACATGATTGGATATTCTATTGATGACTTAGAGGGCGTCGACCCTATCACAAATACTTGCTATGTCTTTGAGTTTATTTGCAGGTTTACACTTGTGTACCACTGACTACAAGCAGACTTGGCTCGAGTCGATATTCCTTGGGATCCAGGTGGATTTTTGAGACATGCTGCTTCACAAGGGCGGACATGTGCCTTTTCCATGTCCTGTCCTTGGCCCTCCTCCGGCTACACCCAAATGAGCATCTCTTTATGTTTTTTATTTCCGTATCTTTTCTTAGTTTTGTTGGTTTCTCCTCTTCTTTCTTTTTATTTAAGGTCCCGTGCTACATCATCATCCTTTTACGTGTGAGAAGCTATGGGATAATTCATCTACTTCCACTACATCATATATGCTCGGAGAGCTCTTTCTTATCTCTTTGCTTATATTCTTCAATCATAGTTTCATCTAACCTTGGGAGAGGACTTGTATGTGTATGGATGATGTTCTAGCATGATTGTATCATATTTGTGAGCATTTGAGCTTATTGCCATGCAGTTGATGATATATGGTCATTCTATGCTTCACATTATGCTTATGTTGATGATATGGCCTTTACTATTGCTCTCATGTTATGCTTGATTGTGTATCTTGGCCATGTGAGCCCATGCCTTGGTTAATCTAGGAAGGTCATGCCGAAATTTTCATTGAGCTATATTGTTACTAGTTCTTTGTATGACTTAAGTCACTTGGCATCATATTGTAGAGCTTGAGCTTTGTTTATTTTCCTTGATGTGCTTAGAAATCTTGTGATCCTATAACATTTGATTCACTACGAGTTACACATGTGTTTTAACCATTTTGCGGATTGAATTGGTTCTAGTCACCGCTTCTTGAATGATTATATCTTAGATTTATGCTTTGGCATACCGTGTTATTTTAGATATTGATACTTTACTTGAGTGAAAAATTTGTGAAAGGGGTAGTCCTATCTTAAGCCAACAACTTGATTGATTTATCGAGGTATCCATGTCCTGGGACACGTGTTACTTAGCATTAATAAAAACTGGTTATAGATGCTTAATCATAAAAAGAAATGAAAAGAAAGAAAAAAATTGTGATGCAATGTATGAGTGTGTGGAATAAGTGAATATGTCACATTGGTTCAAAAATGTGTTGAATAAGTGGCAAAGTTTTGCCCAAATGAAGTGTGAGTGTGAATAAACGGCGAAGTTTGCCTAAGGGTATGAATAAGTGGCACAAGTGCTCAATGTGTGTTCTAAAATTGCTAAAAATAAACTAAAAAAGTATCATGGCTCAAGTGTGAACTTTTTCACAAGTATCACATGAGTATTAGTCTCTTTGTCTCAAATAGCAAATGCCTTAGCATGACTTTTTGATATGCTCATTTTTGATGTTATACCTAGTTCCGATGCCTTACAATTTTGGTTAGATTCATGTGATCACTTGAGTGTATTTCGACATTTTTGTGTGTAACTTGATTTGGTCAAATGTTGTAGTTATCACTTGAGATCTTTGCTTGAATATTCATTCTCATCTTGGATAGTCCTCGAAACTCAAGTTAGATAATCTTATTTTTCATTGTTGTATGCCTCCTAACTTATTACATGCATTTAACTAGTCTTTTACCTTGATGACTTGTTGTCCATGTTCGATAATATCATGCCATTTACTTGAGGACAAGTAAAAGTTTAAAGCTTGGAGGTATGACATGCATCATCTTTACATATATTTTTTTCACTTTACCATTTCATTTTTTTTGCATTTTAGGATCATTTATCATCATTTACACGCTTATCTAGAATTAATTCCTCAATTTAGATCATTTTACATTTTTTGTTATTTTTTCGTAGATCGGCGCGCGATTGTCGGACCCCGGAGCAACGACTCCTGGATCCTCTATGTAAATCGCACTAGTCCATGATCAAGCTAGTCCACACAGTGGATAACAAAGATTCATATCATGCACAATGACATTTATTTATTAACTAAATATGGGCCTGATGGCCAAAGTTTACATCAATGGTTTATAAACCAAAAATAAATATAAGCAGTATAAGAAAACCAATAAAGCAGCAGCCCATCCTTCCTGCCCACAGGCGAATGACTGTAAGACGTGGCCTACTCATCATTATTCTCACCGAGGTTGATGAAGTCCTTCTCTAAAAATAGTGAATGAAGCAACATGAGTACATAAAGTGCTCCACAAGTTACACCAAGCGGTTTAACAGAGTTCATGCATGCATAAGGATTGACAATGGAAGACATAATAGGTTATTTGTGCGTAAAAGCAGAATGAAGGTAAATACAGTAAATAGATTCAAAAGCTGAATTTGATACAATAAATAAAAAGAGTAATTTAACAAAATAATATCGTTAGTGCAGGCTCCGACCAAACACTAACCTATTCACAGGTATCCCACCTGGTCCATCTTTTTTAAAAGATCTCATACGGATTCCATCCATCCATATGTTTTTTTTAATCTCCCATGGATTCCATCCATCCATAGGTCTTTTTCAAAAATCATTTTAAAAATCAAAAACTAATCCATGAAAAACTTTACTCAGCTTGCCCATAACTGTGGACACGGCTATCCAGGATAGATTATACATTCCGCAGAGGTTGTACAGCTTTACCCACAAGATATGATTATCTCATTTTGTCGGCCATTACACGCTTCCGTAGGCGTGCTACTGAGAAACTTATAACAAGACCTTTACAATGCTAAGCCTTCAACCTGGCCACGCCGCCACTAAGGTTTCACCACAACTTGAATCCACAAGTTGGAGCTCCCTCTTGTGCCGTATGAGACTTCTCATGGCCTATGCCACGCTCACATTCAACCTATAGCGAGACCAAAGTTGGGACCTCACAAATTAGTCGGCCAGGACTGTCCCATACCAGTCTTGTGGTAGTACGATATGTTTTTCAATATTAGCTCACAGACCGGTCCTTAACTTGATTTAGGCTCAAACCACATACCCCTTGTGCTTGACAATCAACATTGTGTCACCAAACAACAATGCATGTCAGCACCCACCGTCTAACCATTAGCCTAGGTCCAAACCAAGTTGTATATTTTATTTTAAAACATTTCATACACCTTCTTGACTCACCGAAGTTAAGAATACATTTTAGAAAAATCATTGTTCTGAAGTGAAATAAATATTCCCACTTAAATCATTCTAAGCATAGCTAAGCAATCCTATAAAATTTCTAGTTAATACTATTGTACTAACTAGGTTTTCACTAAGGTGACAAGGTATGTTAAGTCGAGATCAAAATGGCTATATTCAAAGGATCATGGGTATAACTAGAATTTAAATCGAATTTTAAACTAGATTTGAATAAAAGTATGCATGCATAATAATTTTAAAAACAATATAATTAATTTAAATTACTAGGAGCAACATGATAAAAGGTGTAACTTGCCTTGCTTCGAAGTTTGCTGAGGTTCGCTGAAGTTATATTCTCCGAAATAGTCGTAGTCTACATGTGAAAAATCAGAACAAACTAAACTCAAATAAAATCCAAAACAAAATAATGAAATATATACTGGGGAATAGAATATGAATTTAGGAATTTGGATGGGTCCAATCGAAGTTAGGATGAAGGAGAACGACTTCTGGTATTTTGAATTCCAAAGAAATGAATAAAAGGAATTCTTGGAATTCTTTTCTTTGTAAAGGAAAAGTGATCGGAAGCTACCATATTGTTGTATGGTCAAAGCCATGGTCAAAACCATAGTCGAATCAACGGTTGAAGTTGCGAAAGTCAAAGTCGAAGATAGTGACTCCAAGTATGCGTGAAGTCAAAGATTCGGTCGAAGATCTGGCCGAAGTCGAAGTCTTCGAGGTTGAAGGTCAAAGGCTGGAGCCAAAGTCTCCGAAGGTCAAAGTCAAAATCGGAGTCTTTGAAGGTCGAAATCTCTGGGGTTGAAGGTCGAAGTCAAAGTTGAAGGCTCCGGGCAGTAGGAGTCTAAGAAGCCTCCAAACGGTCGGAGTCTAAAGAACCTCTGGATAGTGGAGTCTAAAGAGCCTCCGGACGTCGGAGTCTTATGAGCCTCTGAACTTTGGAGTCTAAGAATCAGATGGCTAGGAGAGATCGAAAGTTGTCTTCGTACTCGGTGGTCGAAAGCAACTATGGTGGAAAGCGAAGGTACTCAGAGTCGGCTACGACTTCGACTACCGAGTACTCTTACAACTACTCCTCGCTAAAAAAGCGAAGGTACTCGGAGGCTTAGAGCGAAGAGTGACAGTGGTCGGAAGCAACTACAGTTGAAGGCTTACGACAGTTAGATATTTAGAGTGATCAGTGGTTTACAACAGTCGTAGTTGATGATCGAAGGAAAATGGAGACGGTAGTGGTTGGGAGTGACTGTGGTCAGAAAAACAATAGTGGTCAAATGGATTGGAGTTTATACTGTGATCAGAGTAGTTATATTTGGTGAATCTTTAGGTGGTCGAAAGTAGTGGTGGAAGGCTATGGTCGAAAGTTTTAGAGAGTGGTCGGGAGCGGTCAGGTGCTGACGTGGCACGCCACGTGGCACTGTCGTGGCTACCACATGGGTTGGGCATGGACATGACTTGCCAAGTAGGTAAGAGAAGGGAAGTGCTTAGTAGAGGCCGTTAGATGGGAATCGAACAGTGATGAAGCACGGAGAAGTTTGGACTAGTTTGAATGGTCAAAGGACCGTTCGGACCATCTGAACGGGAAAAGAGAGGAGGTGGCACTGAGATGGCTCGGCGTGCGGGAACCAATGGTCCATCGGAGTTCCGGTGAGCGGTGACGGCTGGCGAGGGGTGCAAAAGAGAGAGAGGACTGCGAGGAGTGCGTTGGTACTCTTGTGTATTACCACAAGTGGCTGGAAGGTGGTCGGCGGCGAGTTGGAGCGGTGGCGTAACTCGGGCGGTGGTGGCGACGGTGTTCCGGCGATGAGGAGACTCAACAAATGGCTGGTCGAGAAAATCCAAAAATTATAAAATATATACTGAGGTAGATTATGAATTTAGAAACTTGAATCACTGGATTCGGAGTTCGGACGAAGGAGAACGACCGATTGGAAGATTGCCGGATAAGAAAATTCTGGAAAAAGAAAAATCAGGAATATTCCTTCGGAATATTCCTGTGTGAATAGGAATAGACAGCAGCTCCTTTCGCTGTTTTTGGCCGTGTCACCGGTGAGAAAAGGCACAGGAGGTGAAGGCAACTAGCAAAATAGTTTGCTAAGGACCTGAGGCACATGTAGGACGTGACGGCACGTCAAACGGAGCACGGTGACAACATCTACAGCGACAATGACATAGGGTGTGGAGAGAAGAATAATTTTTGGGCATGAGATATGGAGAAGTAAGGTGAGCATGGCCTAGAACGTGGCAAGGCAAGGCTAGAAAAAATATCGGCTAAGCCGAAAACTCACCAGAGATGATGCAATCGTCGTTTGAACGACATCAGTAGAGAAAACTAAAAACTCAATATCTTTTTGCTCAGTGAGGCGAATCCAAAACCATCTAAAACGTAAACACCTGGGATGGTTTGGCACGTTTTGACGTGAACGGATTGTTGAAAGCATTCCCAGACAGGCCGGGACGCGAAGTGCCATTTGCGGCCATGGCGAGGTGTCGGACGCGAATATTTATGATAGGTTTTTGGACAAACGGAGGAGAGCACGGCGTAGAACACGTCGAGATGAACTCAACGGCGCAGACAGCTCGGCTAATGGACTAGCGAAACGCAGTGGACAAGACTTTATGTAGCCGATAAGCTGACATCGACATTCTGGGCAAACGGAGTGGAGTTAACATGCGAGAGTTACGGCGAATCGAAGAGGAGAGTGTGGGGAACGTGATGCTCACCTTGGTTTTGGTCGGGCATGCATGGTCAGCCGATGGCGACGCGAGGAACAGGGACTCAATTTGGCCCACGATGGCGACGATGCTCCAGCGAAGTTCCGGTGTAGGCAATGTGAGCACCGCGTAGAACGCGTTGACACGAAGCCAACGGTATGGTCAAACACGGCGGGGCTTCACCGGACGAGGCGCAATAAGCTGAAGAACGACGCTTGGAACACAAAAGTAAAACTTCGATTGCGGCCAAAAGAAGAGGAGTGGGGACTTGAGATTTTCGGAGTTAAGTGAGGATGAGGAGAGGCTCACGGGGCTCCCTTTTATAGAGGTTGAGGAGGTCCGAGGAGGGAGATCAAAGGACTATGTCTTTGAATGGCATAGGTTAATTTCTCGTGAAACGACTCATGAATGAGAGGGAAAACGGTGGGGAATGAAGGAGCTTAATGAGAGGAAGTGAATGCAATTGATTTCGCGAACATCCATTGAGAAAATTAAAAGTTATCAAGGATTAAAGAAGCTTCAAAATGTTTTCATGGCTGCTTGCTACTCTGTGCACGAACGTTGGTTTCCTGGGAAGAGGACGAAAGGGAAAAGGAGGAGAGAGAAAAGAAAGCAAGGAAAAAAAGAAAAAGAAAAACAAAATTTGGAAAAATTTCAAGAAAATTTTATAAAGATCCTTGCAACCTTAAAAGATTAAAAAAATAATTTCGAAATTTATTGAAGTTTATTTTAATTTTTAAAAATGTTTTTCTTTTTCCTAGCTTAAAATAATACAATAAATTACAAATAAAGCTTAAAAATTTTAGAAAAATTCATAGAAGTTTCTAAAGATATTTTCAACTTATAAAAAATATTTCCAATTAAAATTTTTGTATTTTTCTTTATAAAATATTTTTTGTTTAACAGAAAGGCTTTTTTTAAGCAGAAAATTAGGTTAGCGAAAATTTTAAAATTTCAAGCAACCAAATAACTTTGATTTTTTTTATTTTAAACTAACTTAATTATTATTTTATTTTATTTTTATTTAAATTACTTTTCATAAAAATAACCTTTTTTAAAGCAGAAAATCAGGCAATTAAATTTTTAGAAACTTAGGAAACCAAAATTAAATGTTTTATTTTAAATTAAATCAAATATTTTGAAATAAACAACTGGGCTGTTACAACGTTCAAGGCGCATAAATGACAAATTTAGCATTCTGGGACTACTCCATATAGATGTACGTATCATCATGGACACGTTGGATCAAATCACGAAAAAAAAGGAGCTTTTGTGGTCTAAATCAGAATAAATCAAATGGGGAAGTACTTGATTGCAATTTCTGAAAATTTGGAGGGCTAAATTGCAAAATAGCCAAAATTCCCCATTGCCTCAAAACCCCAGCGCCGGCCATGGAAAAGCTCGAGTCCAGCTTTTTTCTCCCCTTGCCCCCGCGTTCTTCTCCCCAACCCCCATCTCTTCCACCTCCGACTGCTGGTGAGGCCAGGCCAGCTCGCCTGTGCTCCAACGCCTTCCACACTGCCGCAAGTCACCGCCATCTCCATGCCTTCCTCCCTTTTCCTCTCCCTTCACCTCCACCTCCTCTCAGCCGTGCCACCCTTCCACCGCGCCGCCATCCACCGCCAACGCCCCCTCCTTTGCTCCTCCACCACCGACGCCGTCGGCCGCCATTACCTCCCTCTGCACCTCTGCTTCTCTTCCCTTCCTCCCCTTGCTTCTCTTCTCCACCTACTTTCTTCTCCTCCACCGACCAACGGCACGCGCGCCACTTCCTAACTGGTGTAACATCCTGTTTTTCTGAGATTTTTAAAGCCTGGATTTTAAAAATGAATTTTCTGGAATTTTCTGAAATTAATTGAAGCTTCAAATGAATTTTTAAAGTTTTAAATAATTTAATATGATTAAAATAAATATTAACATAAGTGGGAAATATTTTATTTGTGTTCCTCAGGTCTCAAGGAATTTTCTGGTATTTTTTGGTGAATTTTTGGGATTTATTTGCTATTTTCTAGAGCTTTTAGAAGTTTATTTGAATTTCTGGAAAAAGAAAAGAAAATAAAACCCCCCGGGCCGCCCTCAGCCGCCCGATCTCCCTCTCTCCTCCACGCGTCGCTGATCCCGCGCCCGCCGCCGCCGCCGTACCCTTTCCCGCGCACCAGCACACCCCGCCGCCCGATCCCGCCCCGCGCCACGCGTCGCGCATCGCGGCTGACGCGCGGCGGCACTGGCCGCGCCGTCGCCGCCCGCGCCCGCCACGCCCTCGGCCGCCGTCGCGCGCGCGCGCGTCGCGGCCGTCGCTGCCGCGCCGCGCGAACCTAACCCTAACCCTAATCGCGCTCGCCGTCCGATCTTGCCGCGTGGCCGCATCCTAGCCGTCTAACCCGTCCGCGTCGCGACCGTCGCCCGTAACCGGATCGAATTCCTCGGTTCGCGTGTTAAAACTCGCGTTCATCCCTCGGTTCGCGTGCCCGTCACACGAACTCGTCGCCGCCGCCCTCGCCTTCGCCCTCGCGCCCGCGCCGTCGCCGGAGCCACTCCGCCGTCGCGCTGCCGCCGCCCGTGCGCCCCTCCGTGCGCCCGTCCCCGTCGCCGTCGCCGAAGACCTCGCCGGTGAGCCATCGCCGCCTCCCTCCTCGCCGTCGCCCGCGTCGCCCGCCCGGTCGCCGAACCCGCACCCCGCTCCGCCCCTCGGTCCCGAGCGGACCAGCGCGCGCGCGCGCGCAGCAGCGCGCGCGGCGCGCGCGCGCGCGCCGCCACGCGTCGCCGATCCGCCCCGCGCGCGGCCACGCGTCGCCATCTCCCCGCCCGCGCGCCCGCGACGCTTCGCGCGGCGAGCCGCCACGCGTCGTCGATCCTCCCGTCGCCCGCGCCGCGCAATCCTCGCCGTCGCTCCAGATCTGGACCGAAGGTCCAGATCGTGCCGCGTGCCCGCATCCCCGCCGTCGGATCAAGCCGTCGTCGCCCGCGCCCGAGCCGCCAGCTCAGCCTAGCCACGTGGCAGCACCAGCGCGTGCCACGTCAGCCCTAGTCCACGTGGCATGACACGTGGCATGCCACGTCAGCGCCACGTCAGCCCCGAGCCGTCCCCCGAGCCACGTGGCAGCCACGTCCACCGCGTCGCCACCGGGTGACACGTGGCAGCATATGCGCGCGCCACGTCAGCAGCCCCGCCGCGTCACCACCCTCTCTCCCCCGTGCACTGTTACGTGGACCGAGTCCACGGTGGACTCAGAATTTCATGGACCGGGTCCACAGCACAGTAACTTTTTCGATTTTCCCGAATTAATTTTTGAATTAATTTTCCGGGAGCCCGTTCTCCTCCGTCCTAGCTCCGATTGACCCCGTTCTTTTTTCTAAATTCATCTAAAATCGAGCTCTAGCTGTTGGTTCTGGTTTTGTGAATTTTGGAGTTCATTTGCTTATCATTTTATGTGTTTCTTTGTTTTCGGTCGTTTTCTCTCTCGTTAGATTCGGATTCTGGAGGAGCAGGTTTCGCGCCAGAAGACCAGGAGTACCCCACTGAGCATAACGAAGGCAAGTCGTGTCCCTTGATCATGTTAAACCCAATTTTGCAAACTATTATTTAGTTATTTTGTTTTAAATTACATTGCATTGCTATTTTTATTCAAACCTTTTCACAGGTAGTTATCGTCCCAATTGAAATTATACCTCCTTGATACTTTGGAATACCATGATGCCATTGTCACCATAGGTTGGAAAATTTATTAGTGATGCTAGTTTATTTATCACATGGGTTGGTACGATTAGATTGCTTAGCCGGTTTATATTTACGATTGATCTCATCGCACATGTTAAATTATTAATTTGAATTAATGACATATGGAACTGTGGTTGGTGCCACGTGTATTAAAATTTGTGCCACTTCATTGGTGTGACGTTGGCTTGGTTATGCAAATTGGTTTTGCACTCGGGCGAGTGATCGTGCAGTAAAGGGGGAAGTACAGTTGTACTTTGGGGTGGATGTGGTAGTCTCGCCCGGGTAATGTTAAGGACTTAACTTTGTGCGCCATTGATCTGAGCTAAATCGTGCAAACCACATGTCTATTATGGGATGGACCTGGCTGATTAATTTGTAATATTTCAATTCAATTCTGCCATTGTGATGGACATGGTTGCTGATTTCCATGTAGCACAAGGGGGGTGTGATGCGAAACCCTAGCGGGCAGGATTGTGTTGAGGTAGAGCATTGTAAAGGCCTTGTTGTGATTTCCTTAGGCCTAGGCTAATCACATCGTGTGGGTACAGTTGTGCAACCTCTGCAGAGTGTAAAACTATTCGAATAGCCGCGTCCTCGGTCATGGACAGTGCTCGGGGATTTCACACGAGGGTTAGTGTTTCATTTATAACTTGGTGGTTTATGTTGGGAGTGGACAGGTAGTTCACTGTTGGTTTAAACTTGTGAATTGGTGTTCACAAGGGGTTCATGTTTATTCCTTTGATTATCTATTGTTACTGTTTTCAGTTAACTTTCGCTTTCAAGTTATTTAATATATGTCATCAATAAATGCCTTTATGCAAATTAACCTTTCAGCCCTCCTTTGGTAAGCCTTGCATATTATATTGCATTTATTGTTACAAACGACTTGCTGAGTACCAATGTACTCACGGCTTTACGCCTATGTTGCTCGGTTGAGGAGAGGAGTACTATCGGCGGGAGGTTCCGAAGGAGAGTTCTACGACGACTTCACGGATTAGGCCGTTCTCCACTCGATAGCTTTGTGGCTTGTCGATTGGTCGCTACGCTTTATTTTGGATTTCATTGCTATTTTGTTAAGCCCTTAGGCTAGAGATATTGTAAGCTTGGCCATAAGGTCGTACCTCTGATATTTTATCGATATTCGAGTTTTCCTTTATTATTGTCGTGTGTATGACTGTGATGACATCTATGTTGGACTGTGTGCACTAGCGTGATCCTGAACAAGTGCAGTTTACACAGAGAGACCGAATTTGCATATTCGGGTCTCGACAACTGGCCCCGGTGTGCCAAAGCCGTGCCACTGCGCCTCCCTCTCCACCTTCTCCCTCCAGCATGACTGCATCTCCCTCTCCTCTAGCCACCTACTCCCCCACTGGTCCCCATCGTGCCTCTTCCCAGTTCCTCAACGGAGCTCTTCTCCGGCCGACGATCTCCATTGTCCCACAGCGCGTCACCCTTCCCTGCTTCTAGATTGACCCACCACTGCTGCCCTACTACCACTTCCCTCCTCTACTCTTCCCTGGCCCCCTTTTGCTCTCCTACCCCCTCTTCTCTAGTAGTGCTTCCCTCCTCCGAGCGCCTCGCCGCCCAACCAAGCGCCGCCTCCAAATCCCCTACGGCCACCACCTCTCTTTGCCATCTTCCCCTTCCTCCTACTGCTCCCTCCATGGCTCCCTCAGATCCCGTCTCTACGATGCGGCCACCTACAACGCTCCACTGCCGGTAACACCTCATCATCGACCTCACCGGATCAATGTCTCCGCCGCCTCTGCTCTTCACCAACCTTGGCCACGACTTCACGTCGGGCTCCCCTGCTTCCCCTTCTTCCACCTCAGTTATGTCCAATTTCTTCCCCTTATTTCTTCAGATCTTTATTACTGTTCATAATAATCGCTTATTATTCTATGAACCGTTAATTAATATTGTTTCGGAATTATTTCCAGAATTGCTCGATGTTCATATTGTCAGTAGTTTAATTCTAGAATTGTTCCCTGTTAATTTGTGTTCTGTGATTTGTAAGCTATGACCGTGACCTATGTTCTGTGATAATTGTGCAATTTGTGTTCTGTTAGTAGTTTAGTTGTATTTTCAGTAGTGCTATTTATGATCTGTGTTGGTAGAGATTATAGTGTTAGCTTGTGATTGCTATGTCCTGTTCAGTGAGTTGTTAGTTTTGTATCTGAGTTTGTGTGTTGTCTCACGAGATTTATCTAGCCAGTGACTGTACCCTTTCCCTTGCTGTCTCAACCCCCTCCTTGCTTCTAGACTCCCTCTTCTCTCATTTTCGTGGTCCGTCGATAGTTAGATTGTGTGGGCATTCATCGTAGTTCTATGTTTGTGTTGTCCTGTGGCGATATCCTCTAGTAAGTCATCGACTGTTTTCTCCCTCATTCTCTCTCGACTCCCTCCATACTTCTAAACTCCCCCAATGCTTCTCGACTTCCTCATGCTGTCTCATGGTTGGTAGCTAGTTAGGTCGACAATCAGTAGTTGTGTTTGTTCATTTGTCTCTTATCGTGTTGTTTGTTCAGTCGTGTGATGTCAATTCGTGTGGTCATGTCCCATCGTCCTTTGTTTGTGCGTTCGTCATTTCGTCCTTACTATTCAAGGTTCATGTGATCATTTTCGATAGTTCATGTGATGTCAATTCATGTGATGTCAATAGGGATTGATTCGATAATCGTTTTCAGTTTAGTTTTTCATTTTATTCCCTGTTTCAATTGACCTAGCTTTAGCTGAGCACCGTTAGCCTTAATCTAATCCCTATGGAGAACATGACACCGCTATTTCAGTGGCAACACGTGCACTTGCGGGTATGCTATTTTGCATGATCAATGCAGTATCTAGTGTATTGTCAACCACCCATCTTCAGGGGCCGGAAGACCTAGACCATGGATCAGGATTCTTGGTCGATAGAGGTGTTCCTATATGCACAGGAAGGCGAATTTGAATCCAGCACCTACCCGATCGAGCACCTTTAGACCCACTGCTCTAACGTCGTCCAGGATGCAACTCATTTTGCTGTAGTTTGCCTGTGCTAGATACATAAGGACACCCTATGGCAATCACCTTTCTGCTTCTTTTCATCCACCCGGGCAAGAGAGTGCAACCTAGAGCCCTTCAAGATCTCAGTGGATGACCGCTAGTTGACGCACTAGGTTTAGCATACCCAAGCGATGGCAGCTACCTACACCAACGCCTTGCAGGAGATCGACCAGCATCGGATGCTCCTTACCTCTAGCTATCAGCAATTCGACACCCTCCATGCCCATCTCACCTAATGCCAAATAGCTCTATCAGTTGTGGAGCGAGAAAGGATCACATCAGAGGCTGAGCTTGAGCATCTCAGGGCTACAGCTACCTACACTTCATCTTTGCCTACACCCGCCATCATCCCTAATAACCCGGCGCTGACTCAACCCTTGGAACCCCGCACCAGGCTCACAGCATGTAAGAGTGTATGACACTCTAGTCCATCACCCGACATCAACATCAAAGGTTCCCGCTCCCCAGTCGCCTACTTTCAGTCATAGCCATTCTTGTTCCCGCTCACCGGGCAACTGCACCACGTGTGGTGGTCAACACCCATGGACAAGTCCGAGGAGGACCCAGAGGAGGATCCTAAGAAGTGCATCATCTTAGAGGACGAGTAGTTCACTGAGTTAGTAATATCCAAATAAATGTTTATGTCCTTAGAACATTTTATATTACTTGTTGGTGCGCTAGGTGGACTGTATCAAGCTTTTGTGTACTTGTAATACAGTCATCCTTAAAACTATTTTGATTTTTAAGTTAAGTTTCTTCTAGTTTGTGGTTGTTTTTCTCTCGTGTGTTCATTTGGGATATTTTTTAGCTATTCCCCTAATCTCTTATATGTGCTTTTTCTCTTATCTTGTGCTAACCCTGATTTCTACGTCAGATGGTGAACACAAGGAACAATGCCGGTGGCAGCCGTAGAGCCAATGCCTAGCCAAGAAGTAATGCTCCAATTCCACCACCACCTCCAGCTCAAGCCCCTAACTTGGAATAGATGATGGCTATGCAACTGCAACTTCTTCAAACTCTGCCTCAAAACCAAGTTAACCAAGTTTAGCAACCACCAATGCAAGCACCATAGTCTAAGCTTGGAGAGTTTATGAGGACCAGGTAGCCATCCTTCGCTGGTTCAGTCGACCCATTAAAGGCTGATGACTGGCTTAAGAATGTGGAGAAGAAGCTGATTTTGGCCCAGTGCAATGACCATAAGAAGATGTTATATGCCGCTCATCAACTAAAAGGAACCGCTGCTAATTGGTGAGAAAACTATTGTGATACTCACTAGGATGTGCTGAATTTGTTGAAGCTTTCTGCACTACGCACAATCCTATGGGGATGATGGAGATGAAGAAGAGAGTTCCACAAGCTACAGTAGGGAAACCTTAGTGTTTCTGAGTACCTAAATAGGTTCACTCAACTGTCTAGGTATGCACAAGAAGATGTTGCAACAGATGAAGCAAAGATTTGGTAGTTCATGGAAGGACTTGACCCCAACATCAAGGTGTAGCTGGTGTCTAATGATTTTCTGACTTTCCAGCACATGGTGAACAAAGCCCTTATTCAAGAAGATGCCCAATGTCAGCTGTATGAGTCCTAGAAGAGGAAATTCCAAGCTCAGCATGGCACCAGTAGTTCTCGTCATCATCCTAATCCACCTCAGTTTAGTAGACCCTCAGGGCCAAGAGTGTTAAGGACACCGTTAATCGGACCTTGCCCAGTTCCACAAGCACCTCAAGCAGGTAATGTGGCCAGCCTCAACAGAACAAGATTTCTGCCACAGGAATGCAATGCTTCAATTGCAAGAATATGTGGCATTATGCCAACAATTGTCCTCAGAAGCATCATGCTGTGACCCCTGTGACCTTAGAAGCAACTTGGGGACCACACCAGCAATAGCGCCAGCTACAGGTCAAGGACATGGAGCACCTCAAACTCTAAGGACTTCGCAATGAATGGGTAGACGGCATGTTAATCATGTACTGAAGAAGCTGCTTGGGATGCACCAGACGTAGTTCTGGGTAAGTTCCTTGTTAACTCAGTACCAGCATCAACATTATTCGATTCCGGAGCTTCACATTCTTTCATATCAAAAGTTTTTGTTGAAAGATATAATTAGGATGCTTAGTTGCTAAAGAATCCTATGCTAGTCCAATCACTTGGAAAAGAAATGAGGACTAACATGGTTTGCCCTAGAGCAACCATAGATATAAATGGAGTAAAGTTCCAAGAGAACCTTATTGTAATAGACTCCAAGGGTATAGATGTAATACTTGGTATGCACTGCTTACCCAGGTATAAAGGGAAAATAGATTGTGCCAATCATGCCATTCTCTTACAATTCTGAAGGAATTCGAGTAGAATATTTGTCTAATACACCTTCAAAGAGTGGATGTGTGTTGAACAGCTTGAAGAGAATAACTTTAAAAAATGTGCCTGTAGTGAGGGAATACCCATATGTATTTCCTTGGGATTTGCTAGGAATGCCATCAGACAAAGAGATTGAGTTTGTCAGTGATCTGCTACCTAGTACAACTTCAATTTCCAAGAGACCCTACCGCATGTCAAGAAATAATATAGCAGAAGTTCAGAAGTAGATTCAGGAGCTGCAAGAGAAAGGTTTTATTAGGCCAAGTTCTTTGCCTTGGGGAGCACCAGTACTTCTTGTGAAGAAGGATGACAGTCTTCGTATCTATGTGGACTACAGAACCTTGAATGATGTGATAATCAAGAATAAGTTTCCTTTGCCTAGGATCGATGACTTTTTTTATCAGTTAAAATGATCTTGTGTTTTTTCCACGATTGATCTTCATTCAGGGTATCATCAAGTGAAGATTAGACTAGAGGATATACCAAAAACAACATTCTCTACATGGTATGTACTGTATGAGTCTACAGTGATGTCGTTTGGCTTAACAAATGCATCAACTTATTTCATGAATCTGATGAATAAGGTGTTCATAGAATATCTAGATAAGTTTTTGGTTGTATTCACAGACGAAATTCTTATCTACTCCAAGAATGAGAAAGAACATGAAGAACATTTGAGGATAGTATTGGAAAAGCTCAGAGAACACTCGTTGTATACCAAGTTTAGCAAGTGTGAATTCTGGATGAAGGAAGTAGCTTTGTTGGGTCATGTGATTTCTACAGGAGGAGTGTCTGTAGATTCTAGAAAAGTAAAAGATGTGCTTAATTAGACAAAACCCAAGTCAGTACTAGAGATCAATAGTTTTCTGGGTTTAGCAGGTTATTATCGTCACTTCATTAAAGAAATAAAGAAATTAATTCTGATGAAAGCACATGAATATGGATATTCAATTCATCTTGAAGGTACAAAGATGTACCAA
Source organism: Melocanna baccifera (assembly GCA_036346265.1). Classification (NCBI taxonomy): domain Eukaryota; kingdom Viridiplantae; phylum Streptophyta; class Magnoliopsida; order Poales; family Poaceae; genus Melocanna; species Melocanna baccifera. The sequence goes on from CM070698.1 coordinate 20,371,256, forward strand.
GATCTCAAAGAAAGATATTGGTGGTCAAGTATGAAAAGAGAAATTACTGAATATGTAGCTTTGTGTGATGTTTGCCAATAGGTTAAAGCTGATCGAACACCAGAGACATGCCCAACTTTTACAACCTTTGTAGATACCTAAATGGAAATGGGAAGAAATTGGCCTGGATTTCATCACTAGTATACCAAGAACAAGTCAGTTTATGATTCAATTTGGGTTATTGTAGATCGCCTAATGAAAGTCGCACATTTCATCCCAGTAAAGGCTGCTTACTCTGGAGATAAGACTCGTAGAGTTCTATAAGTCAAGGATTGTGTGTTTACATGGAGTTTCCAAGAAGATCGTGATGAGGACATCACTTTTTCAGATACACACAATACTCCTCCACTTGACATTCAAGGACCAATCACTAGAGCTCGCACCCGACAATTGAATTTACAGGTGAGCTCGTTCCAAAGTACTTCTTTTTGTTCATTTGAGAATCAATTGCTATCTAATAATTTAATTATGATTAAGAACCATGGAGAGGACCTAGAAGTACTTGGAGAAAGACTACGAGGCGCACAAATCCAGCAAGAGCGGTCGAATCATGTTGGACGCCCAACTCAAGCCGACTTCGAATCCAATTCGGAGTCCAGGGCCAGGCTGCACTAAAATGGACGCCCAGATCGCATCCAAGCTCCGTTTTGGACATTCCACATATGTATGGAAAGCTAAGAAGACGAGCTTTCCAATGGCTCTAATTCCATGTCAAAATTCCGTCTGAGTCAACAAGAATTGTTGAAACAAGTGGGCATTCAGAATCTATCAGGGTGTTGCGCCATCGTCTTTTGGGACGTTCGGCTTTGTATCGTGTTGGAGCCCATTAGGGCGCGTCCAGGGGTTTTGCACACCCCCCACCCCTCTATATCCAGTCGTCACCCCCACTATTAGGGTTTGGGTTTTGCTTAGATTATTTTGTCTTTGAACAGTTTCGCCGTTCATCGGTTTGTGAGACCCCAACTTTCGAGTGCTAAATCAATACATCTGCAATTCCGTTGTGTTCTTCCTTGTTCTTGCTTGTGTTCTTCGATTCGCAGGCGAGGATTAGCCTTCTTGGTGAGGTCGACCAGGTAGCGCACGGTTGATAACCTGAGGAGACGTGGTGCTGCGATTGCGGGGTTCGGAACGTGTTGTTCGGAAGCCGGATCGATTTGGTGTCGCGCCTCCACCAAATCGAACATATCCAGAACCTGTTGGAAGATCGGGACCCCGTTCCCATCAAGTGGTAATCATAGCTTCGGGTGTTCCTTCAGGTTCGAGTTTACCCTACCTTTGTTGTTTTCGGTTTCATCCTAGAGTCCAAGAAAAAGCCCTACAAAAAAAATTGTAGTCATAGGTTGTTCCCTGTCCCAGATCTCGTTTAGCCTTTTGCACAATTTGATTTCAGAGTCTGTAGTGTTGAGTTTGTCTCCTTAGTCGAGTTGTGTTGCTGGTTTAGATCGTGTTTTGTTTCGGGTTGTCTTGCTTCCGCTACCTCTCATACAAACCCTAGCAGTCAACTTTTGTTTTTCCCACCCATATCCCACCCTCTGTTTGTCTCATGATCACCTCATCCATCGCGTCTCGTGTTCACCCAGCACCATCCCCCACCTTTTCCTGAGCTTCCGCTCCCAATTTCCACCAATTTCCTCCACCCGATTGAAAGGAAGTTAAACTTGAACCGGGTGATTTTGTTTGGTTGCACTTGAGAAAAGATAGATTTCCTGAGTTAAGAAAGTCAAAATTGATGCCTAGAGCTGCTGGTCCTTTTAAGATAGTTGAGAAGATAAATGATAATGCATATAAACTTGAGTTGCCTTCCGAGTTTGGGGTTAGTCCCACCTTTAACATTTCAGATTTGAAGCCATACTTGGGAGAAGAAGATGAGGCTGAGTTGAGGACAACTCCGCTTCAAGAGGGGGAGGATGATGAGGACATCACTTCTTCAGATACACATAATACTCCACCACTTGACATTCAAAGACTAATCACTAGAGCTCGCGCCCGACAATTGAATTTACAGGTGAGCTCGTTCCTAAGTACTTCTTTTTGTTCATTTGAGAAACGATTGCTACCTAATGATTTAATTATGATTAGGAACTATGGAGAGGACCTGGAAGTACTTGGAGAAAGACTACGAGGCGCACAAATCTAGCAAGGGCGGTCGAATCATGTTGGAGGCCCAACTCAAGCCGACTTCGAATCCAATTCGGAGTCCAGGACCAGGCCGCACTAAAACAGACGCCCAGATCGCATCCGGGCTCCGTTCTGGACGTTCCACATATGTATGGATAGCTGAGAAGACGAGCTTTCCAATGGCTTTGGTCCCATGTCAAAATTCCTTTTGAGTCAACAGGAATCATTGAAACAATTGGGCATTCAGAATCTATCAGGGTGCTGCGCCACCGTCTTTTGGGCTGTTTGGCTTTGTATCGTGTTGGAGCCCATTAGGGTGCGTCCAGGGGTTTTGCACGCCTCTCACCCCTCTATATCCAGTCGCCATCCCCACCATTAGGGTTTGGGTTTTGCTTAGATTATTCTGTCTTTGAACAGTTTCGCCGTTCATCGGTTTGTGAGACCCCAACTTTCGAGTGCTAAATCAATACATCTGCAATTCTGTTGTGTTCTTCCTTGTTCTTGCTTGTGTTCTTCGATTCGCAGGTGAGGATTAGCCTTCTTGGCGAGGTCGACCGGGCAGCGCACAGTTGATAACCTGAGGAGACGTGGTGCTGCGATTGCGGGGTTCGGAACGTGTTGTTCGGATGCCGGATCTATTTGTGTCGCGTCTCCACCAAATCGAACATATCCAGAACCTGTTAAAAGATCGGGACCCCGTTCCCATCAAGTGGTAATCAGTGCTTCGGGTGTTCCTTCAGGTTCGAGTTTACCCTACCTTTGTTATTTTCGGTTTCATCCTAGAGTCCAAGAAAAAGCCCTACAAAAAAAATTGTAGTCATAGGTTGTTCCCTGTCCCAGATCTCGTTTAGCCTTTTGCACAATTTGATTTCAGAGTCCGTAGTGTTGAGTTTGTGTCCTTAGTCGAGTTGTGTTACTAGTTTAGATCGTGTTTTATTTCGGGTTGTCTTGCTTCCGCTACCTCTCATACAAACCCTAGCTGTCAACTTTTGTTTTTCCCACCCATATCCCACCCTCTGTTTGTCTCGTGATCACCTCATCCATCGCGTCTCGTGTTCACCCAGCACCATCCCCCACCTTTTCCTGAGCTTCCGCTCCCAATTTCCACCAATTTCCTCCACCCGATTGAAAGGAAGTTAAACTTGAACCGGGTGATTTTGTTTGGTTGCACTTGAGAAAAGATAGATTTTCTGAGTTAAGAAAGTCAAAATTGATGCCTAGAGCTGCTGGTCCTTTTAAGATAGTTGAGAAGATAAATGATAATGCATATAAACTTGAGTTGCCTTCCGAGTTTGGGGTTAGTCCCACCTTTAACATTTCAGATTTGAAGCCATACTTGGGAGAAGAAGATGAGGCTGAGTTGAGGACAACTCCGCTTCAAGAGGGGGAGGATGATGAGGACATCACTTCTTCGGATACACACAATATTCCTTCAGTTGACATTCAAGGACCAATCACTAGAGCTCGCGCCCGACAATTGAATTTACAGGTGAGCTCGTTCCTAAGTACTTCTTTTTGTTCATTTGAGAATCGATTGCTACCTAATGATTTAATTATAATTAGGAACCATGGAGAGGACCTGGAAGTACTTGGAGAAAGACTACGAGGCGCACAAATCCAGCAAGGGTGGTCAAATCATGTTGGAGGCCCAACTCAAGCCGACTTCGAATCCAATTCGGAGTCCAGGACCAGGCCGCACTAAAACGGACGCTCAGATCGCATCCGGGCTCCGTTTTGGACGTTCCACATATGTATGGAAAGCTGAGAGGACGAGCTTTCCAATGGCTCTAGTCCCATATCAACATTCCTTCTGAGTCCATGGGAATCATTGAAACAAGTGGGCATTTAGAATCTGTCAGGGTGCTGCGCCACCGTCTTTTGGGCCATTCGGCTTTGTATCGTGTTGGAGCCCATTAGAGCGCGTCCAGGGGTTTTGCACGCCCCTCACCCCTCTATATCCAGCCGCCACCCCCACCATTAGGGTTTGAGTTTTGCTTAGATTATTCTGTCTTTGAACAGTTTCGCCGTTCATCGGTTTGTGAGACCCCAACTTTCGAGTGCTAAATCAATACATGTGCAATTCCGTTGTGTTCTTACTTGTTCTTGCTTGTGTTCTTCGATTCGCAGGCAAGGATTAGCCTTCTTGGCGAGGTCGACCGGGCAGTGCACGGTTGGTAACCTGAGGAGACGTGGTGCTGCGATTGCGGGGTTTGGAACGTGTTGTTCGGAAGCCAGATCAATTTGTGTTGCGCCTCCACCAAATCGAACATATCCAGAACCTGTTGGAAGATCGGAACCCCGTTCCCATCAGATCGTGTTTGATCGGGGATCTTAATTCACGTCAAGATTTTGGAAGAAACTGCAATGAATTTTGGGCACAAATCTGAATTTTAGTACAGCATATCATCCGCAGACAAATGATTAGACAGAAAGAATAAATCAAATTCCAGAAGACATGTTGAGAGCCTGTGCATTGGCAAATAAAACTAGTTGCGATCAAAATTTGCTCTATGTAGAATTCTCCTGCAATAACAGTTATCAATCGAGCTTGCAAATGTCTCCGTTCGAAGCCCTATATGGGAGAAAATGTAGGACACCATTGTATTGAACAGGGACAGGAGAGGGACAAGTCTTTAGACCAGATGTGTTGAAGAAGGTTGAAGAGCAAGTCTGTTTGATTTGAGAGAGTTTGAAAACAACACAAACAAGACAGAAGAGTTATGTAGACAATCACCGTAGGATGTTACAATTTATACCTGGTGATCATGTGTATTTGAAAGTTTCACCTCTCAAGGGAATTTGTTGTTCCAGAGTTAGTGGGAAGCTTGCTCCTAGATTCATTGGACCATTTCCTATTCTAGCCAGAAGAGGAGAAGTTGTTTACTAGTTGAAGCTTCCACCGCAATTATCAGATGTGCATAATGTCTTCTATGTTTCTCAGCTCAAGAAGTATCTTCGAGTGCCAGAAGAGCAGATGCCACTGGAAGAAGTAGAATTGAAGGAGGATCTAACCTATCTAGAGTATCCAGTCAAAATTTTGGATGAAGTTGAGCGTCATAAAGTTTTGTAAAGTGCAGTGGAGCAACCATTTAGAGTCAGAAGCAGCTTGGGAGCGTGAGGAGGATCTAAGAGTAGAGTTTCATAGCCTTTTCCCAGTCGACCCAAATCTCAGGACGAGATTCTTTCTAAGGGGGTAGGTTTTTAACATCCCAAAATTTGCCTTCTTTTTAATTTAAAAAAAACTGGATTCTATTTGGATTTTGTGTGTAAATATGTTGGAAGAAAATCTCAAAAATTCCAATTCCAAAAATCCTAATTCAAATCTCCAAAAAAAAATCTCAGATGTCACCCATCCTAGCTTCTCACCCGAGCTCACTTTACTTCGAAGTTCTTTCAAGGTATGATGCCATGGTTCCTTTTTCTTTCATAATTTTGAACAATTCACCTTTAGCCTATTGTACTCTCATATTTCTTTTCCTATTCATCTTCAACAATCTGACCGAACCATAGCAAAGCCAAGGCTACTTTGCTTCTCCAAGCTAATTTTCAAACCAAGCATAATCTCTATGTCGTGCAAAAATAGAAAATGACCCAATTTGCTCAAGCATTAATTCCTAGGTATTTATTTCCAATTTACTCTACCATTCCTTTTATTTAGAAGTTTACAAATTTAGTGCCCAAAAATCGACTTTCTCGAATCCTTTGATAACTCATCGATTTCCTATCACTGAAGCCTACAAATTGGGTTTTCGTAACTACATTTCTTCCCTTCTTTTGCCACCACGAGCTATCTTCCCGAGCGTGGTCCATCACCCGACCACACCATCTTTTGCTCTGGTGAGTTTTTTTATTTTTCTTCACGTCATTTTGTGTTCTAGCCTCTAAGCAACTCATCTACCAAGTTAATTTGAATTTGTTTAGTCAATCAACGGGAATCCAGATTTTTTTTCTTGAACCAGCCGTTTCCGCTCCTCATCATCGATTCATCATCTCCGGTGAGTTGTTTTTTGATTCCTTACAATTATACCATCACTAGCACATCCGCTACACATGCCATGCTTCGAATTGACCAATGCATCTCCGTAGAACTCTAGCACCGGTGCCACCCCATTGTCCACCGCCATTCATCGTTGTCCCATTTCTCCGGCCAAACTAAGTGCACCATAGCATTCCTTGAGTCGAGGCTGTGCTCATGCTCCCTTGTTTCTTTCGTGTTCCCTATCCATGCCTCGTCTCCTCTATCAACCCACAAGAGCATCTATGTCCGCCACTGAGATCATCGCTCTAGAGACGTGCACACACCCAACTGCTTAAGTGGATGAAAGTTCATGTTAGTATGCATATTTGCTGTAATGCTCTGAACGTCTTTACGATGTCCTTGGGAATATTTAGCGAAATTGCAGAGTTTTTCGATTTTTTCAGTGAATTGTGGGAGACGGGAATAAAATTACGAAATTATCCAATATTTAAAAAATAAATTAAATAATTAAAATAAAGATTTTGGGCTGTCCGGAGGGGTGGGCCAGCCACTTTGGGCTAGCCGGCCCAAAGGGGGTCGCACCCCCAAACCCTAGCACCCCCTTATAAAACCCCCCTCTCTTGGCCACCACCCCCTTTTTCCCTTTCTTGGCCGCCACCCCCTTCTCCTTGCACCTCCACACCTCCCGTAATGCCTCCTCCCTGCTGCTTGCTGCAAAGAAGAGACCAAAGAAGAGAAGGGAGAAGAGAAGGAAGAGAAGGGAGAAGAAGAAGGGAGAAAAGAAGAAGAAGGGTGATCTTGAGGGATTACCCTAGGTAATTTTATCCACCTCAATTCTACCTATTTTAAGTGTAATTAGGGTTCTTGGCATGGGATTAGTAGGGGATTAGCAAAGTAATTAGCCGATTAGTGATTTCTGCTTTCTGCACGTAGGCTGATTCCTACAGCACGGCCGTTTGCATAGATTAGGGCATCTAAATGATTTTTTCTGCAGGTCTGGCCAAAAGAAAAGTTGTAGAGAACGACGATATATATCTTCTGTAATTTTTGTAGAATTTTTGGGGTTTGAGCGCAGCAGAGTCGGGAACATTGCTGTTTGATAGAAGTGTAGTCCGAGATAGATTGCAGTTCGGGTATAGATGCCGAGTAGAAGATGATTTTTATGATTTTTCTCTCAATAACAAAAGTTGTAGAAAATCTTGTGGTCTAGTTGTTGTAAAAAAATCATGAATTTTAGAGCTTTGTACAGTAGGTGGGGTGCATTAGAAGATGACTGGCCAGACTGCCAAAACAGAGTATGTCATCTGTTTTGCACGTTAAATAACACCATGTTAGTAGCAAAATAAAAATAAGTGGTATACTTGAAGAATGAAGATATTTCATTGTAGTTTCCAGAAATATCTTATGTACTGTAATCGGCTTAATAGTTTTAAAGATACAAAAATATTAAGCAGTGCTGCTGCAGTAGGCTGGGTGAAGGATCGATGAGCGGAGAGGTTATTGTTGGGCTTGGGGTATAGCGGCGTCTTTATTTTTTTTCTTAAGTCACGAATACCTTACTGTAGTCTTGTGCTAGAGGTAATTTTGGACAGGTGGCTTCGCTCCTAACCGTGCGTGGTCGCTTCGCTTCAACGGTAGAGGCAAATAAACGTAGCTGATGTACTACCGTTTAACTCGTTAATCATACTACCTTCACATTAAATATTTCTCTTAATCTGAGATGCTTTGCCGTTGCTACATGATTTCTTAATGTGATCTATGTGATAGCAATTTAAGAATCATTTATTTATATCTTGATGGATTACTTGTGGTTAGCGATGGTGTTCTTGATGAAACATGTGTGGATAATGAGGTAGAATACTTAATGAATATATTGCTGATCTTTGCAGTTATATTATTGTGAATCATATCATTTATATCATGACATGTCAATTTGCATTGTGGATGTCGCCACACATCGCCGCGACCACACCGATACAACATCGTACATTGCCGTAGTATGATGCACACTCTTACCTTGTTGGGTAAGGGTGCAGTGGATCATACACATTCATATGCATTTTCATTATGGATGGATCATTTGCATACTTATGCAATATGTGGTGGATGAATTATTTGCAAACAAATGTAACTTCTTAACTGTTTTTGCGGAATTGGCTCATGAGAGTCCCTTGTGGTATGAGGGATGTGGCTGTGGTCGTGGAGTGGGGTTCACCACCTTGTGGTATGGTAGGGGATGTGGCTGTGGTAGGAGAAATATCTCTTGTAGTAATTGTTGTTATCAGTTTTGGTTGTAGGAAAGAATAAGGTTAGTGAGGAAAATAAGTTAATTATTTACTGATGTTGATAGTAGTGGTCGTTGTTGGTAGTAAGTGTGGTTAAGTCCATAAATTGTGGTCATTGTGAAAAATAAAAGTTGATGCTTAAACTATTGTAGTTTAATTAGCTTACTAAACAATTTGCTTCCTGAGATTTTTATTTCACTCTTGTTTCCCCCCCCCCCCACACTTCCAGGTGATTCTCGAGCATGCATGGGAAGGGTAGAGCCGCACAACACTTTCACACACCTTATCATGATTCATGCTATAATAAATAAGTGGAGTCTTCAGTTATTCGTCCTTTTCACTCATTGTTGATCTTTTTTATTAATGATACTAGGCTATGGTTCGTTTAAATTGGTTAAAATTATTAGCGGTTGTTCTTTAATTAATAATGTCCCATTACCTTTTATCTAGTATACTTCCGCTTAGCTTATCATATTTTAGAAGTTGCTGTCAGTTTATTTTATCTTGTAAATTGGCTATTTTAACTTAGTTACAAATGTTGTGGGTGAGTTTCTTAGAAGGGTTGTTATCTTCCATAAGTTGATTTTGGCCAATTCTTGGCCTATTGCGGTTAATAAATTTCTTTTGGGTTAGTGGTTCATTGCAATTGTTGGGTACCAATAGGCCACTAATTGTTCTTGAGACAATTGTTGTTTTTTTCTCTGATTGTTGAGTTGCTTTTGCTACTTGTGAGCATTGTTAATTGGCGAAATTGATATTTTCCTTGTTTGTTCCATCTTTCTTACTGAAAACCATAACTCCTTTATTCGTTTGATATTTTGAAAAAAAATCAAAGCTTTGGCTCTATGTATTACTTTTGAGTTATTTTGGTTGTTGAAGTTTAATTCCTCTCTTTTCTAAAATGAAGTGTTAAAACCCTTTGTGGTGTTTAAGTAGGAGGTGGCAATCATATAAATAATTGATAAGTTGTGAATTATCAAGTGGAAATGTTAGCATGGTGCAAAATTAATTTCTACTAACATACTTGGAAGTATAGTTGATTAATATGATATTGTCCTATTGTAGTCTTGAGAATTGTGGTTAAGAATTTGCCGATGCATATTTGGAACTCATGCAGTTATTAAGGAATATGAAAAAAAATTGTTTTAATTATTGTGGTTGTTTAAATTTTTCGACTAGTTGGATAGATCAGTTTGAATGGTCTCAAGTAATTAATCTGACCATGCGGGATTGGTAAGTAAGGGGTGTTGGAATATTGCCCTAGTAATATTAACCTTTAATTTGTCCTCTCTTTACATACTTGATGAGCATGTACAACTGCTAAATTCATGTAACTTTTGCCATGCTAAATTGTTGATGTATTGACTTGTGGAATCTTGTCTTATAAAGCTGGTATTATTGAAGTTTAAAGTTATTTCGTTCTAATTTCTAAACGTAAGGTCGAATGTTGCATCTCTGCTTATAATTGTTTTTGTGATTGCAAAACAGAGATAGGATCATGAATGCTACCATGACAAAAAAATAATAATCAATTATTGGCAGTAATGGCTAGAGTGCAATTAATTTCTTGCTAAATTAAAGTTGAGCATCATGAAGAGTTAAATGTGTAAAATCTAATAAGAGATTTATACTAGCATGTTTTGTGAGGTTGTCTTGTTCTAGTATCATCTTGTTAAAACGGTTTTGTTTCAATATCGTGGCTTGTACACTAGGCTTTTCCTTGGTTAAGTATATGCAATCATATTTAGATAATAAGAATATGATGAAGTGATTTACTGTGTTCCTTTTGGAAAAATATGAAGGGGTAAGAGAACATGATGATTCTTGTTAAGAGTGTTATTATAACATCCCAAAGTTATGGGATTATTGTAATTGCGAAATAATAAAATCTTTCCTTTGTTTTTTGTGTATTTCAAAATTTCGCTCTCATGGAGCTCTTGATTTAAATTTCTGGCGGCAAAATCCAGTTAAGAGAAAACAAAATTTCCAAAATCAAGGACCTAGTTTCCAAAATCGGAGTCCAAATTCTCCTATCCTCTTTATAGATCCTAAATCCAAATTTTTGGAAAACTAGAAATTTAATCATTAGGATTCAAGTTAAAATTTAAAAATTTAAAATCTTTTCTCACCTAACTGATTTGGCAAAGAAATCAAATTGCTAAAATTCTGAAAAATCATCAAAGTCTATTTTTGGGCCTCGGCCCCTTTCTCTCCATTTCTTTTGGCCCGTTTAGCCCACCCGGTTCCCTTTTCCCCTTCTCCCCTATCCCTCTTCTCCACTCCTCCCTTCTGTTCCAGCGCCGCCGCTCGACCTCTTCTTTTCTCCATCCGCCCCACACCTCTCCTTCTCCTTCTTCCTCCGGCCCGCTCACCCCTCTCCTCCGGCCTAGCACAGCAAACTAGCGGCGCCTACCGGCCACACTACCTCGGTCTCTACCCCGGCGCCCCCACTCTTCTTCCCCCCCTCTCCACTGGGTCTACCACTGGCCTAGTGCCGCCTTCAGTCAACCCCGCCCCACTTCAATGCCGCCAGTCGCGTCGCTGAGCTAGCTGTCACCAGCCTAGCACCGTAATTACTCCTCCCTACGTCGGCTTGCCTCCTCTGCCCCTCCCCACTAGCCCGGCACCGGTCTCTCTAATCCTCCTCGCCGGCCTAATCCCCCTTTCATTTTGTTTTCCCCTTCAGCGTAGCCTCACCCTCGCGCGTACGCCACCCCCTCCTACTGTCCAAGCTCTAGGGCCACCCGCCTTCCCACAGTGCCACCACTGATAGCTCGAGTTATGGGGTCAACGGCCAACTAACCTCCCCGGATACTTAAGCCCTGGCCCTCCACTCTTCTCCCCATCGCTCCGCCCTTCCTGTTTCATCTGTCATTGGAGCCATATTGACTTGAGCTCTCGCCTATCGCCGGGAAACTAGGAGCCACCGTGCCCTTCTGATGAGTCTCTCCGCTGGTGGTCCACACCGCGAGATGCTCTCTGACCTCCTTTACCCTCTCCCTCATTTGATTGCAATTTCTTGCCCTTAGGCCCCCACATCGGAATCTTCTTCGGTTCCGATCGGGCGTCGCCTCTACCACTGCCATCTCCCTTTTCGGTCAGTCCACCTTTGATTCCCCGTGGTGGGAGCGACACCTCGACGCCTTGAAGCTTCCCAAGCAGGAGGCCGACGCTCTCCCTCAACGAGGTGACCCCTCTACGTGAACTGTCCATCTCAGAGACAACCCATTCCGCCCAGTCACCGCTGCCTCCCTGGCCACTCCCCGCCGGCAATGTCACCACCACAATACATCGCTGTAACATCCCAAAAATTTTATTCCCTCATTAAAGTATTTTCTGGAATTTATTGGATTTTCCTGGATTTTGTTCCAAGTCCTGTTGTGAGAAAATTAAATACTTTAATTTATAAAAGCCAAATTGAACTTGCTGCAATTCATGAGAGTCAAAATAAATGTACTTTATTTTCCTAAACTCAATTCTGTAATTACTTAAATTTTCAAGAATTTATAAATAATTAAAACCTTCCCTTTTAAGTCAAATTGTGATTTTGCAAAATATAAATATCAAAATGGGTGGAAGATATTTTTATTAAGTCTAAATTAGTCCCAGAAGGTTATCTGAATTTTTCTGGAATTTTTAAAATTTATTTGGTATTTTCCTGACTATTTTAAAGCCTCCTAGTCATTTCTGAAATTGAAAAAGAAATTGAAAATCCAAACCCCTCCTAGGGCGACAAGTGTCACCCATCGGGCCGATCCACGCCGCCGGATTTAACCTCAGCCGTCCGATCTCTTTAAAACCCTCTCTCCCACCTTCCCTCTCTCCACGTGCGACGCGTGTCGCGCATCAAGCCGCCCGTTACCCCGCCCGAGTTAATCTCGGCCACCCACACCATCGTACCGCTTTGCCCGCCCTCCCTCTCTCTTTGACCGACGCGTCGAGTGATCCGTGATGTTCGTTGTTGTCGGATTCAATCCCACGCGTCCATAGTCACTAAACCCCTCGCCCGAGACCCCAACGGCCCAGATTTCATCCCCGTTGCCGGATTGAATCTTGGCCCTCCCCTCTCACCTAACTGTTCGCTCAGGATTCCACGACCCCGATCTCCTCCACCTGCCACATGTCGCAAATCCGACTGCCACCCCAGTCCTTTCCCGTTTTCTTCTCTCACTGACACGCGGGCCCCACCTATTAGAACCGTCGTCCCCGCCACCTTCCTTCTTCCTCGCGCCGTCCCCGCCGCCATTAACGCCAAAACCGAAGCTTTGAAAGCTTCGGTTTCCATCCCTCTCTCTTCCCCGCGCCGGTACCCAATTACTCCCCCGCATGCAACACGTCCGTTTCTGGCATAAACTCGCGCGTTATGCCCCTCGTCGCCGTCGCATTCAACTTTGCCACCGGAGTGAATGCGGGCACCCGTTGCCTTCCCTCCTCCAGCCCATAAAAGGCACCCCGAGTAGCTTCTACTCACAGCGCCTCTCCCTCGCCTCTCAATCAAAGCATTCGAGCACCGGAGCCTCCCCGAGTTTGTTTTCCCTTCACCGGCCTCCAGCGAATCCGGCGAGCAATCGTCGTCGCCTCAAGCCTCCCCGAGCTTCGCCGACGCCTCCCCGACATTGCTGGTGCCCACGCGATCCCCGGCGACCACTCCCCCGAGCTTCTGCGCCGCCGGAGCTCCTCCGCCGCCATGAAGCCCTCTCCAACCGCCGCCCCTCTCCGCCGATCTTCCTCTCCGGTCACCCTCGGACTTCGTGCTAGGTACCAGTCAACTCCCCTCACCCTCCTCGTCATTTCCCGCACATCGGCCAGCGCCGCCGCCCGCCGGAGCGCCGGCGACCTTCGGTTCCCGTGCGCCACCGCCGGCCGCTATGCCCCGTCAACCGTCGGGCTGAGGTGGCAGCAAACGTGGCTGCCAGTTGGGCGCCACGTCAGCGCCACCCGGGCGCCTCCCCACCACCCTGCGCGTGCGCAGCCACGTCGGCATAAAGCCGTGATGTGGTAGCCACGCAGCAGCCACTTGGAGCCACGTGGGGCCACGTGGAAGCCACACCAGCGCCACCTCGCTCCCCACGCGCCCACATGCCACCTCAGCATCGCTCGGTCCGTGGTCCAGATCCACCGTAGACCGGCCCCACCTGTCAGTCCCTCATCCGATTTATTTAATCCCAGGGCTGACGTCAGCTGACGTCATATACCCTTTTTCCCGTATAAAAATAATTCAGCCAAAAACCTATTTATCTTGCTGACGTCATATTTCAGATTTTCCTTTAGGAAAATAATTCTTGCTGATGTCATAAATCCTTTTTCGGTTTAAAAATAATTCCAGAAATTGGGTATTTTCTTTTTAATTGTACTAAATTTTTGGAAGGCTATAACTTTCTCATTTTAACTCCAAATTGACCCGTTCAAATTTCTAAATTTTTATAAAATCATGATCTATCCATTTCTGGTATCATTATGAAATTTTGAATTTATTTGAATTTTATTTTGATTTTTCTTTGAATTGGCTCTTTACGTTAGATTTTGACGATTCCGGAGAGTTCGAGTTCGACGATTTTCAGCAGGACTTTGATCAAGGCAAGTTACACCTTTGACCATGTTGAACCTAATATTTCAAATTTAGTTATGTTGTTTTACTGTATATGCATACGTACTTCTATTCAAATTTAATTTAAATTCAGTTTAAACTTTAGTTATGCCTGTGATCCTTTGACTATAGCCAATTTTGAATCTCGAATTCATATACCTTGTCACCCTAACTGAAAACTAGTTAGTACCATAGTATTGACTAGAAAATTTTATAGAAATGCTTAGCCTAGCTTAGTATAATTTTAGGTGGGATCAATCTTTCACATGAAATGACAGACTTTGAAAATTGATATCTTGACTTCGGTGAGTCAAGGATGGTTTATGAAAATTGTTTAAAAGCAAAAATAGAAACTTATGATTTGGACTAAGGCTAATGGTTAGGTGGTGGGTGCCGGTATGCCTCGTGTTTGGTGACACCTGGTTGATTGTTGTGCATGTGGGTATGTGGTTGAGCCTAAGTCGGATTAAGGACCATTTCTGTGATTCATTTTACGAAGTCACTTCGTACTACCACAAGTCCGGTATGGGACAGACCTGGCTAAGTAATTTGTGAAGTTCCAAATATAGTTTCGCTATAGGCTAAATGTGAGCGCGGCGTAGGCTGCGGGAAGTCTCACATGGCACCAGAGGGGGCTCCAACTCGTGGATCCGAGTTGTGGTGAAACCTTAGTGGTGGCGTGATTATTTTGGCTATGGATCATTGGAACAACCTTGTCATGAACTCTCCGCCGCACAGCTATGGCAGTGTGTTTATTGCGTGGCACCAGTGAGAGGGAATGTCTTGTGGGTAAAGTTGTACACCTCTGCAGAGTAACAAACTATCTGGATAGCCGTGTCCACGGTCATGGACATGTTGAGTAGAGTTTTCACATATTAGACTTGGCTTTTGTAAAACTTCGTTTTCGGACAAACAATAGTGGTTTTGACAATGGTCTGGGTGGGATACCCGTGGTTAGGTTAGTGTAGGTCGGAGCCTCCCACGGAACCCTTGCTGGACTCTTCGCTGATAACCTTCGCAACCTCATGACGGAGCTAAAATTCCGCCCCTATCTTCTCTACAAAGGATACGTGGGCATGTACGGAGACGAGGAGCGCTGGAGAGTGGAAGTAAAGATCTTCAGTGATTTTTCAGCCGACGTAGTCATTCACATCTTCGACGCCCCCCTTCCTCGAGCTACTTTCTTCGACGGTGTGCAAGATGCAGCCTGGGAGGCCATTCGCGAGTTAAGGAACATCTACGCTCGAGACCTGCAGCGTACAGACTTCCGATATTTCCCCACGAAGACTCCTCTTAGTGCCGCCAGTGACTTTTCATCCATGGAGTACGAAAGCAACCCCCGTCTCCTGCGACAGGTGGAATTCACTAAGTCCATGGATCACATGTACCAGACCACTCTGGACGAGCTACACACCGCGACTCAGAAGCTCTGTGCAGTGGAAGAAGAACTGGCCGAGCTCCGTACCGAGGATGCAAACTCCACTAGGTCCGAGCCACTTCCGAAGAGACTCAAGCGTAGCGCTAGTGTCTAGGGAGCCCTAAGTCTCAATTTTAGACGCTTTTCGCGAGCTGTAGTCCCTTGTTAACAGCCGCGAGACTATTATAATAAAATAAAAGGTTTTATTTGGCTCTTATTTGTGGTTTCCCTTGCTTTTGTGTGTTCTTGTTGTGGGATTGTTACAAGCGCCTTTCCTTTAAGTCCTCTTCCCCCCTAAATCTGGAAGCTTCAACAGATGGTGAACACGAGGAGGAACCCCAGTGACAATGCCAACCTTGGAGCTCAAGGGAGCCAGTCAGCACCTATTCCCCCGCCCAGGCCAGCAGCAGGACCTGATTGGGCTCAGTTAATGGCTAATCAGAATCAGTTGATCCAGTTGTTAGCTCAGACTATCAACAACCCCCAAGCTCATCATCAACCTGCCCAAGCCCCTCCCAATCGGCTTTCAGAGTTCCTAAGGATCAAGCCACCGACCTTCGTCGGCAGTGCCGAACCCATGGACGCCGACGACTGGCTCATGTCGATTGGCAAGAAGCTGGATATTTTAAAGTACACTAATCGAGAGCGAGTCCTGTTCGCCTCTCACCAGCTAAATGGACCAGCATCTCAATGGTGGGACACTTTCACCGCCTCTCATGCCAACCCGTAGACGGTGATGTGGAATGAGCTCGAGCAAAGCTTTCACAAGGCTCACATCCCCACTAGCACTATGGCCTTGAAGAAGAAAGAGTTCAGAGCTCTGCGACAAGGAAACCATATTGTCAATGAGTACGTGCAGAGGTTCAACCAGCTGGCCCGCTATGCGCCAGAAGATGTGGCCTCCAATGAAGCCAAGCAGGAAAGATTCATGGAGGGCCTAAACGACAACATATCAGTGCAGCTGATATCGGGTGACTACACTGACTTCCACCAGCTAGTCAGTAAGGCCATCCGCTAGGAGGGCAAGCACATGGAAATGGAAACTCGGAAAAGAAGAATGGCGGATCAGAGGAACAACTCCGGAGGTTCTCACAAGGTTCGCAGCACTCCTCCGCACGCGAATAAGTTTAGGCCTCAAGGTAGCAACTTCAAGACCCAGCCAGGCAAGTTCAAGTCCTCAACTAGCCGCCCGCCGTTCCAGGCCAGCCGCCAACAATTCCAGACCAACCGCACCCCAACGACCGGTGGCCAAGTGCAGAAGAGCAGTCCGCCGTCAGATGGAGTGCCTTCTTCTACTACAAGGAACCAGGGCACTATGCCAAGGCGTGCCCCAAGAAGATCCAAGCGGCAGCAACTCCAGGAGCCTCCAGAAGTCAGAACCAGGGGCAGCAAAAGCCGTAGACCTTCGTCAAGGGGAGAGTGAACCACGTGACAGCTGAAGAAGCTCAAGCTGCACCGGACGTCGTGCTGGGTATGTTTCTTGTCAACTCAGTACCAGCATCAGTTCTTTTCGATTCCGGAGCATCACATTCTTTCGTATCAAAAACTTTTGTGGATAAACATGGGTTGGGCATGGTGACTCTTAGCAACCCTATGATAGTTCACTCCCATGGAGCAGAAATGAGAGCAGTGACTTTGTGCCCAAAGGTAGAACTACTCATAGATGGAACCCGATTCCTAGCCGACCTTTTGGTTCTAGAATCGCAAGGGTTAGATGTCATTCTCGGAATGAACTGGTTAGCCAAGAATCAAGGTCAGATCAATTGCGCTACCAGATCCATCGCCCTCACCAAATGACTAAGGCATAGAAGTGATTTTCTCTCCTCAAATTCCGGGAGCAGAAGAATGTGCCATCTTCCATCTTCAAGTCTTGGAAGAAGGGCCAATAGTGCGGGAATAACCAGATGTATTTCCCGAGGAGTTACCAGGAATGCCGCCGGATAGGGAAATCGAGTTTGTGATTAACCTAGCCCCAGGCACCGCCCCAATCTCCAAGCGACCATATCGGATGCCTGCTAACGAGTTAGCAGAACTGAAGAAGCAGCTTAAGGAACTGGAACACAAAGGATACATCTGACCTAGTTCGTCGCCTTGGGGAGCACCCGTCCTATTCGTCAAGAAGAAGGACGAGAGTTTGAGGCTATGTGTGGATTACAGAGCGCTCAATGATGTCACAATCAAGAACAAGTACCCTCTGGCCAGAATTGATGACCTGTTTGATCAGTTGAAAGGAGCCGATGTCTTCTCCAAGATTGACCTACAGTCAGAATATCATCAGTTGAAGATTCGTGAAGAAGACATTCCCAAGACTGCCTTCTCCACCCGCTACGGACATTATGAGTTCACGGTCATGTCGTTTGGACTGACCAATGCACCGGCCTATTTCATGAGCATGATGAACAGTGTATTCATGAAATACTTGGACAAGTTTGTGGTGATCTTTATCGATGACATCCTCATCTACTCCAAGAATGAAGAAGAACATGAGCAGCATCTCAGGATCACCTTAGACAAACTTTGAGAGCATCAGCTTTTTGCCAAATTCAGTAAATGTGAATTTTGGCTAAAAGAGGTTGCCTTTCTTGGACATATTGTAACAGCTGAAGAAATAGCTGTAGATCCCTCCAAGATAGAAGTAGTAATGGAGTGGAAGCAACCAAGGACCGTGACAGAAGTCGGGAGCTTCCTTGGACTTGTGGGTTATTACCGCCGGTTCATATCAGGATTCTCCGAGCTAGCCAAGCCCATGACTCAGTTGTTGAAAAAGGAAAAGAAGTTCGAATGGACAAAAGCTTGTGAGCAGTGTTTTCTGACCCTCAAGAAAAGGCTAGTCTCAGCACCCGTGCTTGTTTTGCCGGACATGCATAAAGACTTCGAAGTTTTCTGTGATGCCTCTCGCCTAGGATTAGGCTGTGTTCTGATGCAGGAAGGCAAAGTGGTAGCCTACGCATCACGCCAACTCAAGCCTCATGAGTGCAATTATTCTACTCATGACCTGGAGTTAGCAGCAGTAGTGCATGCTTTAAAAATCTGGTGTCACTATCTTATCAATAACCGTTGTGAAGTATACACGACCATAAGAGCTTGAAGTATATTTTCACCCAGGTAGAACTCAACCTAAGGTAGCGAAGATGGTTGGAGTTGATAAAAGACTATGACATCGGTATGCATTACCATCCTGGAAAAGCAAATGTTGTGGCCGATGCCTTGAGTAGGAAGTCTTATGCAAATAAGATTTTATCGGAGGAAGACCAGACCCGACTTCAGGAGGGAGTCGCCCGTCTAAGTCTAAATCCGATAGGACCAAGCATTCTATCCACTCTAGAAATACAACCTGGCTTCCCTGATCAGATTAAGAAAGCTCAGAAGGTTGACGAGGATATTCAAGAAATCAAAAAGAATATGTGAAGAGGCAAGGCCCCTGGATTCAGTGAAGATGAGCATGGTACTGTTTGGTTCGAGAACCGCATCTATGTGCCGATTAATCAGGAAATCAAAACCATGATTCTAAAAGAAGCTCATGACAACCCATACTCAATCCACCCAGGTCGTACCAAGATGTATCAGGACCTAAGGGAAAGATATTGGTGGGTTAGTATGAAAAGGGAAATAGCAGAGTTTATTGAAGCCTGTGACACTTGTCAATGAGTCAAAGCAGAACATCAGAGACCAGCTGGACTCTTGCAATCACTGCCAATACCAGAATGGAAGTGGGAAGAAATCTGTATGGATTTCATAACCGGACTTCCAAGGACGCAATCGGGATATGATTCAATCTGGGTAATCATAGACTGATTGACTAAAGTGGCGCACTTCATACCAGTCAAAACCACTTATTCTGGAAGTAAGTTAGCTGAACTATACATGTTCCGGATTGTCTGCCTGTATGGCGTTCCCAAGAAGATAGTGTCAGATCGAGGTAGTCAGTTCACTTCTCGATTCTGGCAAAAGCTACATGAAGAGTTAGGGAGTAAGCTCAGTTTCAGTACAGCTTACCATCCCCAAACAGATGGCCAAACCGAAAGAGTGAACCAAATACTCGAGGATATGCTAAGAGCTTGTACTCTGGATTTTGGGAACAATTGGGACCGTTCATTGCCCTATGCAGGGTTCTCGTACAATAATAGCTACCAAGCCAGTCTGCAGATGGCACCTTTCGAAGCCCTGTATGGCCGAAAGTGCAGGACACCTTTACTTTGGGATCAGCAAGGAGAACCTCAAGAAGCAGGACCGAACCTGCTGCAAGACGCATAAGATAAAGTTAAGAAGATCAGAGACAGACTGAAAATAGCCCAGTCTCGACAGAAGAGTTATGCAGACAACCGTCGTCGAGACTTGACCTTCGAGGTCGGGGACTACGTCTATCTTAGAGTATCCCCACTCAGAGGAGTGAAAAGGTTTCAAGTTAGAGGAAAGCTAGCACCAAGATATGTGGGACCCTTCAAAATTTTGAACCGAAGAGGTAAAGTCGCCTATCAGTTAGACTTACCGCCAAGCATGTCAGGAGTGCACAATGTCTTCCATGTCTCTCAGTTGAAGAAGTGCCTCCGGGTACCCGCGGAGCAAGCCGCATTGGAAACCTTAGACCTTCAGGATGATCTCACCTATCAGGAGCAGCCAATCAAGATTCTTGAGACCGTAGAACGTCAGACCAGAAGGAAGACCATCACATTATGCAAAGTTCAGTGGAGCAACCACACCGAAGATGAAGCCACTTGGGAGCGAGAAGAAGATTTGAAGGCCAGCCATCCCCACCTCTTTTTCTAGCTGGTGCAAATCTCGAGGGCGAGATTTCCTTTAAGGGGGGTAGGTTTGTAACATCCCAAAAATTTTATTCCCTTATTAAAATATTTTCTGGAATTTATTGGATTTTCCTGGATTTTGTTCCAAGTCCTGTTGTGAGAAAATTAAAAACTTTAATTTATAAAAGCCAAATTGAACTTGCTACAAGTCATGAGAGTCAAAATAAATGTACTTCATTTTTCTAAACTCAATTCTGTAATTACTTAAATTTTTAGGAATTTATAAAGAATTAAAACCTTCCCTTTTAAGTCAAATTGTGCTTTTGCAAAATATAAATATCAAAATGGGTGGAAGATATTTTTATTAAGTCTAAATTAGTCCCAGAAGGTTCTCTGAATTTTTCTGGAATTTTTAAAATTTATTTGGTATTTTTCTGAGTATTTTAAAGCCTCCTAGTCATTTCTGAAATTGAAAAAGAAATTAAAAATCAAACCCCTCCTAGGGCGACAAGTGTCACCCATCGGGCCGATCCACACCGTCTGATCTCTTTAAAACCCTCTCTCCCACCTTCCCTCTCTCCGCGTGCGACACGTGTCGCGCATCAAGCCGCCCGTTACCGCGCCCGAGTTAATCTCGGCCGCCCGAGCCATCGTACCGCTTCGCCCCCCTCCCTCTCTCTCTGACCGACGCGTCGAGTGATCCGTGCTGTTCGTTGTTGTCAGATTCAATCCCACACGTCCATAGTCACTTAACCCCTCGCCCGAGACCCCAACGGCCCAGATTTCATCCCCGTTGCCGGATTGAATCCTGGCCCTCCCCTCTCACTTAACGGTTCGCTCAGGATTCCACGACTCCGATCTCCTCCACCTGCCACACGTCGCAAATCCGACCGCCACCCCAGTCCTTTCCCGTTTTCTTCTCTCACTGACACGCGGGCCCCGCCTGTCAAAACCGTCGTCCCCGCCACCTTCCTTCTTCCTCGCGCCGTCCCCGCTGCCATTAACGCCGAAACCGAAGCTTTCAAAGCTTCGGTTTCCATCCCTCTCTCTTCCCTGCGCCGGTACCCAATTACTCCCCCGCATGCACCGCGTCTGTTTCTGGCATAAACTCGCGTGTTACGCCCCTCCTCGTCGTCGCATTCAACTTCGCCGCCGAAGTGAATGCGGGCACCCGTTGCCTTCCCTCCTCCAGCCTATAAAAGGCACCCTGAGCACCCTCTACTCACACCGCCTCTCCCTCGCCTCTCAATCAAAGCATTCGAGCACCGGAGCCTCCCCCGAGTTCGTTTTCCCACCGCCGGCCTCCAGCGACTCCGGCGAGCAATCGCCGTCGCCTCGAGCCTCCCCGAGCTTCACCGACGCCTCCCCGACATTGCTGGTGCCCAGGCGATCCCCGCGCGACCACTCCCCCGAGCTTCTGCGCCACCGGAGCTCCTCCGCCGCCGTGAAGCCCTCTCCGACCGCCGCCCCTCTCCGCCGATCTTCCTCTCCGGTCACCCTCGAACTTCGTGCAAGGTACCAGTCAACTCCCCTCACCCTCCTCGTCATTTCCCGCACATCGGCCAGCGCCACCGCCCGCTGGAGCGCCGGCCGCCATGCCCCGTCAGCCGCCGGGCTGAGGTGGCAGCAAACGTGGCTGCCAGTTGGGCGCCACGTCAGCGCCACCCGTGCGCCTCCCCGCCACGCCGCGCGTGCGCAGCCACGTCGGCAGAAAGCCGTGACGTGGCAGCCACTTGGAGCCATGTGGGGCCACGTGGAAGCCACGCCAACGCCACCTCGCTCCCCGCGCGCCCGCGTGCCACCTCAGCATCGTTCGGTCTGTGGACCAGATCCGCCATAGACCAGCCCCACCTGTTAGTCCCTCGTCCGATTTATTTAATCCCAGGGCTGACGTCATAAACCCTTTTTCCCGTATAAAAATAATTCGGCCGAAAACCTATTTATCTTGCTGACGTCATATTTAGATTTTCCTTTAGGAAAAGAATTCTTGCTGACGTCATAAATCCTTTTTTGGTTTAAAAATAATTGCAGAAATTAGGTATTTTCTTTTTAATTGTATTAAAACTTTGGAAGGCTATAACTTTCTCATTTTAACTCCAAATTGACCCGTTCAAATTTCTAAATTTTTCTAAAATCATGATTTATCCATTTCTGGCATCATTTTGAAATTTTGAATTTATTTGAATTTATTTTTGATTTTTATTTCAATTGGCCCTTTACGTTAGATTTTGACGATTCCGGAGAGTTCGAGTTCGACGATTTTCAGCAGGACTTTGATCAAGGCAAGTTACACCTTTGACCATGTTGAACCTAATATTTCAAATTTAGTTATGTTGTTTTTCTGTATATGCATGCGTACTTCTATTCAAATTTAATTTAAATTCAGTTTAAACTTTAGTTACGCCCATAATCCTTTGACTATAGCCAATTTTGAATCTCGAATTCATATACCTTATCACCCTAGTTGAAAACTAGTTAGTACCATAGTATTGACTAGAAAATTTTATAGAAATGCTTAGCCTAGCTTAGTATAATTTTAGGTGGGATCAATCTTTCACATGAAATGACAGACTTTGAAACTTGATATCTTGACTTCGGTGAGTCAAGGATGGTTTATGAAAATTGTTTAAAAACAAAAATAGAAACTTATGATTTGGACTTAGGCTAATGGTTAGGTGGTAGGTGCTGGTATGCCTCGTGTTTGGTGACACCTGGTTGATTGTCGTGCATGTGGGTATGTGGTTGAGCCTAAGTCGGATTAAGGACTGTTTCTGTGATTCATTTTACGAAGTCACTTCGTACTACCACAAGTCCGGTATAGGACAGACCTGGCTAAGTAATTTGTGAAGTTCCAAATATAATTTCGCTATAGGCTGAATGTGAGCACGGCGTAGTCTGCGGGAAGTCTCACATGGCACCAGAGGGGGCTACAACTCGTGGATTCGAGTTGTGATGAAACCTTAGTGGCGGCGTGATTATTTTGGCTATGGGTCATTGGAACAGCCTTGTCATGAACTCTCCGCCGTACACCTAAGGCAGTGTGTTTATCGCGTGGCACCAGTGAGAGGGAATGTCTTGTGGGTAAAGTTGTACACCTCTGTAGAGTAACAAACTATCTGGATAGCCATGTCCACGGTCATGGACATGCTGAGTAGAGTTTTCACATATTAGACTTGGCTTTTGTAAAACTTGATTTTCGGACAAACAATAGTGGTTTTGACAATGGTCCGGGTAGGATGCCCGTGGTTAGGTTAGTGTAGGTCGGAGCCTACACTAACGATAATAATTTGGTTAAAATATTATTTCATATGATGTATTAAAAATTCAGCTTTTGCACTTATGCTATTGTATTTAATTTCAGTACTGCTTTTCGCATAATTGAACTTAATAAGCCTTCCGTTGTTACCCTTATGCATGCATGAACTCTGTTATATTCCCGATGTAACTTGCGTAAGCATTTCATATGCTTACCTTGGGAGTACTTTATGTGCTCACCTTGCTAAACTGTTGCCAGACTGCGGCGACGACTGCAGCGGTGAGGACTACTTCAGCGAGTAGGACGCGTCTTACAGTCATTCGCCTGTGGGAGCCTGGATGGGTTGTTCTGCTACCTTTACTGCTTTCCGCTGTTTTATTTCCTTTAGTTGGCCTTGTGCCCTTATTGTAAGACTTGGCCTTAAGGCTGTATTTTTGTTTAATAATATTCTGTGGTGTTTTTGCATGATATACATTATTGTTGACCCTGTGTGCAGTAGCTTTTCCTGAGATAGTGCGATTTACACAGAGGGACTTGGAGTTGTTGTTCCAGGTCCCGACAATCGCCCCTCTCCTCCGTTTCGGCCGAGTGCGCCCAAGTCCTCAGCCTCCCCCTCTCATCTCCTTCCTGCACCTCTCCTTTCTTCCGATGACAAGTGGGCCCTCCCTTTCTGTAGCTGATTTAAGGCAGTCTTTTAATCTAATTGGTCTAAGTAGAGCTGGGGTAGTTAAGCTTTGTAATGCATTTGAAACATCTCTTCAATTAATCAATTGAACTATAGAGCAAATACATAAGATGTATCTAGTAAATAATTCTTGAAAATGTAATTTGAAATGTTGACAAGGTTCTAAGAAAAATAATAATAACAATAAAAATGACTAGACTTTAATTAACACCGAAAGAGATGATTTCAAAACTTTACTCCAGAAATTCAAATAACCTACTTATCATATCATCAACCTGGATCCATATCTACCAATGCACCGCAAGATTATTCAACTACCTTTCAACGCAAGAAATATCAATAGCAATTGTTATCATTTAAACCAAAAAGACTCCCTCCTAATTGAGGATTAAAATAGATGAAATCTACAATAAAATACAAGAATTCAAACCTCTTTTCATATTAAGAAATTCTTAAACCTAAATAAAGATCGTTGATCTTTATTCCAAAAATGAGCGGTCTTCGAATAATTCTAAGTCCTTAAAGTTATCTTAAATCTTGCCACAGATGCTTAAAATATTACTTCACGAGCAATTAACACCCTCAATAAAAGATCTGGCTAACCCCCAACTTTACCAAAAATTAATCGTCCATCTACTACCTCATCATCCAACAAATAAGAATAATTAAGCACAAAGTATAACTTTAATAAAGAGACACTGCGAATTCATAATATTTTTCAATAAAAATTACAACCATCAGTCTTTTTAAAAAAATTTGTCAATCACCAAACTAATTCACTTACTCCTACCCCTAATCACGATAAGTAACCAACTCCATTTTGAGATTAAATTATAAAGAACAAGGATTCAAGTGTCCGCCAGTCACATTCTCCAGTAATCTCTCTAACTCACCCATAAATCCTGCTTAACATATGGAACTTCCTTGATAAATATAAAGTAATAAAGAGGAAGTTATAAATTGAGAAATCAAGCCTTATCGCTTTCTAATCAGCTATGCCTACAAATCTTCTCTGTCACCTCAGAAGCATCTTATGCATGTTTCCTTACCCTTCTCCTTATCCTAAAATTTTTTTCCTCACAGTAAAGCTACCCAGTTACCTCCATCCTTTGCTCAAATCCGTCGACTCTACGCCTACGTCGCACTAACTCTCTTTACTCCCATTTCAACAACATTAAATAAGCTCAATTTACTTGAACCATACTTTTTGCCGCTATTTGGATTTATTTGGATTTTTCATTCATTTGGCGTATGATAGAACTGTGGTATCGAAAGGCGACAAGCTCAAGCAGAATCAAAGTGCGAAAGGGGACACGCCCGAAGATCCAATACTATTGACTGAATAAATCAGCTTTGAGCCAAATCAAGGCCAAGGTATATAAGCAAGGCAAGTCATCACTTTGATCATGTTGATCCTACATTTTACGAAAATTATGTTCTTTGAAATTATCAAAGTGCATGCTTAATTTATTATGCAAATGTATGTCAAAATATAAGTTAGTTACTGACCATTTGATATTACAAAAACTACTATGACACTCCTTACCGCTCGATTTAACTGATCCCTTGTCACCCTAGCTATCAAAAACATTGATAGTAGCTAAGTCCTACTTAACGCTAAGCAAGTTTAAGTCCAGGGCATTAAACTGTCCTACTCATCACTTTTCAAACATTGAAAATTATTTTGGGCAGTCATTGGACGTAGATGACTGATAATTTGGTACAACTTATCTTATGCTTCTCAAAACCCTAAAACTTGCTTACCTGTCTGGGCGGTTGGTAAGAGTGGTTGGTGTGGATGTAGCACGAGAACTTGTGGACTGTGGTATGCACCGCCTGGATGAATTGAGGACTTAATCCTGTATTGACCTCTCCATGTAAAACCATACAAACCACAAGCTGGCAAAGTGTAGGCATGACTAACTAATTTGCATATCCAGTAAAGGAAGGCACTTCGGAGAGACCCACAAGTCATGTCGCTGGACGGAAGCCATCTTGGATATGGTCGTGTCGCTGGATAGAGGTGGGCGCAAGAGGGGGTCTGGGTGAGGCAAAAAATAAGCCTACCTGCAGATGAAACCTTAGCAAGTGTAATCCCTTTACTAGGTGCATTGTAAAGGTCATGTGGTAATCCTTTTGATCTAGATGTCTAAGGAAATATGTGGAATATAGCAATTGGGTTATCTCTTGTGGGTAAAGATGTACAAACTCTGTAGAATCTAAACTATTCGAATAATTGTGCCCACGATCAAGGGCGGACATGGGAACATCCTCGAGTTAGTTCTATTTCAAAAACCACTTTCGAGCGGGATAAAAATCTATCAGAGGGAGGTACTCTGACTTTAACTTTTCCTGGACGGATGTACTCCAGTGGTTATAAAAACTAGCATTGGTGGAAGTAGCCATGCATCGTAAAAGGTGGATGTAACCTACGCTATTATTACTAGTGCATTCTTATAATCTCTTTACAACATATGATTTGGTTAAAAACTACTAAGTCTCAGGAGATTTCTTATGTATTGTACTTGAAAAAGAAGCTTTAGCAACTAAAATAACCTCAAGCCTTCCTTTCACAGCCTTGCATGTATTATTAATGTTGTATCCTGTGTAGTGGCTTATTGAGTATGTTTGTACTCACTCTTGCTTAATTACTACCATCCAGCTAGACAGGAAAAAAGAGAAAAGGCCTTGCCATGCTTCAAAAAGGGTCAACAGATCTGGTATCCAAGAAGGCCAAGAACTAGGTCGCGAAACCCCAGTTGGCTGCCTGTGGGCAAGTCATGAGATTTTCACTTGTGTGAAGGTTTCCACTACTGCATTCTCTATTTTCAGCCCAATCGGCCCATGTGTAAGTATTACTGTATAATCTACGCTTTCGCATAATATGTTTTTGATATACAATAATATATCTGTGAGCACTATCTACTGATCTAGGGAATTGTGCGGTAAAATCACAGATGAATTTGGGATGATAATTCTGGTTCCGACAGTTATGTCTTGCTGTTAGCATAATTGGCAATTTGTGTTTGTGACGATAATGTTGAAGGTTTTATAAATAAAAGAATTTGATAGTTCGGTGGCACCAATTGAATTAAAGGATTTGAGATTTGTGGTTGGGATCTTTTGGATCTCATGACTTTTGAGATAGTTGAATCTATTTTGAGTAAAGCGACGTGTTGAATGATTTTACTGGTTTTTATCTGAATCATGTGTTGTGGTCTTCAAACATCTTTTATTGGAATTGGCAGGATGAGGTAATAAAAAAATTATTTCTTGTTAAAAGAAAACAGTATACTAGAGGTATTTGAGGTACAGGTGATCTCATCTTGTGTTTTCCACCCTCATTGCTATTTATTTTTTTCTCTTGGTCGTGTGACCGCTGTGAGTGATAGCGGTTTTCTGTGTGCGGGAATTTATTTTTTCTTACCTCTTCTTCTAAGAAAGGGTAACCAATTTGTGTTGTGAAGTTTTTTTTTATTGTGTGTTAGCTACTGGATAGTGGGGGTCTAGTACATGATTTTGTAGAACCTTATATGTCACGATGTTTAAGGTACATTGGGTGGTATATTGTTTTCGTGGAATAATCCTTGGAAAGGATTTGATTTAAATAGAATATTTCTCTTGGAGCTAAATAATTTGTTGATGTTAAGAATTGAGTATGTTTGAATTGTGAAAATTTTAGGGATTTCATCTAAGGATTTCCCTATCTCTATACAAGAAGTTTGTTGTAGGAGTTTTGAAGGTTGAGTCTAGGCTTTGCATTTGTTATGCTATAACCTTGGAGGCCTAGTGTTTCTGTGTAGGAGTAGTGGAACAGAGTGGTTTTCAAATAGTATGATGATCGTGGATAGCATCCTTGAGGTGCAGTAAATGAGTATGTGCGAGTGTGAAGTGAATTTTGGTCTTAAGGCATTCAGGTTCATTAGGAATTATCTATCAACATTATTCCATTTGGTCGAGGTCTTGGCTAGAGTATGTTTTGTGAGGGCAGTGAGTCTGTCTACAATGGTGTAGATAATGTACTTAGTTTGAGCGCATTGTCGAAGTTGCCAACTTAAGATAAATGAGTTGGTGTGTTGGGCGATGATTTGGAAATCCTTGGTTCAAGGAAGTTAAATTATTAAAGAAATGGATTGGGAAATTATTGTCATCTCGAGTAGTGAAATGCTCTCTTGATTCTTGTTTAAGCTGTGTGTTTACGGTGGAGACCATCTACAAAATTGAATTGTTTTATGTTGAGGTGTAGTCTTTTCCAGTTGGGGAAAAGAAAATGATTGTTTTGGTCTTTCGAGTGATTTTCACTCTTGGCTTATGTGGTGTGGTTTTTCCAATTGTCTACCTGTAGAGTGGAAAAGGTTTTGTGGTGAGTCCTTTGATTTGGATCGTAGTCTTTTGAAGGAAAGCTGGTTGCTAGTGTATTGTTTGAGAATCCTTTATTCTTTTTAGTTGGGTTCTGTTTATAAAAGATTTTGGTGGTTCTTCAAGTAGAATGATGTGAGTGGAATTCGTGGTCAAATTCTTTAAAATGGGTATTGTTGTAGGGGTGGCCCCCACCTAAACCAGCTAGCCTGTGGAGAAGGTTGTAAGCCATGTAAATGGCACAGTCTGTCCTCAGTAAGGGACTCCGGGTAAGGCTACGATGGTAAAGTCGCCCCTTAGGAGAGGGAATGCTTATGTATCATGACTGGCTCTTGGGAAAGACAGAAGAGGTCATTTGCTCACCTAACTCTCCACTACCATACCCCTCTCTCTCTCTGTTTGGTCCGTAGCCACAACAGTTGGCGCCGTCCGTGAGGACGATGGAAGCAAGCCTCAAGATCGCAAGGATGGCACCGAACAAGGCATCATCGGTGGCGAAGAAGAAGGAGATGGTCGTGGCGAGGCCCCGCGTCAGCACCAGGGCTTCGGCGTCGGTGATCGGGGGCGAAAATGACGACGATCATCGCGCGACCATCGACCCCGCCATCACAAACTCCACAGACCCCGCCACCGCTGACGTGACGGCCGACCCCACCCCGCGCGTCGTGCGCCACCCCGTCACCGATGTGATAGCCAACCCCGACGATACAGGTCGGGTGTTAGGGAGCGGTAGCCCCGACGCCCATCGAGACACGATCGCCGCCCCTGCACCCGCCACGAGAGCACCAAGCGGCCCCTCCTGCGACATGCGCCCTACCGCCGGCGCCAGAGTGGTTGCGACTACCTCGACCGTGCGACCGGACGTGCCCATTGTCCCACCCACGCCCGCAGTGGAGACCGCCCTGCTGGCAGCCCTCGGCACGCTCCAGCAAGAATTGGCGGATCTCCGGGGAGCCGTGCAGCGAATGCAGGAGGCTTGAGGTCAGCCGACTACACCGTGGTCGCGTCGGAGCCCACGCCTGAGCGCACGGATAGCCGGGACACCCCCACATCCAGTCGCGCTTCGCTGCGGCATGTGGACCCGGAGTCCCCGCTATCGGCGGGCTTACAGCAGGCAGCATGGTCGGAGGATTTTAAATTCCCCAGCTCCGTGGCATCGTACAAGGGCGACACGGATCCCCGAGAATTCGTGCGCGTGTACGAGACCGCCATCGAGGCGGCAGGCGGAGACGACACTACCAAGGCGAAGGGGCTCCCGCTTGCGTTACAGGGAGTGGCGCTCTCATGGTTCTTTACCATAGAGCCGAACTCTATATACGCATGGGAACTACATCGAGCGTGTCGACGCGGATCAACTCTTCGCAATCAAGCAACAGCCAGCGGAGAGGCTCCGCGAGTACTTCAAACACTTCGCGAAGGTCCGCTACCAGGTCAAGGACGTCAACGAGACAACAATCATCAATGTAGCGATACAAGGTCTTCGCCTGGGGCCACTGGCCAAATATAACGCGCGCAAGCCAATCAAGACAGTGACAAAGCTCTTCGACAAGATGGAGGAGTATGCTCGGGCGGAAGAAGACGCAAGGCGACGCCAGGACAACGAAGCCGATGTCAACCCAACGGGAAGTGCCGCGAGGAGCGTCGATCTGTCGCAAACAAATTCCTCGCGGAGTGAGCACCGGCAGGAAGCCTCAAAGGACGCCCCCCAGCACAAGGATGTGCCGGCTGACAAGCCCCAGCGCGGCCGTCAGACGTCCCGGCGAGCCCGGTACGTCTTCGACGTCGAGGGCGGCTCCAAGGATAACGCTCCTGCTAACCGTGGGATCAGGGCCCGACGAGGTCGGGGGCGAGGCCGAGGCTGGGGTCATGACGGTTGGGCCCGTGCAGAGTGTGGCGACCCACACCACCCACAGTGGTGCGAGGTGCACGGCCAAGGTAATCATGATACCCGCTCCTGCACCACCATCGCGGTGCTTCGACAAAGCGTGGCCAGAGACAGAGATCTCGAGGCGCGCCCACCCGTCGTGGCGCACGTTTGCCAGTCACCGGACGGCCCCCTGAGGATTTGTGATCAGGAGCTGCAGCCTCAGGAGGGTCTCCGGCGGATACAAGCCCAAGCGCAGCAGCCCCAGGAAAGCCCCCTGCGGATCCATGCCCTTGAGAGCGCCCCGCGTAGGATCATCAACGTCATCTCCGGAGGTTCCTCCTTGGAGTTTCCCTCGGAGCGACAGCGCAAGGCCTACGCGCGGAGGCTACATTACGTGGCGGCTTACCCGGCTAACGCACCGCCAGACTGGGCGCCGCATGCGATCACCTTCACGCTTGCCGACGCCAAAGGTGTGGAGTTCCCCCATCAGGATCCCCTAGTCATCCAGGTCATGGTTGCCGGGCGCGACGTCCGGCGTGTCCTGGTTGATGGGGGCAGCTCCGCCAACGTTTTGTTCGCACAGGCCTTCGACCAGATGGCGATCCCTCGCAGTCGCCTAGGCCCCTCAAGAATTCCGCTGCAGGGCTTCGAAGGTCAGCCGCTATTGGCGCTGGCCCAAGTATGTTTGCAGATCTCCTTCGGCCAGGATGACAATGTGGCGAGTAGGGATGCCACCTTCGATGTCGTCGATATGCAGTATCCCTACAACGCCATTTTGGGAAGACCGACCCTCAATTCCTTTGGGGCGATTCCACATCATGGCTTCCTATGTGTGAAGCTACTGGGCCCGCAAGGCATCATCACCGTCCTGGGCGACCAGCACATGGCCCGGCACCTGGAGCATGGAGCACGAGGCCCGCCCCGGGGAGCCCCGCGAGGCCCTTAGGTCAGGCGCGCCCATATAGGCCCTACGACAGCCCAGCACCAGAGGCTCCGCATCTCACCACCACGGCGACGAGTGCAGTGGTTAGTTCATAACCTCATAACCTTTTGTACTCGCTCACCCGCGCAAACGGGAATTTAATAAATTTCACCGTTTGCGAAGCTATGCATACTGCCCACCTAAAACGTGCGGAGGCTTCCCTCCGCACGCACTCCACGGAGTATAAATAAGACGCGGGCATTTTCCCTGCGCACTCTACTGAGTATAAACAAGACGCGGAATCCCACGCACGCGCTGGTGTTGTCACCACGCGTACTCCTAGGAGTATAAAGACGTGGTTGATGTTCCCACGCACAACACGGAGACTCATCTCCGCACACGCACAACGCGGAGACTCACCTCCGCACACGCACAACACGGAGACTCACCTCCGCACACGCACAACACGGAGACTCACCTCCGCACACGCACACCACGGAGGTCCGCCTCCGCACGCATGCTACAGAGTATAAATAAGACGTAGCGTTGAGGTCCGCCTCCGCACGCACTCTACGGAGTATAAATAAGACGTAGCGACGAGGTCCGCCTCTGCACGCACTCTACGGAGTATAAATAAGACGTAGCGTCGAGGTCCGCCTCCGCAAGCACTCTACGGAGTATAAATAAGACGTAGCGATGAGGTCCGCCTCCGCAAGCACTCTACGGAGTATAAATAAGACGTAGCGATGAGGTCCGCCTCCGCAAGCACTCTACGGAGTATAAATAAGACGTAGCGTCGAGGCCCGCCTCCGCACGCACTCTACGGAGTATAAATAAGACGTAGCGACGAGGTCCGCCTCCGCACGCACTCCACGGAGTATAAATAAGACGCAGCGGGGGGACGCCCTCGCGCGCACTCTACGGAGTATAAATAAGATGCGGATGTTTTCCCTGTGCACTCTATTCAGTATAAACAAGACGCGGATGTCCCGCGCACGCGATGGCGTACCCTCCGGAGCCTAAATAAGCCGTGATTGATAGTCTCACGCATTCTCCGGAGTACAAACAAAGACGCGGATGTTTTCCCTGCGCACTTCATCGAGTCTAAACAAGGCGATGATGTCCGCGCGACGCTACTGATGTTCTCACCACGCGTACTCTCCGGAGTATAACTAAGACGTGGATGATATTCCCACGCACTCGCCGGAGTCCACACACAACGGCGCACGAACTCCAGAGGCTTCATGCGATCTCGACAAACTGCGCGCGCCGCGCGGACAGGCGGCCGCGAGTGTAGGGGCAAGGCGCAAGAGCTCAACGTGGGGCCTACGCTCAGCACTTCTGCATGTCGATCAAGCAGGCGGTGCAGGAGCTCAATGGCTAGCGCCTCTGTAGAGGGGCCGAGAAACCAAACGCTCCCGGCGAAGGCGCCCACGCAGACGCAGCCCCCCGGTGCAGGAAGCCGCTCCAGCGAACGCCCATTGACGTTCGAGCTCGGGATGCGGCATTGCCACAATAAGGCGCCACAAGATGGAGAGTGCCCAAGGCCCCCCAGGGTGTGCCGCCCCGAGCTGGTGGAGTCGGTGCCCGTCTTTGGAGCAGCACGACCCCCTCCGGCACCGCAAGTGCCAAGCCCCCTCCCGCTCCCCTCATCTCAGGGGAGGAGACTGGGGGAGAGAACATGCGCTTGCACGGGACAGCACGGTGGGACGTGGCCTCGCTGGCGCGCCATAGCAGTCTACACCTGAAGCTATGAGCGGCCTTGATGAAGTACAAGTGAATTACCCACTACCCCGCACCATCCACGGCTCTTCGGCGCACGGGTGAGGGGAAGACACATCGCGGTAAAGCACCCCTCCGCATGGGTGGGATGCCCGACCCCGCGATCGCCCAGGCGGCATCAGCCGCGCTCTGGAGCCCTCCACACTACCGGGCGAAGTTGGAACACACTGAGGACCGCAGTTTCGCCACAAGTTGTGGGGATGCGATGGCTGGGAAGGCGAGTGCCGCTCCACTCAGCTACTCGCCCCCTTTTTTAAAGAGCCCCGGAAGCAAGACCGCGGACTTTACGCCTCAAGAGTCCCATCGCCAGCCCCCGGTGCACATGACGCTATAGCGTTGCCCCATGCCAGGGCCACGCCCGCTGCGCTCACCGCGTCCCTCCTTACCCTGTGGGGCCCGGCGCAATGAACGATAGTCAGGGACAACCTCCCTCGCAGTCGTACGGCGCCATGTGCGGACTTCCATTGATCCCACCTCAGTTGTCCCATCGGCGTCTGGGACTACAGCGAAACCGGTGGCGCCTGTGAATCACCCTATTGACCGCCACAGACAAGACCTACGAGCCTAGGTCCTTGCCCCCCAAGCTTATCTTATCCCGCCTAGCGATAGGAGACGGAGCGCTCGCGCATCTACGCCGACCAGCGCCGGCTCACGCCACCACTCGAGGGTAGGGGCAGAGCGCGCGCGCGTCTCTTTGGACCAGCGCCGGCTCGCCGCCACCGCCGGATGGTAGGGGCGAGCGCGCGCGTCTCGCCGACCGGCGCGCCGGCTCCGCCACCGCCGAACGATAGGGGACGGCGCGCGCGCTCATCGCCGACCAGCGCCGGCTCGCTACCACCACTTTGGAGGTAGGGGCAGAGCGGTCGCGCGTCTACACTGACTAGGCGCCAACTCCGCCGCCACCACCGGGAGGGGGGGGGCGCGCGCGCGTCTTTTTGACTAGGCGCCGGCTCACGCCACCACTTGAAGGTAGGGACGGGCGCTCGCGTGTCGCCGACCAGCGCGGCTCGCTGCCACCACTTCGGAGGGTAGGGGACGGAGCGCTCGCGCGTCCACTTCGCCTACGCCCCACCTCCACGCCTACCCCAAGCGTCTGCCTCAACCAACGAACACCATAAAAAAAGAAAGAAAGAAGACAGAGGGCACAAAGCGGACGCATCCAAAAACGACGGCGGCGACGAATGTCCCGGCTTGTCTACCACGCTACCGCAACGTTCTTACAAAACCCGCCGGGCCGGCACTACTCGTCTGGCCTCGCTGGGACGATCTCTCGCACCGAAGTCCTGCCCACCGAGGGTCGATTCGCCCAGAAGTCGAGTGAGTCTTCGGCCCGCCACCAGCGACGTAAGCG
Source organism: Melocanna baccifera (assembly GCA_036346265.1). Classification (NCBI taxonomy): domain Eukaryota; kingdom Viridiplantae; phylum Streptophyta; class Magnoliopsida; order Poales; family Poaceae; genus Melocanna; species Melocanna baccifera. The sequence continues at coordinate 20,405,645 of CM070698.1, forward strand.
GCGCCGGGTTATGACGTCAGAAATCAGCAACAGGTCCCCGTCGGGCAGCTGCTCGGAGCAAAGTGGCAAGGTCGATCAAAGAAGCGAAGCAATTTTCACTTCATCCGCGGTAGGGGGTACACAAGATTACAACACACACCAACGTACAAGAACCCGGGGTCACACCTGCTTTGGGCCGGCGGCCCCATCATCGTCACGCCGGGCAACTTCATCAAGCCACTCGCCAAGGTTCCCCTCGCCGTACATGTTCCGCCGCAGCTCCACCTTCGCCGCGGCCTCCCCGATGTACTCCCAGATCCACTCGTGAAAAAACCGAACGGCGGGCCGGACGGCACGCACGGCACCGGACATCACCCCGGCCCCAACGGGCATCTCCAGCCGTGGGTCGCCCAATTCATCAACGTGGGAGCAGCCCCGGTGTTGGAGAAGAGCGCACACTAGACAAGCAGTCACGTAGGAGCAGTGGTTGCCAAAGGATGTCGCGGCCGCCTGAGCCAGATCAGCAGCCTCCGTAATCCGTCGAAGTGTCCGTGGCAGCTCTTCGAGCCCGAAGGAGCAGGGCGGTACCTCCGCAACAAGATTTTCAAGGGTACTTTCCAGGGCCAGCATAGCCTCCCACGCCATCACCAAAGCGGCACCCAGCGCCTCATCCCGCTCCCTCAGGGACGCAGCGAGGCGGCCCTTCTCTTCCTCCAGCGCGGCAACCTGCTGCAGCAGCCCGTCACGCTCCACTACCGCGGCCTGTTGGATCGATGCCACGCGCTCCGTGGCATATGAGACGGCCGCCGCGCGTTCCGCTTCCAGGAGTCGCACGCGGTCATCCTTACCGGAATGCGCCTCCTCCGACGTGCGTAGGGCCCCCTCGACGGCGTGCAGCCGATCCTCCAAAGCTTCCCGTTCCCGGACATGGGCCGCCTGCAACGCCCGGTTGAGGGTGAAGGTCTACACAAGGAAGCAATTAGTACACCTACCAATGGCTACGTGCTGCTCGGGGTCAGGCACTCACCCTCAGTTCAGAGACCTCCAGCACCCCCTCAAGCAATCCAGGCCCGCCGATCTGAAGTGCGTCACGATCTAAGCTCGCGACGACACTGTCCGCGGCCCCCCGCCATGCTGCCAACACCTCTGTTCGGGGAACAAAATCTGCTAGACGACGAGCGGCATCCGCAACAATGGTCTCGGCGGCGCCAGACGCCCCTCCCAAGCAGCCGTCTTCGGGCTCCGAAGACCGCCGGCATTCAGGGAACCATGTTGCTGCGAGGGGACACGACGGTCAGCCCTACGAGTACCTAGCAGGTCACAGTCAAGGAAGGCCTACCTTCAACCCCGTCCAAATCCGCAAGGACCTCCGTGATATACGGGCCCATTCTTCTTTCAACTGAGGACTGCTCATTTAATTACTGCTTAGCTAAATTATAGTTGATATAAAACATAATTGATAGCTCACAAATACCATGAATTAACTTTTCAATTAGAAAATAATTATGTAAAATTTTAATAATCAAGATGGAGTTCAAATAAAAATATAACAGTGAATCCTTTAGTTATGAATACAATAAGAACAATATTTGTTTACAAAAATTAAAATAAAGCTTTCTGCGAGGTAAAAATAATAGACACTTAACCTCGATCCATTGCATGATTTAGCAAAATAATATAAGATTTGAGACAAGACATTTAAATTAATTATTTGTTAGATTGAAGTATATTCTATATAAAAAGATAACATAAAATATAATTATTTTAAAGAATAAACTTTGCTATGAAACTATAATGGAAGTGTATGCCAATTATAAATATTAGATTTAATCTTGATTAATTACATGCCAATACAGATTTAATCCTTAGGTAAGAATAGCCAATGCAAGGTTAATCCATGCAATAATAGACATAATTTATGTATTTCAAGAATCATGAGCCCCTTTTAAACAGTGGATAATGCCTAAGGAAAGTAATTTGAATAGTAAATCAATAATACTTAACTATAAAAAAATTGAAATTGAAATTGATGTTTACCTTGCTCATGAATCAGATGACTCTCTAAAATAAGTTAAATGCCACTACCCTTTATCCTAAATCCAAACATTACTAAAAGCCACATAAAATGATGTCATTTCATGGAAAGAACTTTGTTAATTAGAGAATCTTAATAAAAAGCAATCCTGCCTGATTAATAATTATCCTATCATTATCTCTGGATTTAAAATCACTAATGGTAATTAATAATAATTAATATACCGACAACTTAAGGGTCAAACCCTCCAATTATCTCTGTCTCTCTTTCAACAAACATTACCCAGTATCCCGGTGATCTCTCCCAACTATTGGTATATCTACCATGACTCTTGGAACTTCCATAATAAATAATAAAACAATAAAAGAAGCTATCAAATCAAAGATCGAGTTGTGGTACTCTTCAATCGGCTATTCCTAGCCCTCTTTGAATCCAAAGCAGAATATTCCTGTGAATATTCCTTCACCATTAATTTGTTCTTGCTTTCCTTCCCGGCAAAACTTCTCCACCATCCCTCATCCGCTAACCTTATCTCACATCACCAAACTCAGCTCTAATAAAACTTAATTAAGTTCTATTTGGATTTATTTAAATCTTTTACAGTCCTTTGGATTTATTTGGTTGTCAATCGTTTATCGTGTAATTAGAAGTCGAAGTTCCGAAGCAACAACAACTCGAGCAGGATCAAGATTCAGATAAAGACAAGGACCAATAGCTTTAAGGTCATTGACTGAGAAGGTTTTGAGTAAGATCAAGACCACGGTAATTTGAGCAACGCAAGCACCCCCCTTTGACAATGTTGATCCTACTATTTCAATTACTGCATATTGTTTGTGAAAATATATTATTGCATGCATGTATGTTCCATTAAAATTGATATATAGTGGGAAATGGTAGTTATGACCGCTTGTATGCATTATACCTCCTTGCAAAATTGATATCCTCACTGTTGTAAACTTTAGGATATGGTTTAGAGAATAAGTAATGTCAAATTGGGTATATTACATTGATATGTGGTCCAAATGCTTAGCCACTACTAGAAAACAGATCATCCCTCACGGTTCAAAACCGTCAGGAAAATACAAAAAAACCGTCAGGTTAATATTCCCTGACGGGTAACCGTCAGCCAAATTTAATTTTCCTTACCAGCCAACCCTGAGGGGATTTGCCTAACGGGAACCCGTCAGGGAATATTAACCTGACGGTCGGTTAACCGACCGTGAGGAAAATTGATTTAACCTGACGGTACTAACCGACCGTGAGGAAAATTGATTTAACCTGACGGTACTAACCGACCGTGAGAAAAATTGATTTGACCTGACGGTACTAACCGACCGTGAGAAAAATTGATTTAACCTGACGGTACTAACCGTGAGGAAAATTGGGACAAACTACTAACAAATTATAACAGATTTGTTCATATCAACATTGCACATTGATAATAGCTCTAACATTGCATATCAACATTGCATATTGACTTAAACAAAGGACAATATGTGTAGTACATGCAGATCCACGCTACACAAAAATAATATGTTCAATCTGCAGCTAATGTCGTCCTATTGCATTAGAGATAATCAAATAAGAATCGGAGCAAAAAAAGATGTGATCTTAAATAAATCTTGTGTCGACTTTCACTTACAAGGCGTGGTACGCTCTTGCTAAAACACATTGATGCTTTTGCTCGAATTTGTGGATTCCTGTTCTTGAGGTAGGGCTGCATTTTTGGTAACAATAGAGAAGGGGAGATCCAGCTTGTCATTGATATAAGAGCTACCTCGTGACTTCACAAACAAAGCGCTTATCTTGTGAAGATTTTAGAAATAGCTGCACTAGTCTGTAACACATTTGATGAGACAAGATGTTTAGAGACTTCTTAGTGAGTAAACAAGGTGAAATTGTGAATATAATATTTGAGAATGGCAATACACACAGTGGATCAATTGAGTTGACCATTAGGTCACCATATGCTTTGAAGATGTCAAGACAGTCATGAGCGCAGATTTCTGACAAAGACTCCTTGGATTCTTGATGATTTCACAATAAGAGGAACTAGAGGTTCTCTGTAATTCATATAATTTATATCAACAATTAATAGAAGAAACGTGATATAATTTAGTAGCATTGGGCATGGATAAAAGATTAAATGGTGTCTGAAGCTATCAAAAGGTTTGTCCAAAGCCACATGGCAATTTGGGTGGATCAGATAAGGGGAACAACTTACAGCAGCTCTGCAGTATTTCCTTGTGATATATTGCCAATCGATTTAACATTATTAAGAGCTTCACATGTCATAACCTATCCTTTGAATCCAACCTTGCAGCTAAAGTCTGTCAAACAATAGAAAATGGCAAATCTTAGGGCTTTGAGAATATAAAAATGTCAAATGTCCAAAAAACATGAATATGAGCAGTTTGTTGCATACACTAAGGCTTGCATCAACATCCGGGAGATTTGTCGATTCTCGAATTAATATACTCAACATCTGCGTTTCGGACTCACATCCATTAGTCACGGCATCGGGACATGCGGGTGGAGCATTTTCTTCCTTGTTGACACATCTATTGCTATTTAACATAGGCTTAGTGATGCAGGATTTCAAAGAATTATCCTTGGTTTTCTCACTCCGTGGATTGAGGTACGTTAAGATCTTTCAACGCGCTTTCGACATATTCACACACCGCATAGAGGATCGCGAGAAAGGAAATAAGAAAAACATGAAGATAATGGAGCATCGATAATTGTGTGGAGCATTCACCATAAACATACGGTCGGATGTAGACAACAATTCAATCAAACGACAAAATAGCAATGCAAATATCATAAGCAACAAAAGCTCACTACCAATTATACTACTTGACAACCCAAAAGCACAAGAAAAATAGCCAAAACATCCGGTAGAGGCACCAACACACTAGAATTCATAATGAATCGACCAAGACCGCAGATGAGCGAAAATGAGAGAAGCCGCTGCCTTCCATCTGCTGCGTTGGCATCTCCTCCCACTTCTCTCTCTCTCTCACTCTCTCTCACAGTAACCCATCCCCTTCCCCAATTCCTCCTCGCAATCCGCTTCCTCTCCCTACAAAGAACATTTGCCCCTCAAATGTGGCCTTTGAGACCGCTTCGCTTGTGATGTGATCCCCGCCCACCCCATTCTGCTTTTTTGCTTTTGCCGTTGTCTGAGGCGCAGGAGGCGCCAGCGCGCGCAGCAGCGCAGAGCGCGCTTGGCGTCGGCGGGGCAGCAGTGCGAGATCTGGAAGAGCACGTTGATCGGGACGGCGTCAGCGCGCCAGCGAGGCGTACTCACCGGCCGCCGCGGCGCGCGCCGCGGGAAATCTGCGGAGGAGGAGGGTCGTTGTCGGCGAAGCGATGCCGCTGGCGCATGGACTCGGAGAGCGCCGACGGCTCCTCCATGGCCTCCATGGTCGGTCCCTCTACCCCTAGCGGCGGCGGATCTCACGGATCGGGGCGGTGGCGACTGCCCCGACCCGAGGTGGGGAGAGTGAGCGGGAGGGGGCGACGGCGCGGGTGGGAGGGAGGAGGAGGAGGCGGTGGGGCGGCGGAGCCCAACCCACCGCCGATCTGAGAGGAAGGGGAGGACGCGAGGAGGCGGGGGGGCGAGTGAGGGGGAGGTGGGGGGATAGCGAGTCGGCGGGGGGCGAGCGAGGGGGAGAGCGAGGGGAGGCGGGGGCGGCGGGGGGAGAGCGAGGCGGCGGGGGACGAGCGAGGGGGAGGCGTGGGGGTGGTGGGGGGAGCGTGAGGGGGAGGTGGGAGGGAGGGAGGGAGAGGAGGCGGCGCGTGCGTGCGTGGGTGGGAGGGAGGGGAGCGGCGCGGGTTGGGAGGGAGGGGATGGGGGCACGCGGCGGCTGCGAAATTGGGAAAAGGTGGGGGTGTTAGGGTTTCTAATTATCCTCACGGTGATAAGTGGGCCCGACAGGAAAATGAATTGTCCTCACGGTGATAAGTGGGCCTGACAGGAAAATTGATATCCCTCACGGTCTATGCGGGCCCGTTAGGAAAACGAAAATATCCCTCACGGTCTATGCGGACCCGTCAGGAAAATTAAAGCCCGTGAGGGATGATCCGTTTTCTAGTAGTGAGCCACGCGATAGCTTTCACTAAGCTTGATATTTCAGAAAAATTTGCATGTGGGTGGGTGATTTCAAAATGCTGGTGCAGAGGAGGAAGCTCTGTTAATTTGATATAAAGTAAAATAAAAAACCTAGTTTTCAGACACAGGCGAGTTATATGATAAACTATCAAATGTGAGGAGAAACCTCATATGTATATAAGGGGAGAGATTCTCGCTCAGGTCAATTAAGGACCGAACGTTGTATGCTGTTGTCGCATATCTAAGTCACACCGTACAACCACATGTGCTATTATAGGCTCTGGCTTTAGCTGATTAAAATTATCTAGGTCTAGCCTTGCATTATTGTAGGCACAGAAGAAGTAAGGGCATTACAAGTGAAAGTCTGCTCATAGGGGCTCCCACACCATGGTGATGGGAACAAAGCTTGCTAATACAATGGTGGATGCTAGGGTCTGTCATTTAGCTCACTTGGGGTGGTTTGTCCATTTATCGGGTGGGTGCATGGTTAGGACTAAGTAACCTAAAGGCTATATGATAATCACTTTCGTCACACGCTAAAGAAAGTGTGTAGTTACCGATAGTGTATTTGATTATCTCATGTGGGTAAATATGTACAACCTCTATAGAGTATTAAAAACTATTTAAATACCCATGTTCGTGGCCATGAGTATGATTGGATGGGTGCAGTATTCCTTTTCAAAACTATTTCAATAAAATGCAATGGGGTGGCATGTACACGTCTTCCATGTGCCATGCCCATGGGTGGGAGTTGTACGATGTTCATAGTCGAGGAAGGCTACGAATGGATTTGAGTTATGGATATTAAAGTTATATAAATGTTATTTTATTACATATCAAATGATGTTTACAAATTCCGTTGCAAATTATTATTTATTGATATTGCAAATAAAATTTGCTTCATGCTAAAAATAACTTAGATAAAGCCTTATCCTTTGACAGCCCTACATATATGTACAATTTTATGATATACTGATCGTGCTGAAGTGCACACCCGCAAGTGAACGGGTTGTCGCTTTGACAGCGGCAAATGTCGTGTTCTCCACAGGGACTAGACTACCGGTGACATGGCACCAAACCAAAGCTAAGTCGCACGAACGGGTGAAATGAGAAGGAAAACGAAAATCCTAGCTAAACTACGGGCTAAAGAAATAGGGGAGAGAAGGACGATTGAAAGTTGCCGAAAGGAGTGAAGCAGCAGGAAGGATCAGAAGAAGAGAAGAGGAGACGAGAAGAGGCGAGAAAAGATAGGGCTAGAGAGAAGAAGAGGGGAGGCGAGGTTAGAAAGAAGCAAACGGGGGCTAAGGAAGAGAGAGAGAAGAGCAAAAGGAGGGAAGAGAGAGAAAGCAAAAAAGGGGCTAGGGAAGACAGCAAAAGAGAAGTGAAGGCAAGGAGTCGGAAGGGAGAAGAGAGAAGATGAGACGAGGAAGGAGAATCGAGGACGGGGCGAGAAGAAGACGAAGAAGGAGGTTCGGGAAAAGAGCGAGAAGGAGAGGAGACGACGAGGAACTGGAAGGGACTAGACGTCAACTAGAACCTAACTACTAACGACTAGAAACATAAGTAAGCAAATAAGGTAAACTAATGTAATTTAAGCAACGACATAAAACAGAAAATCAAAACTAATGCTTTTGGTATTTTCATTTTACTAAAGGAACTAACAGAGCAGCAAATAAAAATTAATGCTAATGAACAGAACTAATAAAATATTAAAACATCTATCAAAAATATAAAGTTCTACGGCTACTCAACATTAAGCAAGATAATAAATCTAAACTAGACAAGGACAAGATAATAACAAACATTGCATCTAAAAGCATTATCACTAGAGAATTCTAAATCTAAGAACTACTAAATAACTACTACGATACCCATGCGAAATCAAGCAATCATAACGAGACATTTCATAATCTTAACACTGTTATCGCAAAATCCATGCACTCATCCATTGCATCACAAGTTATATAACAAGCATTCAGATATTTTTTTCATAATACCAACACATGAATTAGCACTAGAATTAAGGTAAAGTACGCAGTGTAGAGCAACTGAGCAAGCCAAACATCCGACATGTAGTTGAAGGAGTAACAACAGTGAGCAACACACTTCTCTCGGCCGAACAGCAGGGACATCGCTAGGGAGAAGAGCAAACAGCAGTCGGCCACACCAGAACAGTAGGGGCGGCAGCAGAAATTCAGCACACCAAACAGTAGCAGCACACTCGACTGAATGCAGATAAACAGCAACTCACGGCACAACAGCCGAGCAGCAGCCGCAAATCACACAAAACAGAAGTACAGCACATCAACAGCAGCACCCACGGCAGTAGATCGCAGCTGATAGCAGTTCACGGCAGCATCAAAATGTACCCACGGCAGAGAACAGCAAGAGCAGTAGTCACCAGCAAGCAACCCGCACGGCAGCCCTGCAGTCTTGTTCGGCCAGCAGTGATTAGCAAAATATGAAGAACAGCAGTATCAGGGAACGACAGAAGTTGCAGATCTGGCGCAGGAGAAATAGCAGGGCGCAGGGGGTTTCGGCAGCAAGTACAACAGGGGCAAGGAGGTGCAGGGAGAGGAAGGTGGATTGGGGTTTTTGCAGCTGTGGGGAAGAGAGCTTGCGCAAAGGGAAGGCAAGAAATGGAGAAAGGGGGGGTTTGGCTGGATTGGGAAGAAATTGAAAGAGGGAGGCGCAGGGAGCTGAGGATGTAGCTTGATTGGAGGCAGTGGAGAACAAGGGACAGCAGGGAGGAAGATTTTCGGTTGTGGAGGAGGAGGAGAAGGTTCCGGTTGGAGGAGATGGGGAGGGAGAATGGCAGGGAGGCCTATGGGGAAGAAGAGGATTGGAGGAGCTTTGCTTGGAAGATGGAGCTGGGGGTGGCGGCTGCCCCCAGGATGAGGGATTAGGGCCGCCACTTGCAAAGTGCTCTCTCCTTTCCCTTTTATATCAAATCTTAGTGCTGGTTTTTTACATTTTGACCCCTTCTCTTCTTCTCATTTCTCAACCCTAGATCCTTCCCTTGAAGATGTTTTGTATATTTTTACGCCTCGACGTGCCGACCTGCAATAAAATCACAATACCTGTAAACAGTCCCAAGAAGAGGCAATTATATATAAAATCAATGAAATTATGACATATTTGCTACTCTCGGCAGGGTTATGACATAAAAAATAATAGCAAATATGATGCACATTATATACTACAAGTCTTGCTAAGTACATAATGTACTCAACCTTGTTTGAATTATTGTTGATCAGAGAATGAAGAAGGATACGAGCCCGACGATACATACGAAATTTGACGATGGGTTTTAGTAGGGTCCAATCCCCAGTTGGATGCTTGTGGGCTATGGGTGCATAGCACTGGATGCTTTTGCTATTTACTTATCTTCCACTGTAATTTACTCTTGACTATTGTGTTTATTTGGCCGGTCGGCCCTATGTTGCAAACCTTACTATGCATCCAATGGACTAAATGACTTAGTGGATTAGGTCTGATACGTTGTGAGATACTTGTGTTTACATATTCAGATGAACTATGAAGATGATAATTGAAGAATTTATTGAGAGGCATAGTTGAGCCAGCTTGTCTTTATAGGTTAGTGATTTAGGAGGCATGATTGACTTGACTCTGTCCCTATAGTTCAACATTTAGGAGACATGGTTGATCTCAGCTTGTTCCCATAATCCGTAGGATTTTGTTACTTTTGTTTCCATTGTTCATTGAAAAACAGAGGTCATTATTTCATAGAGTACAATGAAAATAGAGGTAATTTTCATTTTAAAATGTTGCATAGTATTTCAATTAAACTTGTAAGTTAATTAGTTAGGCTGTACCCATTTAGACTTGTGGTTGTACGGTAGTGCTCAGTTTAGACAATTACAAGTGTCGGTTCTTAATTGATTAGGCCGGTACTTTCACCATACAAGTTCTTATACTAAATGCGCACCAACTCAAATCTTACCATCCGCCTAAGCCAAAATCATTTTTACCATTTTATTTTACTTCCAAAAATAACGACAATACCTATTGCCACAAAGTTACTAAAGTAAAATTTAAGGCATAAGATAATAAATTTTCCATCCCTGGGGTTATAACAACCGAATAGCTTGTCTAATTAGTTACTACCATTCTAAAATTATCAAATAACACTATAATCCCAATGCTAAGACAAGGGAAGCCTAGGGTGATAATGATACAAGGATTTCAACGTCAAATGAGGGCATAACAATTATCAGATTATTTATTATCCTTAAGACAGAAGTTATCATTTTATGTAACACAACAATGCATTTCACTTTCAAATAATAAAATGATTTTGATAACACAAAGGTACAAAATGATCGAAGGAGACTTGCCTTCGTTGATGTCGGCAAAAACCTCTTGCTACTGGTCGGGAATTCCTTCGATGGTATTGGGTTCTACGTGCAAAACAAGGAACATAAATAAATAAATACAAATAAAATCATAAAAATATAAAATATATACTAGAAGTTAGATTATGATTTGAAATTAGTTTAGAAACTCGAATCACTAGATTCAGAGTTTGGACAATAGAGAATGGGCTTTCGGAATATCAAATGGAATGGAAACTCTAGAAAACTCCAAAACATGGAATATTCCCTAGAATCTTATTTATGACAAGTGGGGCCCGCTTGCCATTGGCTCTAAGAAAAGCTATTGAGGAACTATAGAGATAACAGAGGAAGTAAAATATGGGTTCAGGGGGGTTTCGAATGCAAAGACCTGAAGCAATTGAGTGCGCTCATCTAGCCAAGTGAGCAAGGTATTAGTTGTGACAAAAAGATTTAAAATAATATATAAGAGGCATCGAACAGAGAGCTACTGGAGTAACAAGAACACAGGAGCTTCACGCCCAGTAGGGGCAATGACCAAAGTGGCAGCTGTGTGTCAGTGATGAAGCGTCTCGTGTATCAGCGTCGGTGACAGTTGGTGGTGTCATGCACCTTCGGCATCGAGCAGGCCATCTAATAGCGCCATCTTCTTTTTTCCAAGGTGACGTTTGGAATAACGATGATTTATGACTTTTTTTTACTATAGTTGATTTATTTTTTTACTGTAACTGAGTTGGCTTTTTTAGCATAACTAAATTTTAAAAAAAATTAAAATAGAAAAAAAACATGTTAACCCATCACAGACAATGCAAATGAATACAAGAAAAAAAGAAAAAAAAGGCAAAAAACGCACAAAAATCTAAAAAACCAGAAAAAGATAAATTACTGAATAGTGAAAAAAAATAGAAACTAGAAGTAGAAGTTGGCTTAAAAGCCAAAATGAGCACTGCATCACACGGACAAAACATGCAGCATGTATTCAACATGCATGCAGATGTGCGTTGATGTACAAGTGCATGCATGACGAATGCAAATGTAACACCTCAGGACCCACATTACCCTGGAATACCACCAACCACTCCACAAATAGCTAATTTATAAGATAAAATAAACTGACAACAACTTCAAAAATATGATAAGCTAAGCGGAAGCATACTAGACAAAAGGTAATGGAACACTATTAATTAAAGAACAACCGCTAATAATTTTAACCAATTTAAACGAACCACAACCTAGTATCATTAATAAAAAAAAGATCAACAATGAGTGAAAAAGATGAATAACTGAAGACTCCACTTATTTATTACAGTATGAATCATGATAAGGTGTGTGAAAGATGAATAACTGAAGACTCGAGAATCACCTGGAGGGGGGAACAAGAGTGAGATAAAAATTTCAGTAAGCAAACTATTTAACAAGCTAATTAATCTACAATAGTTTAAGCATCAAATTTTATTTTCCACAATGACCACAATTTATAGACTTAACCACACTTACTCCCAACAACAATAAAATATTAGCAATTAGAACTCGAATGGCTACATCTTAATCACAGCCACCACAACTATCAACATCAGTAAAGAATTAACTTATTTTCATCACTAACCTTATTCCTTCCCACAACCACAACCGCTAACAACAGTTATCACAAGAGATATTTCTCCTACCACAGCCACATCCCATACCATACCACAAGGTGGGTGAACCCCACTCCACGACCACAGCCATATCCCTCATACCATAATGGACTTTCATGGGCCAATTCTGCAAAAACAGTAATTAATAAGTTACATTTGTTTGCAAATAATTCATCCACACACATTGCATTAGCATGCAAATGATCCATCCATAATGAATATACATATGAATGCGTATGATCCACTGCACCCTTACCCAACAAGATAAGAGTGTGCATCGTACTACGACAATGTACGAAGCTGTACCGGTACGGTCGCTGCGACATCTACAATGTAAATTGACATGTCATGATATGAATGATATGATTCACAATAATATAACCGCAAAGATAAGCAATATATTTATCAAGTATTCTACCTGATCATCCACACAAGTTTCATTAAGAACACCACCACTAACCACAAATAATCCATTAAGGTATAAACAAATGATTCTTAAATTGCTATCACATAGATCACATTAAGAAATCATGTAGCAACAGCAAAGCATATCAGATTAAGAGAAATATTTAACATGAAGGTAGTATGATCAACGAGTTAAACGGTAGCACATCCGCTACATTTACTTGCCTCTGCCGTTGAAGCGAAGCGACCACGCACGGTCAGGAGCGAAGTCACCTGTCCAAAATTACCTCTCAGCACAAGACTACAGCAAGGTATTCCTGACTTAAGAAAAAAAATAAAGACGCCGCTATACCCCAAGCCCGACAATAACCACTCCGCTCGTCGATCCTTCACCTAGCCCATAGCGGCAGCACTGCTTAATATTTTTGTATCTTTAAAATTATTAAGCCGATTACAGCAAATAAGATATTTCTAGAAACTACAATGAAATATCTTCAATCTTCAAGTATACCACTTATTTTTATTTTACTGCTAACATGGTGTTATTTAACGCGCAAAACAGAGGACATACTCTGTTTCGGCAGTCTGGTTAGTCATCTTCTAACGCACCCCACCTATTGTACAAAGCACTAAAATTTATGATTTTTTACAGAAACTAGATCAAGATTTCCTACAACTTTTGTTATTGAGAGAAAAATCACAAAAATCATCTTCTACTCGGAATCTATACCCGAACAACAATTTATCTCGGACTACACCTCTGCCAAACAGCAATATTTTTGACTCTGCTGCGCCCAAACCTCGCAGCCAAAAATTCTAGAAAAATTACAAAAGATATATCTCGTCGTCCTCTACAACTCTGCTCTAGACTAGATCTGCAGAAAAAATCGTTTTGATGCCCTAATGTAGGCAAACAGCTGCGATGCACGAATCAGCGTACGTGCAGATAGCAGAAATCACTAATCGGCTAATTACTTTGCTAATCCCCTATTAATTCCATGCTAAGAACCCTAATTATACCTAAAACAGGGAGAATTGAGGTGGAATAAATTATCTAGGGGAATCCCTCAAGATCACCCTTCTTCTTCTTCTTTTCTCCCCTCCTTCTTCTCCCTTCTCTTCCTTCTCTTCTCCCTTCTCTTCTTTGGTCTCTTCTTTGCAGCAAGCAGCAGGGAGGAGGCATTGGGGGACGTGTGGAGGTGCAAGGGGAAGGGGGTGGTGGTCAAGAAAGGGAAAAGGGGGGTGGTGGCCAAGAGAGGAGGGTTTTATAAGGGGGCGCTAGGGTTTGGGGGTGCGGCCCCCTTTGGGCAGGCTGGCCCACTCCTCCGGAAATCCCAAAATTCTTATTTTAATTATTTAATTTATTTTTTTAATTTTGAATAATTCCGCAATTTTAATCCCGCCTCCCACGATTCACCAAAAAATTTGGGGAACTCCCGATTCCGCTAAATATTCCTAGGGATGCCGTAAAGACGTTCAGGGCATTACATTATCTCCTCCTAAAAAGGATTTGTCCCCGAATCTAAGTCCTCAACCCATGAGACAAAAGAACCATCAAGAAAGGAGCAACCAAGGGATACAACAACCACAAGTTCTCTCCTACCTCGAAGAGATCAGGTTCTTATTCCGCATCTGATCTTCAAGCTCCCACGTCTCCTCCTGCTCGAACTGATGCGTCTAGAGGACCTTCACGTACTTGAGGATCCTCTCCCTCGCGACCCGCGGTGACGAGTCCAAGATACGCACTGGTCAACTCTAAACATCCGCATAACTCTTCTACCGGCTCTGAGCGGCTAATAGGTTCTGCCGTTTTCACAAAATGCCCCGCAACAACTATTAAAACCACTTTCTAAATCCATCCTCCTTCTTAAAACACTTTTCTCTTATTAAATATACTCAGGATAATACATTATACCTGTTGTGGCTACGGACCAAACAGAGAGAGAGGGGTATGGTAGTGGAGAGTTAGGTGAGCAAATGACCTCTTCTGTCTTTCCCAAGAGCCAGTCATGATACATAAGCATTCCCTCTCGTAAGGGGTGACTTTACCATCGTAGCCTTACCCGGAGTCCCTTACCGAGGACAGACTGTGCCATTTACATGGCTTAAAACCTTCTCCGCAGGCTAGCTGGTTTAGGTGGGGGCCACCCCTACAACAGGAGCCTCTCATGGTGAAGGGCTTCACAGGCCGAAGCCATGTTGCCGAGCCCTTTGGCCCCCTATGTCCCTGCGGCCTGTGACGTTGTGTGATTGTAGGCCAAGGCAGCGGAGCTGTTGTTGAAGTCTCGCGGTTGGCTGTCGCAGGCGAAGTCACGCCTGTGCTGCGAAGGCGAAAGCCATAATGATTTGTACTACGGAGGCGATGACCTCGTTGATGCGGGAGGAGCGGGCAGGTGCTGGAGGTTGGGGCGTCCCATGCGCACGAGCAGCCGTGTCGGTCCGACTCCCGCTGGTAGGACACGTGCGGTCGGGCGCGACGGTTGAGGCTCCACCGGTTGCGCTTCCGAGCGCGGCTATATGTGCAGTCGTAGAGGTGTGACGAAGGACTACTGGGACGGCCTGTCTCAAGAATATACCTCTTCCTCTCACGAGCATGTAACAGGGTTAGCGTCAGCCAAGGTGCTCTTGCGCATGCTTGTGGAAGGAAGAAGGTACATTCTTGAGTTGGCAGAGAGGTTCGCACCCCGTGCCGACGAGGAAGCATTGGGCGTTGCGTCTGGGGCATCCTTCGGTCTTTGGTCATGGCGGTACCTTATGCTCCGGGGCGACAGCAGCCAGGACGCGGTGTGCGTTCAGCCGATCGCGAGCGTACGCGCCTTGCTGGCGGCTGGCTTCGCGTCGGTCGGTGCGGACTCCCGCCAACTAACTCGCTGCGCCGGTGTCCTTTGTGACCTAGCGTCCTTGAAAAGGCCTGGAACACATTAGAGTAGTAAAAAAGGTTGGAGTAAGAGTGGAGGGGTGTAGTGGGTGGCAAGTGTCGGGGTTGTCCCGAGCCAGTGGAGTAGAAGGGGCACCTTGTGGCGCGGCGTGCGAAGGCGCGGCCGCGTGTTGAAGGGCCTGAGCCGATGGTGGACCCGGGGCTGCGCCGCGAGGGCTGAGATCTTGTGTAGGGCGAAGTTGGAGTCGTTTCGCTGAGACGAAGGCTTCGTGAAAAGCGGGTCTTCTGGGCTCTTGGCGGTGTCGCACGAGGCCTGCGAGGGTGAAGACCCTCTCGACGCGGCTATGTGCGCGAGTGCAATCCAGCAGGGATGCCGCACGCGTATGAGCGGCCGTGCCGCTTCGGCTTCCTCCGGGTGCGGCTCTCCGCGCGTGGGCGGTGTTTGGATTTCCGCCGATTGCGCTTCTTGTTCTGTTTATGAACGTGCAGTGAAATGTTGCCGTGTTGATGAACAAAAGGAGGCCTATTCTTGAGCACAATATGGCGGCTATCGCCGGCCGCCGCGCGTCTCTCTTGAGGCGGCGGGCGTCTCCTGGCGCGCCTCTCTGGTGCGCGGTTACGTGTTGACGTCGGGGGCAGAGCCGGGGACTGCCTTGCGAAGCCGAAAAATGCCTCCGAAGGCGGAGACAGGTTATCTTGCGTAGATTCCCGAGCAGACACACGGCGAGGCGCTATTGGTGCGCCGTGCGCTGTCAGGGCCCTTGGTGCGACCGCCACCTGACCGGGTGCGGCGCGCACAGGTAGATGTGCCAGTACGGTGGCGATCGTGGGAAGGTGGGCGGTTCGCCTCCCAGCAGTTATGTTCATCGATGGCGCAGAAAACATAGGGGTATTAAGTACCCCTTGTGCTAGGCCACTTGCCTTTTCATCGCCTTGTCTTCCAGCCCCCGATCATGCAAGACGGTCTCCCGGCCTCCTTGCTTCCTCCTAGGTCTCGGAGCTCTAGAAGAATGATGGCATACGACGGGGCGCGCGCGCGCGGGCGACTGACAGCAGCGCCGTCATCCGGCGGGCATCGCCGCTCGAGGTGAGATACACCCTGGAGGGGCGCGGGTCCGCACCTGCGGACAGGTGGTGGACGATGGTGAAGATAGCAGGGGGACCGTGCTCCGGTGTCCTGGGCGCAACGCTGGTGACGGAAGAGACGATCTGTGGCCTTCTGTGTGATGGGAAGCTGTCGGATCGCTGGGATGTGCGACTGCCCGCAGGCGACGAGACCGAACCACACCCCAAAATATCAGAGGCGATCGTGTTCGTCGCCTACTTCGAGGCTGGGTTACGCATTCTGGCCGCCCAACTTGTCGGAGACGTCTTGCGGGCGTTTGGGCTTGAGCTGGCGCAGGTAACGCCGAATGTGATAGCCCGTATTGCCGTGTACAGTTGGGCGGTGCGCACGGAGGCGTGCTGGCTGACCGCATCACTATTCGTGTTTCTCCATGATGTCCGGTGCACGGCGGAGGATGAGGGGGATGGGGCGCTGCGCCTTCGGTAGCGTCGAGCTTGCGCTGCGCCCGCAGTGTGAGAAGATATTTCCCTCGGAGTTGAGTTGGGCGGAGTGGGAGCTGGACTGGACGAGACGGTGGTTTTACCACCGCGTGGCCAGCGGTAGCGGCCTTGAGTGCTCGGGGCGGCCGGTAGCGGTTAACACCATGCCCGGCGCGCCCCAAAATGATGACGATGAGTGGATAGCCCGAAGGCTTGTGGGGATCACCGCCTGCTTCAACATGCGTGACCTTGCTAAGGAGTTCATCATGTACAGCGTGGCGCCGCTTGCCGCGGAGTGGCGTGTTACTCCTGGGAGGCTTCGGCGCGACAACGTCCATCCTTCCGTGTCTTCGCTGCCGAGGCCCTTCAGTCTGCGTAAGTTCTCTTGGAGTTTGCCTTCGTGTGGCATTTGTCGAGGCTATTGTTTTGACAAGGCGCCCCCGTGCCCTTCGCAGGTATTTCCCTGGGGGACGTGGAGCGTGCAGTGGGTGCGTTCCTTGGGCCGTATACAGCCAGGGAGCACGCGCTGCGCATGTCTGCGACCGCGGAGGTAGGTCTGGGGTGATTGAACCGCGTGTGCAAAGCCTTGGGTATTAGAGTGCCAGAACGCGTTGTTCCGGCCCACATCCCACCTCACCGCTATTCCACGCGGGAGAGGGTACTAGCGGACGCGGGTTCCGGCTCGGTGGAGCATGCAGACTTGGAGGCGGGGGCGAGTGCTGCCTCGCCAGCAGCCAGCCCTGGGATGCAGCCATCGCTCACGGAAGATGCCGGGGCGGAGCCGCTGCACGCGGAGGATGCTGGGGCGGAGCCATTGCCCGCGGAGCTCATTCCCACGATCGTGGGACCTCCTTCTGCGGCGGTTTCCGAGGCGGGGCCGCCTTCTTATTCCCCGAAGGCGAAGCGACCCCGCGTGCGGTTGCCCGTTCGCTCGGCTGGAGGGTTCGTTGTAGCTAGCCAAATCGGAGCCGTATGGGACTCCGACTCAGACACTGAGTGCTTCGGTGCCCCCGCGGCCCCGATCCAGGCTGCGGCTGCCGGGGACGAGGGCTTGGTGGAGCAAAGCTGGCCCGTATATCGTCAAACATAGGGAAGGGGAGCAGGGAAGGGAAGGGGACTGAAATAGGGGAGCAGGGGCTGCACTGGAAGACGGCAGCGTCGCCAGTGGGGGCTGGCCAGGGGGGTGGCGACCGGAAAAATGAGATGCTGGTGAGAGGAGGGAGCAAGAGAGGTGGCAGCGCTCGGTCGGGTGGCATCGAGGTGGGCACGGCACGAAGCCTGGCGGCCGGAGGTAGGAGAGAAGTAGGCCAACAAGCTTTGCCCAGGAGAACACTCACTCATGGCTTTGAACACACACTTTGCACAGTGGAGAGGATGAACACGGTAGAACAACTGAGTACAAATGCTTGTTCTATTAGTTACTCGACTCCACCGTGCAAAGTGTGTGTTCGAAGCCATGAGTGAGTGTTCTCCTGGGTAAAGCTAACATTTGGTATCAAAGCCTAGGCGCCTAACATCTCTTTGGACCTCATGGTTGTAGAAGTGCCCAACCAATGTGTGAGAGGGAGATTGTTAGAAATAATCCCACATTGGTTGTGAGAGAGGAGAAAGCACAACTTATAAGTGTGAGAGAGCCCATACCCATTGGACTAGTATTTTGGGGGGAGAAGGCCCAATATCACTTATAAGTATGTTGCTCCATTGCTCCGTGGGCTTAGTTGTGTTCAGCCCATTTGGGTCTGTGGCCCGGGGAGTAAACTCGGTTGGACCTAGGCATGCGGCCAAGGTCCGATGTAACAAGTGGTATCAGAGCCCGGTTCTAACATCTTTGGCCCAATGGACACTAATGTGTGAACGTTTGATGGACTGTGACCCTGAGAGACCGTCGGTTATAGTGAAGGGGCAGTGAACGATTGAGGGGCACCAATGTGTAAAGGGAGAGATTGTTGGACTAGTCTTTTGAGGGGAGAAGGCCCAATACCACTTATAAGTGTGGTGCTCTGTGGGCTTAGTTGTGTTCAGCCCATTTAAATCTATGGCCCAGGAAGTAAACCCGGTTATACCTAGGCATACGACCAGGGTCCGATCTAACAAGTGGTATCAGAGCCTAGGCGCCTAACATCTCCTTGGACCTCATGGTTGTAGAAGTGCCCAACCAATGTGTAAGGGGGAGATTGTTAGGAATAATCCCACATTGGTTGTGGGAGAGAAGAAAGCACAACTTATAAGTGTGAGAGAGCCCCCACCCATTGGACTAGTTTTTTAAGGGGAGAAGGCCCAATACCACTTATAAGGTTGTTGCTCCGTTACTCCGTGGGTTTAGTTGTGTTCAGCCTATTTAGACCTATGGCCCGGGAAGTAAACCCGGTTGGACATAGGCATGCGGCCGCGGATGGTTTCTGGAGTGGGAGGAAGAAGAAAAGGGAAGGAGCATGAGCTAGAGGGGATCTCAGTGATCGTACCATGGCGGCTGGTGGAGTCGGAGGGAGGTCGAGGCGGGCTGGCGGCGTCGGCCGGAGGTGGCACAGGAGGGCATCCGTGGTGGTAGTGCTTTGGCCAAGGGGAGTTGAAATGGAGGACGGGAATAAGTTCATGGATCCATGAAGAAGCTCCAGTTCCAATTAATTTGGGTTTGACTCACCGATGGAGATGAATGGCTTCGGCTTGGTGCGGCAGTGTTCTTGTTGGAGCTACGGAAGGAGAAGGGACCACAGCTATTTTGGAGCACAGGCACTTGAGATGAGTTATTGGGGAGGAATCAGGAGTGTTGTGGGGAGCTCAATGTGGCTCAGGCGGTTTATATAGGTGCCAGGTCGGGCATGGCACTGAGAGCACGGTGTGTCGACCACGGAAAAGAGGACAACGGGTAGCGGGATTCGTGGGATGACTGTGGCTGTGTAGTGCTTCAGGCATTACAGTGGACGGGATGTCACAGGTGCTCGGTTTGATTCATGGTGTATCTTGGCGTAGAGCGGCAGCGTGGTGGAGAAGACGGAAGCGATGGCCGAGCAATGGGAGCATGGGGCAGCTCAGCCAGGCTTGGTGCCAAGCTGGGATTCTAGGGGTGAGCATAGGCAGAGATTGGCATAGGCGGGCTAGCGTGAGCAGGAGTGGCATGGGGAGTGGCCATGTCGGGGGCGGTGTAGGCGCAGCACGGGCGCATCCCGAGTGCGCTCTGGCACACCGATCGTCACGACGCGATCCCAGCCGGGTCGTGGGCCAAATGGCCCATGTCCAAGAGGGTAAAATACAGAGTTTGACTGGGCCATGCCGAAGGACAACTTGGTGTTTTGAATGTTTCTGAGAAACTTTGAAATTTGGATGATATTTGATTGAATTGATTAGTCTAAATTTCTTTTTGAAATTATAGTCAAACCTGCTCCAAAATTTCTGAAAATTTTTATGGAGGTTCCTGGTGTTGTGCATAAGGTTGTGCAAATTTTTCATGATTCACTACTACAGAAAGCCTAATACTAGACGCAATATGATGTATACTATCACAAACGGTTTTACTTTAGAGACCATTTATGTTGTTGCCAGTGCTAAAAACCGTCTGTGAAGATTTAATATCACAGATGATTCATGGTAAAAACCATCTGCGAAGCATCACAGACGGTTTTTGCCATGAACTGTCTATGATATTACCAAATATCACAGACGGTTTTTAGTTTAAACTTCTGTGACTTATCACAGATAGTTTATAATACAAACCATTTGTGATAATTAAGTCATCACATGTGGTTTGTATTAAATACCGTCTATGATAATTCCACTATATTAATTGCGCGCAGAACCATGGACCCTCTGTCTTAAATTAAGTCATCAAGTTTTTGACTACCTATAGTTAGTAATGTAATTTGTTTCTCGTTGCATTAAAATTTAGATCTAACTTTTGGTGACTGGAATTGAAGATGATTTAGATCTAATTGGCCATACATGACCAGTTCCCGTCATGTGGGCAGGCCAAATTGGTCAAACTTGTTGGTTATAATTGGTTCCTGGAAAAATGGTTTTTATGCTAAGCTAGTAAAGCCTCAATGCATGTGGTATATATCTAGTATACTAATTAATTAGTTTAATATTTAATACTAAATTGTTATATATATGCGTAACATAGGACCGAAACTGGATGTATGTTGCGAAACATGTTAGTGAAGAGTACATTAATGGCGTGTCTGCTTTCACAACAGCTGCTGAGGAGGATATGTTGAATAAGGCAGTAGAATATATATATTGTCCATGCATTAAATGCGAGAATCTAAAGATGTTTAAGAACCGAGCACAGATTGAGCACACTTGATTCAAAGGGGTATGTGTGTTGGACCAATTATGGCGAAGAGGAGATTACACAGGAAGATAGTAATAATGACATCACCAGAGAAGTCAATGATACGTCGCTGGATAATGTTGATTGTGGTTCGGATTTAGATAGGCTACATGATGACAATCTGGATCAGATGCTTCATGATGTAGAATCGAACTATGATAAGAGAGAGTATGTTAAATTTCAGAGCTTGATGTAGGACTCGGAGAAACCTTTGTTCACGTGCTACAAGTCAAAATACACAAGGTTATTAGCCGTGCTTAAACTATTGAAATTGAAGGTAAGCAACGGTTGATCCGAAAAGAGTTTCATGACGCTGCTAGGTCTTTAGCGGACATGCTTCCGAAGAGAAACGAGTTGCTTAAAACCACGTATAAAGCCAAGAAGGTTCTTTATCCATTAGTCTCTTATTGTACATTCGTGACAAAACAAAGGATGGTGTCAACACATGGCATGACTTAGTTGGTATGGACATTAGGCCTGAGTTAGCACCGACAAAAACCTATAAAAGATGAATGTACCTTCCCCTTACTTGTTACACTCTGTCCAAGGCCGAGAAAACTGAACTGTGTCAGTGCTTGCATGGTGTCAAAGTTCCGTCTGGTTACTCTAGCAACATGATGAAACTTGTTTTGATGCAAGATTTAAAATTAAATGGCATGAAGTTTCATGATTGTCATATACTGATGGCACAGATGCTCCCTATTACAATTAGAAATATTTTACTGATCATGATCCGAGAGACAATTATGAGGCTGTGTTATTTCTTTAACTCAATTGCTCAGAAGGTTATCGATCCTGAATGACTAGACACTCTGCAGCACGAGGTGGTGATGATTCTATGTCATTTTGAGATGTATTTTCCTCCGTCGTTTTTTGATATCATGGCCTATCTCGTTGTTCACATTGTGTAAGAGATAAAAATGTGCAGACCTGTATTCCTACATAGCATGTACCCGTTCGAGAGGGTCATGGAAATTCTCAACTCCTATGTACGAAATTGATCTCGGTCGAAGGACAGCATCGTCGAAGGTAATGCAAGCGCAGAGGTCATTGAATTATGTGTCGATTATATGGCTCAGATTGAACCGATAGGTATGCCTCGATTTCACCATGAGGGGAGGCTCAAGGGTATCGAAACAATCAGAAGGAAAGTAATCACTCCAGATATGGATGCGTATGCTCAAACTCATTTCACAGTCTTACAACATATGACTGAAGTGTCTCCGTATATCGACTAGCACAAGGATGTGCTTTGGTAATAGAATCCAGAGCAGCCGGATGTTACATCATGAGAAAACACAACAGTCGGTTCAACTAATGGTTGAAGGAGCGAGTCGTCAAGAGCTCGTCAAGTGAGATGCTGACATGGTTGGTAAAAAGGCCAACATTTATAGTTGTGACATAGTAAAGATATGACATAAATAGGTACACATTCTATACACAGGCTTAAGATGTAAAGAGCACTAACTAGAATAGCAGTATCTGTATAGATACGTTCAATACTAATAGGTTGAGGAACTCCTACTATGAGTTACTATGAGTTCATAGAAGATATTTGGGAGCTCGACTATGTGGTTTTCAAAATCCCCTTATTTCAGTGTCGTCAAGTTCATCTCCCACAGGTGAAGATCGACAAGTGCGGTGTCACTACCATAGACCTCAAATGTGTCGGATACAAAGACGAACCATTCATACTCGCTAACCAAATTGTTCAAGTTCTCTATGTAACCGACTAGGCAAATAAGAAGTGTTATGTAGTTCTTCATGAAAAAAAGGAGAATTGTCGGAGTAGAGAATGTAGTTGACGAGAAAGAATACAATCAATTTGACGAGTTACCTCCTTTCGAAAAACGCACAAGGGTCGAGAAAGAACAATGTGATGAAATTAGCTACATATACGTCGATCATCATGAAGGGCTAATTTTTAAAGAAAATAAGCAAGTGGAATGAGAATCTGTGATATACATATGAATTTGCATTTATGTATGTAAGAATGTATGTGTGATGTATATGTGAATTTGCATTTATGTATATAAGAATGTGTGATATATATGTGAATTTGTATTTATGTTTATAAAAATGTGCTATATATATGTGAATTTGTATTTATGTATATGAGAATATGTGATATATATGTGAATTTGCATTTATATATATGAGAATAAGTCATATATATGTGTGTGATTTTACATTTATGTATATTTATTTTCACAGATGGTTGTAAAGGAAAACCATTTGTGATTTCTTATTACAAATGGTTCTATTTGAGAACCGTTTACGATGATACATATCACAAACGGTTCTCAAATACAACCGTCTGTAATAATAAATTTTCACAAATAGTAAATCATCACAGATAGTTTTACTTTACAACCGTCTGTGATGACAAATATCACAGGTGTTTCTCAAATAGAACCGTCTGTGATTATTACCCCTATATATATTGCGCTCTAAAGTTATTTCCACTGTACTTACGCTACATCAGCCCTCACTTAACACCGCCTCCCTCGACTCCAGTGGCCCTCCTCCCCCGTGTCCGGCGCCCACCTCCTCCCTCGAGCACGCCACCTCTCTGAGCTTTACGCTGCCTCCCCTGAGCCCATTCCCACCTCCCCCGAGCAGTCGCTGCCTCCCTCGACTCCAGCGGTCACCTGCCCCAAGTAGTCACTGCCTCCCCTGACTCCAGCGGCCCTCCTCCCCCGCGCCCGGCGCCCTCCTCCTCGCCCGAGCCTTGTGAGTACCGATTTTGCTGCCTTTCCCTAGCCCTAGTACCTTGGCCTCATGTCGCCTTCCCCTAGCCATAATACCTCGGCCTCATGCCGCCTTCCCCTAGCCATTTTTGCCGTCACGGTGGTTTTAAGTGCTGTCGCTCTGTGAGATTGCTCTATACTTCTTTTATTGTATATTCTGCATTTGTCAGTCATGCTAGTTATTATTTATGAAATGTTGTGGTAAGATCTAGCACTGGGAGGTCATTTGCATAATAGATTGTGGGCTTTTAGTTGCTCGATGAGGATCTCTGTCAAATTGAGATTACAGTGACAACTTAGACTCATCTGCTAGTGTGATCTTTTCATATACAGTTGATTACCTCTGTTGTGTTTAATTGCTAGCTTTGTCAATTGGCTTGGTACAGTTTTTGTTCTGTCTAGCATACTGTTATTGATTCTTTGCCGAATATATATATGTACATATTGTTTATACAATTGCCAAAAATACTTGTCATCTCCGTAGTAGCATAAATCTGTTATTAATGATTGATTTCGACTGAGGTCTACTAGCTGTTTTTATGCTATTGACATTGTACTGCTGTCGAGACCCGAATATGCAAATTCGGACTCCCTGTGTATTCTGCACTAGTCCCAGGATCATGCTAGTGCACACAGTCAAATATAGATGTCATCACAACCATATACATGATAAAATAAAGGGAACGCTCAATTATCAATAAATATCCAGAGTACGACCTTAAGGTCAAGCTTACAATAAACTAGCCCGAAGGGCTTAACAAAATAGCAGCGGAAATCCAAAATAAAGCGTAGTGGCCAATCGACAAGCCCACAGGCTATCGAGTGGAGAACGAAGCCTAATCCGTAAAGTCGTCGAAGTACTCTCCTTCTGGAACCTCCCGCTGGTGATACTCTTCTTCCTCAACTGAGCAACATTGGGCATAAAGCCGTGAGTACATTGGTACTCAGCAAGTCGTTTGTAACAAATGAATGCAATATAGTATGCAAGGCTTACCAAAGGAAGGCTGAAAGGTTAATTTGTATAAAACGACATTTAAAGGTAAATACTGTAAATAGATTGAAAGCGAACTTTAAGTAAAACAATAATAGATAAATAATCAAAGGAATTGACATAACCACTTACGGACCTCCCATCCACAAGCTAAACCAACCACTTATGGACCTCCCATCCATAAGCTAAACCAACAGTGAACACCTGTCCACTCCCAACCACAACTTTTCAGAAATAACTACCCCTTGTGTGAAATCACCGAGCATTGTCCATGACCGAGGACGCGGCTATTCGAATAGTTTTACACTCTGCAGAGGTTGCACAACTGTACCCACATGATGTAATTAGTCTCAGCTTAAGGTAATCACAACAAGGCCTTTACAAAGTTCAGTTACAACTCAATTCGCCCGCTAGGGTTTCGCATCACACCCCCCTTGTGCCACATGGAAATCAGCAACCATGTTCATCTCCATGACAAGATTGAAATTGCAACATCCCAAATTAATCAGCCAGGTCCATCCCATACTAGACATGTGGTATGCGCGGTAAGACTCAGATCAATGACGCACAAAGTTA
The DNA here is from genome assembly GCA_036346265.1 of Melocanna baccifera. NCBI lineage: Eukaryota > Viridiplantae > Streptophyta > Magnoliopsida > Poales > Poaceae > Melocanna > Melocanna baccifera. The sequence goes on from CM070698.1 coordinate 20,431,237, forward strand.
AGTCATTAATTCCACACGGGCGAGACTACCACATCCCTCGAAGTGCTCCAACACTTCCCCCCTTTACTGCACGATCACTCGCCCGAGTGCAAAACCAGTTTTGTATAACCACGCCAATGGCACACCAATGTCACGGAACAAATTTTAATAAACGTGGCACCAACCACAGTTCCATATCTCATTAAGTCAAATTGATAATTCACATGTGATGATAAACCCGATCGTAAAATAAGCGAGGCTAAGCATCTAATACCCATGTGACAAATATCTAGCATCACTAGTATATTTCCCAACCTATGGTGACAATGGTATCATGGCATTCTAAATTATCAAGGAGGGATAGATTCAATTGGGACGATAACTACCAATACAAATGTTTGAATAAAAATAGCGATGCAATGTAATTTAAAACAAAATAATTAAATAATAGATTGCAAACTGGGTTCAACATGATCAAAGGACACGACTTACCTTGGTTATGCTCAGCGAGGTACTCTTGGTCTTCGGGCGTAGATCCTGCTCCTCCGGAATCCGAATCTAACGAGAGAGAAAACAATCAAAACAAAAGAAACACATAAAATGACAAGCAAATAAACTCCAAAAATCATGAAACCAGAACCAAAAGCTAGAGCTCGATTTTAGATGAATTTAGAAAAAAGAACGGGGTCAATCGGAGCTAGGACGGAGAACGGGCTTTCGGAAAATAAACCCTAAAGATAATCAGAGAAAATCGAAAAATGCACTGTGCTGTGAACCCAATGCACGGAAGACCGAGCGCACGGTGGACCTGGTCCACAAAACAATGCACGCAGGGAGGGCGGTGCTGACGCGGCATTTCAGGGCTGACGTGGCTCCTGGGGCTGGGTTTTTGCTGACGTGGCAGGACACGTGTCATGCCGCGTGGCATTAGGGCTGACGTGGCGTGCCACGTGGGTAGGGCTGAGCTAGCGGGTTCAGGCGTGGCGGCGGAGGTGCGGGATCGGGCGGCCGGGGGTCAGACGCGTGGCTGCAACTGATCCGTCGATCCAGATCTAGACCGACGGTGAGGATTGAGCAGCTCGGAGGCGGGGCGACGGCCGACGCGTGGGCACAGGTTGGGCGGCGGGATGCGCGCGCGCGGGGCGGATCGGCGACGTGGCACGGCGCGCGCGCGCGGCGCGCGCGCGCGCGATTGCTTGTGGGCGTGCGCGCACGCGCGCGGTCCGGGCTCGGGACCGAGGCGAGCGGGCAACGGAGCGGAGCGGACGCGGCGGCGGGGTTGGTTCAGGGTCTCACCGGCGGAGAAAGCGACGGCGGCGGGTCTTTGGCGGCAGCGGGGGCGGGTGCACGGCGGGGCGCACGGGCGGCGACGGCGCGGGTCTTCGGCTACGGCAGAACGAGGCGAGGACGGAGACGATGGCGACGGCGGAGTTCGAGTGCACGCGAACTGAGGTGGCTACGAGCGTTAAAAGCACGCAAACTGAGGTGGTTGGATTCGGAGACGGCGCGGATGCGGAGCAGACACGGTGCGGGCATGAACGGCTAGGATGAAGCGGTTGAAATCGGACGGCTCGGGAGAGGCGGCGCTAGGGTTAGGTTACGCGGGGCGAGCGGGCCGGGCGCGCAGGATCGCGACCCGTAGCGGGTGCGTCGATCGAATGGCACGGAGGCGAGGGAGCGGAGCGAGGGCGCCGGGCCGAGCTGGTGCCGCCGTGTGGCGCACCGAGCGGCCAGGATGGGCGGGGCGAGCGAGTGCGCAGCGAGCGAGGGAGCGGGGCGGGAGATGGCGCCGCGTGGAGGGAAAGGCGGATCGGGCGGTGGCGAGCCGAGCCGGGGAGTGGGCCGGGCCAAGCGGGCGCGGGTGCGGATGCACGCCAGGTGGCGGGGCGACGTGATCTGGCGGTCGGAGGCGAGGCGCGGGAAAGGGGGTACGGCGGCGGCGCGAGGAGTGGGTGATGCCGACGCGCGGAGGGGAGAAGGATCGGACGGCGGGGAACGGTCCGGGAATTTCTATTTTCTTTTCTTTTTCCCAGAAATCCAAATAAACTTCAGAAAGCTCTAGAAAATAGCAAATAAATCCCAAAAATTCACCAAAAATACCAGAAAATCCTTGAGACACAAGGAACACAAATAAAATATTTTCAGCTTATGTTCAGGTTTATCTTAATCATATTAAATCTTTTTAAATTTCTAAAAATTCAGTTAAGCTTGGTTTAAATTCAGAAAATTCCAGAAATTAATTTTTAAACTCTAGGTTTTAAAAATACTCAAAAATCAAGATGTTACAATTGCACTGAGGTAATATTTGCATAATCAAACTTGTGCAACTCCTCAAACTGAAAGCAAAAGATGATCATTAATCTGTGGATTATGCAGAATTTATACACTCACATGCTTATTCTATTGAATATATTGCAATATGTTAATGATCCGAATTGTATATCTGCTTCGAGAATACATGTACTTTCACGTCATTTTCATATTGATATATATATATATATGCTATCTTGTACTTAATTTTATATATGAGAAGGCCAACATGTCATCCACGCATTCTTCGTTATCGTCGCCAGATGCGTGTGATGCACCGTCCTCTAGAAAATTCAAACACCATGGAATAGGATTATCGAAAAAAACCCAAGGGCCAATTTACCATCACAGATGTAGATGCATCTGGGACCCCTCTCAATCCTTGCCGAGTAGCATCCGCATTCTGAAGAATGGTTAGAATAGTTGCACGAGAATGGATTGAGATTACATTCAATTCGTAGAAAACCATGACCGAAGCTCGAAAAAGTGAGCTGCTAACAAAATTTTTTACATCGTTTGAGATCCTGGAAGAACACTATGACTCCATGCAACGACATGCATTGCTGGCAGCGTGCAAAGTATGGAAGAACATCAAGAGCCTACTTGTCAAGCAACATGTGAAGAAGAATCTGACTCCCTTTCACAAGTATCCATTCCTGGAACCGCAATGAGAAGAGTTTGTGGCGATGAAGACGATAGAAAATTTTAGGAGTGCAAGTGCAGTGCACAGGGCCCTCCAAAGAAAAAACACGCACCCCGCAAACTTGGCACAGCTGGGTGTGTGGGTAAAATCCCACAATGGAGGAAGAAGGACGAGCAGGCAATCCTTCGAGAAACCTCCCCACCATTTGCCATGATCCTTAATGAGCGTGCTCGAAATTAGATTAAAGCGAGGTCATCTACCCTGTCATTAGGGGACATCTCCTTCCGAAAACCCGTAGACGAGAAAGTGTCCTACCATCTGGTAAGATATCAAACTACTTAGCTTATAATTACTCCATAACTTCATTAAAAGTGAAATGTCCATAACTTCATTGGAAGTGAAATGACATGTCAGACTCTTGCAAGAAGCGTTGAGTGTAGAATCTTCCCAATGATCATTTTAGACAATTAGGAAGAGAGATATAGTCTTCATGGCCCTGAAAAACAAGGACCACCCGGGTCGCACAAGTGACCTTGGTCTTTATATTCCTTGGAAACATGGTTTCTAAGAGGACTCTAAATCGTACCAGAGTAGGAAGAGAGCCAAAACTGAGCGCGAGGTACGGCTACGAGAGGAGATTAAGGCATCCCTTAAAGTGGAGCTTGCTGATTATGTCAGAGATGAGATGCAAAGGTATAGAAAAAATCAGCAGGAAGCCCCCGTCACTCCTGTGCTAGCCAATCGCCCCAACCGTCGTAGTAGCTGCACGTCCAACCCTACCACGGAAAGCGATAACAGATTTCCTGTCGATGATATCCTCGTAATAATTATTATCTTTGGAATGCTCGATCCATTGATAGGCCTGTTGTAGCTAATTTTGTATCGTTATGTAGGTGGTTACGAAGTGCAAACTCCAAGTGAGATATGCCTCTGTTGCCTTGTGCGCTGCTTGGGGCCAGACATATCCATTCGGTCCCAGAGCCTTGGTGCACAGTGTAACTTTAGTGCCAAGTTTCAAAAAAATGAATATAGACGGTGTTTATTCCAATTTTGAGATCATCCCGCTACAAAAAGCCCCCGAACGATGAGGTCATGACTCTAGGGCAAGCCATTGGAACATTCATCCAGTGGCCCAAAAGAGACATCTACCTGGAGGCTCCTGCACCAGTGCTAGGTCCACAGGGGCTATCCGCACCAGAGCTACCTGCACTGGTGCCAGGTCCACAGGGGCTATCCGCACCAGAGCTATCTGCATCGATGCGAGGTCCACAGGGGCTATCCGCACCAGAGTGCTATTCCCACCCGAGCAACTTGCACCGGTGCTCCGACCATAGGGGCTATTCGCACCTGAGCTACCTTTACAGTTGACTACCGTGAAGTCAACCTACAGTCGAGGCGGTAAGGGCAAATCAATGAAGATCGATGATGATATCCTCTACTTACCGTTGGCCTGGAAATTCATGCTAGGGGAGCTGATTATCGTCCCAAAAGAGCACCTTCTAACCCTAGGACTGAGTTGCCAAAGATTACATACATGGTATATAGAATAGGCCAATAAGACAAAGGGACAACGGCGCTCGGGTCTCACCATCAAATTCAGGCCGCATCATTTGCAGCATGATGTTCATGACTATGTCTTCATGCTGACTTTCGAGGATTTATTTAATCTCTTCACACTCAATGTCCTTCACACCTCACTCGTTCAATTCTGGACACTGTAAGTGTGTACAATCACGGTCTACATTCATGTAATACCAATAAATGTTATATATAACTCGTTGCTTTTGTGTATATATATAGATACATGGTGACTGAAGCCAGATTATCAAAATCACCTATTGGTTTTCTCAACCCACGCTTGGTCGCCATAGATACTATCAAGGAGGATACATCCTTCATCGAGAATTACATTATAACGGCATTGGTGGCCCACTGCAATAAGGAATTTATACTTATGCCCTACAACTAGGGGTAAGTGTTGCACTAGTGGCTATACTTGTTGATTTCTACTTTATAAGCAATATGAGATTAGGTTTAATGGCCATGATGACATATTAGAACAAGGTAATATACCTTAATTCCCTAAAGAAAAAAAATCAACTTCACAGTTGTCAGACGATTAATCATAGGTAAATACATTTCTTCCATATATAACTACTGTATTGTAGTCTTTCTTTCCTTCCCAATAACTAAGGCTAACTTTTTGGAATCACGTAGGTTGTTCTCCAAGTACGTTGTAGAGGTACAGAAATCAAAGGGAGGAACCAATGCCCTACAACATGTTCAAAATTTCCCGGTATTCGCTAGTACATATTAATCCTATATAACACTTCGTAGTAGTGCCTCTCAAATTAACAAATTCTATTTTTGCAGTACCACCAGCAGTCGTCGGGCAACTCCTGTGGATTCTATGTGTGCCGCCATATGCAACTACTCCTCGATTCCTCGAAGATCAATGATCCTCAGGTTTGTCAATCTTGCAATAATTATTTCATACTTATCAAGTATATATGTATGCACGATATTGATATTCCTATCAACAGGCTGCGCACATCGCTACAACTATGTTGGAATAGGTCAAACTTGCACAAATTTGAGAAGAGTGTGCGCACTTTTTAATATCTAAAGTTATAAAATCAGATGTAGAGTTCCACAATGTAGAATGAATTTAATTGGGATAAGAATGACCTTAATTGTACATATGTGTATTTGTTAATAGATAATGTATTTCACTTCAATTAATTGATTTGTGAAATAGATATTTTTGTTTCTGAAATGAATGAATATGAATTGGATGTATATTGTGTTGATTTGCTTGTTTCAGATGGCATGGTTAGCAATTCCTAAGGCTAGCCAATAAATAGAAACAAATTTAGAAAAAGAAGAATATCATAGACAATTTCTAATGAAAATTGTCTATGATATGTAAGTATCATAGACGATTTCAACTATAAACCGTCTGTGATAGTTAAATATCACATATGGTTTTAACTACAAACCGTTTATGATAGTTCAATATCACAGATGGTTTATAGTTGAAACCATCTATGGTAATCAACAATCACAGATGGTTTGTAGTTAAAACCGTCTGTGATAGTTGTATAACAGATGATTCGAAAACCGTCTGTGATGACCTCATTTTATTACTGACTCATAAATTCAGATGGCTCACGAAACCGTCTGTGATGACGTTTTTGAACCGTCTGTGATAATGTTTTCTGTAGTAGTGATATTTTATACTTTTTGGAATTTTTCTAGAAAAATATGAGATTGTTTCTTTTTGAATTTAACTTCACTTATTTGATTTGATTAATTTCAAAAAATGCTTTAATTTCTATTTCCATTGTAATGATTATGTTTGGGAGTCTTTGAGTTGATTTCCACCATACATTCTCATGCCACTCTTAACCATCTTTTCTATTATTCAATTTTGGATTTAATTTGATTTATATTTCATGGACTTTTTGATTTTGTGTGAGTTGAATTCAAACTTCATTCTTCCAATTTGAGTTTTAATTATATACATATATTTGTTTTTGCTCAAAACAATTTTTTACCATTTACTTTTATCTTTGATCCTGGATTTTTAGTTTTGCTATTTGAATCCTTGGCAAAACAGAAAACAGAAAACCAAATCAACAAACAAGGAAAATCCGTTTAACACCCAAAAAGCAATAAAAAGATTTGTTTTTCATTTTCACAATTCCTAAATTTGGGATGTTATAGGTCTACCCTACTTAAAGAGAATCTCATTCCTGAGATTCGAATGGAGAGAATAGAGAGAAGGAGGTGGTGCTAATTGGCTAGGAGTAAGTTATAGGGTTTTGCTTAACATCATGTCCTTCCCTTGGAGCAGTCAAATAAAATCTACACAAAAGTGGGTTACACTTGGAGAAGAAGGCAGGGAGCAACCTTATTCTTTCGAAAAGGTCCTACTTGTCTTCACTATTATCGTAGGATGCTTGTTCTTCCAAGTGCTTTGTTGTTCATTAATGTTGTCTGGGCATGACGTGTCCTATGGTGGCTTGGAGATTTATCTAATGTATCTTGGCTGCCTTGGTTAGCAATAGGTTCAGATAGCAATCTTTGGGGCATTGGTCATGTCCTTCGTAGAAAAAACATGTGACCTTGCTCATTGGGCATTTTCCAAGTTGATGGCCTTCATTGCAATGGCTTTTGCTCAACAATCCTTGTGGAGTAGGGTTAGGTGACAGCTTGCATAGATGGTAAGAGCTATGGCGAATAGAAACTATTGGTCTTATTTTCTTACTTCCACTAGGGATAGTTGTCTTGTTCCCAGCCATCGTGTCTGCTTGACGAAGACTTGATTAGCAGGTCTATTATGGGGCGAGGAGAGAACAAAAGCAAAGCTGGGACTCGAGTCTTGGTCCTTGTGCAGGTTGAGACTTCCAAGTCATTGTCGATGTTGTTTCCTTCAAATATTGCAATGTTGATACTTCCAAGACGTATTTCTTTTTGTTCAAAATAATTTCTTTTAACCATTTACTTTGATCCTTGATCTTGTATTTTTAGTTTTGCTATTTTAATAATTGGAAAAATGAAAAACAAAAAACCAAATTGACAAACAAGGAAAATCCTATTAACACCAAAAAACAATAAAAAGATTTTTTTTCATTTTCACAGTTCCTAATTTTGGGATTTTACATTCCGGCTAGAACCATGTGAGAATAAAAATTCCTAAGAAGATCTCGCTCAGATAAAAGTAATTTCACAACACAACAAACATATGTACTTTATGCAAATTCACGCGGCGTCATAGCATACATCGCACTGGTCAGTCCTCCACCTACTGGATCCATCAGCCGCCATGTGTCCCTGGCCATCACCGCATCTGTCCCACCAGATCCCAAGATTACCAAGAAAAGGAGGTGACAGAATCGAAGTTCGCGTCCCATGTCTCCCCAATCCCAAACTCTTGAACCCAAATTCCCCATCTAAATTCCCCTAAACACTCATGCACGGGGCGACGGTGGTTTTACCCATCACCAAATCGGACCACCAAATAGGCAAGACAAGGGGGAGAGTGTCGAGACCCGAATATGCAAATTCAGACTCTCTGTGTAAACTGCACTAGTCCAGGATCACGCTAGTGCACACAGTCAAACATAGATGTAATCACAACCATACACACGATATAATAAAGGGAAAACTCAAATATCAATAAATCTCAAAGGTACGACCTTATGTCCAAGCTTACATTATCTCTAGCCGGAAGGGCTTAAAAAAAATAGCAGCGAAAATCCATGTGACAAAAAATCTAGCATCACTAGTATGTTTTCTAACCTAAGGTGACAATGGTATCATGACATTTCAAATTATCAAGAAGGGATAGATTCAATTGGGACGATAACTGCCAATACAAGGGTTTGAATAAAAATAGCGATGCAATGTAATTTAAAACAAAATAAATAAATAATTGATTGCAACTGGGTTCAACATGATCAAAGGACACGACTTGCCTTGGTTATGCTCAGCGAGGTATTCCTGGTCTTTGGGCGTAGATCCGACTCCTCCGGAATCCGAATCTAACGAGAGAGAAAATGACCAAAATAAGAAAAACACATAAAATGATAAGCAAATGAACTCCAAAAATTATGAAGCCAGAACCAAAAGCTAGAGCTTGATTTTAGATGAATTTAGAAAAAAGAACTGGGTCAATCGGAGTTAGGACGGAGGAGAACGGGCTCTCGAAAAATTTAATCTAAAGAAAATCGAGAAAATTCAAAAAGATTACTGTGCTGTGGACCGGGCGCACGGGGGAACCAGTCCACCATCGACCCGGCGCACAGAACAGTGTCACGCCGAGCACACGGGCGTGGCTGACGTGGCACACGCTGGTACTGCCACGTGTCAGCTAACGTGGCGCTGATGTGGCACCAGGGCTCGGGTTTTGCTGACGTGGCACTGACGTGGCATGCCACATGGCAGGCCACGAGGACTAGGGCTGATGTGACAGGGCTCGTGCGCGGGCGGCGGTGGCGAGATCCGACGGTCGCGGGTGGGATGCACGGCACGATCTGAGCCCTTGGCTCAGATCTGTATGGGCGGCGGCGATGAGGCGACGCGGGCGGACGGCGCCGATGGCGGCAGCGTGGCTCGAGGCTCATTGCGCGTGAGCGTGTCCGGGCGCAGGACCGAGGGGAGCGAGAGCACGAGGGTTCGGCGGACGCGGCGGCGGGAGCGGCTTCGGCGGCGGGAGGCGGCAGGCGAAGGGGCTCACCGGCGAGGTCCTGGCGACGGTGATAGCTCCGGCGGCTGCGGGTGGGGACAGGGACTCCGGCGACGGCTGCGGGCTCCGGTGACGGCGCGTACTCCAGCGTCGGTGCGGCGCGAAGCGAGGACAGAGGCGAGAGCGGCGGCGACAGGCGAGGCACGCGAACCGAGGTGGCCACACGGGTTTTATCACACGAACCGAGGCGTCCGGATCGGTTACGACGCGGGGCGCGGGCGGGCGAGGTTTGGATGGTCCGGAGGATGCGCGGGAGAGATCGAACGGGCGAGGGCGCGAAGTAGGTTAGGGTTGACGCGGGGCGAGCGGTGCGGACGGCGGGGATGGCGCCGCGTGGCAGGAAGCTGGGATCGGGCGGCGGTGGAAGGGGCGGGGCGGATCGGGCGGCCAAGGCGGGGAAGCGAGAAAGGGTACGGTGGCGGCGGGGAAGCGGGCCGGATGGCCGACGCGTGGAGGCGGCGGGATACGACGGCTAAGCGGCGGTGGGGAATTTATTTTCTTTTTCTTTTTCCAGAAATCAAATTAAATATCTAAAAGCTCTAGAAAATAGCAATAAATCCCAAAAATTCACCAAAAATACTAGAAAATCCCTTGAGACCTGAAGAATCCAAATAAAATATTTTCAAATTATTTTAATGTTTATTTTAATCATATTAAATCATTTAAAATTCTAAAAAATCATTTGAAGCTTGAATTAATTCCAGAAAATTCATTTTTAAAATCCTGGCTTTAAAAATTACAGAAAAACAGGATGTTACAAACCTTACCCCCTTAAATATGATCTCGACCCTGAGATCTAGGCCAACTAAGAGAATAGGTTCAGAAACTTTGCCCTGAGGTCCTCCTCGCGCTCCCAGGTTGCTTCCTCTTCGGAATGGTTGCTCCACTGAACTTTGCAAAAACGGACCACTTTATTCCAGGTGACTCACTCTGACACTTCCAAAACTTTGACCAGGTGCTCTTTGTACGACAGACCCTCCTGCAGGTCAACGGCCTCAACTGGCACAATCTTCTCTAGCACACGCAGACACTTCTTCAGCTGGGACACATAAAAAATGTCATGTACCCCACTGAGGGACGCAGGTAGCTCCAACTGATAAGCAACCTCTCCCCTGCATTTCAGAATCATGAACGGACCAACATATCTCGGTGCAAGCTTTCCTTTTAGCTAAAACCTCTTCACACCTTTGAATGGTGTCATCCTGAGATACACGAAATTATCTGGCTCAAAACTCAACTCTCGACGTCTGGTATCTGCATAGCTCTTCTGTCTAGCCTGGGCTGTCTTCAACATTTCTTGTATCAAACGGACCTTGTCCTCAGCTTCTTTTAAGCAATCGGGACCAAAAACCTGTCCTTCCCCCGTCTCTTTCCAATTGAGAGGGATTCTACATTTCCTGCCATACAATGCCTCAAACGGTGACATCTGCAAACTGGCCTGATAACTGTTGTTGTATGAGAACTCTGCAAAAAAGCAAACAACTGTCCCACTTGGACCCATGATCTAGCACACATGCTCTCAACATATCTTCGAGAATCTGGTTTACTCGCTCTGTCTGACCATCTGTCTGGGGGTGATATGCTGATCCGCTGAAATACCTCATCGTCTGACTGAGCCTGACGAATCTGACCATCCAAAGTAGGCTGCAACTCCATAGCTGCTAAAAATCCTTGCTCAACCAGCTCTAGGCTAAGCTTCTGAAATTCCTCATGCAAAGCTGGCTGACTCTCTCGAACCATCACTGAATTGCAATACACCTTTCTACTCAAGGCATTTGCAACCACATTAGCCTTCCCAGGATGATAATGTATACCAACATTATAATCCTTTATCAGCTCTAACCACCTCCTCTGCCTGAGGTTAAGCTCGGACTGGGTAAAGATGTATTTCAGACTCTTATGATCTATGTACACCTCACATCTATTACCCATCAGATAATGATGCCAAATCTTTAAAGCATGCACTACGGCTGCTAGCTCCAAATCATGAGTAGGGTAGTTCTCCTCATGCGGTCTCAACTGGCATGAGGCATAGGCTACCACTCTCTTGTCTTGCATCAAGACAACCCAAACCTTTGCGAGAGGTATTGCAATAAATCTCAAAATCCTTATTTATATTAGGCAACACAAGCACTGGGGCTGTGGTCAAACTCTCCTTAAGTTTCTGAAAACTTTTCTCGCACTCTGGCGTCCAAGTGAATTTTTTTTCCTTCTTGAGCAACTGCGTGAGAGGTTTGGCTACACTGAAAAATCCCACAATGAAGCGACGGTAATATCCTGCCATACCCAGAAAACTCCTGACCTAGGTAACTAAAGTGTGACTGCCAATCCAGAACATTTCTCACTTTTTCAGGGTCAACTGTGACTCCTTCTGCTGTCATCACATGTCTTAGGAAGGCGACTTCCTTCATCCAAAACTCACATTTACTGAACTTAGCATACAACTCATTGTCCCTCAATTTATGTAATGCCAATCTCAAGTGCTCCTCATGTTCCTTCTCATCCTTGGAATATATCAAAATGTTGTCAATGAACACAACGACAAACTTATCCAAATATTCCATGAACACCTTATTCATAAAGTACATGAAATACGCTGGGGAATTGGTCAAACCAAATGACATCACTGTGAACTCGTATAAACCATAACGAGTCGAGAAGGCTATCTTAGGTATATCCTCCTTTCGGATCCTCATCTGATGATATCCTGACCTCAAATCAATCTTGGAGAAAACTCCTGCTCCCTTAAGCTGATCAAACAAGTCATCAATCCTGGGCAAAGGGTACTTATTCTTGATGGTGACCTCATTAAGTGCTCTGTAGTTCACACACATGCGCTGACTACCATCCTTCTTCTTGACAAATAACACTGGTGCTCCCCACAGGGATGAACTTGGTCTGATATAACCCTAATCCAAAAGCTCCTAAATTTGCTTCTTTACCTCTGCTAAATCATTGGCTGGCATCCGATAGGGTCTCTTGGAAATCGGAGCGGTACCTGATACAAGCTCGATCAGAAACTCCACTTCTCGTTCCGGTGGCATGCTTGGAAGATCATCTGGAAACACGTCGGGATACTCACTGACAACTCGTACATCCTCCAACTGGATCACTCTACTCTGGCAAACTATGACGGACTCTGGCTGACACTCACTGGCTGCAAACTGTACCTTAATCCCATCTGAATTGGTTAAGATTACTGCTCTACTCCCACAGTCTAACACTGCCTGCTGCTTCTGAAGCCAATCCATCCCCAAGATTACATCTAGAGACTGGATATCCAACAAAATCAGGTCGGCCCTGAAACTCAACTCCCTGAATGGTTATCCTAACTCCCGGACAACCTAGGTTAGATCTCAACTCGGAATCGGGGGATTGGATTAAAAGAACAGATCTAAGAGCAACAGTTTTCAATTGTTGCTTTAAAGCAAAACTCCGAAAAACAAACGAATGCGAAGCTCCAGAATCAAACAAAACTGTAGCAGGAACTGAATGGACTAGAAACGTACCGATCACAACATCTGGTGCTGCCTGGGCCTCCTCTGCAGTGACGTGGTTCACCTCGCCTCTCACCACCGGTGTCCTGCTGGCCTGTCCTGATGCCCGGGGTGCTCCTCGTCCTGCTCCTGGGGTAGGAGTCCGACCGGGTGTGGCTCCCAGATCGAAGCGAACTGGCATCGGGGCCTGCCTCTGAGGGCACTTGCTAGCATAGTGTCCTGGCTCGTGACACTTGAAGCAAGTGACAGACGCTGCTGAATTGTTGCTCTTATACTGCTGACCACTGGAACCACCAGGACGCTGTCCTGACTGAAACTAACGTGGCGTCTGGGCTGGGGTGCTGAAAGCTGACGGCTGCTGCTGCTGCTACTGAGGCACTCGTGTAGGTTGGAAAGAACCAAAACGAGGCCTCTGAGATAGGTGCGACTTGTCCCCTGCTGGATCATCCTCCTCTTGCGAGACTCCTCGAGCTCGCGGCGATTCTCCTTAATGCGATTGGCCTTATCCACCAACTGCTGAAAACTGGCATAGTCGTTACCCACGACCTATACCTTCAAAGCTGGGTTCAAGCCCTTCTTGAACCTCTTCAAGCGAGCTGTATCTGAGGCTACATCCTCTGGCACGTAGCGAGCTAACTGAGTGAATTTGTTGAGGTATTCACTCACTGACATGTTCTTTTGCTGCAATTCCCTGAACTCATCCTTCTTCATCTTGACCACTCCATCCAAGACGTGGGCGTTACGGAAGGCTTTGGCGAACTCCTTCCATGTGATGCTGTTCTGGTCCTCATGGGCGGCACAGTAGTTCTGATGTGGATACGCACGTGTCATGTACTTTTCAGTTAAATATATTATTCAACTGGAAAGAGTTATTGAGCCGCATCAAACTTTGCCAGGTGAACTCATTCCAAACTAAATATAATATTGTTATTCATAAGAATAGAATACTACCTCATGTCATTAAATGGTGCATTCTTAGGTTTGTCGATGGCAAAGCAATGGAGACGCAAAATAAAGAGGAAAACCACATTAGGTGTCAAAGACATGAAGGAAGAAAGCTCATTCAGTGGGAGAGCAAAAGGGAGAAGAACAAGGACTTAAACTACAAGTTTTGGATAAGATTATTCAGCCAAATTTGTACCTCCCACAAGGCCAATTGGATTCAAACTCGGATTCAACTCAGAATTCAATTCGGATTCGGTTCGGGACAGCCTGACAGGAACTTACTAAAAATGTCATAACTTTCACAAACGGAGTCTGATTTGGGTGTTCTTGTACTCCTTGGAAAGATATTTTCAAGGGCTACGCAATGGATCTAGTATTAGGATCAAATTCATCACGGATCAAAAGTTATGGCTAAAACAATGTGATAGCTGTAAAATCTAGTTTCCTTTTTGTGAGAGTTTGTATCTAAAACCATATAGGGTTGAGTTGTACTAGGTTTGTGGACTCTATGGACATCCCAAGGTCCTATATAAGCCATGTATTGGCAGCCTAAGGGCTCAGACCACCTTTGAGAATAATCAATCTATTGAACTTTGTTCGAGTTTATCATTGTTGCTGAAATTCCGTGAGGGAATTAGGAGTGTTCTTCAATCAAGATCATTCAGCCTTTCCGCTGCGAATTGGGTGCACGATAGATCTTCGCTTGGTGGTCGGCGAAATCGACGCGAGTGTGTTTTGGCGGATTAAAGAGTGTTCGTCCCTTGCATTGGCATTGGAGGATCATTGCGATTCAACAAGACTCCCGCGAGTATCCATCCTACGTCGAGAAGATCGGGCGACCCCGTATCATCTGGTATCAGAGCGTGGTTTACTCGGTAGGATCTTATCCCTTTACTTTTAGATTAATTTATTTCTGTCCTATAGTCCATTAAACCGAAAATTGCAACAAAAAAAATCCAAACCCTAGTTTCGCATCTGTTATTTTCGTGAGTTTTATTAAGTTTTGATCCATTAGAAATTTTGTGTGCGTGCTGATCTTAGTGTCCTTTTGCGTTGCTTAATCGTTGTTATTTTGAAACCTTGAAAATCCGCTAGTTGATCTTTCAATTAGCATCCAAAAAAAAAGTAGATTCAAATTACTTTTTGAAACCTTGTTCTTGCTGTCCACATAAGATCTTTGTGCATCTTGAAAGAATATCACATCCGAATATATCTGGGTATCCTTTTTCTTGATTGATTTGGCCACAAGAATCTTAGTTGCACATATTCAGATCTTCACTTAAATCCTTTGAACCTTGAGACTAGTCTTTGATAATTACTTTAGGGCTGTTCTAGAATTATCTACACATTGCTGAACAACTTTGGACTTACGAACAATTAAATCTAGTTCGGCCTTGAGTATAAAAAAAAGAGAGCAAAAAAAAAAGAAGGCAGCCAATTGAAAAAAAAAGAGCCACGGTTTGAGCAAAAAAAAACAAAGAAAGAAAGAAAGAAAAAGAAAGCAAGAAAAGAAAGCATTGGCCGAATTTGGGTGAGTTAATCTTAGTCCATAAATTCAGATTGTGTATTTAATTTCTTTGGACAATCTTGTGCCCTCAAATTCATATTATTGCAATTGGCTAGCGTCTCTCCTAGTACTTGGTGCAAAACGAGCTAATATTCCCGATTGTTTCCTTTAGCTCATTCCTTTTGTTTGCATTGAGTCATATTGATCATTGTGTGTGCGTTCATATACTTCATTTATATCATTTGGATCGGCACATAGGCAATACTTTCTAGCTTGGATTATTACTTAATTCAACAACATTGTGAAATTCAGATTGTGTAGGATAAATACTTTCATACCAAGCTCCCCTAAATATCCTTTGCCGTGCAATTGTGGGTCACTTTTAAATCCGCTTGATCATCATTTGCTATTGTAGCCACCACCAAGTGTAAGTTTCTTTTTGGCCTCAATTCACTTCGGAAAGGTAAGAACTTTACTTGGTGAGGAAAAAGTGATATAGAGTGAACTCCACATATCGAATATATGTTGTGGTATTTGCGCATTCTTTGTGCCACTAATCCTGACAGGTGGAGACGATAATATGGAAGAGAAGCATACCCCGGTGAATCGTTTTCAATTCCACACTTTGAGGGGAACTTTTCGCAACGAGTTCACCACCACTTCTTCCACCTTGAAAACGCAACTCAAGACCAAGATGAATAATTTCGCACAAGATATGCGCATTGAATTCAATCATCAAATGAAAGTGTTACGCTCGAACATCGTGAATGATGTTATGTGGGCACTTAATCCACAACAAGTCGAAGATAGATTTAATTCTTTCTATGGCAGTGAAAATCCAGAGAAGTATCTTGAGTGGGAATGGCGAATGGAGAAAGTATTTAGATTTCAAAAGCTTCCCAAAGACCAAGAGGTGATGTGTGCCACTAGAGAATTTGAAGATTATGCTTATAGTTGGTGGCATCAACAATCTGGAAACGAATTCATTAAATCTTGGTCAGATTTGAAGGCACTCATGAGGAGAGAATTTGTGCCACCCTATTATGCACAGAGATTGCTTCGCTATTTGGAGAGTATCACACAAGGGAGTAATACAGTGCAAAAATATTATTTTGAGCTACAAGATGCATTACGTCGAGCCGGTGTCATTAGTGAACTACAAAAGAAGACATACTTCAAAAGAGGATTGAATTCTAAGATTGCCGCTACACTTCAACATAAATATTTTGATAGTGTGCAAGATCTTGTGAATTGTGCTATTCAAGAGGAGAAGAGACTTATGGAGAGACGTACACCACAGTTTTCTCCCAGTCCATACTTCAATTCTGCTGCCTCTACTAGTGTGACACGTGAGAAGATGACCGAGCATGGGACTTTCCCTTCGGTCAAGAAGATATATAGTATTCCAAAAGTACATATAGCTCCTAAGATACACCACAACCTATGTGAGGATGAGAGCCACATAGCCAAATTGAGTGAGAGTGATAAAAAGACTGAGCTGTGTGATTCCACCATATGTGAGGTTGAGAGCATCCAAATAGAGAATGTGAGAGAGACATCAAAAGAAAAGAGAGAAGTAGAAGATAGACAAAGTGAGGATGCATCTGAAACTAACACATTAATATCTACTTCTAGTGTTGTTTCTCACATTGTGCAGGTTGATATTAAAGATGAAGAATTAAACATTCAACAACCGGCACCTTTGAAGCCAAATGAGGAGGAGATAACCATAGGAAGGGATAAAGTGCTTGCTGCCCCGTGGGTGCATCCTAATAATTTTAAACACCCAGCGCCTACATTATTTGAGGAGGACGACAAAGGTAACACTATTGGTGCTGAATTTAATTGTGCAAAGGTGAGTAATTGTGAGTACTCATATGATCAACCAACAATTCCATGTTCTGAAATTTCTTTGCTCAATTTACATAATGTGGAATTGATTACTCATAAGGAAGTTCTTACTAGAATATCTCCTAACGATTCTTTGTGCTATATTATGTTTGATAATCCTAGAGAGCTATCTAGTGTGATTTATAATGTTGCTGAAATTTCAAGTTCAAAATCACTAGTTAGTACCTATGCCTACACACATAAGTTCAATTTGATTGGAGATTATGGTGTAGATGACAAATTTTATGTTCACAGAATTTGCATTACATGTGATAAGCTTACAGAATTGAAATCGCATATTATGGATAAACAATCTTTTATGCCATGTTATGATCACAATGAGATTAATTTCAACAATTGCACGTACTATTTACAAAGATTTCATAAGTCTACTTGTTTGATCTTTAATGTACAACCAGGTAAAAATAATCAGAGTAGCGTAGTTGAAGCATAGAGACTGCTCAAAATTTTCTTTCCTATGTATGAACAAATAAATCTGATTTTCCCTATTAATGATTTGTCTATAGAAAAGTCGAGGACGACTTTCTTTTATGGGAGGGAGAATGATGTGAAAAACAATATCGCAATGCATGCATATTTTGGTTGCTACTATATTCATCGGTTTATGCAAAATAATGAAAATGGCACAACAATTGACTCTTACATATACCATGCGTATGTGTTGTTCTTTTCGTTTATTACACCTTCAGATTTTCATGATGTGCTAACAAGAAGTGTTGATGACAAATACATATACAATGCATACACGTTGTATTCTTTGTTTAGTACAATTTCACGCTATCAAAAGCCGAGGATGACTTTTCTTGAAGAAGGGGAGGATGATGCGGATACGCACGTGTCATGTACTTTTCAGTTAAATATATTATTCAACTGGAAAGAGTTATTGAGCCGCATCAAACTTTGCCAGGTGAACTCATTCCAAACTAAATATAATGTTGTTATTCATAAGAATAAAATACTACCTCATGTCATTAAATGGTGCATTCTTAGGTTTGTCGATGGCAAAGCAATGGAGACGCAAAATAAAGAGGAAAACCACATTAGGTGTCAAAGACATGAAGAAAGAAAGCTCATTCAGTGGGAGAGCAAAAGGGAGAAGAAGGACTTAAACTACAAGTTTTGGATAAGATTATTCAGCCAAATCGTACCTCCCACAAGGCCAATTGGATTCAAACTCGGATTCAACTCAGAATTCAATTCGGATTCGGTTCGGGACAGCCTGACAGGAACTTACTAAAAAGGTCATAACTTTCACAAACGGAGTCCGATTTGGGTGTTCTTGTACTCCTTGGAAAGATATTTTCAAGGGCTACGCAATGGATCTAGTCTCAGGATCAAATTCATCACGGATCAAAAGTTATGGCCGAAACAATGTGACAGCTGTAAAATCTAGTTACCTTTTTGTGAGAGTTCGTATCTAAAACCATATAGGGTTGAGTTGTACTAGGTTTGTGGACTCTATGGACGTCCCAAGGTCCTATATAAGCCATGTATTGGCAGCCTAAGGGCTCAGACCACCTTTGAGAATAATCAATCTATTGAACTTTGTTCGAGTTTATCATTGTTGCTGAAATTCCGTGAGGGAATTAGGAGTGTTCTTCAATCAAGATCGTTCAGCCTTTCCGCTGGAAATTGGGTGCATGATAGATCTTCGCTTGGTGGTCGGCGAAATCGACGCGAGTGTGTTTTGGCGGATTAAAGAGTGTTCGTCCCTTGCATTGGCATTGGAGGATCATTGCGATTCAACAAGACTCCTGCGAGTATCCATCCTACGTCGAGAAGATCGGGCGATCCCGTATCAAGTTCTCCCACCACTCTGCTGTTGCTCCCTCAAGCTGGTGTGCTGCATACAACACCTTCTCTCTGTCGGTGCACTGAGCCAAGTTCAGTTTCTTCTCAACTGAACGGATCCAATCATCAGCCTCCAAAGGCTCTGAAGAACCGAAGAAGACAGGCGGTCTCGTCCTCATGAACTCTGCATAGCTGAACTACTGACGAGGTGCTGGTGGTGGTACTGGCTCCTGGTGCTGTCACTGCATCATAGCCTGCATATTCTGCATCATAGTCTGCATTATCTGAGTCTAGGCCACCAAGAACTGACTGAGAGCAGGGTCCAAGGTCGGTGGAACTGGCTGCGCAGCACTGCTCTCTGGGTCCTGGTTCGCATGGCTGCGGCCTTAGGAGGTCCTGGTATCAACCATCTTGCTGTTGAAAAAAAAACAACTGCTGACTGACCAACAGCAAAAGATGAGGGGGAAAAGCATAGATAAGAGGTAAATTCATCTAAGGGGGTTTTGCTAATTGAAACCTAAACTAAACAAAACACTTAGCCAAAAAGGGTAACAACAAAACTGAGCAAAAATTAACTCCATTAAAAGTTGACATGATCGCAATATAATGCTTTTAAGGGCAATATTTGCAGCTCACATCACACACAACTGCAAATAAAATCCAACGTGTCTACTCGCGCTATCTAATCTGAGGGCTCCCACTCGGGTCTTGACAAATAGGGACATTACTCTCATCCTCTGAATCACGGTAGACAACCCATGAGTTGCGAACTGGCGGTGACTGCTCTTTGACTGGGACTAGAACTGGGTTGAATTGCCGAAGATATGCTCGACGATCACCGGTGATACGACGTCTCAGTCCGGGGCTCGGTGGTGTAGGCGACGGTAGAGGTACTGGCGACTGCAGTCGGGGCTCCTCCCTGACTGGCTCCGACAGTCTAGGGATAACTCCATACTGTTCCTTGACTTCCGGATGCGTCTGGCCATGTTGATCTTGTATAGCTTGCAAAGGCGTCGGATGGCTTTATACACAACTCCTTGTGCTGACTCCTCTCCACTGGCACCGGTATTCTTGAAGTCGTGATGTAGAACTTGCTTGCCGACTCGTGTGGTGAAGTAAAGCCTGGTGATGCTTCCGATGCGTTGACCTTTATGCTTCTCATCCTTGGTGAGGTAGACGGGCAATCTCTTCAATCCAAGGCTCCGCAACAGAATGCGTAGGAGTGCTCTCCATCCTCCTGATGGGCTGTAAAAAGCTTGGGACATCTAATGCATTTATAAAGGAAAGATCAGTTTATAGCTTTATGAAAACAAATTTTGCAGGAATGGGGCGAGGGACAAGAATCCTTAATAATGAGATAAGAAGATAGAGATATTACTAAATATCAAATTTGGTTAGTTTGATTTAGAAAATATGTTTTTGGCTAAACGACCATTCTAACTAGAGCTTCGTCCCACAGTCGATATAGCTCTGATACCATCTCTGTCGAGACCCGAATATGCAAATTCGGACTCTCTATGTAAACTGCACTAGTCCAAGATCACGCTAGTGCACACAGTCAAACATAGATGTAATCACAACCATACACACGATATAATAAAGGGAAAACTCAAATATCGATAAATCTCAAAGGTACAACCTTATGGCCAAGCTTACATTATCTGTAGCCAGAAGGGCTTAACAAAAATAGCAGCAAAAATCCAAAATAAAGCGTAGTGGCCAATCGACAAGCCCACAGGATATCGAGTAGAGAACGAAGCCCACTCCGTGAAGTCGTCGTAGTACTCTCCTTCTGGAACCTCCTGCTGATAATATTCCTCGCCCTCAACTGAGCAACATAGGCGTAAAGCCGTGAGTGCATTGGTACTCAGCAAGTCGTTTGTAACAAATGAATGTAATATAATATGCAAGGCTTACCAATGGAAGGCTGAAAGGTTAATTTGCATAGAAGACATTTCACAGTAAATAGGATAAATAGATTGAAAGCGAACTTTAAATGAAAACAATAATAATAAATAATCAAAGGAATAAACGATAAAACCACTTGTGAACACCTACTCACAAGTTAAACCAATGGTGAACAACCTGTTGTAACATCCTGATTTTTGGGGATTTTTAAAACCTTGAATTTAAAAATAAATTTTTGAAATTTTCCTGAATTTTAATCAAGCTTAAATTGAATTTTCAAAATTTTAAATAATTTAATGTGATTAAATTAAACCTCAACATTAGCTGAAAATATTTTAATTGAGTTCCTTGTGTCACAAGAAATTTTCTGAAATTTTTCTGTAACTAAATTAAGCTTCAAATGAATTTTAGAATTTTAAAATGATTTAATCTGAGTAAAATAAACATTAACATAAGTGGAAAATATTTTATTTGGATTCTGTAGGTCTCAAGAAATTTTCTGGTATTTTTGGTGAATTTTTGAGATTTATTTGCCATTTTCTAGAGCTCTTGGAATTTTATTTGAATTTTCTGAAAAGAAGTTAATCAGGGAAAATCCCTCAGCCTTCGGATCTCCTCCCGCGACACGCGTCGCTCATCCCCGGCCCCTCTCCCCGCCATCTCTCGGCCGTTCCCGCCCGCACGATCGGCCGCCTGGTCGACGTGGCAACATCCCCGCCGCCCACTCTCGCGCGCGCCCCCGCCTAACCCTAGCCGCTGCCTCACTCCGCGCCTCGCCCACTCGCTCGCGCGCCAGCCGCCCGATGTCGCTCGTTGACACGCGGCAGCCATCCCGCATGCTCGCGCGCCTGCACCCGCCTCGCATCCCCGCCGCCCAGCGTGCCACGCGGCGACCATCGCGCCACGCTCGCGCGCGTCCGCCCCACTGCCCTAGCGCCCGCGCGCTCGCCCGCTCCCGCTCCCTCCTGCGCGCCGCCTCGGCCCGGCCCACCTCAATCCCGCGCGGCGCCTCTCTCCGCCGTTGGATCGCTGCCGTGCCACGCGGCGGCATCAGCCCAGCTCCCGCGCCCGCGCGCCGAGAAACCCTAACCCTAAACGCACCCCGCGCCCACACGTCCTCGTTCGTCCGATCTTCCCCGCGTCATCCTAGCCATCCGAGCCGTCCGCACCGCACCCCACCCGGACTCCACCGCAACCGTCCGATCCGCCCGCCCGTGCCACGCGTCGCCCTGCTCATGCCCGCGCCACCCGAACCCTAACCCTAGCGTCCGCCCGGGCTCCGCTCAATCGCAGCCGCCCGTGGTGCCACGCATCAGCCTCCCCGTCATCGTCTCCGATCCGGTTCCGCCCACGCGCCGCGTTCGATCCGGACATCCTCGGCGTGCGTGCCATAAAAGCCGCCGCCTCCTCGGTTCGCGTGCTTCACCCGAGCGCCGCCGCCGTGAACCCGCCGCCTCCACCTCTCTCCCGAGCGTTGCCTCCTCTGTTGTCGACGACCCCGTGCCGTGCGCAGTTGCCTCGCCCCGCCGTCGCCGGTGTCCTCTCCTCCCCGCTGGTGTCCTCGTCGGATCTGCGTCGCCCGTCCCCGTCGGTGGCACCGCACCCGCGCCAGTCACCGACTTGAACACGCCGCCTCTTCCGGTGAGTCGTCCCGTTACCTCCCTCCTCCGCCGTCGACGACCCCGCACTCACCGGCCCTCCTTCCCTCCGTCGCGCGTCGCGCTCACCAGGACTCACCCGCGCCAGCGCCCGTGGAGCACCGCCCCTCGGTCGCCGTGCCGCACCGGACGCGTCCGCCGCTCCCGCCTCGGTCCGCGCTCACGCCCGCGCGTCCGCGACGCCTCGTGCGCCATGCCGCCACGCGTCGCCCATCTGGCCGCTTTCTGCTCCCACGCCGCCGTATCTTCACCGCATGTCCAGATTTGGGCCGAAGGCCCAGATCGCGCCACGTGGACGCCCCCGCAGCCGTCGGATCTCCGCGCCCGAGCCGTGTCGCGTCAGCCCTAGGGCCACGTGGCATGACACGTGGCAGCCACGTCAGCGCCACATCAGCCATGAGCCGTCCCCCGAGCCACGTGGCAGCCACGTCAGCTGCCACGTCATCCCCGTGCCATGTGGCGCCATATGCGCGCGCCACGTCAGCCCTCCTCGCCGCGTCAGCACCCTCTCTCCCGCGTACACTGTTCCGTGCGCCGGGTCTACGATGGACCAAGTATCCCGTGGACCGGGTTCACAGCACAGTGCTATTTTAATTTTTTTTTCCCGATTTAATTCCTGATTAATTTTCCGAGAGCCCGTTCTCCTCCGTCCTAGCTCCGATTGACCCTGTTCTTTTTTCTAAACTCATCTAAAATCGAGCTCTAGCTTTTGGTTTAGGTTTTGTGATTTTGGAGTTCATTTGCTTGTTATTTTATGTATTTCTTTGGTTTCAGTCGTTTTCCCTCTCGCTAGATTCGGATTCCGGAGGAGCAGGTTCTACGCCCGAAGACCAGGAGTACCTCACTGAGCATAACCAAGACAAGTTGTGTCCTTTGATCATGTTGAACCCAGTTTGCAATCTATTATTTAATTATTTTGTTTTTAATTACATTGCATCGCTATTTTTATAAACCTTTGTACTGGTAGTTACAGTCCGATTGAATTCATCCCTCCTTAATAACTTTGATTATCATGATGCCATTGTCACCATAGGTTGGGAAACATACTAGTGATGCTAGATTATTGTCACATGGGTTGGTACGATAGATTGCTTAGCTTTGCTTATAATTACGATTGGGTTTATCATCACATGTGAATAATCTATACTTAATGATATATGGAACTGTGGTTGGTGCCATGTTTATTAAAATTTGTGCCATGACGTTGGTGCGTCATCGGCGGTGATTATACAAATTAGTTTTGCACTCGGGCGAGTGATCGTGCAGTAAAGGGGGAAGTGCAGGTGCACTTTGGGGGGATGTGGTAGTCTCGCCCGGGTAGACTTAAGGACTTCACTTTGTGCGCCATTGATCTGAGCTTTACCGTGCAAACCACATGTCTGGTATGGGACGGACCTGGCTGACTAATTTGGGAGGTTTCAACTTTAATCTTGCCATTGAGATGAACATGGTTGCTGATTTCCATGTGGCGCAAGGGGGGGTGTGATACGAAACCCTAGCGGGCGGATTGAGTTGTAACTGAACTTTGTAAAGGCCTTATTGTGATTATCTTTAACGTGAGGATTATCACATCGTGTGGGTACAGTTGTGCAACCTCTGCAGAGTGTAAAACTATTCGAATAGCCGCGTCCTCGGTCATGGACAATGCTCGGTGATTTCACACGATGGGTAGTTATTTCTGAAAACTGGTGGATTGTGGTTGGTTAGTGCGTGGTTAATGCACTGTTGGTTTAGCTTATGGATGGGAGGTCCATGAGCGGTTGGTTTAGCTTGTGGATGGGAAGTTCGCAAGGGGTTATTTCAATTCCTTTGATTATGTATTTATTACTGTTTTATTTAAAGTTCGCCTTCAATCTATTTATCGTATTTCAACCGTCATTTATGCAAATTAACCTTTTAGCCTTCCTTTGGTAAGCCTTGCATACTATATTGCATTCATTTGTTACGAACGACTTGCTGAGTACCAATGTACTTACGGCTTTATACCCAATGTTGCTCAGTTGAGGAAGAGAAGTATCACCAGCAGGATGTTCTAGAAGGAGAGTACTTCGACGACTTCGCAGATTAGGCTTCGTTCTCCACTCGATAGCCTGTGGGATTGTCGATTGGCCACCGCGCTTTATTTTGGATTTCCGCTGCTATTCTTGTTAAGCCTTCGGGTCAGTCTATTGTAAGATTGACCATAAGGTTGTACCTTTTGAGATTTATTGATATTTGATTTTTTCCTTTATTATATCGTGTATATGGTTGTGATTTCATCTATGTTTGACTGTGTGCACTAGCATAATCCTGGGACTAGTGCAGAATACACAGAGAGACCAAATTTGCATATTCGGGTCTCGACACCTATCCATCTCCAACATAAACCACCAAGTTTAAAAGATAACACTAACCCTCGTGTGAAATCATCGAGCATTGTCCATGACCGAGGACGCGGCTATTCGAATAGTTTTACACTCTGCAGAGGTTGCACAACTGTACCCACACGATGTGATTAGCCTCGATCTCAGGAAATCACAACAATGCCTTTACAATGCTCTACCTCAACCCAATCTTGCCCGCTAGGGTTTCGCATCACACCCCCCTTGCACCACATGGAAATCAACAACCATATCCATCACAATGGCAGAATTGAAATTGAAATATTACAGATTAATCAGCCAGGTCTATCACATTCTAGACATGTGGTTTGCACGATTAAGCTCAGATCAATGGCGCACAAAGTTAAGCCCTTAGCATTACCCGGGCGAGGCTACCACATCCCGTGAAGTGCACCTGCACTTCCCCCTTTACTGCACGATCACTTGCCCGAGTGCAAAACCAAGTTTGTGTCTCCCTGCCAATAACACACCAATGCCATGGCACAAAATTTTAATAAATGTGACACCAACCACAGTTCCATATTTCATTAAGTCAAATTAATAATTCACATGTGATGATGGAACCAATCGTAAATTAAGCACATCTAAGCATCTAATTGTACCAACCCATGTGACAAATAATCTAGCATCACTAGTATGTTTTCCAACCTAAGGTGACAATGGTATCATGACATTCCAAATTATCAAGGAGGGATAGATTCAATTGGGACGATAACTGCCAATACAAGGGTTTGAATAAAAATAACGATGCAACGTAATTTAAAACAAAATAAATAAATAATATATTGCAAATTGGGTTCAACTTGATCAAAGGATACGACTTGCCTTGGTTATGCTCAGCGAGGTACTCCTGGTCTTCGGACGTAGATCCTGCTCCTCCAGAATCCGAATCTAACAAGAGAGAAAACGACTGAAATAAAAAAACACATAAAATAATAAGAAAATGAACTCCAAAAATCATGAAACTAGAACCAAAAGCTATAGCTCAATTTTAGATGAATTTAGAAAAAAGAACGGGGTCAATCGGAGTTAGGACGGAGGAGAACGGGCTCTCGAAAAATTTAATCTAAAGAAAATCAAGAAAATTGAAAAAGGTTACTGTGCTGTGGACCGAGCGCACGGGGGAACCAGTCCACCATGGACCCGGCACACGGAACAGTGTCACGCCAAGCGCGCGGGCGTGGCTGACGTGGCACGCGCTGGTGCTGCCATGTGTCAGCTGACGTGGCACGCTGACGTGGCACCGGGGCTCGGGTTTTCCTGACGTGGCGCTGACGTGGCATGCCACGTGGCAAGCCACATGGACTAGGGCTGACGTGGCTGCCGCGTCAGCTAGGGCTGATGTGGCAGGGCTCGGGCGCGGGCGGCAGCAGCGAGATCCAACGGTTGTGGGTGGGACGCGCGACGCGATCTGAGCCCTCGGCTCAGATCTGGATGGGTGGCGGTGATGAGGCGGCGCGGGGCAGGACGGCAGCCGATGGCTGACATGTGGCTCGGGGCTCGCTACGCAAAGTGTCGCGCGGCGCGAGTGCGCGGGCGCGGAGCAAGTCTGGGCGCGGGGACCGAGGGCAGAGCGGGAGCGCGGGGTTCGACAGATGCGTGCGACGTGGAGGGCGACTCGGCGATGGGGAGGCGACGCGAGCGAAGGGGCTCACCGGCGAGGTCTTGGCGACGGCAACGGCTCCGGCGGCTGCGGGCGGGCTCCGGCGACGGCGCGTACTCTGGCGTCGGCGCGGCGCGAAGCGAGGACGGAGGCGAGAGCGGCGGCGACGGGCAAGCCACGCGAACCGAGGCGGCCACACGGGTTTTATCACGCGAACCGAGGCATCCAGATCGGTTACGGCGCGGGGCGCGGGCGGGCGAGGTTTGGACGGTCCGGATGACGCGCGGGAGAGATCGAACGGGCGAGGGCGCGAAGCGGGTTAGGGTTAGGGTTAGGGTTGATGCGGGGCGAGCGGTGCAGACGGCAGGGATTGCGCCGCGTGGCAGGAGGCCAGGATCGAGCGGCGGTGGAAGGGGCGGGGTCGATCGGTCGGCGGAGGCGGGGAAGCGGGAAAGGGTACGGCGGCGGTGGGGAAGCGGGCCGGATGGCCGACGCGTGGAGGCGGCGGGATCCGACGGCTGAGCGGCGGCGGGGAATTTATTTTCTTTTTGTTTTTCCAGAAATCCAATTAAACATCTAAAAGCTCTAGAAAATAGCAAATAAATCCCAAAAATTCACCAAAAATACCAGAAAATTTCTTGAGACCTGAAGAATCCAAATAAAATATTTTTAACTGATGTTAATGTTTATTTTAATCATATTAAATCATTTAAAATTCTAAAAATTCGTTTAAAGCTTGAATTAATTCTAGAAAATTCCAGAAAATTCATTTTTAAAATCTTGGCTTTAAGAATTGCAGAAAAACAGGATGTTACAGAGAGGAGATGTGTTACCTAAGGCAAGGCAGCAGCAGTAGATGACACATGCTACGGTGACGGCGACAGATGGTGTCGAGAGAGGGAGTCGAGAGAAGAAAGGTGATGTAGTTGTACACAAGAGTAGTGAGTTTGATTTTTGCCCTAAATGTCTATATATATAAGACTATTATCACAAACAGTTTTTAAAAAATAATCATTTGTGATATAAGACATCACAGACAACTAATATAAAAAAACATATGTGATGGTATTTGTGTTACAAAACATCTGTGATAGTTCATACATTACAGATGGTTTTTATTACGAATTGTCTTTGATGTATCATAAACGATTTGTGTAAAAAAATCATATGTGATAAGTAGGTCATCATAGACAATTCTTACCATAGGTTACAACATAGACGGTTATGCTTGTAAAACCATCTAAGATAACTACATTGTAGCTTAACACTGATGGATTCTATAGAACCGTCTATGATGAAGCGTTTAGTATGACCTTTTCTATAGTAGTGTCTCATGCTTAAGGAAGCATGTTAGCTATTAATATGGCTTATCTCTTGTGGGTAAAACTGTAAAATCTCTACAGAGTACAAAACTATTCAAACAGCTATGCTCACAGTCAAGGGTGGGCAATGTGCTCTTTCACATAGTAGATCTTTGGTTTTGGTTTGAATATAAATGTTCTACAACTCAAAAGTGGTTGGAACTCTCAGGAGTATGTCCTGGCACATGGAGCTAGTGTGGGTGGATGGAACCAGTAGTCTTAAACTTTGGTGGTTCGAGTCTGTCTACTAGTGTAGGTAGTTCGAACCTTCATTAGAAAATTTATGTTAATTTTGCTATTGTAATTACTTTGTTAAATTGATGCTTTAGAAATTTATAATGGTAATTGAACTTAAAAATACTACTTTGTGCAAAAGAACCATATTAACCTTCTTTTGTTAAGCCCTGCATATAATTGCATTTTCCCAAGACTTGCGGAGTATTTTATATGCTCACATGCTACACTCATCAGAGCACTAGCAAGCCATGGCTCCATGCGCCACTCACCGCCAGTTGTGCCACATCAGTGCACAGACCGACGTGGCAGCCATATGGTGCCACGCGGTGCACCACCTCAACGCCACCACGCCGACCTAGGCACTATGCCACGCAAGCCATGAACCTGGTCCACCGTAGACTAGGCATCGTCCATAGACCCAGTCCACAAACCTAGGCCCACTTGTCAGTCTCACTATCCCTTTTCTTTACAAAAATTAAGTGGCCAAAAACTTAATTCCCCACTTACGTCATCATGACGCATTAAACCCGAATTTTCTTTAGAAAAATAATTAAGCCAAAATCAATATTATTTGCGGAAATCATAAATATCTTTTTCTTTAGAAAAATAAATCCAAGAATTCTATTTAATCTTTTCTGTCTCATTTTCTTAGTTTTAAAACTCCCGAGAGCCCATTCTCCTTCATCCTAACTCCAAATGAACCAATTCTTTTTTTCTAAACTCATCTAAAATCCTAATCTACCCATTTCTGACTTTCTTTTGAAATTTTGAGTTTATTTGAATATACTTAGTTTGTTTGGTTATTTTCACATGTAGACTATAATGTTTCCATGGAGTACTACTTTGACGACTCTCACTAATCCACACAGTAAGGCAAGTTACACACCTTGATAATGTTGATCCTAGTTATAAATGAAATTATGTTATTTTAAATTATTCTGTATGCTTATGTTTATTCAATGTATTTTAATTTTAGTTTTAAATACTTAGTTAATGTCTTGTGATCTTCAAATAAAACTCTATTTAGTACACTAGTATTAGCTGGAACAATTTATAGAACTGCTTAGACCTGCTTACAGATAATTTTAGGCTTGGGATAAAGTTTTCATATAAAATGATGAGTTTTAAAATGTATACTTGATTTTGGTGAGTCAAGAAGGACTATGAAATATTTGACAAAGAAAAATAAAAATCCTGATTTAGACTTAGGCAAATGGTTAGGTGGTGGGTGCTTACTGGCACATGTTGTTGCTTAGCGTGGCATGAATGTGAGCGTGGCGTAAGCCACGAGAAGTCTCATATGGCACAAGAGGGGACCCTAACTTAGTGAATTCTATGTTGTGGTGAAACCTTAGCGAGGACGTGACCAAATTGATGGCTTTGCATTGTAAATGTCTTATTATGATTTAATCATATCTTGTGGGTAAATTTATACCACACTCTACAGAGTATATAAACTATCCTGGATAGCCGTGTCCATAGTCATGAGTATACCGAGTAAAATTTTTCATGGATTAGATGTTGCTTTTCAAAAACTAGTTTAAATGAACTTGTTGGAATCCTTTTGGAGAAAGATGGTCCGGATGGAATACCCGTATTTATACTAGTGTTATGTTACACCTACACTAATCATATTAATTTATTTAAATTACTATTTTTACTTATTGTATTAAATTCAATAATTTCACATCTATTTACTGTGTTTATTTAAATAGGGCTTACGCTCAAATAACCCTATATGCCTTCACTTGTTGCCTTTATATTAATAATGCATTTTTCCGTGTAACTTGTGGAGTATATTTTTGTGCTTACCCTTGCTTAATTTTTTTTGCTCAGAGGACCACTTTGTTTACTATCTTCCATTGTTGTTTATTTTATATTTGGCCTATGGGCCGTGGAGATGTAAAATTTGGCCATAAGGGCCGTACTCTTTTATTTAATAAAGTTTATCATTATGCATGATATATATCCCTAGTACGATTGTATGGGCTAGCTTTTTCTAGACTAGGGTGATTGACATAGAGGATTCATAGGTGTTATTTCTGGGTCCAAAACATAGCGCTGCCTTGAACTGGGCGATGAAGACACTATCACAGAAAGCCTAATAATAGACGCCAAATCACAAACGGTTTCACAAAACCGTCTGTGATGTACACTATCACAAACGGTTTTAATTTGGCGACCGTTTGTGTTGCTGAAGAAATATCACATACGGTTCTTATCGATGAACCGTTTGTGATACTGGAATATCACAAACGGTAGTTAAAAACCGTCTGTGATATTCCAGTATCACAGACGGCTCATCGATAAGAACCGTCTGTGATAATCCTGCTATGTATTTATTGCGCCGCTGAGACCGCATCTGTCTTCATTTCGATCCAGATCTAGCTGGTGCTGCAGCTAGAGGCGGCAAGGCTTTTAGACCATTTAATTTGGTGAAAGGAAGCTTATTTGGCAGGAGAGCTTTGAAGAATCATCAAGTTCTTGGTTGCCCTACAAATGGTTAGTAATGAAATTTATTTTTGGTTGCAATTCGAAATTTAGATCTAGCTAATTAATTAATTTTTGGTGACTGTTATATATATACTTTGAAGATCTAGCTAATTTAGATTTAGCTAGCCTCAATGCATATGGTATATATGTAGTAATAATTAATTAGTTTAATTTTAATACTAAGTTATTATATATGTGCATAATATAGGGCCGAAGCTAGATGTATACCGCAAACCGTGTGAGTGAAGAATACATTCATGGTGTGTCTGCTTTTACAAGAGCTGCTGAGGAGGATATGTTGAATAAGGGGGTGGAATATATGTATTTTCCATGCACTGACTGCGAGAATTTAAAAATGTTTAAGAATCGAGAGCAGATTGAAGCGCACTTGATTCGGATGGGTTTCAAAAAGGAGTATACGTGTTGGACCAGTCATGGCGAAGTCAATGATATACCACCGGATGACATCGCCGGTGAAGTCAATGATATGTCGCCGGATGACATTGCCGGTGAAGTCAATGATATGCCGTCGGATGATGACTGTGGTTTGGATTCGGATAGGCTGAACGATAATAATCTGGATCAGATGCTTGTGATGTAGAAGAGAACTATGATAAGAGAGAGTATATTAAATTCCGAGGCTTGATGGAGGACTCGGAGAAACCTTTCTTCACATGCTGCAGGTCAAAGTACACGAAGTTGTCAGCTGTGCTTGAACTGTTGAAATTGAAGGCAAGCAACGGTTGGTCCGACAAGAGTTTCACGGCGTTGCTAGGTCTTTTAGCGGATATGCCTCTAGAGGGAAATGAGTTGCCTAAAACCACATATAAAGCCAAGAAGGTTCTTTGTCCATTGGGAATGGAAGTAGAAAGAATACATGCATGTCTGAACGACTGTATCCTCTACCGTAAAGAGTATGCAAACATGCATGTATGTCCGGAGTGCAACACATCCCGATACAAACGTAACAATCAATCAGATGATGATGGCGAGGAAACAGAGGTGAAGCAAGGACCTCCTGCAAAGATGGCATAGTATCTTCCTATAATTACCCGTTTGAAGTGGTTTTTGTGAATTCAAAGGAGACAAAACTGTTGCGATGACACTCAGTGGAGCACAAGAAGGATGGAATGCTGAGACACCTTGCTGATTCCACCCAGTGGAGATACATCGATAGGTGTTTTGCAAATTTTGGTACAGAACCGAGGAATATAAGGTTTGGATTGAGTACAGATGGAATGAATTCTTTCAGTAGCATGAGCAGCCGACATAGCACTTGACCCGTGACTCTCTGCATTTATAACCTTCCTCTTTGGTT
This sequence comes from Melocanna baccifera, assembly GCA_036346265.1. NCBI lineage: Eukaryota > Viridiplantae > Streptophyta > Magnoliopsida > Poales > Poaceae > Melocanna > Melocanna baccifera. Next base: position 20,463,029 of record CM070698.1, read on the forward strand.
GTATATGAAGCGAAAGTATATTTTGCTGTCGATACTTATTCAAGAGCCAAAGCAACCTGGGAATGATATTGATGTATACCTAGCGCCGTTGGTGGAAGATCTAAAAGTACTGTTGAACGAAGGGGTACAGGTATGGAATGCATACAAATGAGAGAACTTCACTTTACGCTTCTTATTATTCTGCACTATAAATAATTATCCTGCCCTTGCTAACCTGTCGAGCTAAAGTACAAAAGGTGCCAAAGCTTGTACTCACTGCTTAGATAATACCAAGAGTATGTGGCTAAAATACTCAAGCAAAACTGTGTACATGCGTCACCACCGGTTCCTTCGGAGGGCTCACCCATACCGCAAGATGAAGAAACAATTTGACGGAGAGAAGGAGGATGGTTCAGCTCCAAGGCATTTAAGCGAAAAAGAGGCTTATAATATGGTTAAGGATTTAGATGTTGTCCTCGGAAAGGGACGTAAATTGAGGGGTCGTGAGAAGAACATCTGGAAGAAGAGATCAATATTTTGATATTTACCTTATTGGGAGTACCTAGATGTTCGACACTGCATCGACATCATGTACGTAGAAAAGAATGTATGTGACAGCTTGATTGGTCTCTTTTCTTACGGAACATTCATCATAAAACAAAGGACGACGTCAACGTACAGCTTGACTTGGCTGATATGGACATCAGGTCTGAGTTAGCACCGAGAAAAATAGATAATGGACGAACGTACCTTCCCCCTACGTGTTACACTCTGTCCAAGGCCGAGAAAATAGAACTGTGCCAGTGCTTGCATGGTGTCAAAGTTCCGTCTGGTTACTCCGGCAACGTGAAGAAACTTGTTTCGATGCAAGATTTGAAGTTAAATGGAATGAAGTCTTATGATTATCATGTGCTGATAACAGAGATGCTCCCTATTGCAATTCGGAATATTTTGCCGATCAAAGTCCGAAAGACAATCATGTGGCTATGTTATTTCTTTAACGCAATTGCTCAGAAGGTCATCAAAATCCTGCAGTGGAGGCAGGAGGACGAACAGGCATTCCTGCGGGACACCGCCCTGCCATTTGCCACGATCCGAGACGAGCGTGCTCGAAATTGGATTAGAGCGAAGTCATCTACCATGTCGTCGGAGGACATCTCCTTCCGGAACCCTGCAGACCAGGAAGTGTCCCACCGCCTGGTAAGATATCGAACTACGTAGATTGTAATTACTCCACAACTTCCCTAAAAAGTAAATGACATGTCGGGCTCTTGTAGGATACACTGAGTGTCGAATCTTCCCAAGGATCATTCCAATCAACTAGGGAGAAAGATATACTCTCCGCAGCACTGGAAAACAAGGAGCACTCAGGTCGTACGAGAGACGTTGGTTTTTATGTTCCTTGCAAACAAGGTTTCTTAGATAACTCCGAATTGTATCGGAGTAGGAAGAGAAACAAAGCCGAGCGTGACGCACGGCTACGAGAGGAGATCAAGGCATCTCTTAGAGAGGAGCTTGCTGATTACATCAGAGATGAGGTTAGAAGATGTACAGAAGAAAATCAACAGGTCACCACCGCCGCTCCTGTGCTAGCCAACCCCCCAACCATCGGAGTAGCTGCGCGTCCAATCCTACGACGGAAAGCGAGGGCAGATTTCTTGTGGACGACATCCAGGATGCTAGGAAGTGCAAGCTCCAAGTCCTGGCATATCCGTCCAGTCACGGGGCCGTGGTGCATGGTGCACCTTTAGCGCCAGGCTACGGAAAAGTGAATGTGGATGGTGTGCATACCAATTTCGAGGTCGTCCCGCTACTGAAGCCCCCCAACGATGAGCTCGTGACTCTAGGGCAAACCATTGGAACCTTCAACTAGTGGCCCAAAAGCGACATCTGCCTAAAGGCTTCTTCACTGGTGGCAGGTCCACAAGGGCAATTCGAACCACAGCTACTTGCACTGGTGCTATCTCCACAAGGCCTATCTCCACCACCGCTACCTGCACTGGTGATGAGTCCACGGGAGCTATTCCCGGTGTAACAACTTCCACTGGTGCTACCCTTACAGTCGACATACAGCCGAGGTAGTAAGGACAGCCGAGGCAGCAAGGGCAAAGCAAAGAAGGCTGATGATGATATCCCGTACCTGGCATTGGCCCCCAAATTCATGCTTGGCGAGCCGCTGATCGACCCGATAAAGCGCCTCCCAACCCTACCAGTTAGTTACAAGCAATTACACACTTGGTATATGGAACAATCCAATAAGGCAGAGGGAGAACGGCGCTCAGGTATCACTATCAAATTCGGGCCGGATCATTTACAGCACAACATTCAAGATTGTGTCTTCATGGTGACATTTGAGGATTTATTTGATCTTTACACGCTCAACGCTCTCGACGCCTCACTCATTCGATGCTGGACGTTGTAAGTGTGTACAATTATAGTCTCTGTTCATGTCATACCGATAAATGTCATATATAATTTGTTGATTTCGTGTGTATATATATAGATACATGGTGACTGAAGCTAGATCATCCAGATCATTAGTTGGTTTCTTGGACCCACACTTGGTCGCCAGGCATGCCATCAACGAGGGTGCTGGCTTCGTCGAGAGATACATTGTAGCAGCACTGGTGGCTTACCACGATAAGACATATGTACCTATGCCCTACAATTAGGAGTTTCATTGGATTTTAATAGTAATTATACTAAAATAGAACAAGGCAATATATCTTGATTCCCTATGTAAGAATAAAACCGACTACATAGTTGTCGGCGAAGTAATCGATAGGTAAGCACATTTTCTCCATACATACCTATATTGTACTCTTTCTTTCCTTCCGAATGACTAAGGTCAACTTTTTCAAATCACGTAGGGCGTTCGTGAAGTACGTTAAAATGGCAAAGCTCTCGACGCAAGGGGCCAAAGTCCTGACACATGTTCGATAGTTTAAGGTATTTGCTAGTACATATTAATTAATCCTATGCAACAGTTGGTAGTAATGCCTCTTGAATTAACACATTCTATTTTTTGCAGTGTCACCAGCAGCCGCCGGGCAACACGTGTGGATTCTACGTTTGCCACCATATGAGACTACTCCTCGATTCCTCGAAGATCACCAATTCTAATTATAAGGTTTGTCAATATTTTTATAATTACTTCATACTTATCAGGTTATATATATACGCATATTGATATTCCTATCGACAGGCTGTGTCCATCCCGACAACTGCATTGAAACAGCCTGACCTTGCAGCAATTCGAGGATAGTGCGCGTACTTTTTGGTGGTTAAAGTCATAAATTCAGCTGGAGAGTTCTACAACGTAGAATAATTTGTTATTGCTCTTATCACTCCGGAATCGAGATCTCGCGAAAGGAACTGTCCATAATCAACGACTTGTCAGGCTGCACAAGCAATACTTGGATGGTAATCATGCACTATCCAAGTATTGCTTGTGCAGCCTAACAAGTTCGTGGATTATGGAACTATTTCTTTCGCGAGACCTCGATTCTGAAGTGATAGAGCAATAAAAAAATACAATTTTACCTCCTAAGTGCAAATGCAATGTAGATCTTTCGTAATTGTGTATTTGTTAATGGATATTTTATTTTATTTCAATTAATTGATTTGCAAAATAGATGTTTTATGTTTGTGAAATGAATTGCGATGTGAATTGGATGTTTTATGTTTATGAAATGAATTGAGATGTGAATTGGATGTTTTATGTTTGCGAAATGAATTGAGATGTGAATTGTATGTATACATGTACATATTCATCTGCTTGTTTCAAAAGGCATAGCTAGCATTTCCTGAGGTTAGCCAATAAATAGAAATAAATTTAGGGGTAGAGTAGAATATCACAGATGATTTGTAACTAAAAACTGTCTGTGATAGATATAATCATAAACGGTTTATAACTAAAAACCGTCTGTAATTATATCTATCACAGACGGTTTTTAATTACAAACCGTCTGTAATATTTACACCACAGACGATTCAAAAACCGTCTGTGATAACCTTCGATTATCACTGACCCATAAATTCAGACGGTTCAGAAAACCGTCTGTGATGACGTTTTTAAACCGTCCGTAATATGGTTTTCTGTAGCAGTGAGACGACGATCATCCTACGACCCAGGATGGGACAGACCTTGTCGGACTTGGGCAAGATGGCCAAGTCAGCGCTCTCGATATTGCCCACCTTCTCCAGTTGTTCCAGGAGGCCCCTCTTCATGAGAGAGCCTAACAACCTTCTCGGGGTCTCCTCCCCCACGATGTCCTTCCGAGAGGTGGTGGTCCCACCTTCTTGCCGGAAGAGCGAGCAAGCATTGTGGCCTTCTTCGTGGTTATGATGCGTGGTTCTAGGTGTTGAAGTGCAAAGTCCTCGACAAGAGCACTAAACGGTCCTGAGCGACGCTAGGTAAGGCCCCCGGGTGGTCCCGGGCGACGCAAAGGCAAGGCTCCCAACAGGTCCTAGGCAGTGAGAGAGGAGCCCCCTGGGCAGTCCTAGGTAGTGCGAGGTGAGGATCCCTGGGTGGTCCTAGGCAATGCAAAGGTAAGGCCCCCGAGCGGTCCCGGGCAATGCAAGGTGAGGATCCTCGGGTGGTCCTGGGTGATGGAAGGCTAAGACCCTTGGGCAGCCTTGGTTGGCACGAGCAGAGGTCCCTCGGTGGTCCTAGGCGGTGTGTGGTGAAGTCCCCTAGGGCAATCCCCAATGCGCGAAGGCAAGGCCCCCGGACGGTCTGAGCGATGTGAGGCGAGAACCCCAGGTGATCTCGGGTGGCGCAAGGCAAGGATCCCCGGGTAGTCCAAAGTGGCGTGAGGCGAGGCCCTTGGGTGGTCCCAAGTGGCGCAAGGCGAGGGCCCCTAGGGGGTCCCAAGCAGTGGTTGGGGAGCACATGGAGGAGATGTGGACTGGGCAGAGGAGATTCGAAGTGGAGCTGGGTGAAGGAAGAGATGAGTAAAGGGGAGTGATTGGGGAGCTAGGGTACACTAAGCCAAAGCCGACGTCGGCATGAACTACCAACCAAGGTCTGCTCCAACACTAAGGTATCTTGATGTTTTGTCAGGTCGTTGTATGTTACCGGGAGGATCATTGGCTCGAGGCCACACGCCGACCCCTTCCTTAGGTCTAGCACCGACCCAGATGAACAATGGACAACTGTCCGGATCGACGAGGGGTTACTATTAGCGGAGGGTCCCCGCTCTAACTCGAGCCCACGACCACCCCAGAAATACAACACCTATTGGAAGGTCTACTCCAAATGAAGTCCAAAAGTCAACCTCAGCGAGGTCCACAAGACCAACTGTAGTGGGGTCCGTGGCCAACCTCGATCGAGGTATGCAAGACCAACTCCAAAGGGATCCGAGGCCGACCCTAGCCGAGGTACACAAGACTAACCCCGGAGGGGTTTGAGGCCGACCCTGGGTGAGGTCCGGGGCAACCACGAATAGAGCCGAGATACGCAAGACCAACCCCGACCGAGGTACGTAAGACCAACCCTGGAGGGGTTCAGAGCCGACCCCACGGTTGGTCCGGGGTCGACCCCAAAGGAAGTCTGAGGCTAACCTTGGATGGAGTTCAAAGCCAGCCACGCATTGACCCTGAACGGGGTCCGAAGCTAGCCACGAACCAACCGCGGAGTACTGGACGTGGCAGGCCTACAAGGGGCAAATGGCGTAGATACTCCTAGAAGTAAGCTAGGCTTTAAAAGCAAATTTGTAACTTCACTCGCCTTCTTTTCTTTATAAATAGGACCTCTTATAATTAGAGAGAAGACGGTCATTTGTACTTCTAGACATTCATATTGAATAAACTTAATTATTCTTCTTGTGCCTCCCTATATCCTCAGCGATCTCCATATCCTACCTAGGTGCTTCTAAGTTTATTTTCACATCTTCGTATCGCTGACAGGAGTAAACTATGATTTGAAGAAAACTTCTTGCTGCAGCTAAGCTGTTAGTTTGACCAACAATTGAGCTAGCGAATAGCCAGTCGGTCATGTGGACGGCGAGGAGGTGGCGACGCAGGTGGTCTCTTCCTCCTGCTGCTCCTCCTAATCGCCCGTACGCATATACATACTCCGATCGATCCATCCATTATCGACCAAAGTATACATGCATACAGGTACATGTCATGCGCCCATGCCATCGCCCAAGCTAGCTTGTATATATATATGAGCACAGCTCCAGCTCCAAAAGCCACATGCTTACGCTGTTTCCTTCATCAATGGCTCAGGCAATGGCTAGACACACCATGCTTACGCTGGTTCTGATAACTGCCCTCTCTTCCCTCGTCAGTGGCTCAGCCAAAGCCACGGCGCACGCCGGCATGCCTCTCTGGGTGCGACCCAGAGACCGGCAGCTCCTCGGCCTGACTGTGGGCGGTGTGCCAGTCGACACCGTGGTGGCGAAAGACGGCAGCGGTAACTACACCACCGTCAGCGCGGCCGTGGCAGGAGCGCCACGGAAGAGCCGGAACAAGAAGTATGTAATATACATCAAGAGGGGTACGTACAAGGAGAACGTGGAGATATCGAAGAGGAACGTTATGCTACTCGGCGACGGAATCGGTCAGACCATTATCTCCGGCAGCCGGAGTAATAAAAGCGGGTACTCCACGGCCCTCTCGGCCACCGTCAGTAAGTGTTCTTGGCTTAACTAATCTGCATGTTAATTTCCTCCTGTCTCTCGAGCTTAAGCTTTTGCGTGCAGGCGTGAAAGGCCACGACTTCATGGCGCGAGACCTCACCATAGAGAACACGGCGGGCCCGACGGCCAATCAAGCGGTGGCTCTCCTATCGAAGTCCAAACGCTCTGTCCTCTACCGCTGCGAGCTGCTGGGATATCAAGACACGCTCTTCGCCGAGAGCAACGTCCAGTTCTACCGGGACTGCGAGATCTCCGGAACGGTGGACTTCGTGACCGGCAATGCCAAGGCGGTGTTCCAGCGCTGCTTCCTCTTCGCGCGCCGCCCAGATACCGAAGCGTACAACGTCATCACCGCCCAAGGCCGCAACGGTCCCGACCATGCCTCCGGTTTCTCCTTCCAGAACTGCAACGTGACGACACGCGAAGATCTCAACGGCGTGGACACTTACCTGGGGCGGCCGTGGAAGAACCATTCTCATGTGGTGTTCATGCAGAGTTTCCTCGACAAAATCGTGCATTCTGAAGGGTGGGTGCCGTGGAAGAAAGGCGAACACGTCGAAGAGACTTCGCGTACAGTCTCGTACGGTGAGTACATGAACACGGGCCCCGGGGCAAAGGTGAGCGGGCGCGTGAAGTGGCCCGGGTTCCACGTCATCCAGGATGCTGGTGAAGCTGTGAAGTACACGGTGGATCAGTTCATCAAGGGGAGCGAGTGGCTGCCGGGCACTGGAGTCGAGTACAAGCGCGGCCTGTAGTGCTGTGTTCATGTCGCGTTAACAACTTTTAGTGCTGTGATCATCTCTATCTATCTATCTATTGTTAGAAATAATCTTGATTAGTTTTTTTTATTTGGGTGCTCTAGGTGGTATGCTGTGTCTGCCACAGTGAGCAAGTTCGTGTCCTTTGTGTATCTGTATGGCCCTTTCTTCGTCTTCCACCTTGAACGTGAATGTGTCCACCAGATTAAGCGCGTGAGGGAGTCATATCGTTGATCAACTCCAATATATATGATCCAATTAATAAATAAAACTTGAGTTGATCCAGTGCGTACGTGGATGCATGCATTGTTTTCTTCATTTTGTGCGTGCGTTTAGCGTGTTGGATATCAAAGTAAGATACATCCAAGCTCACTGTTACAATATATTAAACTACATAAAATTTATATGTTACACTTTTTGGTGTTGTATCACCTCTTCTAATTCGATCAAAGCTGGAGATAGGATGAATGTGACAAGAGACGGCACAGACAGCACTGCAGGCAGCAAGCACCACGCATGCTATATTAAGTAGACATGCAGTTAAAGGAAAAGAATAAGTGATTAGAAAGAGGGAGCAAACATGCACGAAATATCCCAAAAGAATTTGTGTGTCATTAATTAGCATGGGTGTTTGGTATTGCGTTTGCATTCACTCATGTGGTAAGTTGTAGTGCTGGTGTAAGGTGTTCGGGGACGGGACCATGCATGTGTGTGAGGGCAAGTCTTATGATTTGTGCCTTTCAAAAACAAAATTAGTCTTCTTCTTTAATTGTGCAATGTATGCTATATATATGCGTGTGTTGCAAATAATGTACAAAAAAATAGAGACAAGAGATATGAATTTTTACGTAAAAAAACCCTTACAGAAAAAACCACGGACGTTCAAAGACAAATCACTATAATGAGAAGAGATTACAATAGAGCACTTCTCATGAGGCTGCATCTTCCTATGAACCAGTAGGGTACATATAAAGTGTGAGGGAAAAGAATTCCACACGGAGAGAAAACCAAATCAAAGTCAGTTGCTACAGATTGATACCACGTATAATACAAATTGTGTATACACCTGCTATGCCACGTCTGGCATCAGGCGATGAAGTATTCTTCACGGACACAGTACGAATTCAGATCAGCTTTTCAATAATCTCCACCTTAAGCCGAATTCTCTCTAGTAGTCAAAGAATATGCTAAACTCCTCTAATAAAATCAACATAAACATCTTGAGTGCCGAAAGTCCAAAGGACTAGTAAGTAATACCAACTAAATCTGAGCAAAACTCAAACTTAGATGCAGAAACTGGCTTTGTCAACGTATCAGCTAGATTATCATGAGTATTTATCTTGCAGACTTTAATATCATCTTGAGTAATGACACCTCGAAGTAGTCATACATGATATCAATGTGATTTGTTCTCTCATAGAATATTTAATCTTTTATAAGGCAAATAGCACTCTGACTGTCATAAAATATTGTAGTGCAAAATATACTTCCACAAAGCTCAATAAATAAACCTCTTAACTAAATAGCTTCTTTGCAAGCTTCAGAAATAGCCATATACTCAGTTTCTGTAATAGACAAGGCAACGGTAGCTTACAAACTTGCTTTCCAACTTATGGCACACCCTCGAACAATGAACACATAACCAATGAGAGATATTCTTTTATCCAAATCTCCAACAAAATCAGAATCCACATAATCAACAAGTCCATCTCTTATCCTCTCAAACTATAAACAAGCATTAGATGTGCCCTGCAGATATCTGAAAATCCATTGAACTGCTTTCCAATGCTCTTTTCTAGGATTAGTCATGTATCTACTAACCACACTTAATGATTGAGATAAATCGGGACGAGGACATACCATAGTATACATAAGCGAATCAACTGCACTCGCATATAAAACTTTAGATATGTATTCAACTTCATTATTAGATTGTGGACATGACGCTGAAGAAAGTCTGAAATATACAGCTAAGGAAGTATTCACAAGTTTGGCCTTATGCATGTTGAAACGATGAAGAACTTTATCAATATACCATTTTTGACTTAGATATAATTTGTCAAATTGTCTATCTCTAATGATTTTCATACCAAGAATCTTCTTTGCTGCACTGATATCTTTCATCTCAAATTCACTACTTAATTGTGTTTTCAACATTGAAATTGCAGCCTTGTCTTTTGCAGCAATCAACATATCATCAAAGTATAGGAGCAAATAAATAGCAGAACCATTAATAATCTTCAAATAAACACATCTATCATAATTGGATCTTTTAAAATCCTGAGATATCATAAAGAAGTCAAATCTCTTATATCATTGTCTAGATGACTGCTTCAAACTATAGAGAGATTTCTTCAATTTACAAACAAAATTCTTCGTTCCCGGAACGACAAAACCTCCCGGTTGCTCCATATAAATATCTTCTAATTCCCCATGTAAGAATGCAATTTTCACATCCAATTGTTTAAACTCATAATTATGCATAGTCTCAATATTGAGCAAAGTGTGAATAGAACTATATTTCACAACAAGAAAAAAGACATCTGTGAAATCAATACCTGGAATTTAACTGTATCCTTTGCAACTAACCTTGCTTTGTACCTAACCTTTTCAGTTACTGAAATGCCTTTCTTTTCTTGAAGATCCATTTACAACGAATATGTTTCTTCTCAATTGGCAACTTGATCAGCTCCCAAGTGCCATTCTTGTTAACAGATTCCATCTCATCATTCATGGCAGCCATCCATCTTTCTGAATCACTAAGAGATATTGCTTCTGAATAAGATAAAGTTTTTACAGTACCTTCAATTTATTTGCCATATTTAAACAATAAACCACAATATTAGCTTCTTCAATCAATCTCTTATGAGGCTGATTGTTCCTCCTTTCTTTGTTAACTATAATGGAATGTTGTGTTGGTGGTGTAATAATAGAAACTTCTGGAATATTTTTCTGTTGATTTGTAGTGTAGATCCTGAATCAATAATATGCTCCACCTCCACGCTTGATTGTTTTTCAATGGGAACATCAATGCATGGTTTATCATGCAACATAGCAGACTCATCAAAAGTAACATCTATGTTAATAACTACCTTTCTAGTTTCAGAATTTCACAATTTATATCCTTTCACACTAGTTTTATAACCAAGAAAAATGCACTTAACTGCTCTACATTTTAATTTACCATTGTTGATATAAGTATAAGCAGGACAACCAAATATTCTCAAGTTTGAATAATCTATTAGAGAGTTAGATTATACCTCAATTGGAGTCTTCTTATCAATAGCCAAATTTGGTGACCGATTAATCAAATAATAAGTAGTGGAAGCGGTTTCAGCTCAATAACTCTTAGATAATCTAGAAATTGATAACATACAACGTACCTTCTCTATTATGATTCTGTTCATGCGTTTGGCCACACTATTTTATTGATGAGTGCTTGGAATGGTATAATATCTCACAATACCTTCTGACTTGCATAAATCTTCAAATTCTCTTGAACAAAACTTCAAGCAAATGTCAGTACGAAGTTTTTTGATATGTTTACCAGTTTGTCTTTCAATCATAATCTTCTACTCCTTAAATGTATTGAATACTTCCGATTTATGCTTGACGAAGTATGCCTAAACTTTTCTTGAGTAATCATCAATAATGGTCAACATGTAGCTTGCACCTCCAAGTGATAGAACGCGGGATCCTTCCCACAAATTGGAGTGAATATAATCCAATATGGTTTTTGTAGAGTGAGCCACGGTGCTGAATTTCACCCTCTTTTGCTTGTCGAAGACACAATATTCACAAAACTTTAACTTGTCGATGCTTTTACCATCAAGAAATCTTCTTCTGTATAATTCCATCATTCTAGCTTCAATCATATGTGAAGGATCGGAAATGGCAACAGAGGAGGGCTGAATGGTGCCTTTTTAAAAATTCCACCCCAAGTATTCACACACTTTTCAGCCAAGAGCAAACTGAAAACAGCAATAAAATCTTGTCAAAACAGCAGTGAACTGCACCTTAAAACAGCACTAAGAACTGCAGAAACACACTACAAAGCAAGACTTGGTGAGAATAGAGCAGAGAAAAAAGTAACATAAATTGCTGTCCAAAGCAGCCTGAAAAGCACAAAATAAAAGCTGAAAAGCACAAAGTAAAAGCAGCTCAAAGTAAAAGCTGAAAAGCACAAAGTAAAAGAGGCACAAAGTTGCTGAAAACTTCAGCCATAAAACAGCAAGTATATTGATGTATTTCTGCTGTCTTTCTTAGGCCAAATGAGCAAGAAAACAGCAGCAAAACAGTAGATTTTCAGAGATAATTCAACTTCTTAAATCTTTGCTCTCGAAAAAGAATTAGCCAAAGGGCTTTGAGGTGATTCCCAGTTCAGAGCAAAAGAAAAGAGAGGAAGATTGCAGCAGAGAGAACACAAGGAAAATATGCTAGAGAGAAAAGTGCTCTCGGGTATGAACTAGCCAAGTGATCTTGAAGAAATACCCTGTTCAGAGCATGAAGATTTAGCAAATACTCGACCAACCCAAACTCCACAAAGAGAAGAACACAAGAATCAAACAATTTGCTTATGGAAATTAACTGACCAAATGGTCTTGAGATAGATTTCCATCATAAGCAAAAACCAAACAACAAACATAATCAGACAAGAGGGAATAAGACTAGCATCTCAAACAAGCATTTCATACAATTAAACGAAAAAAGATGAACAATAAAGAAAGAACAGCTAAAAGAATAGAGGAAGATAGATGAATGATTCATATAGAGGAATCATTACAAAATGGTTCCTATTCAGCCATCTCAACTCAATCTCATATCCTGGGCAACACAACACCCATAGAGATCAAGCACTAGAGAAAGCCCTAACTCCTCTATCTCAAAACCCACACACACATATGGAGAGAAAAATAGAAACCCTAGTGTTGTAGGGGTGGCCCCCACCTAAACCCAGCCGGCCTTGTTGAGAAGGTTGTAAGTCATGTAAATGACGTAGCTCGTCCCCAGTGAGGGGCTCCGGGTGAGGTTACGATGGTAAAGTCGCTTGCTAGGATGAGGAGTGCTTATGTATCGTGACTAGTCCTTGGGAAAGACAGAAGAGGTCATTTGTTCACCTAACTCTCCACTACCACACTCTCTCTCTGTTTGATCTGTAGCCACAACAGTTGGCGCCGTCCGTGGGGACGACGGAAGTAAGCCTCAAGACTGCAAGAAGAAGGATGGCACCGAAAAAAGCCTCGTCATCGGCGGCGAGGAAGAAGGAAGCGGCCGCGGCGAGAACCCGCGTCAACACCAGAGCTTCGGCATCGGCGGTCGGGGAAGAAAATGACGACGCTCATCGCGCGACCATCGACGCCATCGACCCCGCCACCTCCGACGCCATCGACCCCGCTGCCATCGACGTGACGATCGGCCCCAACCCACCCGTTGCACCCCAACCCTCCATTGGCGCGACGAGTAACCTTGACGACACTGGCCGGGCGTTAGGGAATGGTAGCCTCGACGGCCGTTGAGGCGCGACCACCGCCTCCGCACCCGGTGCGGAGGTGCCAAGCAGCCCCACCGTCGGCACTGATCTCCATTGCGCGGACGTAAGGAGCAACCTAAGAGCACAAGCAGCGGTCGCGACAACCTTGACCGCACTACCAGGTGCGCCCGCCACCCCACCTACGCCCGCCACGGAGAATGCCCTGCTGGCGGCCCTTAGCACGCTCCAGCGGGAGTTGGTGGATCTCAGGGGGGCCGTGCGGACCATACAAGAGGCTCAGACTCCGCCGCCCCCACCGGTGGTCGCGCCGGAGCCCGTGCCCGAGAGGGCGGACAGCCGCGACGCCCCAACCTCCAGCCGCGCCTCGCTACGACGCGTGGACCCGGAATCCCCGTTATCGTCGGGCCTGCAACAAGTACCGTGGCCGGAGGATTTCAAATTTCCGGCTCGTTACATCGCATACAAAGCGACACGGACCCCGAGAGTTAAATGACGCATGTACAAGGCCGCCATCGAGGCGCAGGCGGGGACGACACCACAAAGGCGAAGGGGCTCCCGCTCGCGTTACAAGGAGTGGCGCTTTCGTGGTTCTTTACCATAGAGCCGAACTCCATATATGCATGGGAGCAGGTACGCGATCGCCTCTATAACAACTTCCAGGGGAACTACATCGAGCGTGTCGACGCGGATCAACTCTTCACCATCAAGCAACAACCATCGGAAAGGCTCCGCGAGTATTTCAAACGCTTCGCGAAGGTCCGCTGCCATGTTAAAGATGTCAACGAGACAACAATAATCAACGCAGCGGTGCAGGGTCTTCGCCCGGGGCCACTGGCCAAATATAACGCGCGCAAGCCGGTCAAGACAGTGGCGAAACTCTTCGACAAGATGGAGGAATATGCTCGGGCGGAAGAAGACACGAAGCGGCGCCAGGACAACGACGCTGACGTCAACCCAGCGGGAAGCGCCGCGAAGAGTGCCGACCCATCGCAAGCAAGTTCCTCGCGGAGCAAGCGCCGACAGGAGATATCGAAGGACACCTCCCGGCACAAGGACATGCCGGCTGACAAGGCCCAGCGCGGCCGTCAGACGTCCCGGCGAACCCGGCACGTCCTTGACATTGAGGCCGGCTCCGAGGACAATGTCCCTGCCAATCGTGGGACTAGGGCTCGACGAGGTCGGGGCGAGGCCGAGGCCAAGGCCGCGACGGCTGGGCCCGCGCGGAGTACGGCGACCAACAGCGTCCATAGTGGTGCGAGGTGCACGGCCAAGGCAATCATGATACCCGCTCCTGCACCACCATCGCAGCGCTTCGCCAAAGCGTTGCTAGAGACAGAGATCTCGAGACGCGCCCACCCGTCGTAGCGCACGTTCAGCAGCCACCGGACGGCCCCCTGAGGATTTGCGATCAGGAGCCGCACCCTCATGGGGGCCTCCCGCGGATACAAGCCCAGGTGCAGCAGCCCCAGGACAGCTCCCTGCGGATCCATGCCCTTGAGGGCGCCCCGCGCAGGGTCATCAACGTCATTACCGGTGGTTCCTCCTTGGAGTTTGCTTCGGAGCGACAGCGCAAGGCCTACGTGCGAAGGCTACACCACGTGGCGGAATACCCAGCTGAGGCGCCGCCAGATTGGGCGCAGCATGCGATCACCTTCACGCCTGCCGATGCTGAAGGCGTGGAGTTCCCTCATCAGGATCCCCTAGTCATCCAGCTCGCGGTTGCTGGGTGTGATGCCTGGCGCGTCCTGGTCAATGGGGGCAGCTCCGCGAACGTCTTGTTCGCACAGGCCTTCGACCAGATGGCGATCCCCTGAAGTCGCCTAGGCCCCTCACGAATCCCGTTACAGGGCTCCGGAGGCCAGCCCCTACTGGCGTTGGGCCAAATATGTTTACAGGTCTCCTTCGGCCAGGATGACAACGTGGCGTCCAGGGACGCCACTTTTGATGTCGTCGATATCCAGTACCCCTACAACGCCATTTTGGGGCGCCCGACTCTTAACTCCTTTGGGGCAGTACCGCACTATGGCTTCCTATGTGTGAAGCTTCCGGGCCCGCGAGGTGTCATCACCATTTTCGCTGATCAACACATGGATCGGCACCAGGAGCACGAAACCCGAAGCCCAAGCCTAGGAGCCCAACGCAGTTTTTAGGTCAGGCGTGCCCGTACACGCCCCGCGGCAGCCCAAGCACAAGAGGCTTTCCATCTCGCCACCGCGACAATCGATCTTGGGGTTAGTTCATAACCTTTTGTATTCGCGCACCCACGCAAACGGGAATTTAATAAATTTCGCCGTTTGCGAGGCTATTCCCCCTCCCCCACCAACCGCGTGTGGAGGCTTGCCTCCGCACGCACTCTGCGAAATATAAAATAGAACAAGACGCACGGTCTCCGCCTCCCGGATTCACGTGCGCACTCTGCAGAGTATAAAATAGAACAAGACGCACGGTCTCCGCCTCCCGGATTCACGTGCGCACTCTGCGGAGTATAAAATAGAACAAGACGCACGGTCTCCGCCTCCCGGATTCACGTGCGCACTCTGTGGAGTATAAAATAGAACAAGACGCACGGTCTCTGCCTCCTGGATTCACGTGCGCACTCTGTAGAGTATAAAATAGAACAAGACGCACGGTCTCCGCCTCCCGGATTCACGTGCGCACTCTACGGAGTATAAATAAGATATAGCGTCGAGCCTTGCCTCCGCACGCACTCTACGGAGTATAAATAAGATGTAGCGACGAGGTCTGCCTCCGCACGCACTCTACGGAGTATAAATAAGACGTAGCGTCGAGCCTTGCCTCCGCACGCACTCTACGGAGTATAAATAAGACGTGGATATTTTCCCTGCGCACTCTACTGAGTATAAACAAGACGTGGACGTTCCGCGTACGCGAGGGCGTACCCTCCAGAATTTAAGTAAGTCGTGGTTGATAGTCCCACGCATTCTCCGGAGTATAAACAAAGACGCGGATATTTTCCCTGCGCACTCTACTGAGTATAAACAAGACGCGGACGTTCCGCGCACGCGAGGGCGTACCCTCCGGAATTTAAGTAAGTCGTGGTTGATAGTCCCACGCATTCTCTGGAGTACAAACAAAGACGCGGATGTTTTCCCTGCGCACTCTACTGAGTCTAAACAAGACGCGGATGTCTCGCGCACGCGCTGATGCTTTCCCCACGCGTACTCTTCGGAGTATAAATAAGACGTGGATGTTATTCCCACGCACCTGACGAAGTCCACATACAGCGGCGCGTGGACTCCAGAGGCTCCGCGCGGTCCCGGCAAACCGCGTGCGTCACATGGACAGGGATAGGCGGCCGCGAGTACAGGAGCGAGGCGCAGGAGCTCAACGTGGCACTTACGCTCAGTACTCCTGCATGCCGATCAAGCAGGCAGCGCAGGAGCTCAATGGCCAGCACCTATGCAGATGAGCCGAGAAGCCAGACGTCCTCGGCGGAAGCAACGGTGAAGGTGCTGGCCTCCAGCATGGAGCGGACGCCCAGCGCCATTGACGTTCGAGCCCGGGATGTGGCATCGTCACAATAAGGCGCCGCAAGACGGAGAGTGCCCAGGATTCCTACCAGGGCCTACCGCCCCGCGCTGAGCGAGCCCGCGCCCACCCTCGAAGCAGCGTGGCTCCCGGCTACACCGCGAGCGCCGCGACCTACCCCTTCCCCTCCTCATGCCAAGCGCCCAGTAGCTAGGGGAGGAGACTAGGGGAGAGAACAGGCGCCTGTACAAGGCAGCAGGGCGGGACGTGGCCCCGTCGGCGTGCCATAACAGTCTACTCCTGAAGCTAGGAGCGGCCTGGATGAAGTACAAGTGAATTGCCCATTACCCCGCACCAACCGCGGCTCTTCGGCGCACGGGCATGGGAGAGACACACCGTGGCGTCGCATTCCCCCGCATGGACGGGATGCCCGACCCCGCGGTTGCCCAGGCGGCATCAACCGCGTTCCGGAGCCCTCCACGCTATTGGTCGAAGTTGGAACAAGCTGAGTATGAGGTGCGATGTCTGGGAAAGCGAGTGCCATTTCACTCGCCCACTCGCCTCCCCTTTTTTAAAGAGCCCCGGAGGCAAGACCGCGGATTTTATGCCTCAAGAGTCCCATCGCCACCCCAGGGGCACGTGGTGCGACAGGTTTGCCCCCACCCGACTTACAGGGTTCTATCAGCTACGCGCCACGCGTACCCACCCCTACCTTGCGGGGCCTGAAGCAATGGGCGACGGCCAAGGGACACCTACCACGTAGCCGTACCACACCACGTGCGGACCCCCGTTGATCCCACCTCAGCTGTCCAATCGGCGTTCGCAAACTCAGCGAAACAGTGCCACCCGTGAGGTCCACCATTGACCACCCGGGCCAGGACCTACGAGGCTAGGTCCCGGCCCCTCTCCAAGATTCACTTATCCTACCCAGCGCAAGCGGTAGGGGACGGAGCGCTCGCACGTCTCGCCCGACCAGCGCCCGGCTCGCCGCCACCACTTCAAGGGTAGGGGACGGAGCGCCGTCGTCTCCCGACCAGGCGCCCGGCTCGCTGCCACCACTTTGGAGGATAGGGGACGGAGCGCTCGCGCGCCTACTTCGACTAGGCGCCATCTCCGTTGCCACCACTTCGGAGGGTAAGGGACGGAGCGCTCGCGCGTCTACTTTGACTAGGCGCCGGCTCGCGCCACCGATTCGAGGGTAGGGGCGAGCGCTCGCGCGTCTCGCCGACCAGGCGCCGGCTTCACCGCCACCACTGAGGGTAGGGGATGGGCGCTCGCGCGCCTCGCCGACCAGGTGCCATCTCCGCCGCCACCACTTCGGGGTAGGGGACGGAGCGCTCGCGCGTCGCCTGACCAGGCGCCGGCTCGCTGCCACCACTCGGAGGGTAGGGATGGAGCGCTCGTGTCTGCCGGACCGGCGCCACTCTGCGCCACCACTTCGGAGGGTAGGGGACGGAGCGCTCGCGCGTCTACTTCGACTAGGCGCCAGCTCCGCTGCCACCACTTCGGAGGGTAGGGGACGGAGCACTCGCGCGTCTACTTCGACTAGACGCCAGTTCCGCTGCTACCACAGCGACTACGCTCCGCCTTCACGTCTACCCCAGGCGTCTGCCCCAACCAGCAAGCCCCACCAGCAAGAAGACAAATCAGACGCATCCAAAAGCAACGAAAGGATAAATTTCCCGACTTGTCTACCACACCGCCACTACGTTCTTACAAAACCCGTCGGGCTGGCACTACTCGTCTGGCTTCGCTGGGATGACCTTTCGCGTCGAAGCCTCGCCCGCTGAGGGTTGATTCGCCCAGAAGTTAAGAGAGTCTTCGGCCCGCCACCAGCGACGTAACCGGCGCTGAGTTATGACGTCAGAAACCAGTAGCAGGTCACCATCGAGCAGCTGCTCGAAGCAAAGTGGCACGATCGATCAAGGAAGCCAAGCAATTTGTAATTCATTTGCGGCACGGAGTATGCAAGGCTACGACACACACCAAGCACACAAGAACCCGGGGTCACACCTGCTTTGAGCCGTCGGCCCCGTCATCGTCGCGTCAGACAACCTCGTCAAGCCACTCGCCAAGGTTACCCTCACCGTACATGTTCCGCCGCAGCTCCACCTTCACCGCAGCCTCCCCGATGTACTCCCAGATCCGCTCGTGAAAAACCGACGGCGGGCGAACGAGCGCGCGGCACGCACATCACCCGGCTCCGGCGGCATCTCCAGCCGCAGGTCGCCCAACTCATCGACGTGGCGGCAGCCCCGGTGTTGGAGAAGAGCGCACACCAGGCAAGCGGTCACGTAGGAGCAGTGATTGCCAAAGGACGTCGCAGCCGACTGAGCGAGATCGGCCGCTTCCGCAATCCGTCGAAGTGTCCGTGGAAGCTCCTCGGGTCCGAAGGAGCGGGGCGATATCTCGGCAATGAGGTTCTCAAGGGTACCCTCCAGGGCCAGCATAGCCTCCCATGTCGTTGCCGACGCGGCACCCAGTGCCTCATCCCGCTCCCTCAGGGACGCAGCGAGGCGGCCGTTCTCTTCCTCCAGTACGGCAACCTGCTGGAGCAGCCCGTCACGCTCTGCCACCATCGCTTGTCGAGTCGACGCCACGCGCTCCGCGGCATATGAGACGGCCACCGCGTGTTCTGCTTCCAGGAGCCGCATGCGGTCATCCTTAGCAGAATGCGCCTCCTCCGACGCGCGAAGGGCCCATTCGACGGCGCGCAGCCGGCCCTCCAAGGCCTCCCGTCCCCGCACATGGGCCGCCTGTAGTTCCCAGCTGACGGCGAAGGTCTACACAATGAAGCAATCAGCGCACCTTCCAGAGCCTACGGGCCGCTCGGGGTCAGGCACTTACCCTCAGTTGAGAGACCTCAAGCACCCCCTCCAGCAGGTCAGGCTCGCAGACCTGCAAGGCATCGCGGTCTAAGCTCACGGCCGCATCATCAGCGGCTCCCCGCCATGCCGCCAACACCTCTACCCGAGGAACGAAGTCCGCTAGACAACAGGCGGCATCCGCAGCAACAGTCTCGGTAGCGCCAGATGCCCCTCCCAAGAAGCTGTCTTCGGGCTCCACGGGCCACTCGCGCCCAGAGAACAATGTTGCTGTAAAGGATCACTTTGGTTAGCCCTGCAAATACCCAGCAGGTCATAATAAGGAAGGTCTACCTTCAGCCCCGCCCGAATCCACAAGGACCTCCGCATCCTTGCCCACCTCGCCAACCGGGGGAACTTCAGTGTCGGAGCTCAGCTCCATCAAGCCCTCGCCACCGGCAGCCGCAGACTCGATTGGGGCCGCGGGGGCACCGAAGCACTCGGTATCCGAGTCGGAATCCCATAGGACTCCGACCAGGCTTGCTACAATAAACCCCCCAGCCGAGCGAGGGGGCGATTGTATGCGGGGTCGCTTCACCTTCGGGGAAGAAGAGGGCGGCCCCGCCTCGGATACCGCCGTAGAGGGAGGTCCCACGGTCGTGGGAGCGAATTCCGCGGGCAAGGGCCCCCCTTCGCCGTCCCACGTGAGTAATGGCTCCGTCCTAGCGCCGGCTGGTGGCGAGGCAGCACCCACCCCCGCCTCCAAGTCTGCATGCTCCGCTGAGACGGAACCCGCATCCGTTAATACCCCCTCACCCATGGAACAGCAGCGAGGTGGGCTGGGGACCAGAACAACGCGTTCTGGCGCCCTAATACCCAAGGCTTCGCACACGCGGTTCAATCGCCCCAGACCTGCCTCCGCGGTTGCAGACAGGCGCAGCGCATGCTCCCTAGCTGTGTATGGTCCAAGGAAAGTACCCACTACACGCTCCGCGTCCCCTAGGGAAATACCTGCGAAGGGCACGGGGGCACGTTGTCAAAACAACAGCCTTGACGAATACCGCATGAAAGCCAACCCCAGTACAACTTACGTGGATCGGAGGGCCTCGACAGTGAAGCCACGGAAGGGCAAACGTTGTCACGCCGAAGCCCCCTAGGAGCAACGCGCCACTCCGCAGCAAGCGGCGCCACGCCGTACATGATGAACTCCTCGGCAAGGTCGCGCATGTTGAAGTGGGCGGTGATCCCCACAAGCCTCCGTGCTACCCACTCGTCATCAGCATTCAGGGGCGCGCTGGGCATGGCCCTAACCGCCACCGGTCGCCCCGAGCACTCAAGGCCGCTACCGCTCGCCACGCGGTGGTAAAACTAAAGGAATACGCGTAGGCTACGGAAGCAGAAAACAAAACTTTTCTACCGCGCACCCAAGAACATCATGCTAAGGAAGGATCATGGATCATTACCACTTAGACGCGTAGCGCAGCGGAAGAAGAATTGGAAACCGATCCAATCACGCGCGTCGAGGTAGTAGTGGAAGTAGCCGATCGTCCCAACAGATCGTCTCTCCACGCACGCCGATCAAGATCGCAACGAGCAGCGCCTCCACCGTATCCACACGCCCGAGCCGAACGCCGATCGCGAGTGTACTAGCACTCATGAGCAGCTAGGGTTTGGCTCGGGAGGAGGCGGCTAGGGTTTTTGCTAGATGTTAACAGGGACGAATCTCCTCAGCCCCTCGCCTCCATATATATAGACCTCCTCACGTGGGCCTTGCGGACCAAGGCCCATTAGGAGTCTATTCGGATTTTTATCCGAATTGAGCCCATATCCGAATCATATTCGAATCAGTGTTCCAACCCGTTAAGCGTGCGACACAGCAGGTTCACGATACTTGGTCGTGACCCGAAACGCCTTTCCGGTCACCATGTTAATAGCGCCTCTAGTAAGACATATTAACTCCAAAGTATATGTAAAGATCATATCACTGAACTGTAATGTTCTCTCATGTACGAATCCCTTTGCCTCACGATATAGATTGAGCTCAAGGCGAGACTCGTGTCATCCTCTTAATAGCTCAATCACTCTCTCGATTCCGTGATGGATTATAAACTTGTGATTGACTCCTCAATCACCTTGGCATGGCCATGCACTTTCATAATCCATTACATCGAGGGGCCCAGAGATATCTCTCCCATAAGGAGGGGCAAATTCTATCTTGATCATTCACATCCCACTACATGTTTCATGGCAAACCGAAGACTACTTTTATGACTACCCGATTCACGGAGTAGTGTTTAGTAGTCCCAAAATAAGCTACTACTCATGTTGGGAACCATGATGATCTCAAGTCTAAGGATTCTACATAAACACTACTCGAGACCAACGATGACACATGGAATCTCTGCAGTGTCTCATGGCAGAGTCTATCCAACATATGTTCACTAACACATGTCCATATTATTGATTTGGTATCACCATACCATGATCCATGAGACATGATCATCAATCAATACATATGCTGATCTTTGTCTTTGAATCATATTTGTTCCTCATATGATATACGATCGAGGATCATTTAGAAATAGCAACATTTTAGTATTTAAGAGTCTCATGAATAAGTCACATACTCATTGATCAATAATGATGATGTCTATTCCAAGGAACAAAGTAATGTATCATAAACATAGTATGTGATATATACAACATCTCCATGTTGCCTCTAGGGCATATCACTAACAGTCTCCCACTTGCACTAGAGTCAACCATGTAGGTATCTAATACCCATTGTCCTAGTGTGAGCCTCATGCTTTGGCTGGGAAGCGGCTTTGTCAACGGATCTGCAATGTTCAAATCCGCTTGTACTTTGCATATCTTCACATCGCCTCTCTCCACTATCTCGCGAATGAGATGAAATCGCCGTAAAATGTTCTTGGACAGTGCGATCTAGGCTCCTTGGCTTTGCAATGGCCCCACTATTGTCACAAGAGAGGTCCATTGGGCTGGAGGCACTAGCCATCACACCAAGCTCGAAATAAATTTCTTGATCCAAACAGCCTCTTTGGCGCCTTCTGAGTCTGCTATGTACTCGGCCTCGTTGTAGAATCGGCAACCGTCACGCTTGGAACTCTTCCACTTACCGCACCGCCATTCAGGTAGAACACAAATCCAGATTGCGATCTAAAATCATCTTTGTCAGTTTGGAAGCTAGCATCGGTGTAACCATTTACAACGAGCTCTTCCTCACCTCCATAGACAAGGAACACATCTTTAGTTCTTCTCAAGTACTTCAAGATGTTCTTTACGGCAATCCAGTGACTTTCACCTGGATCTGAACGGTATCTACTCCTAACACTTAAAGCATACTGAAACATCCGGACGTGTACAAAGCATGGCATACATAATGGACCCAATAGCGAAGCATATGGAATCGCATTCATTTTATCCCGCTCATCGGTGTACTAGGACACTGATTCTTGCTAAGATTCATACCATGTGACATAGGTAGAAAACCTTTCTTGGAATCATGCATATTGAACCTTTTCAACACCTTGTCAATGTACGTATCTTGGCTTAATCCAATTAGCCTTTTGATCTATCTCTATAGATCTTGATGCCCAGAATATATGCTGCCTCTCCTAAGTCTTTCATAGAGAAACTATTTTTTAATGAAGACTTAACAGATTCGAGCAAAGGAATGTCATTTCCGATCAATAATATGTCATCCACATATAAGACCAGAAATACGAGTGCGCTCCCACTAGCCTTTTTGTAAACACAAGGCTCTTCTTCATTCTTGATGAAACCAAACCCTTTGATTACTTCATCAAAACGAATGTTCCAACTCCGAGATGCCTGCTTTAATCCATAAATGGATCTTTGGAGCTTGCATATCTTTCCAACTGATTGCGGATCGACAAAACCCGTGGGCTGTGTCATGTACACATCCTCACTCAGATTTCCATTAAGGAAAGCTGTTTTGACATCCATTTGCCATATTTCATAGTCGAAATATGCAGCAATCGCTAGAATGATCCGAATAGACTTTAGCATTGCGACGGGCGAAAAAGTTTCATCATAATCAATACCTTGAATTTGTTTGAAACCTTTGGCCACCAATCGCGCTTTATAGATGTGAACATTTCCATCTATGTCTATCTTTTTCTTGAAAACCCATTTGCATTCAATGGTTTTAACACCATCAGGTGGATCAACCAAGTTCCAAACTTGATTATCTGTGCATGGATTCAATTTGGATCTCATGGCTTCAAGCCATTTCTCAGAGTCTGGTCCCACCATTGCTTCTTCATAGGTCTTAGGCTCATCGTTGTCTAACAACAATATGTCCCGTTGTTGAGTAGTCAAGAACATGTACCTCTCAGGTGCACGACGTGACCTTTCTGACCTACGTGGTCTTTGGTGTGTCCACAACAGTTCTTCAACGGTTTGTTCATCTGTTGTGGTTACAGAGGAGCTGAAACGTTATCAGTGTTTCTTGAATTTCTTCAAGTTGCACTTTGTGCTCCCACTATCCCTTCTTGAGAGAAACTCTTTTCTAAGAAGACACTATGCCAGGCGACAAACACTTTGCCTTCTCCTCGATTATAAAAGTAATATCCTTTTGTTTCCTTAGGATACCCGATAAAGAAGCATTTATCGATTTAGGAGTGAGCTTATCAGATTGTAAACGTTTTACATAAGCCTCACATCCCCAAATCTTAAGAAAAGACAAGCTAGGACGTTGTCCCGTCCACATCTCATATGGTGTCTTTTCTCACGATTTTGATGGAACCTGTTTAGTGTGAACGCGGTGTTTCAAGAGCGTACCCAAAAAGACAACGGAAGATCACTTTGGCTCATCATGGAGCGCACCATATCTAATAAGGTGCGATTTCTCCGTTCGAGATACCCCATTCCATTGAGGTGTTCTGGCGGAGTCAATTGTGGAACAATTCCACAATCCTTTAGATGATTGCCCAACTCATGGCTCAAATACTCGCCTCCACGATCGGATCGTAGAAACTTGATTGTCTTGCCTAAATGATTTTGCACTTCATTTTGGAATTCCTTGAACTTTTCAAAGGATTCGACTTATGCTTCATCGGTAGATATACCCATATCTACTAAAGTCATCGATAAAAGTTATGAATCATGAAAACTACCTCTGTTGTTAAGCTCATTGGTCCACATACATCAATATGTACGAGTGCCAATAAGTCATTTACCCGTTCACCTTGACCGGTGAAAGGTGCCTTTGTCATCTTGCCAAGTAAACAAGATTCGCATGTCTCTAATGATTCAAAATCAAATGAGTGCAGAATACCATCTCTATGGAGCTTCTGCATGCGTTTCTCATTTATGTGACCTAAGCGACAGTGCCAAATAAACGTGGGATTCAAATCATTCGGACGTTGCCTCTTTGCATTAATGTTATAAACCGGTGACACTTCAAGAGTAAGAACGTATAACCCATTCACCAATGGAGTATGACAATAGAACATATCTTTGAAATAAAGAGAACAACCATTGTCCATAGATTTAAAGTCATAACCTTCTGCTTGCAAACATGAAGCAGAAAAAATGTTCTTTGAAAGAGATGGAACACAATAACAATTATTCAATTCCAAAACTAATCCTGAAGGTAAAGACAATGGCATGGTGCCAACAGCTACCGCAGCAACTTTTGCTCCATTGCCAACGCGAAGATCCACTTCGCTCCTCCTCAAACTTCTACTTCTTATTAGCCCCTACAACGATTTGCAGATGTGAGCAACCGATCCGGTATCAAATACCCAAGAATTAGTGGAAGAAGTAGCAAGATTGATTTCTATAACATTTATACCTGGAGTGGAAGTCATACTTCCCTTCTTCTTCTCAAGATCCTCCAAGTACTTTGGGCGTTCCTTTTCCAATGTCCCGATTGCTTACAGAGTAACAATCGCATCGATGAGCATCGCCTTCTTGTCTTTCTTGGCCTTAGAACTCGCGATCGCATCAGAGCTTTCTTTCTTTTGACCGCGCTTCTCTTGACATAGGGCTTGCCCTTGCCTTTCTCGCATCATCATCACATGATTGCTGCTTTTCTTAATGCTATCCTCGGTAGATTTTAGCATCCCATGCAACTCAGCCAGGGTCTTGTCCA
The DNA here is from genome assembly GCA_036346265.1 of Melocanna baccifera. NCBI lineage: Eukaryota > Viridiplantae > Streptophyta > Magnoliopsida > Poales > Poaceae > Melocanna > Melocanna baccifera. The sequence continues at coordinate 20,488,336 of CM070698.1, forward strand.
GGTTGTTCATGTTAAAGTTCATTATGAATGGCTCAAAGCTCGGGGGGAGCGACTGGAGAATCACATCAGTAGCCAACTCTTGGTTAAGGGGAAAATCAAGCTTTTCCAGACTCTCAATGTAGCCAATCATCTTAATGACATGAGGGTCGACGGATTCCTTCTCGCAAACTCGCACGCAAATAAGGACTTTGAAGTATTGAACCTCTCAGCCCTTGCTTGGTTCTCAAACATACCACGTAGCCCCACAATGATATTGTAGGCATCTGTGTTCTCATATTGCTTCTAAAGCTCAGAGGACATTGTGGCAAGCATGAGACAGCTCACATCAAGGCAATCATTCGTTTGCTTCTCATAAGCTCTCCGTGCAGCCACGTGAGCATTATCGTGCAAGTCTTCGGGGTAAGGAGACCCAAGGACATACTCCTTGCGCTCGTGCTTGAGAACAATTCTCAAGTTGCGATACCAATCCAAAAAGTTTGTTCCATTGAGTTTTTCTTTCTCAAGAACAGATCGCAAATTAAAAGTACTGGATGCGGCGTTAGCTGACATGATCTACAACACAAGAATATGCATAGTTTAGCACTATATTTATGTTCATCTTTTATTAAACTATTTAGCAAAAGACTCCCACTATGAGTTTTGCAACAAAAACTCTCTCTAAGTTACAAAGTGGGTAAAGATCCTCATTTCACTAATTCCTAGTGAGCTTTGGCATCACGGCTAGAAAACTAGTAACATGGGTAAGCAACACCTTACTAATCACATCCCTATGTGACTCTACTTTGGGTAACATCAGTATGCCTCGGCCCCAATCTATGCCCCAAGGTCCAAAACTATTTTGATAACCTTGTTAAGTAAACCAAATACTTCCGCATGTAGATGTCCGACATCTACCCCAAATGATGATGATAACCGATGGCACTCTACTTTGGTAGACCTACCATGCGGTGATCATTATCTTTTGGTGTAGCATATGGAAGGGCATTAACACCTAATTTTAAGAGGGATTCTATCCTACCAAAGCAACATATCACATATATCATTGCATAAGAATAAGATAGATAACATCATAGATAAACACATTTAACTGTGAAGTAGTATGGCTCAAAAATGGTGATATCCATCTCCAAATAGGTGTAGACGATCTCCATCCTCCACATCACTCCTTTAGGCCACCATGCTTAAAAGCTTGTAACCTCAAAACTAGGCTACTACCTATAATAGCTAGAAATTGAAGATTACAAAGATAGATTCAAGCATTAAGGTCGACACGCAGGTCGTTAAATACAATATATACAGCTAACAATAGCTGAAATAATCATGACACGCAGGCCATGAACGAATGTTACATGCATCACATACATCTCATACATTCAAATAAGCTATAGGGCCATACTATTCACACAATTCCCTGCAAAAACAAGTTAAACGTAGAATCGCATTCTACCTAACGATGTGAACCCAAGACGCTATACAAGGGGGGGATACACACGGCGGTCCCGCGGGCGGGGGGTCGAGGGGGGAGCCGCCCCCCGCGGGTTTCAGGGCAGCGCCCTGAAAACCTCACAGAATTACATAGATCGCATCTATGAAATCGCTATGAAAATCTTATCGAGCCGATCAAATCAACCCAAATTCGAGCCATTCAAAATGTCTCAATTTTCATTAGATCAATCATATTGATCATCGCGATCGGTATACTTGAGGAGACCACAACACAAGACATCGATCTATTGGCTCGATCTACTGATTGTGCGCGCAGTTAGCCCCGATGGTGATTCCAGCCGGTAGGGGCAAGTCGCGCGTACATCAAAGAAGGAGCACGAACTAATCTTTTTGGCCTTATGATGCTATCAACTCATACCTATTTCAACCCCTTATTCTCATCAACCCGTGCTACCTGATTTAGACTGTAATAGATCCAATCTACTACTATCGCATATCAACATATGCGCTGATCCAGATTGCAAACTAAACAAGATGGCTCTGATACCACTAAAGGAATACGCGTGAGGCTACGAAGCGAAAACAAAACTTTTCTACCGCGCACCCAAGAACATCATGCTAAGGAAGGATCATGGATCGTTACCACTTAGACGCCGCAGCGCAATGAAGAAGAATTGGAAACCGATCCAATCGCGCGCCGAGGTAGTAGTGGAAGTAGCCGATCGTCCCGAGCAGATCGTCTCCTCCACGCACGCCGATCAAGATCGCAACGAGCAGCGCCTCCACCGTATCCACACGCCCGGGTGGGAACGCCGATCGCGAGTGTACTAGCACTCGTGAGCAGCTAGGGTTTGGCTCGGGAGGAGGCGGCTAGGGTTTTGCTAGATGTTAACAGGACGAATCCTCACCCCTCGCCTCCATATATATAGACCTCCTCACATGGGCCTTGCGGACCAAGGCCCATTAGGAGTCTATTCGGATTTTTATCCGAATTGAGCCCATATCCGAATCATATTCGAATCAGTGTTCCAACCCGTTAAGCGTGCGACCCTGTAGGTTCACGTATACTTGGTCGTGACCCGAAACGCCTTTCGGTCACCTGTTAATAGCGGCCTCTAGTAAGACATATTAACCCCAAAGTATATGTAAAGATCATATCGGCTGAACCTGTAATGTTCTCTCATGTACGAATCCCTTTGCCTCACGATATAGATTGAGCTCAAGGTGAGACCTGTGTCATCCTCTTAATAGCTCAATCACTCTCTCGATTCCGTGATGGATTATAAACTTGTGATTGACTCCTCAATCACCTTGGCATGGCCATGCACTTTCATAATCCATTACATCGAGAGGCCCAGAGATATCTCTCCCATAAGGAGGGGCAAATTCTATCTTGATCATTCACATCCCACTACATATTTCATGGCAAATCCGAAGACTACTTTTATGACTACCCAGTTACGGAGTAGTGTTTAGTAGTCCCAAAATAAGCTACTACTCATGTTGGGAACCATGATGATCTCAAGTCTAAGGATTCTACATAAATACTACTCGAGACCAACTGATGACACATGGAATCTCTGCAGTGTCTCATGGCAGGTCTATCCAACATATGTTCACTAACACATGTCCATATTATTGATTTGGTATCACCATACCATGATCCATGAGACATGATCATCAATCAATACATATGCTGATCTTTGTCTTTGAATCATATTTGTTCCTCATATGATATACGATCAGGGATCATTTAGAAATAGCAACATTTTAGTATTTAAGAGTCTCATGAATAAGTCACATACTCATTGATCAATAATGATAATGTCTATTCCAAGGAACAAAGTAATGTATCATAAACATAGTATGTGATATATACAACATCTCCATGTTGCCTCTAGGGCATATCACTAACAAAAACCACCGCCTCGTCCAGTCTGGCCCCCACTCCGCCCGCCTCGACTCCGCGGGAAATATTTTCTTGCACTGCGGGCGCAGTGCGAGATCGACGCCGCCGAAGGCGGGTAGAGCCCCGTCCCCCTGCTCCACCGCGCACCGGACATCATGAAGGAACGCGAACAGTGACGCGGTCGGCCAGCACGCCTCCGTGCACGCAGCCCAACTATACACGGCAAGCCGGGCTATCACATTCGGCGTTACCTGCGCCAGCTCAAGCCCAAAGTCCCGCAAGACGTCCCCGACAAGCCCGGCGGCCGGAATGCGTAACCCGGCCTCGAGGTAGGCGATGAACACGATCGCCTCCGAGGTGTCGGGGTGCGGTTCGATCTCGTCGCCCGCGGGCAGCTGCACATCCCGGCGACCCGATAGCTTGCCCTCACGAAGAAGGTCACGGATCGTCTCTTCCGTCACCAGCGTTGAGCCCAGGATGCGGGAGCACGCCCCCCTCCTCTCTCCACCGCCGTCCACCACTCGTCCATAGTCGTGGAGCAGCGCCCCTCGAGGATGTACTCCACCTCGAGCGACGAGGCCCGCTGGAAGGCGGCGCTGTCGTCCACCGCCCGCGCGCGCGCCCCGTCATCGGCCATCGTCCTTCTGGAACTCCGGGACGTACAACGAAGCAAGGAGGCCAGGAGATTGGGACGCGTGATCAGGAGCTAGAAGACAAGGGGATGAGAAGGCAAGTGGCCTAATGCAAGGGGTACTTAATACCCCTGTGCCCCCCCACGCCATTGATAAACATAACTGCTGGGAGGTGAACCGCCTACATCCCCACGATCGCCGCCGTACCAGCGCACCTACCCGTGCGCACCACGCCCGGTCACACGGCAGTCGCACCAAGGGCCCTGGCACAGCACGGCGTGCCAATAGCGCCTCGCCGCGTGTCTGCTCGGGAAGTTATGCAACATCACCTGGCGTCGCCTTTGGCGGCATCTTCGGCTTCGCGACGCAGTCTCGGCTCTGCCCCCGGCGTCAACACGAAACCGCGTGGGGTGCACTACCGGAGCAATCCGTTCGAGCGGAGTCTACGCCGCTCAACGCGGGGGCCAACCGGCGCCAAGCACAACGCAGCGGCCTCCTTCCCCCTGTGCACGCGCGGCGACCGGCGATCGCCGCATTGGTTGTGCTCGGAAATAGGCATCCTTCTGTTCACCAACATGGCAACATTTCACTGCGTGTTCATGAACAGAAGAAGGCATATTTCCGAGATCAAAGATCATCTCAGCTGGCTCGGACGACCGTGCGGCCCTTTGGTATGTATTTATACAAACCTCCCGCACGTCCAGAAGCTCAATCGCCGGAAGTCGACGCGTTGCCCACGCGTCCAGAAGCGCAATCGCCGGAAGTCGACACGTCGCCCACGCGTCCGGAGGCACACCCGGAGGAAGCTGATGCGACCCAACCGTTCACATGCGTACGGCACCCCTACGGGGTTGCACGTGCGCGTATGGCTGCGCCGGCCAGGTCTCCACCCTCGCAGTCCACACGCGACACCGCCAAGGGCCCGTCAACCCGCCTTTCGCGAAGCCTTCGTCTCAGCGGAACGACTCCGACTCCGTCCTCGACGCAATTTTCGCCCCCGCGACGCAGCCTTCAGGCCGCCCTCGGCCCAGGCACTTCAACACGCAGCTACGCCTCCACAAGCCGCGCCACAAGGGCGCCCCTTCTGCTCCAGTGGCTCGGGACAACCCCGGAGCTTGTTGCACACTATACCTCTTCGATCTTACTACAACTGTTTTTCTATTCTAATGTGTCCCATGCCTTTTCACGGACGCCAGGTTGCACAGAGCACCGACGCAGCAAGTCACTCGGTCGAAGCACGCGCCGGTCACGGCATGGCCAACCGGCGGCCGATGATGCGACACGGGCAAAATACGCACGCGGCGCACTCACCAGGATGCGGGACAACACAGGACACGTCGGAGTCGACTCCCCGGGCTGCCACCGCACGTTCGTGAGCTGAAGAAGCATGACCGCCAACGATACTGCTCCAAGCTCAGAGGCGATCTTGTTCTCATAAATAGGCGCCGGAATCGACAAAGCCCTATTTATGAGAGCAAGACCATCGCAGAGCATGGAAGCACGGCGTGCAGGTCTGGGAAGCACAGTGCTCCACCGCTGCCATATATATATACCCGCTTTCCCATCGGGAAACGCAATCGACGGGAGTAGAACCGGCGCAATCGCTTGCGCGTGCGCGCGCCGTTTCCACTTGCCACCCCCACGTATCTCTACTACATCGACGAGATCTTCGCCGCGGGCGGCTCAGCTCGCTCCGCCGCGGTTCTTCGCACCATGAGCGGCTCAGCTCCGCCTTCGGCAAGGTTTTCGCCCCCGCACAACAGCTCGGCTCCACCTGTGGCCTCGCGGAGCGCCCAATATCATACAAGTCATAGGCCGTAGGGACGGAGGGGGCCAAAGGGCTCGACGGAATGGCTTCGGCCTGTGAAGCCCTTCGCCATGAGAGGCTCCTATTGTAGGGGTGGCCCCCACCTAAATCCAGCCGGCCTTGTTGAGAAGGTTGTAAGTCATGTAAATGACGTAGCTCGTCCCCAGTGAGGGGCTTCGGGTGAGGTTACGATGGTAAAGTCGCTTGCTAGGACGAGGAGTGCTTATGTATCGTGACTAGTCCTTGGGAAAGACAGAAGAAGTCATTTGTTCACCTAACTCTCCACTACCACACTCTCTCTCTGTTTGGTCTGTAGCCACAACACCTAGCTTTTACCACCACTCTCTCCCTCTCAAGAACATAAGCCCACACATGGAGAGAAAACGAGAAAACTTTAACACTCATAGAGCACAAGCATTAGAGAAAACCCTAACACTCACACCCTTCTCTCTCTTTCTCTCATTATCTCCCACTAGAGAGCACCTCTATTTATAGCCTCCACTAATGGGTTTACAAACCTACTTTACCCATTAGGTCACACCAACTCCTCTCTTTATCCATTAAGCCCTAACCACATCTACTTCCTTTTGTGCAGCCCTGCGTATTCACCAAAATGCCACTCATGCACCTTCCAGGAAGTTTCCTCCTTTCTTGCCGCGCAACCCTCGCAACCACTTCGAGTCCTCGCCGTCTTCGACATGTCCCGACCGCTCTGACCTCAGCACTGCCTGTGCCTAGTCCGGTCACCCAGTGTCTCACCACGACTCCGTCTCAAAGTCCTGCAGCCATCACCGACAAGAAAACACATTACATAGCACTGCACTAAATATTAAAATTAAACCATAGCATCAGTAAATAGCACAAAATACCCGAAAATAAACTCAAACTTTCCCGAACACGTGTCAATTACTCATCACACAACCGGGGTTACCTCCACATGGTCTCTCAATATGCCCCAGATGCATATGCTAAAGATTACTATCATTAGAATCGAATGATTTATTCGAGACCACAGCAACATTATCTGAAATTATAGTGCCTTGTAGATGATATAATTTAGCAGCCTTCATATCACCTTTCATCACAAGAAAAAAACCTTTAGTGACCTTCAAAACTCCACATCTACCTGAATTCATGTACCCTTTAGCATCAAGAGTACTCAATGAGATAAGATTTCTCTTTAAATTCGAAATATCACAAACATCCAACAAAGTTCTGATGATGCCATCAAACATCTTGATCTGGATAGAACCAATGTCTACAACCTTGTATGGTGTATTATCACCCATCAACACTGATCCATTTGGCATAGCTTTATAGGTAACGAACCACTCGCAGTTCAGACTCATGTGAAAAATACAGGCTGAATCAAGAATCCATTCATCGTCGATTTTACAATTACCGGTAAAGAAAATGAGAACATCTCCATCAGAACCTTCTTTGGTGACAATGGTGGTTCTAGGTTTATCCTCTTGTTAATCCTTCTTGAAATTATTATTTCTCTTCTCCTTGTTCTGCAACTTCCAGCACTCGAATATGTCATGACCATCTTTCTTACAATACATACATGACTTTCTATTTCTAAATTTAGATTTGCTTCTTTATCTGGTTTTGCTTCTACCTCTTGAATTATCGTTTGAACCCTTCTTATATTGCCTACCGCGGACAGACAAACTTCTGCATGCGTACTTGAACTTTCACCGGGAACCATAAGTTTCATCTTTTCTTTAGCATGCAAAGCTTCATAAACTTCACTGAGAGTAAGAGTATCTCAGCTATATAGAATAGTATCTCTAAAAGTAGAGTACGAACTGGGCAGAAAGCATAACAAAATAAGACCCAAATCTTCATCATCATATTTTACCTCCATAGACTCGAGGTCAGCAACAACTTCCTTGAAAGCTATCAGGTGGTTCAGCAATGAGGCTCCTTCCACCATCTTGTATGAATAAAACTTCTGCTTCAAATGCATCTTGCTAGTCAAATTCTTAGTTATGCAAACTTGTTCCAGCTTCAGTCATAATGCGACGACGGATGTCTCCTTCATAACCTTCTATAAATATTATTTGATAGATGAAAATGAATTTCAGATAATGCCTTACGATCTTTACGTTGCTTCTTATCGGTGGACAATGTCGCTGGTATCTTATCGATCCCCAAAAGTGCATAATCTAAATCAAGTTGTCATAAAATAGCTCGCATCTTGACTCATATCGCGATCCAATAACGGAAGATCATACTTCAGAGTCGCCATGCAGAAGAAAACCAATTTTTTCTCTCCCTCGAATTTCTTAGACTCTAAATCCATGTGCTCTGATACTACTTGTTGTAAATAATGCACAAAAAATAGAGATAAAAGACATAAATTTTTACGTGAAAAACCCTTGTAGAAAAAAATCATAGGCGCTCAAAAGCAAATCACTATAATGAGGAGAGATTACAATGGAATGCTTCTCATAAGGCTGTATCTTCCTATGGACTACTAGGGTACATATATAGTACAAGAGAAAAGAGTCCCACACGGAGAGGAAACTGAATCACAGACGGTTGCTATAGATTGATACCACATCTAATACAAATTGTGTATACACCTGCCATGCCACGTCTGGCATAAGACGATGAAGTGTCCTACATGGACATGGTACGAATTTAGATCAGCTTTTCAACGGCGTGTGTTCTGTGTGCATGGATATCTGAAAAAGGACAAAGGGAGATACTGAGCGTAGGGCTGTAAACGAGCCGAGCTCGAGCGAGCTTGACCTGGCAAGCTCGAGCTCAGTAGAAACTCGAGCCGAGCTCAAGCGAGCTTGAGATTGACATCGAGCTTTAAGTTGGGCTCAAGCTCGGCTCATGTAGGCTCGGTTACACATCAGACACATCACAACCATCCCACAATCATCATCACAGAGGTACAGAGCATAAGGAGGGTAGTAGAGAGGAAAGGAGTAGAGAGGGAGTACCAAAGGTTAGTGCTAGGCCTGCTGGCAGTTGGGAGAGCCGGGCGAGTAGCGGGAGGAGATAGCGCCAGAAGGCCGAGCCGGCCGGAGGAGCGGGAGAGCCGTTGCTGTAGGAGCCATGGTCGAGCTACAGGGGGCTGGCTGGCCATGGATCTAGCCAGATTAGGGTCGAGGAGGCTGGGGCTGGCGCTAGAAGGCCGATGTAGGAAGCACACACGTGAATCCGGGTCCAGGCCGAGGAGACGGGAGGGGGGCCGACCACAAACAAAACCGGCCGATCCGGCCGAGGAGGCGACGCGGGGCGAGGAGGCGGTGGGGCGAGAGAGGCGACGGGGCGAGGAGGGACGGCGGGTAGGAGGAGAGGAGAGGCGGGTAGGAGGCGGACCGAGGGAGTGGGAGACTGGGAGTAGGGAACTGGGGGAATGGGGGTGAAGTCATGTGGGAGTGGGAGCCGAGCCTACTCTAACTATTCGAGCTCGACTCGATCAGGCTCGCGAGTTTATTTTGAGGCTCGAGTTCGGCTCGTTAACGGCTTAAGCCGAGCTCGAATCAATCCTGCAACGAGCTAAGCTTAAGTAGCTCGTGAGTCTCGAGCTTTTTTTACAGCCCTAACTGAGCGAGTGTGATGGATGTGGACAAAGGGAGGTACTGAGCGAGTGTGCTAGATGTGTTTACGTATATGCATGAGTAGAACAAGAGATCACGCCTAGGCTGCAGAATAAAGGTGACTAGAAGAAGTACATCCTTTAATTAAGTGAGTTCCACCCTGACACTCCCATTATTGGCTATTTGGAGTAATCAATTAGGTTGTGATTGAAGTACACTATCATGTACATATGTATGGATCATTTCTGTTGTTTGGGGAATGGAGTTAATTTGGAACCTTTTTTTGTTATTGTTAATGTCTGTAACTATATCGTCCATAATATCTAACTATATATATCATTCATAACATAGGTTTACATCTGTGGACAGTACAGTTTGAGACATAGCTGCTGTAGAAAGTTGTATAAGCAATATCAGGTAGACCCTATATTCTTCTGTTTCGCACGGACAAATTAAATTGATATCCTGCACTGCATGAAAACTGATGATAAGCAAAATCCCTTGTTGATATGATGAATTACTACCTGCAAAAGGAGGGAAAGGCATTCAAGTGTCATTGATCATACGGTATGCATGCATGAAGTCTATTGATAGTTGGTACATACCCTAATTTCCAAGTACGTTCACTACTACAAAACAGGCTATACTGGACGGGTAAATCACAGACGGTTCATATGGAACCGTCTATGCTTAACTATCACAGACGATTCATACTACCACCCGGCTGTGATACTATCACAGACGGTTATTAACACGACCCATTTGTGATAATTGAGACATCACAGACGGTTCGTGTTAATAACCGTCTGTGAAAGTTCACAGACGGTTTGTTATACGAACCGTCTATGATAATAGAGACATCACAGATGGTTCGTGTTAATAACCGTTTGTGAACCTCCGTCTTTGATATTAATTGTCACAGACGGTTTGTGTTAATATCGTCTGTGATAAATTACACTATTAATACTTGGACGGTGTTGACACAGATCTGTCTTCATTGCGCTGCATCGGTGGAGCAAGGCGGCCGGCTTTAGGGAGTTCGGGGGTGAAAATATATCGCCGTCTTCTTAGTGATCTAATCAGAGGTTAGTACTCAATTACTTTTAATGATGCTTATATACATGTTTTTGTAATGGAAGACCAGAGATGATAACTTATATGCTATGTAGTAGCGGTAATAATCATTTTTGGCAACCATTTGTTACTTATGTAGCTAGCGTAGATGGATCAAAACTGGATGTACATTGAGAACCGTGTGAGTGAAGAGTACATTATTGGCGTGTCTATTTTTAGAAGAGCGGCCGAGCTGGATATGTTAAAGAAGGGGATAAAATATATGTACTGTCTATGTATTGATTGTGATAATCTCAAGATGTTTAGCAACTCAGCGCAGATCGAAGCTCACTTGATTCAAAAGGGTTTCAGAAAAGGGTACAAATGTTGGGCCAATCACGGTGAAGAGAAGTGTACACAAGAAGCTGGTAGTTATGATATAGTCGAGGGGGACAACGATATGCCAGTTGTGGACTGTGCTTTTGATCATGAGGCCGCGGATGGATCGCAGGATGACAATCTGGATCAATGTTACGTGATGCAGAAGGGAACTACAGTGAGAAAGAGTTTGGTAAATTCGAGGGCTTGATGGAGGACTCGGAGAAACCTTTGTTCTCGGGATGCAAGCCGCAATACATGAGGTTGTCATCAGTTCTAGAACTACTGAAATTGAAGACAAGCAATGGTTGGTCCGACAAGAGTTTCATGGCATTATTAGGTCTCCTAGCGGACATGCTTCCAAAGGGAAATGTGTTGCCGAGAACCACCTACCAAGCCAAGAAGATTCTTTGTCCATTAGAAATAGAAGTAGAAAGAATACATGTATGTCCGAATGATTGTATCCTGTACCGTAAAGAGTATGCTAGCTTAAATGTTTGTCCGGTGTACAAAGCATCCTGATACAAGCGTAAAAATGACTCTGATGATGGAAAGGACATCGAGGTGAAGTAAGGACCTCCTGCTAAGGTGTTGTGGTATCTTCCTGTAATCCCCCGTTTGAAGCGTTTATTTGCAAACCGCAAGGATGCAAGATTGATGCGTTGGTACTTGGAGCAGTGTAAGAAAGATGAAATGATAAGACATGTTGCTGATTCTGCCCAATGGAGAAACATCGATAGGATGTTTGTAGATTTCGGTGTGGAACCGAGAAATATAAGGTTTGGGTTGAGTACAGATGGAATGAATGAAGGACTACGGGTAGGCTACACTAGCGCATATTAAAAATTTCTACCCGTAAACCAAGATCACTGCAATTATAGATCACGGTCTTACCACTAGACGCGCAGGTGCGGAAGATGATGCAGCACGTCGGGGCAGAGTAGTCGTACTACTTCCTTGTTTGCGGTTCGTCCAAACGCTACAGATGCAGCGCCGCCAAAGGTATCCACACGTACAGGAGGAAGCGACGCACGCCGGATTACTAGATCCGCGCGAGCGACAAGGGCGTGGGAGGGGTGGCGGCCAGGGTTTGAGGATGTTACGAAAAACTCACTGCTCACCCTGTGCGCCCCTGCCCTCCTTTTATAGACGTCCTTACAATGGGCTTTTACGAATAGAGGCCCATTAGGACTCAATGCCCAGTCCAACTCGGATCCAATCCGAATTAGGCTTCAGCCCTTAAGTGTGTGACCCTATAGGTTCACGTATGTTTAGACATGACGCGAGTACACCTACTCGGTCAATAGTTGGTAGCGGCCTCTAGCAAGACGTACCAACTCCTAAACGCACATAAAGATCATATCGGACGAACCATCACAACGTTATGTACATGCCAATCCTTTTGTCTCACGATATTCGGTCGAGCTCTAAGCTGACCACTCTTTCTCGATCCTGTGATTCGAAATCCCTTACTAGGTTAACTCTTAACCTTAAGTAGCATGGCCATGCATTTTTGGATCCGATCACTCGAGGGCCCAGAGATATCTCTCTCAGGTAGAGAGGGGCAAATCCCATCTCGACTGACCATACCTCGCAGTATGCTTCATGACAAACCCGAAAGCTACCTTTATAACTACCCAGTTACGGAGTAGCGTTTGATAGCCTCTAAGTAGGTCGATTCACATCTCAATTACATGCGACAATCTCAGGTCTAAGGACAAGGCGTACACATTGTGTAGAGAGAATCATAAGTATAATAGCTATGTCTCATGTTAGGTCGGTCCAACCCCATGTCTTAAACATGTGTCCACATTATTGGTTTGACATCTTTATATCTATGACCTGTGAAACATGGTCATCAACCGATACATGTGCTAATCCATCATTCACGTGTGTCCTTACATGAACTCCGACTAGAGACAACTTTAGAATAACCATACAAGTAAAGAGTTTCACAAACAAGTCACATACTTGTTAATCAACACAAAGGTAATATTCAAGGAACATTTATTAAATCATGGATACAACGAAATATCATCATCTCTATGATTGCCTCTAGGGCATATTTCCAACAATGAATCCTTTTGGTAATATGAGCAGCCGACATAGCACCTGACCCGTGACTCTATGCATGTACAACCTTCCTCCTTGGCTATGTATGAAGCGAAAGTATATTTTGATGTCACTATTTATCCAAGGGCCGAGCCGTCTGTGATAACCACCTATTATCACTGACACATAAAAACAGACGGTTCGAAAACCGTCTGTGATAACAGTTCCGAACCGTCTATGATAGACTTGTCTGTAGCAGTGGTTTCTGTTTGAGATCGAATGGTGTCCTATGGACATAACATTCCTTCTCTACATGCATGCTGCATGCATGACTAGATCAATGTATATTCCCGCTTCCATGCATGCATCATGCTTGTGTGGAATTGTCCTCAGAAGTTGGCTACAACCGTATTGACTGTTGATCCATTACTACTCACTTCAACTTTGTAAGGGTAGAAGCAAGGATTTATGCAACTATGCATGTTTGATATCCCACCGTCCATGCATGCATGGTGGTGGTTTGGTGCAGTATAGCACCAATGCTGCAGTGGATATTGAGAGTTGGAGGCTACTGCAAGACAGCGCAGCTAGGTTAGGCTCTGGTTAACCCAGTGGAGAGCTAGGAGAATCCAGTTCTGCAGCTTGCATGAAGACGCATGTGCCTTCCTGCCTCTTGTGTCTGCTCTACCTGCTACAGTGCTGCAAGCCCATATCACTAACGCACACCCAGCGGCCTAGCACTCACAAGCCCCATCTTCTTCTTTCACGTCTTTGTTCTTTTGTCCTCTCCTTTCCTCTGCACCGGCCTGGCCTACACCTAGCAAGATCCATGACCACACTTTCTGAATTCTGACCAGTGCAGCTAGCTAGCCTAGCCCAACTGGATATAACATTGATCATATGGTACGTGCTTGTGCGCTCAAGTTACTGTTCAGTGATAAGTTTTACCATGACGTTCACTGTAAGAGAAAAATCTTACACATCAGTCTTTCGGTGCTCGGTTCAGCGTCCACGTTAACAGTACTGAAGAGGTCACAAGGCTGTGAACTAAAAGAAATATTACTCATATAACATTGTTGACTTTTCAGAATGGCCCATATATATGTAGATTACTTGAGAATCGATAGTCGCATTGAGCTGGTATTATTGTAACCTTTTACCAGGCATCACTCACGCATGCTCACAAGTCTGCGACTCTCCAAGTTACGGAGGAGCATATATTTTACATCAGTTTACGTAGCTAGCTAGGTAGAAGAGCACGCAACAATTAGCCCAAGGGGCTATCTAGCTTGCTTTCATGCTCCCTCTCGGTCTAACAGTTAGCCCCGCCATCATCTCAATAGTTAAGATTCTTTGTAGTGAAATATGCCAAAAGAACCTGTTCGTTAATAATTTGCATGGTTTTCTTTAGCATGAAGTGCAAGGGGCTTTACATGGGTCTTTAGCATTGAGTTTGCATTATGCATATAGTACTAGATGATTCCCCGCGCGTTGCTGCGGGTACACCTTGTACTATCTTGCTATCAGATCTTGTTACCGCATGCATGCTAGAGAAAAAATTATTATTGGTGATTAGCAACAAGCTGATTCAAGGAACTTTGAAGGCCATCGTAAAATATAAGAAGAAACTCTGGTTTTAAAATATGTAAAATTGGGTAATTAAAGCAAAGACCAGAGTAAGATAAAACGACATTGTAAGAGGGAGAGCGCCAATGAGGAATTGATGGAAGTATGCTTGAAAGGATGTAAAGTTAGCATGCAGAGAACTGCAGCGGGATTAGGGCATGCGTGAGGAAGTGTTCGCTGACTTCAGGAGAGATGTGATAGCGCGAATAGTTTGGCAGACGTGGAATATGGTTGGAATGCAACTGCATCGCTGAAATATTTTCGCCCTCCTCTTGTCATGGACGGACTTTTGCCTGTGGTGTGCTCCCTCCTCCGGCACGGTGGGGCAGTGCAGATCCTCCATTATCGGTTTCCTTCGCTGGGGACCGTTCGGGCGAAGGCAGAGCATGGAATAATCGGAGGGGCATCCTCGCGTCTTCGCTCGCAGCGGGCCAGCACCTCCGAAAGAAAGGGAGGGGCCTCTCGGCAGGCAAGTAGCCTTTGCGAATTACATCTCTGCTGCTACAGGAGGGTATGGTCTTGGAGAAATGATGGCGGGCAACTTTCCCCCTTCTTTTATTTGATCAAGATGGAGACAGCAAACAAGCTTACATCTCTGCTAGCTGCTACATGTTGGAGACAAGATGAACATGACCTGACATTCATGCATTCTGAGATAGCTAGCAAAAGGGTTTAGCGCTAGCAGCAGCGTCTGAAGGTTTGGGTAGGTGTGGTACCTTTTGGTTCTAAAAAAAGTAGACTGGTAACAAGCCTCGCATATATAGTTGTGTAGTGGAGCTTGTTTTTGGGAATGCAAACTGCGACGCATGCAGTCAGAAGGAGATGCCACTAGGCACTTTTTGGAAGCTGGAGAACATGCAGGGCAAATGGCGATGTCACTAGACATCATGTGTAAAAGCCTGAGCTCTTTTTGACTATCGTTAGAGAGTGGACAAGTAACTTAGCATTTCTGGTGCTTGTTTTTTTTTTTTTTGTTATAGGTGTGAGGAGGTGGACATTGGCCGTCTAACATGTCTTGTTCACAATAGTAAAAATGACACGGAGATCTATACAAATTCGAGGGTCAGCAAGGACCATCCTACTCTTGTCAGTAAGGCAATGGGAGTTACCTCCTGAGAGGGAGCCCCTGAGAGGTCATCAGTTTAAATATACTTCTTTATTGTATATGAGAGTTCAAGAGAGCTCCCTTTACAAATAAGAGATATATGAGTATTTTAGCCTGTTAGGCATGTACAAATGAAGGGAATACCTCATAGTGAGATGGCTAGTCTATGAGTACAAGCAAAAGGTATGATTGTCCTTTCTCATGATGAGTGCAATTCTTCAAGCGGTGTTTGTATCTTATGTAGAGCTGGCCCCGCTAGTAGAAGGTTAAAAGTAGTCTTCCAACACTAGCCCCTTGCCCCTTGGCATTTTAAAAGAACGTCTAAAGGGGTAGTCTTGACTCTTGAGTAGCTCCGCTTGCCATGGTAAGATCGATACTTGGCCTAGAATTGGTGGGCCCAAATTGTGGTTGTATCCAAAATTGGGCCTTGGAATCGTCGCAAACCCACAGTCTTAACCAATATTTTTTGGACTCCCATATTATAGCAGGGTTTCTGACTTATCCAATATTTTAGTGTTTAGACCACGACAATATCAGGGAGTTAGCTCTAGGCAAGTGTGTCTAGATTACGCTAAGACATGTCGACTCATCAAATACCTGGGCCAGATCCCCATTATCTTGGCATTGGGCTAGTCACTAGGAGCCAGCCCACCAAAGTGGCTTCGCTATTTGGCCAACTAGAAAAAAAACCAAGATGGGAACCCTAGCCGTTCCCCTGCCCATTCCAAGGGCATCGTCTCCCGGTTGGTGCGCCAAGCATAATCTCCAAGGAGGGGAGGAAATTGGAGGCACGAGCTCAGGCTCCTCATCAGCAAGCCACCACTTTGCCTCTGTCGGCGTCGAGCTCCAACAAGCCAAGACCATTCGGCTTCGCGATGTTGCCTGACCATGGCCAGTGGTGATACGGGGGGTGCCCGATCTTCACGACATAGGATCTCACTTGAAGGGTAAATATGTGGCTAACTTGAAATCTCGTGAATTCTGATGAACAGAAGCATACAATTATCTGTCTCGATTATAGACTCCCACGTACCGGAATTCAACTAGCAACATGCTCTGGATCTCTGTCTTCTCACCACACCAAGATAAACGACGTTGCTGGTCCGTAAGGAACAACAAGAACACCGGTAACCGATAATTTAGTGGAACGCTAACTAGTCGACTTCCCAACTTTCTTGGTAGCACACGGCATAAACTAAACAGTAAGAAATTATTTGGACTTAAAATTAACGTTCGAGGGTTACAAAAGATGGTGGCCAAGGCTTTATACCCTCATACAAACCTAGCTGGACTCAAAGTAAGGAAACAACTAGAATCCTATTATAATTCCTAATTTAAACCTAAAACAATAACAAGTGGCTGACTGGTTGCCTTGGTTTTTGGCGCCCATGAGATGGGCCCCACATGGTGACCATCCCATGAGGGTGGTGCACAGCTCCCTTGACAATAGCCCAATTTCTCTTGCAGCCCAAGTATTCGTTTTCAACCCGTTTGAAGCTTCGGTATCGCTATCACCTCAAAATTGAACCAAACGAATACTAAAGCCCAAAACAAGTTTAATATGTCTATTATAGATACAAACCAGACTATGACACATGGAACTAGGCCAAAAACTCAAATGAACTCAGAATTGAAGATTGGACACAATTGAACTTCTAAAGTGTAGTTTTCTTCAATCTTTAATTTAAATTTAAAACTTAATTCTAGCATCTTGGTGGCTTTTCCCACTGATATAAGTGAAGTGTCATCATCTCCTCCTCTTAGACCTTCTCTTGGTGCGCCGGCCTCCCTCACCTCCCGCTTGGTAGCATCAAGTTCTTACTCTCCTAATAATCTGATAATACATAAAGTAAAAGCAATAGGTAGCGAGCTGTCCTTAGAAGTGAAATAAAGGGAACTTAGGATCAGATTCACCTGATTAGTAAGTTCTCTTAGTCCAGCTCAAGTGTGGCACGCGGTGCGGCATGGGAGGTGTGGCAGCCGTGCACAGTGAGGCGGGCACAATGGTGCCAGGCTTCCTCGGCGTGCAGAATAGGGAGAAGGGAGGAAAGAGGGGAGGGAAGGAGTTGACCCAAATGGGATTTTTGCTTTTAATTTGAATTTCTATTTTTGAGTTTTGAATTTGTATTTGGATTCAATTTGGATTCTTGGCCTACATAACCAACTCAAATTTTTAGTGGCTTAATTTCAATTTCCTATAAATTTTTAGCTCAATTATTCAAATGCAAAATTTTTAATATTCCTTTTGCTTTTCCTTTTTATTTATATTGATTTTGAATTCCGAATTTGAATTGAATTTCAATTTTAAATTTTTGTTCAATTTGATTTCCAATTACTTGGCTCTGGATCCTAAATTTTATTTTATTAATTGAATTGTTTGACAAAGTCCAATCAAGACTCTCGAATAAAATCAAAAAATTCAAATAGTACCAAAATGCATTAAAAAATTTTAAATTTTGCATATTTTCAAACATTCTAATTTTGAGAGGTGCTTCTACGTTTTTCTTAACAGTGGTTTGCACAATTTTTAAAGTACGATGAATGATGGATATATATTATTTATCTCTTTATATGATTTGATATTAGTATTACTTTTATTAAAAAGAAAAGTATGTTAGCAACCACCGAGCAGCGTGGGACCACAGTTCGTTGGCCCCGGGCCACCAACTGGAGCAGCCTGTGATCGTCGTGGTATGCGTGTATTAATTAACTAATGTTAGACATAATTTGATTAGTTTTAATTTAAACGCTCTAGGTGGTTTGCGGCGTCTGCCATGGTGAGGAAAGTTAGATTTGAATGAGTTTGTGCGCGTCTGCCACGGTCAGGCTGGATGTGTACTTGTCAATCACAGCAAAAACTCAACAAACAAAACGATAGCCAAAAATATATATTTTTCTAGGTTACTGTAGCAAATTACTATATTTGAGATGCCACTTTCACATGTTGAACCTGTTGGAATTTTGTTTCTCTTTGGTTGCGCTCGCGGCTGTCTCTGATCTTGACGTGAAAGACAGCACCAAGCTATACCGATGCGAGTGATGCCGCTCGATGACGAAGCCGGAGACGCGCCGTGTTGGCCGAGACAAGGAAACGTCGATTTCTTTGTGTTGGCACGCCGTGGAGAAATTTCTCCTGGCCGAGAGCGTGAAACCACCACGCCGATGGGCCGCTGCTTAAGTGCGCGTAAGGGAACGAGATGTGCCGGCATCTTTTT
The DNA here is from genome assembly GCA_036346265.1 of Melocanna baccifera. Taxonomy (NCBI): domain Eukaryota; kingdom Viridiplantae; phylum Streptophyta; class Magnoliopsida; order Poales; family Poaceae; genus Melocanna; species Melocanna baccifera. Next base: position 20,507,122 of record CM070698.1, read on the forward strand.
CTCAATAGATCGATTTTTTTATTGTTGAATTATGTTTGTGGCTATCAAATGTTCTTCTGATATCTCTCAAACCCTAGTATGAATATTGCATCTGTCAGCCTTAAGGTTAGTTCCTAACACTATTTCTATTTATAGTCTAGAGCTCAAACAAGTTCTTACACAATTCCAATAAATAAAGAACCCAAAACACTTATGTAACACATGTTTTTTCAACTATTGTCACACTATTTAATTTTGGACACTTCAAAATTATCATGTGTTGTAAAATATGGACCATACCTCTGTAGCTCACGCATCATCTATCTTTAATCTCCACATATCCCAACTCGAGCACGACCATCTCCTCCAGCATCCTTGACCCTCTGAATCATGACTTACACCAGGTCATCTCCTGATCAACAACGTAGACCATGATCCACATACACCACACACCTCAAATAATATCGTAATAACATTTGTCAATTATTCATCATCATAAATATTCTAGATCCAGCCATATGGTCCAACAGAAACATTTACAGGATGTGCTCCTAACTCTGGTGACTACATAGGGTCCTTGAACTCATGAAACCTAGCTTGCTTGGAGCTAATTGTGAATTCATGAAAAATGTGAGCTAAGATTGTTGTGGTATGCTATCTTTATTTTTGGAAATAAGTCCACTTTACAAGAGTTGAACTTTTGCGATTATCTAACTTTCAACTTGAAAGTGCAAAACTGAATGTTTTGCAACCATCGACTATTAATATTGTTTATTTTACCCCCTTAAGACTAACTGAAGGTAGTTTTAACCAGTGGCAAAGTCAGGAATGAAATTGAGGGTAGGTTGAATTATTTATAAGACTAAACTAAGTTGATACAAATATAGTCTTTTACTCTTATGAAATTTAAATTCATACAGAAAGTACATAATTGGAGACAAATAATGAAAACCAGATAAACAAGGTACCTTAATAATAGAAAGCGCATACCCAAAAATATATAATTATTCTATCATGAGTGCGGAGTAACGATAAGTCACCTGTGTATGAAACATATCAAAACTAGTGATACAATAGAAAATTATGAATAACAATAAAAAATTTAGATCATATAAAACATACGACAAATAAACTAATTTGAATCACGAGACAAATTTGAATCACGGGGCAAATGCATTCTACGGGACTTCATGCCTTGGAAATAGTTTATGATTTTATCATCATCAATGCTTCTAAAGATCTCTCAATGTAGCACACCATCAAGTCATTGAGCCACTCATCCGCTACCTTATTGCGTAAATCTGTTTTGATAATATTCATTGCCAAAAATATTCTCTCAACATATTGGGACAAGCTATATAGTGAACTACACAGGCGGAGTTTAATTCTACCTTATGATTAGCTTTTTTTATTTGCAGAATTTGCCCAAAGTCTGCTTCAATGGGTATTCTACCCTTTTGGATCCATCAAATGAAGTGTTGATTCCACCAAAACGTCTATCTAGCAAGACTGTTTGGACACCAGATCGAGTGCTTGGTACCTTTCTAGTAGTCTTTATTCCTTTGCCCCTTTTTCACTATTAACCATTTGCATGTTGCCATCGTACTATAAAATATTAGTGCTACAAATGAATTGATTGTATTGCTTTCTGGTTCAGTTGTGTGTTTCAGGAATAAACTTGTTTATTATTTACTAAAATTGTGCAAGATTTACCGTGCTATTTCACATATTATTGATGGCATAACTGGTGTTCTTACCAAAGGGGAGGGTAGGTTGAAGCCTAACCAAGCCACCCCCTTAGCTAAACCCCAGGTTTTAACTAATGTGGCATCAACATAGCAGTGTTTGTTTTAACACGTGAGCTGGTCTTAGAATGACAGCAAAATCATCAAAATATCAAATAAAATGAGAAATATATAGTCAAGCCCACTAGTCAACTTAATGTCCTCTCTTCTCTCTTTCGCAACCGGCCACACCACCGCCGCCGCCAAGAACTCATCGCAGAATCGCCACCGCCCAAGCCGAGTGTGAGCCACCCCAAGCGTCGTGTTGTAGAGTCTCCTCCTGCAGTTACCACACACGTCCACTGGTGGGGCAGCACAATAGCCGCCAGAGTAGAATGTGGATGATGATATGCTGTTGTGTTGCCTCGATGGACGTGTGTGTGTTTGGGTTTTACACCTATGTACAATATCTATATGGCAGATAGCCGATGTCCACTCTTCAATTGCGTTTGGGTTTTACACCTATGTATAATATCTATATGGCAAACTCAAAGGGGTTAGTCACTACCTAATACATGTACTGGAATTTGAAAAGCCCCTAAATTGCACCAAAAATGAAATATGGAGGGGCTGTTAGTCCGGTTTTGTAGATAAGAGAGTGCAAATTGTACTTTTTGTTAGTCCAAAAAACCCTGTACTTTTGAATTTTTTTTCCTTTTTTGAGTGGGGCTTTTGTGAGGTGGAGGTGGTTGATATGGACTCTCTTTTTTATGTAAGATGATATGGTCTTTTTTTTAAAAAAAAAAGGACGGTAGGAGAGCTGCATATTATATTGATAAAGCACCTATTATATTCCTAAAGCAGGAGTAAGAAAATAACAAGCTGCAGATACCGGTAGAAAGGAGCCCTTTGAACATTTGGCTAAGCTGATGAGGGGGTGGCCCGATCTTCCGATGAGAAGCATAAGTTCGATTTGATATGACGTTGACGAAGAGGCTACTTGACCGAGACGACCAAGTCCGTCCTGCAATCGCTACACCACACCCTAGTCGCTATCAACCGTGCCAAGAACGCGGTTGACCTGAACACGAGGTTCAATTCCTGCAAGCAATCGAAGAACAAGCAAGAACAAGATAAAGAGCAATCTGAATATTGCATATATGAATGAAGAACACAAAGGGGTTGAGGCCTGCAATCGCAGTTGTTGGTCTAGTCGACACAAGAACACACGACGAAGTTTCACGGTGGAAAACTAATCTAAACAAGCCTGAGTTACATGGCCAAATGAGCCTCTATTTATAGGGACACGCAGGTCCTTGCATATGGAAAGTTCTCAACACATGGAAAGTATTCAAATCATAGCTGATTCTATCTCTATTTCCAAAACCGAAGATTGTTTTGTTGATTGCGTCGCGCACAAAAGGAATTTTTGGATGGGGTCAGATCCGTTGCAAAGAGGACGGAATAAGCTTTCCATGCTGTACTCACACATTCCAATTGGACTCTTGATGCGAAATCTATGAGCATTTAAAGTGGGACCTGTCAGGCTGAGTCAGCGTCGCCTTGTTTTGGTGATTCCAATGCGCACAGAACGAATTTGGAGGTGGGGCCAAATCCATTGGAAAGTGGACGAGCTCTTCTTTCTTTGCTGTACTTGCACACCTCAAACGGAGTTTTTATGCAAAAGTTATACACATTTGAAGTCCGACCTATCAGGCTGACTCCGAATTGATCCGAAGGCCGAATTGAATTCTAAAATGTGTCCCACTTGAACTCTTGCTTGAATTGATCCAAAAGTAACATGATGACCTTGAGCAAGAGTTGGGGAAGGTGTGGTCTTGATATATTGGTCGGCTTCCCTTTTGGTGGACCCCAACCACGAGCGCATAGCGTTGATGCAATTCTCCTTATACAGCTAGACAAAAATACATTTTCATCTTTAGATAGCATCATATTCTCAATTAAAATAAATTGAAACCGAAGAAACGAATTCACCATTTTTTATTCTTGGGAGCTTTGGTTGTATGAGTATGTGGCGTGGTCACATCATCCTCCCCTTCTTGACAGAAAACCGTCCTCGGTTTTAATAGATGTGTGGTCTCACGTATTGCGTGATCTTGATCATAGATCTCGGTACATGACAAAGAACGTAACAAATTTGTATTATGTAATATCATAAGTTCTTTATCAAACAAAGTGAACTCTCTTAGAAACGATTGTACCTGATTGGTAGTATTATCACTAGATGGCGTATGTTCTTCATCTTGCTCCCATTCTTTAGAAAAGGTTGTATTGGACTGTGACTTGATATTGATGATCTCAATGAGAGGCAAATTCTTTTTCGGCGCAAATAGGGAAATGGTTGTGGTGTATGGAAGCAGCCCACAACACTCCCCTTCTTGAAAGGTTTCTTGTAGCTTACAAACAGCAGTAGATAAACTAGAAATAATAAGGTTAGTGCCATTGGTTTTCTCTACATGATTATGTTCCTCCTCCAAAGTTGAACCTTTCAGTTATGAATTTATCCAAATTCGATGAACCATATAATTTCTCTTTTCATCATACTCGCCTATTAAGTAAAATTTATAACAAAATAATGAAAGCGAATTGGGAATCTCAAATAACTTATTTGTTAGACAACTCAGTTCACAAGGATGATCAATCTCAATATAACCGAAAGTGTGCGAAGAAGAAATCTCATTCAGCTTATCTATAGCATGGATCAATTGCATATTGACAAAATCAAAACCATTTATTTTAGCATATGGATTTAAAATTACAATAGAAGAATCAGGTTTAACTTCTGGTTGTGGCAAAGATATATGTAAGAAATTAGCACACAACCCATTATCAATACTTAAATCAATGCAGTTGGAATTTTGTACTTGAAACATGTGTATATCAGAATTACTTTTCACAATGCTTTGCTCTAATGTAGCATGAACAGTGGACAATAGTTGTTCTTCACAGGCATACTCACCATGAGTGATGATAGCAACATTATATTTACCTTTCTGTCTCTCCTCACATGATGTAGGGGCATCCATCATCTCATCTTCCTTCTCAAGTAATGGAGTCGGTAGCTCAAGTAACTCATTCTTCTCGTCCGCATTGTTCTCAACTTGCTGCAAGTTGTTAGTCACAGAAGAAGGCACAACCACATGTTTGCTCTCATGTGTCCTATTATCAAGTATTCTCAATTCTTTCTCAATCTGACTCTCAACCTTATAAGCAAGTATAAACAAATGAGAGAGAGAATTATATTCTTTGTGAACAAGAATTTCCTGAATTTCCTTATTAAGCCCACTTAAGAATCTATTCTCTGTAGTTTCAGCATGTTCTTCAAAACCACAGCGTAATAAACAAGTTTTCAATTCATGATAGTATTCTCTTACAGTTCTACTACCTTGTCTTAAATGTTGCAATCTAGCTAACAAATAATCGGCATGATTTTTAGGAACAAATTCATCTCTCAAAAGTTTCTTCAATGCATTCCAAGTTTGGGGTGCTCTACCATGTTTACCAAGATACTTCCACCAAATTATTGCATTATCACTGAAAACACTAGTGGCAGCTCTAATCTTTTGCCTATCCGACCAATCATAATATTCAAATTCTTTGTCTAATGCTATCTCCCAGTCAATATAGCCATCAGGATCAAATTTACCAGCAAAGAATGGAAAAGCATACTTGACTTTAGTTAATGCATCATCGTCGTCATTTGTAGATGAACGGTTCAGAGGAAACAGCGCACGTCGAGTAGCTGGGGATGAACGTTTATCAAGGTTCTCAACTCTGTTGTTGATGGTGGTGAGGGTCTTATTAAGCCGATCCAACACGTTGTTGGTCTCACGAAAATTCATACTATGTGATCTTGAACCTGTCATGGTTAGTAGAAAAACAAGGAAATACACAAGAATTATGTAAGTCCCTATAAACTACTAGGAAGTGGAGCTTGACAAGTCACACATCTCTCAAACTCTTACCAAGCTCTTACAAATTCTTACCAAAGCAAACAGGTGGTGCAACCGGTGGCTGGTTCGTGATAGTCTTGACTTGAGTGATGAGTATAGCGATTACCGGTACGTCAAGGCCTGTAACAGTTAGTAGTACGTGTAGCTTGGAAGGCTCTAGATATGTAGCAATGGAGAACAATCGGTTAATTTCAGAAATTGCATGGAATTGAATTATAGTTCGTATCTAGCACTTAGCCTTATGTTGCTGATCAAAGAAGGATAGATGAAGGCTAAAACAAGTGGATATCAAAGTATAGGAGTGGTAGACACAAGATAATTCAATTGAATGCAATTGGAAGTGGAAAGCACAACTATTGACCCAAAATATTAGAAAGTCAGATTTCTGTCCACTGGACCAGTTGTCGGTCTTTTGGTCGTAACTTTTTGTCAGTTGTCTCTTTTTTGATGATTCTTTTTTTCCTGGTTGACTGACGGCTTTTTCTACAACTTTTCTTTTGGGGCCAACTTCTGAAAACTGACAGAAAAATTCTCACAAAAATCACAAGTGTAACCTGTTGCAGATTCAAAACAGAAATTTGGGTCAACTTTCACCGCATGTATCTTTTACTTGCAGTATTGGAATGAAGCGAAATCTTGCAAGTAGATGGATAATGAAGTTAGGAATCTAATGGAAGTGGTTGCACTCAAAAAGGATCAACGAATCAAAAGGTATGTTGTTTTTGGTGGCGGCTGCACAAGAGGGAGTCTTCTGGCCGAAAATCGGAGATGTGTTCTCGATGGATTTGGAAGTGGGGATTTTTGTTTTTGGACTTTTATGGGACCAAGAATATGACCAGCAACAAGACAAAGCTAAAACAGACACAAATTCAATTTAGCAAACCGAAACTAACAAATTGAAAGGCACAACGGGGTTTGGACAGCGGAAATAACTCTTTTTGTAGGGCAATTTTCTGATTATAGGTATGAAAAACAAATCTAAATGGATAATCTCACCGGGCAAACTGCGCTCTGATACCAACTGATGAGGGGGTGGCCCGATCTTCCGATGAGAAGGATAAGTTCGATTTGATATGACGTTGACGAAGAGGCTACTTGACCGAGATGACCAAGTCCGTCCTGCAATCGCTACACCACACCTAGTCGCTATCAACCGTGCAAGAACGCGTTGACCTGAACACGAGGTTCAATTCCTGCAAGCAATCGAAGAACAAGCAAGAACAAGATAAAGAGCAATCTGAATATTGCATATATGAATGAAGAACACAAAGGGGTTGAGGCCTGCAATCGCAGTTGTTGGTCTAGTCGACACAAGAACACACGACGAAGTTTCACGGTGGAAAACTAATCTAAACAAGCCTGAGTTACATGGCCAAATGAGCCTCTATTTATAGGGACACGCAGGTCCTTGCATATGGAAAGTTCTCAACACATGGAAAGTATTCAAATCATAGCTGATTCTATCTCTATTTCCAAAACCGAAGATTGTTTTGTTGATTGCGTCGCGCACAAAAGGAATTTTTGGATGGGGTCAGATCCGTTGCAAAGAGGACGGAATAAGCTTTCCATGCTGTACTCACACATTCCAATTGGACTCTTGATGCGAAATCTATGAGCATTTAAAGTGGGACCTGTCAGGCTGAGTCAGCGTCGCCTTGTTTTGGTGATTCCAATGCGCACAGAACGAATTTGGAGGTGGGGCCAAATCCATTGGAAAGTGGACGAGCTCTTCTTTCTTTGCTGTACTTGCACACCTCAAACGGAGTTTTTATGCAAAAGTTATACACATTTGAAGTTCGACCTATCAGGCTGACTCCGAATTGATCCGAAGGCCGAATTGAATTCTAAAATGTGTCCCACTTGAACTCTTGCTTGAATTGATCCAAAAGTAACATGATGACCTTGAGCAAGAGTTGGGGAAGGTGTGGTCTTGATATATTGGTCGGCTTCCCTTTTGGTGGACCCCAACCACGAGCGCATAGCGTTGATGCAATTCTCCTTATACAGCTAGACAAAAATACATTTTCATCTTTAGATAGCATCATATTCTCAATTAAAATAAATTGAAACCGAAGAAACGAATTCACCATTTTTTATTCTTGGGAGTTTTGGTTGTATGAGTATGTGGCGTGGTCACATCATAAGCAGCCTAACACCAACTAGCACAACATCGACCAGCTCGCACGCACGGAAAACACACACCACAGCCAAGGAAAAGGACAATGTCTCCCATGCACCACCGAACGCTTAAGCTTAGACAAAGAGGATCACCATTGCACAAGATGGTATGGACTCTCTCCATTACTCTATAGTCTATAGCAAACCAGCAACACGTAAAGAACCAACTAAAGTGTATACTGATCGCAGAATAAGTGACCATGAATTGTGAGAGCAGCGTTGCATCGAGAGCGGCAGGCGGAGACAACTACCGGAGCAGCGTCTGGGACAAGCCGGGGAATAGAGGCGGAATGGAAGGGCAAAAAGGTTGTTAGCATTTTGGATAAATTTTGGTATATGTCAGTTTAAAACATCGCAATTAGGAGAATGCCACTCGCTTAGCGTTTACTTGGCTAAATGGCATTTTCTCTTATTTTGCCCCATTTCTCATCAATTTCTCCTCTTTTCCCATTTTTCCTCAAGTGAAATTACCCATTTTACCTTTCCCTTTTCTCTTCATTGGACCGAACCAGGTGCTCAAAATCAGTAGTTCCAGACCATGCTCCAAATTAGCACATGTTGAGCTGCACATGAATCAAAGAACATGGTGATGGCGGGGCGGCCTCACCGTGGCTGTCTGGGAGGGGCGGCGGCCTTGGCGACACCAGCTCGGGGATGGACGCAGGGGGCAGCGCAGAGGAGTACACGGTTGCGGCCGGGGTTGGTAAGGTACCAAGGAGCAGTATCGAGCGGCAGGCACCAGACGGGCAAGGGAGATGCTCGCCGGCGAGGAGCCGAGGCCATTGGGGTTTAGGCGGCGGCGGGTCTTGTTCTAGGCGATGGTCTGGTTGTTCGGAGCCATCTTGATTCTTGACGCAAGCGAGGAAACGGTGCAGTGGTAAATTTCGCAGAAAATGGGACAAAATGTGAAATAGGTGGGAATGCGGCAAAATACGAGAAAATGGCATTTAGCGAACCAAACAATAAGTGTCATTTTCCTAGTTACGATGCTTTCAAGTGACATATATCAAAATTTTCCACTGTCTTACGTTTTTTGTTCTCGACTAACTGTTAGCACCTATTTATTTCGATTTTTTGGATGTAAATATCAAGTGATCTTATGATTAGGCTCCACTCATTTGGGCTTAGGTTTTTGGTTTATTTTTTAGTATTCATAATTTTCTGGTTTTTTAGTATTTTTGAGTTTTTTACCGTTTCTTTTTTCCGTATTTGTTTGCATTATACGTAATGAGTTAACTTATTTTTCTATTTTTAGATTTTTTAAAATTAATTATATCAAATAAACCACTGTCAACTATAATATAATTTTAGTTAATTACAGTGCAATTTTAGTTATTAGTCATTAAATTTTAGTCTAATTGAGCGAGCGGCCTCTTAAGCTTGTGCGCTGCGATGGTCAGTATGCAGTCGTTATGTGCGCTGCGCTGTGAAATCTAGTTAGTTATTAAGCTTAAATAAATCGGATCACATAATTAAATTAAGATTAGACCGAAACCAATCACCCTATAAGCTCAAAAATAATCGAACTAGGTGAAATGATTTTCGGACTGTGCATCGGATTCCAGAACTAGTTCATTATCTAAGCACAACAGTATAGATATACCGTGGACTAGTATATACTCCCTTATTAAGCTCGGGGATTGCACCCGAGTAGCTGCGCCATGTCAGTATTTTTGAAAAAAATCTTCCAATTTTTCAAAATTACATGTCGATCTTTGATTTTTGCAGAAAAAACCTCACCACATCAGCACTTTTACGAAACGAATATACTCCCTTATTAAGCCGGGGGTTGGGCAGCCGCGCCACATCAGTATTTTTATAAAAAAGCCCTTCGATTTTCTAAAATTGCATATGGGTCCTTAATTTTTACAGAAAGACCCTGCCATGTCAGCATTTTTGTGAAAAAGATCTCACTTTTCCGAAATTACATATAGATCCTTGATTTTTTTTAGGGAGGCCCTCCTTCTATGTGATTGAACCCCACCTGCTTTTTTCAGAATTACACACATGTTCTCGATTTTTTAGGGAGGCTCTCCTTCTACGTGATTAAGCCCTGCCTACTTTTCCCAAAATTACGTATGGCTTCTTGTCCCAAAATTACGTATGGCTTCTTGATTTTTTAGGAAGCCCTCCTTTTCCGTGATCAAGCCCCATGCTTTTCTCGGAATTAGGTACGGGTTCTTCGTTTTTCAGAAAAGCCCTTAGCTTTCTTGAGAAATACATATGGGTCCTAATTTTTTTTTTTTGAAAAGCCTTTCTCCGAATTGTCAACTCTTGCATCAGTTCACATGATAGCCAGCGCGATATGGCACCACGCTTCCACAGCTAGTATTAGTAAGGCTGGAAAGGTCCATCTCATTACCCTAACCAAACAAATTTTAAGCTAATGTTATTTGGGGATCGAGAGGTCCAACTCACAGTCTGGTGATGTGGCAGACGGTGCCGGCGTTGTAGGAGCAGTCGCACTTGATGGCCGGGTTGAAGTCGGGGTCGTATATGTCGGTGTCGTCGACGGCGACGCCGCTGCAGGGCTCGCCGCTGATGTTCCACGCCGGCGACGCCGGCCAGAAGATGGCGTTCAGCGCCGTGACTGCATATGCACCAGTACCAGAAATCTATACAGGTTAATCGAGCGCATTAAGTGGAATACGGAAAAAGTCATTATAAGTGCACGGGTGCTACCTGCTACGCACCTTCGGATGGATCTGTGTTTTGCTTGTCGCTGAGCTCGAGCAAACTGCGCGAGCAGCAACAGAGCAAAACCATTCAAGCAACAAGATAGCGAAACCAACTCATGTCGCCTCATCGTTCTCCCCTCTCCCTCTCTTAAGTTTTGAGAAATGTAAGGAGACAGGTAGAATAGGGAACGAGTCATACCTACCTACCGATGCGAATGGTAGAGGATACCTAGAGAATGCATGCATTCATTGACTTAATTACCTATCTGTATATTTGCCTTTTTCTTTTTTAGGTTATGACTTTATAACTTATGATTTCTCTCGAATAAACAAATAAGATTGTTTCTTTATTGTCTTTTCAAAACAGCTTATCGGGATAACTTTTTCAAAGTAGTTTATCGATTTATCGACTTATATATCATACTTCGTAATGATGTCTCTTAAACTGAACAGGCCTATGTATGTAATTCTATTTTTGTAGGTACCACCAGCAGCTACAGGACAGATTCTATGTTTGCCACCATATGCAAGAAATTATAGGTGGTAGGCCCAAGGATCTAGAGGTTTGTCAATCTTACAATAATTATTTCCTACTTATCAAAATATATAAGTGGTTACGACTTTACTCTTCTTAGCGACAGAGCATCAACATTGGTTAAAGTACAGTCTAAATGAATGAACTCTTCGAAATTCGAGGACAACTAGCCACCTTCTTGATGACGGATATCATTAACCCAAAACGAGAGTTTCATGTAGCCAAGACTGAATAAAATTTTTAGTGACAAACAATGTTTTCTTACTGTATCTGCAAACATGTTGTAAAAACATTATGACCATTCATCTATAATCAATCTATAAATTTGTTTATCTGTGATATATATGTATATATGTGATATATCTATGTATTTATATATTTGCCTGTATTTGTTATCTGCATATTGTTTTCAGAGAGCATGACTCCCTGAGGCTAGCCGAAAAACAGAAAAACTTCCATATATATAGAGTGAACTATTACAGATGTTTTGTGGTATAAAACGTCTATGGGTTTCTACTATCATAGATAGTTCTGAGCACCAATTGTCTGTAATATGTAGTGGCTGGTAAGCACAACCATCTATGATGGCTGACATATTACAGTCGATTTTGTGTTCGAAGCTGTCTGTGATAGTTGGTCTTCACAAACGGTTCTTTATATGACTTATCATAGACGACTCAAAAAATTATCTGTGATAGTCGCCTGTTATCACAGACGTAAATAAATCAGATGGTTCAAAAATGTCTATAATGACCCTCTGTGTGGTAGTATTGCTTGAATCCCTCATGTAGACTTTGCCAAAATTGCATGGACTAAGAGAAGGGGAATTTGAGTGGGATATCGAATCTGAGAAATATATGTTATTTGAGTGGTCTGTAACTTTTGCTAAAGTTGTTTGAGCTCTTCAGTCACTATCAAAGTATCGAATACTAGTGAAATCCACCTCTTGTTGTGCCATGTTTCACATAGACTGGGCAGGCCGAGGCTTCCTGCTACTGCTAACAAGAACTTCAGTCAATAATGTTGATGTAAATGACGCTTAAGTATGGGCAGGTTTGTCTTTCTCAATCTGTTTTGATGCATTCGCTTTTGTTTGTTGCTAAATCTTCACAACTGTTAGGTTTTCGGTGATTTTCTATAAAGTTCTTGTAGCAATATACAAATCGGAAGGTTGCGTTACATGTGTGCTATTTTCCTTTAGCACTTGAGGGAAAGTTGGATTTCCCTGTCGGTTTTCACCGTCAGGAACTGTCCTATGCCTCTTACAAACAATCTGACACAGAGCATCTTTCCTTGACAGCTGCTGTCAGCGAGTTTGTCAGGGAAGCATCCCTACGGCCTCCCGTCAGACATTTCAACTCATTCCTGGCTAGGCACCCCGACGGATAATGCCTGCGGGTACCCGTCAGGGATCGCATCCCTAACGGTTTTTGGCCGACCTAGTATCACGGTGCAATTACGTACAAGATGACGAGCGCAGTGATGTCTCGTACGTCGTAAAGAGGGATTCGACCTGCATGAATGTCACTACGTGCATCCATGCATTTCAGGTATCCACAGAGTTTCCACAAAATTAATCGTGCGAGGAGAGATCTGATTACCATCTTCTTATACGCAAACAGGTGTACTGATACACCGTATGTTTTATTCCATTACCATTTCATACAATAAAATTAAACAACGATAAGAAATAACAGGTTCATGGCCATGTTTATTATAAGACAAGCATGCTATATATATATGGTCAGGGGCGGATTTGGGCCCCCGGCAAGGTAGGCTCTAGCCCGGGGTGTGAGAAAATATGCAATGTATAGCCTGGGTGTTTTTAATTCAGCCTGGGGTAATATTTTAGCATTTAGCCCAACCCATATAACTTATATCCCACAGACCGTCAGCCGTCAGCCCAATCGCTCGTCGCTCGCTCGTCGCTCGGCCCATATGCTCGCGCTCGGCCCGTTCGTCGCTCGATGCCTCGCTCAGGCTAGGGCGTCCGCCCGCCCTCCCCTCACTCCCTCAGTGCTTGCGCGGTTGCGCCCCCTCCAGACCCGCGCGCACGCCCCCGCCGCCTTCCTCCCCCTCGCGGCCTTGCTCTCCCCCCGGCCCCCGCCGCGCTCCTCCCACTCCCGCCGCCCCGCCCTCCCCGCGGCCCGCCGCCCCGCCCCCCGCGGCCCGCCGCCCCGCCCCCTCCCCGCCGCCCGCCCCCTCCCCGCGGCCCCCTCCCGGCCATCCCCGCCGGCCCCGCCCTCCCCTCCCCCCCCCCCGGCCCCGCCGCCCCGCCCTCTCCCCGCCGGCCCCGCCCTCCTCCTTCCTCCCCCTCCCCGCCGCCCCTCCTCCCCTCCCCGCCGGCCGCCGCCCTCCTCCCTCTCCGTCTCCCCGCCGGCCTCGCCCTCCTCGTCCCAGATCTCCGTCTGGCTCGCCCATCCGCCGCCTGCGCGGCCGCCGCGCCCCGGCGGCCGACCCCTCCCGCTTGGCTCCCGCCCGGCTCTGTTGCAGGTAAAAATGGATGTGTTTGGGGTTTGGCAGTTGGCACATACTTGGAAAAATCCGAATTCGGATCATGTGCGTGCTCAAGAAAATAGTGTTCATCATGTACTCATGTTCATCATTGACTCATTTACAAATCCAGAAAAATAGTGTGTATGAGCAGCCCCTGTGTATGATATGAGTGTATCATTTACAAATGCTCTGTCATGTTTGTAGATCAGAAAAATAGTGTGTATGACTGTATGAGTGTATGATGTGTATCAATTGATTTGTATAGCCTTTCTGTGTTTGCTAATTGCTAATTGTGACGCTTGATTGATCCTAATGAAATACTAAAATGTGATGCTTGATTGATTCTAGCTATTAGCTAATATATTGAAATGTGATGATTGATTTACCCTAGTTGTTTTTGTATTGTAGCTCTTGAACAAAATGAAGCGGACGAAGACATTGTCATCTTATTTTTCAACAGAAGCACAATCCAACGAAACACCAGAAACAGGAGCTAGTAATACGCATCAAAATAATCCTCGTGTTGTACTCAATTCGGATGATATTGTTGCTGATCCCGGCTTCGAAACCAATTGAGGATTTGGATGTGGATATCAGAGATGCTGCTAGAAGAGAGTATTTGCAAATAGGTCCATGCCAACCAATTGGTTATAAATTTCCACATAAAGAATATGGGAACCAGAGGAGGAGCTTTCAACAATCATGGTTCGCAAGGTATAAATGGTTGGAATATAGTGTTGCTAAAGATGCAGCATTTTGTTTTTATTGTTTTCTCTTTAAGCAGCCTAGAGCTGAGAATTATGGTATTGAATCATTCACAAGAGTAGGATTTGCTAATTGGAAGAATGCAATTAAAAGTTTTGATGAACATGTTGGTAAAGTCTGTAGTTATCACAACAAATCAAGAAAACATTGCGAGGCTTTCAAAAATCAAAGACAGGGTGTAGATTATGTGATGGCCGTTGCCACGAAGAAGGATGAGGAAGAATATAGATCACGTCTTACTATTATGTTAGGTATTGCAAGATTTCTTTTATTGCAAGCTCTTGCTTTTCGTGGACATGATGAGTCCCCTAGCTCAAACAATAGGGGGAACTTTCTAGAAATGGTGAAGTGGTATAAAGAGAAGGATAAGAATGTTGCAAAATTGCTTGACAACGCCCCTGCTAACCATTTATTGACTTCACCGCAAATACAAAAACAGTTGTGCAAAGCTTGTGCAGAGGAGACAACTAAAGTCATTATTGATGATATTGGAGATAGACAGTTTGCCATACTTGTTGACGAGGCCCGCGATGCATCTATCAAAGAGCAAATGGCTGTGGTTTTGAGGTTAGTTTGTTAGTATTTTTATATCTTAGTAAGTCTAATCTATATTAAGTATGCTTTCTTACCATATGTAGGTACGTCAATAACAAAGGCCAGGTGATAGAGAGGTTTCTCGGGGTTGAGCATGTTTCTGACACGACATCGTCTTCGTTAAAGTTAGCATTGGATGGTATGTTACAGCTTCATGGTTTATCAATCTCTAAATTGCGAGGACAAGGATATGATGGAGCATCAAACATGAGAGGTCAATTTCATGGATTGCAAAGACGCATATTGGATGAAAATCCGTATGCATTTTACGTCCATTGCTTTGCTCATCAGTTGCAGTTAGTGGTTGTTTCTGTTGCCAAGTGTTGTTCTTCAGTCTTAGATTTCTTTAATTACACCACCATGATTGTCAACACTGTTAATGCTTCTTGCATCAGAAGAGATCAATTGGCCCAAGATCACCATGATAAAATTGTGAACAAATTAGAGTCCGGTGAAATTTTTCAAGGGAGAGGAAAAAATCAACAAACTAATCTTGCAAGGGCCGGCGATACCCGTTGGGGCTCACATCATAAAACCTTGTGTCGTTTTCTTCTCATGTGGGATTCGGTACTAGAGGTATTAGAGAATTTGAGTGATGATGCTACTAGTGCAACACAGAAAACCACAGCTTCCGGTTTATTGGAAAAAATGGAGAGCTTTGAATTTGTACTTATATTGCATCTTATGATCAGACTCTTGGGCAAGACTAATGATCTATCACAATGTTTGCAAAAGAAAGATCAAAACATTGTTCGTGCAATTGGGCTCATTAGGACCACATTGAAGACAATTGAGGTAATAAGAAATGATGGTTGGGATGAGCTTTTTGCAGAGGTAAATGCCTTTTGTCTCCAACATAAGATCATTGTGCCAAATATGAATGATACAATGCCAGTTAGAGGCCGTTCAAGGGGTCGTGGTGGTCAAATGATAACTTATTATGACCATTTTCATCATGATATATTTATTGTGGTGCATGACCAAATTATTGTTGAGATGAATAATCGCTTTACTGAAAGATCGACCCAGTTATTGATGTGTATTTCTTGTCTTGATCCAAAGAATTCTTTTGCCAACTTTGATGAAGACAAATTAATTGAACTTGCAAGGATGTATGGTGATGACTTCTCCGAATATGATTGTCTAGTTCTTAAAGATCAGCTTGGTACATTTATTGCTGATGTGAGAGGTGATCTAGATTTTGCAAATTGTACTGACTTAGGAAATCTTGCTGTGAAGATGGTTCAGACTGATAGACACACAGTTTTTCCATTGGTATATCGTCTCATTGAATTGTCTTTGATTTTACCGGTGGCAACAGCAACGGTAGAAAGAGCCTTTTCGGCTATGAAGATTATTAAGACTGATTTACGGAATAAGATGAATGATGAGTGGATGAATCATACTATGATATGCTATATTGAACGAGACATATTTGCAAACATTAGTGCTGATAAGATTTTAGAGCGTTTTCAAGGGATGAGATCACGTAAGAAACAATTATCTCGTGCTAGTGGTAAGTTAGCTTCTTATAAATGTAAACTTCGTGTTGTTCGTACTTATTCGTATACATGTTTGATTTATTCTCATATGTTATTTTTACAGGTTCTGGTTCATGTCCAACTATCAATGAAGAAATGACAGAATAGGATAGAGAGCAAATCTTCGTAATTTAGGTATTCAAATTGTATCTCTATTATGTTACATTTTTTATATTTTGTTATCATGCCATATTTTTCTTATTATGTTTTATGTTTATTTGTTTAGTATTGAACTCAAGTTTCGTATCAGTAATGCAATTAGCCAATTATGGTATACTTTTGTTATATCGTGGTATGGGTACAAATTAGCGTTAGTTTTAGGTTGTTAGAGTTCAGCCCGGGACGTAGCTAAATCCTGGTTCCGCCACTGTATATGGTAACGAATTGATAGACATTCAAGGCCCTGTTTATTATAGTTTGGACTTCACAGGTTCTAGTTCTTCATGGAGGAGAATTGAGCTTGGAGCCAGTCCACCGTCTTCGTGTCCAGTTGGAATGCCTTGGCGAGAGCTTCATCTGAGATGGGTGGGTTCGCACCAAAGACTGCGTTGGCAATAGTGACCACCCCTGGGTTCTGGCTGCTTAGCCCGGAGATCGCAGCAGCGGGTTCATGGTGGCTAGGGTTGAACTGGAAGTGGATCAGCGCCTTGGGGAACACGAACACATCGCCCTTGTTGAGCACCTTGGCAAAGAGCATGTTGGGGTTTGAGGTTACGAAACCGACGTACAGGGTTCCCTCAATGACGGTGAGGATCTCGGTGGCGCGTGGGTGATAGTGCGGCGCAATCAGCCCCTTCGGTGCGTAGTCCAGCCTTGCTAGGGAGATGCCGAGCGTGTTGAGACCAGGGATGTCGGCGACGGCGGCCGTGGTCACGGCGGAGCCAAGGGGGTTGGCCGTGTCTCCAGGCTTGTCGAAACCGTCTTTGAAGAAGTCCTCCGGCTTGGCGTCCATTGGATTCTTGCAGACAAAGCCATTGACAAACACTACAAAGAGGGGGGGAAAGGACGGTGAGTGCAAGTTTTCTTTCCGATATTGTCAGCTTCGCTTGTTTTTCCACTTAAAGCATTATGATCTCTCTCTAGACTCTCTTAGTTTCACTTCTTGGTTCAAAAGCTATCTATCAAGCTAGCTCTTACGTACTGTAAATGAGAATTATGACCATACATATGGATACATCATAAGCCAAGAGCTAGATAATCGACACATATACATGTGCTAAGGAATACGATCAGTTGAGATATTACCATGGGACATGTTGTCGGCGACACAGAAGTCCTGGAGGGGATCAGGGTCGTATGCCAGGGCTTGCGAGGCAGCCATGGCGAGGAGAGCTGTGAAGAGGAGAAGGCTCCTACAAGAAGCCATTGTTAATTAGTCTCTTAGCTAGAGCTCTCTGCTTCTTATGTACGTAGGAGCTAGAGCTAGAGCTAGAGCTTGCAATGAAGAAGAGAAAGCGCATGGTGCGTATTTATAGGGAGAAGGCGTAGAAACAATCAAGCGTACGTACGCATGCACTTGCGCGTGGAAACTTGTGAAAGGAAATAATGGCTCGTGACGCGCATCTGCACGTTGTTTGGTGCATGGTTTCACTCGTTTGGTAAGCTTGGAAGTGGTCGTTAATTACCTGCGGTGAAAGTTTGTTTTGAAGTGTGCTGAAAAATTGTCTTGCTAGCCGGCCAGGTTTACATGGTCGAGTTAAAGATTATTCCAGGTATGTACTTGGGTGGGTGATTAGCTAGCTAGGTCGGTTGATGCAATGGCACATGTGCAGTTATCACCTGAGAAAAATGTACATGCATGGAAGAGGTTTCTCCGTAGAACAAAGTATATGACCAACATGTTCAAACAATGTTACATAAGCTGATGGCGATGCATGGTTAACTTTCTCACTACTACAAAATAATCTATACTAGATGCTTCATCACAGATAGTTCATATAGAGCCGTCTGGGCTTTAATTATCACAGATGGTTCATAGTGAAAACCGTCTGTGAAACTATTACGACGGTTAAGTTTAAAAGCCGTCTGTGATATCTCCCATTATCACAGACGACTTTTAATTAGAACCTCCAATAAAATATCACAACAGTTTTTATGTACAACCGTCTGTGTTTTGTCCATTATCACAAATGGATTTTAGTTAGAACCATCTATGAAACTATCATAGATGATTTTTATTTACAACCGCTTGTATTTTATCCTTTGTCATATAAACTACAGAAACTACTGAGCTGGAATAGATAAGTGTAACTAACGACTTTTACAAAAGACAAATTCAAGTCAAATTTAGTACAAAAATTATTTTTACAAAAGATAAATTCAAGTCAAATTTATTACAAAAGTCCCCAAAAAGATATTCCCAGATCTTGGTCTTCTGGGTTTCATATGCTTCCTCTTCTACTTTTGGAGTTGGAGGATGAGCGGCTACGTTCTCGAATATCATAAAGATTGTCCTTGCCCTCTTCACTTCCTCCTTTAGCCTGGGCAAATCATTAGCATAGTCCATAATCTCAAAGTGGATGCCATGATAATCTTCTTTTGCGCACATTGAAGAGAAGAACGAGGTTGAGGGTGGTTTCCCTTTCCTAAGCAAAAATGAGACCTCTGTCGACGGCAGATAATGAGGTCCAGCTGACGGATGGAAGCAAGTCGAGGAAGGAGAGTAGGGCGTGAGCAGTGGAGCTGCTCCAGATATAAGTTGTTCGCCGCATGTGTAAAGTTTCGGCCGAACAATTCATAATGGATAGATGAGGGGAAGGAGATCAAAAGAACATTAGATGCCATTATTGAGAAATCTAGTGAAGAAGATGATCAGGGAGAGGATAGTTTAGAAGAGAGTGAGTTTGTGGTATCAAAGAATTGTACACCGCGCTGCACATAAAACCAGAACGGCGTGGAAGTTTAAGGGTTACTTGCATCGGGATATTAATTGGCGGGAGTAGGGCGCCCATATTTGAGCATCATCACACACGGTTCATATAACAAACCGTCTGTGATAATGACAATCAGACGGTCTAGAGGGTTGAAGACGATCGAACTGTTCGAATAGAGCAACGTGTGGCGCTCGGGGATTGGCTGCTAAAGGCGAAGCGACGGTGGTGCAAACATTATCACAGACGCTTTGTATAACAAACTATCTATTATATGTACTGTTGTGGTTACAGACCAAATAGAGAGAGAGGTATGGTAGCGGAGAGTTAGGTGAGCAAATGATCCCTTGGGCCTTTCCCAAGGGCTGATCATGACATATATGCGTTCCCTCGTAAGGAGCGTCTTTACCATCGTAACCTTACACAGAGCCTCCGACCGAGGGCAGCTATGTCCTTAATACATGGTTTATAACCTTCACAACAGGCTAGCTGGGTTTAGGTGGGGGCCACCCCTACAACATGTACATTATCACATACGATTCGTATAACCAACCATCTATGATAATGACACATCACCTATCCGTGGCATATCCTCTAGGATTTCGATCTCACCCATCCATTCTCTTCACATCATACGGCAAGCACCAGTTCCTCCTACCTCTTGCCCCTATTAATCCCTCTCTCCCTTTTCTAGCTTCCTGCATCCTCCCCTCGACGATGCCGACTACTGCCGTGAGCGAGCTCCTCTGCCTCCGATTGTGATACCACGGTTTAGTGCACAAGACACTCTTATCAAAAGTATCGTAAGAGTATCTTGTGCATTGTTACCGTTGTGACACAAAGGTAATGCTACCGCCACCTCTCCTTTATTGCCAGTGAAATTCGATGGCGCCCATCCTATCCCCTCCCCTCTCTTCCTTGATGACAAGCGTTAAGGACATTCAACTGCATCCAGCTTCTATTGTCTGCTAGAATATCTCGGTCTTATATATTCTTGTCATGTTAAAGAGTTGGGTTTGCAGGATTAAGAGATGTGTTGTTGCCATATTCTTACTGTATTAGATGAGTAATATACTTATCATCTAGTTATGCTATAATGGTGGATTATAATCTTAATGGAATGTGTTGTTCTGTTTGCTGATGTATTTGCTTATTTTTAAATGGCTAATCAAAAAATAGAAAAAATATTTATGTATAGAATGAACTATCAGAGACAGTTTTGTGGTATAAACCGTCTATGAAGGATTATCACAGACGGCTCTAACCAAAAACCATCTATGACACTTACACATCACAGACGGTTCTATCCACAAACCGTCTGTGATGAGAAAGTATCACAGATGGTTTTTGGTTCAAGCCGTCTGTAATAGTTTTATCTAAATATGAGAAGAATTTCCATGCACATGCTACAGGAAAACGTATACAAAAGTTCATAATTTTACGAACATAACTTGATTGAAAATTTTGAGTTGATTATTGTTAATTAGAACGAATAAATTACATGTATGTGAGCTGATTTTTTTAGAATGGAAGGGTGTATGTGAGCCTATTAATGAATATCGAATTGAATTTTATGTTGATTATTTTGAAGGGATCAGTTCGATTGCAGTCAATTACTTTTACTCCGAAGATTTCCTTCAGATATCATATGAAGAACACTTGTATGCTGGAAAAAAAGAGTACGAGAGAAAACACTTTGTAGTACAAGTATGGCAACAGAGGGGTGATTAATGTCTTCAAAATTTTCCTTCAAGTATTCACCGATTCTTCACTCCACCGATTATTCACTCCAGTAGCTACCGAACTATGAAGATCAGAATTGGAATATAAAACCAAAGCAATAAACTCAAAATGTCATGTTTATAAATGATATTTTGATTTACTCCAAGGAAGAGAAAGTGCACGAGGAGCATTTGAGGTTATTGTTGCAAAAGCTACGAGAGCATAAGCTATATACCAAGTTCAGCAAGTGTGCATTCTGGATGAAAGAAGTTGCTTTTCTAGGCCATGTCATATCAATAGGGGGAGTTACAATTAACTTCAGAAAAGTGAAGGATGTGCTGGATTGGAAGTTACCATCGTTAGTAATGCAAGTCAAAAGTTTTCTTGGAATGGCAAGTTATTATCGTTGTTTTATCAAAAGATTTTTCATTATAGCAAGGCTGCTTACGCAGTTGCTAAAGAAAGAAAAGAAATTTGTTTGGATACTAGAATGTGAGAAGGGTTTTTAGAAAGATTTTGACATTTATTGTGATCCTTCCAGCAAAGATTTGGGATGTGTGCTAATGCAAGACAGAAGACTGGTAGCTTATGCTTCACGTCGGTTGAGGCCACATGAAGAGAATTATCCTACACATGACTTGGAGTTAACAATCGTAGTGCATGCATTGAAAATTTGGCATCATTATCTCATGGGTAATCATTGTGAAATCTACATGGATTACAAAATTTTGAAGTATAAATTTACCTAGAACGATCTTAATCTTAGGCAAAGAAGATAGTTAGAATTGATAAAAGACTATAATGTCAGAATTCATTACCACCTAGGAAAGGCCAATATGGTAACAGATATTTTGAGCAGGAAGGTTTATTACAATACAATGATAATCAAGGAAAGTCATCCAGCTTTACATGAGAAATTTTAGAAGTTTAGCCTGGATTTGGTTAAGGAATGATTCCTAGCCACAATAGAGTTACAACCGACTTTGGATGGTCAGATTCATCAAGTTGAAGATGCGGATGAAAACATTCAGCGGATCAAGGCTAACATGAGTAAAGGAAAGGACACAGGATTTACAGATGATGACAAGGGTACCTTGTGGTTAAAGGAGCGGATGCGTGTACCAAATAAAAAGGAGTTAAAGGAGTTGTTACTCAAAAAAGCTCATGAGTCATTGTACTCAATCTATCCAGGCAATACCATGATGTATCAGGATATCAAGGACAAATATTGGTGGCCAAGTATGAAGCATGATATAGCAGAGTATGTTACTCTGTGTAATGTATGCCAAAGAGTGAAAACCGAGCATCAAAGGCTAGCAGGTTCGCTACAACCGTTGAAAAATTCTGAGTGGTAGTAGGAAGAAGTTGGTCATAGTATTGCTTAAGATCAAGGATGGTTTTGATTCATTTTGGATAATTATTGATCGTTTGACAAAGGTTACTCATTTTATACCAGTTAGGACATCCTATGCATGTGATAAATTAGCAGAGTTATATATATCCAGAATTGTGAGTCTCCATGGAGTACCTAAAATGAAGTATCAGATCGTGGATCGCAGTTTACTTCATGGTTTTGGGGGAGTTTCCTTGAAGGTATGGGTACCCATCTGAATTTCAATACAGCATAACATCCCAGACAGATTGTCACACTAAGCGTGTGAACTAGAATCTTGAGGACAAGCTAAGAGCTTCTGTGTTGGACCATGAAGCTAAGTAGGATAGTTGTTTCACTACTGCAAAAACCTTTATATTAGACGTCTCATCACAGACGGTTCATAAAAACCGCCTGTGTTAAATGCAATCATAGACGGTTATTGATAAGAACCGTCTGTGATATTATCACAGACGGTTCTAAACTAGAACCGTCTGTGATATTTCGAATATCACAGACGGTTCTTAATTAAGAACCATCTATGATATTCCGCAATATCACATACGGTTCCTAATTAAGAATTATCTGTAATATGTTTTCCACTTCGCGCATCTCTAAAATTTTATAATTTCCCGCCTGAGTTTGAGTAGGATTCTGTTTTGATACACCTTCAGTAAAACGGCATAACTTTTGCATACGGTGTCCATTTTCAACGTTCTTGTACTCGTTGGAAAGCTAACGACGAGCCTGATCCAAAACAAATAATCCGCTTGTGCTGGTCACTCTCGAAGACCCCCAAAATCAGCCATCTTTAGCCTCAAATTCGAATCGCAAGTTTTTTCTTTTTGTTTTTGCCAAAATTTTCGATCTTCCCTTCGAAATTTGGAGTTCATCTCAACTGCAAAGTTATAGATCTCGTCAAAACCTTTCAAATAAGTATATATATAAGCTATATAGAACTTTATTATTTTATATTTTGAGACTAGTTGTTTATATCGTATCGGTATATATATAGCCAATATGATAGACAGTTCTTACCAAAGAACCATCTGTGATACTATTACAGACGGTTCTTACCAAGAACCGTCTGTGATAATTTGTTCTCTGACCACGGGCCTGTCAATCCTCCTCAACTCAATTCCAGCTAATAGAAACCGACCAACCATACCCCACGGATCGTTGCTCTCCTTCCTCTATAAATACTCACCTCCACCCCCTCCCTTCAAATGTATCTTAAGCTTTCTCCCTCCATTGTTTCTTCTAGTATTTGATTCTGTGGGGTTTAGGTCTTCATCGTAGCCTCCATTGTTGTTACTTTGTTGGGTTTAAGGTTATCTAGGAGCTTACAGTGAGGTAGCTGCTAAGAAAGCCTACCCAAACTTGTGATGGTGGATTATTCTCTGCTATGTTACTTTCATTGTTCTCTTCATTGTAGTCTCCATTATTGCTTCCATTGTTTTCTGCTATGTTCTCTACTATTGCAATGGTGGATTGTAACTTGTGATGTTGTAATGGTGGATTGTAATTTTTGTGATGTTGTAATGGTGGATTGTAATCTGGTGATGTTGTAATAGTGGATTGTAATAAAAATAAAATGTTTTTTGCTATGTTTGATATCGTATTTCCTTGTTTTCAAAAAGCATAGCTAACATTTCCTGAGGCTAACTGAAAAATAGAAAAAATATTAAGTATAGAATTAACTATCATAGACGATTTTGTAGTATAAATCGTCTATGATTCACACATCACAGATAGTTCTAAACTAGAACCGTCTATGATACTTACACATCACAGAACTTAGAATCATTTGTGATATGTGAGTATCACAGACGGTTCTAGATTAAAACCGTCTGTGATAGTGTTTTTCACAGACGGTTCTAGTTATAAACTGTCTATATTGTATTTATTACAGACGGCTCACAAACCGTCTGTGATAACCTTTGATTATCACTTACCCACAAATTCAGATGGTTCAAAAAACCATCTGTGATGATGTTTTTGAACCATCTGTGATGATGGGTTCTATAGTAGTGTTTGCTTTTCGCAGAGTTCTCCTACAGCAACAGTTACTAGGCTAGCTTGCAAATGTCACTGTTTGAAGCTCTGCATGGCAAAAAATGTAGAACCCCTCTCAACTGGAAAGAAATGGGAGAGTGTCACGTCTTTGGACCAGATTGTTTAAGAGAAGCTGAGGAAAAGGTTTGATTAATCCAGAAGAAATTAAAAACTGCTTAGACTAGACAGAAAAGCTATGTGAATACTCATCGTCGAGAATTGACCTTTGAGCTAAGTGATTATGTGTATCTCAGGATTACGTCATTCAAAAGTGTTAAGAAGTTTCAAATGAAAGGAAAGCTTGCACCAAGATATGTGGGATCATTCAAAAATATTAAAGTGCAGGGGAGAAGTTGCTTATCAGTTTGAGCTACTTGCGACCTTCAGTGGGATACATAATGTCTTCCAATTTCTTAGTCGAAGAAGTGTCTGCGAGTACCGGAGGAGACAGTGCTAGTGAAAGCCATTGATCTTCAGGAGGATCTATCGTATAAGGAGCACTCTATCAGAATCTTGGGAGTGTTAGAACGTGTGACCAGGAGTAAGGTTGTCCATTTTAGCAAAGTTTAGTGAAGCGATCATTCTGAGGAGGAAGCCACCTAGGAGCGCAAAGAAGATCTCAGAGCTGAGTTTCCAAACTTATTCCCTTAGTGAGACAAAATCTCAGGGTCAAGATTCTGTTTAAGGGGGAGGTTTGTAACATCCTGATTTTCAGAGTTTATTTGAAGCATTTAAAAGGAAATACACCATTTGGATTTTTTTCGAGTTAATACAAGCTCAAAATAAATTTATACTAATTAAAAAGATTTATTATGACTAAAATAAATATTAACATTTGCTAAAAAAATATTTTATTTGCGTTCCTTATGTCTCAAGAAATTTTCTGGAATTTTATGTGAATTTTTTGGATTTATGTGCTATTTTCTAGAGCTTATTTGATTTTATCTGAATTTATCAAAATAGAAAAACTCTCAAAAATCTTAAAACAGTAACGGTCCGAGCCTATTATTGTTCATGTCGGCCCACCAAACATTGACCATTCGATTTCCTTTCGTCGCGTGTCAGCCATCCGAGCAGCGCTTCGCACCAACTGTTGGATCCCGCACTAGAACACACATCAACTATCCATGGGCCCGGGTACTATGCACTTTGTGCAATCATCGTGAGCCATCCGATCCTTGCTGCGCCACGTGTCATCCATCTTGGAGCCCAGGCACTGTTTATTGTCATCTCCGAGCAGGATTCCACCGCCGCTCTTCGCGTTCGGCCTGGCTTCAGCGTCCGTGCTATGTACGCCATGGTCTCCTCGGTGTTCGCACCCTAAAAACCGCGCTACTCCACTGAGTTTCGCACCCCACAACTGAAGCTCGCCCATGCACCGCCGTCCTCATGGATATTCACTACAACCATCACCATCCGCTAAGCTCTGGTCTCTATCTATCTTCTCATCACAAGCCACTCCGCAGCGTTTGCTACTTGGCCAGCTGCTGCTCGCCGTCTGCCACCGGTGAGTTAAGTGCAGCCTTGCCTCATCGCCTATTCATCCACTCCGGCCAGCCCTACTAACCTAACCTCATTGTCCACCGCAGTCACTGTCACCCCCTTAGTCAGCGCGTCGCTGCTTGGTCATCGAGGAGACGCCGACACTTCGATAGCGCCAGCCAGTCATCGAGCACCGTGTGGCAACATCTCACCTGTCCAATTGCCCTCAGCAGCACCCGATCAAATCTGAACCATTATGAGGATCCAACAGTCGATATCCCTACCGTAGCTCGTCCCCCCTGCAGGATCACTGTGACATAAGACTACACCCCGCCGACCGTGACTCTTCGTTTCTCCATAAACTCAATCCACCGTGCGTCGAGTCGCTGACAAGCCTTGCCCACCCGTCAAAGTCACTATTGCATGAACCGTAGACCATGCCATGCTAGCAACCACCTCGCCGAGCCATGTCAGAGCCACGTCAGCCCTAAGCTGACGTGTCGGTCCACATGTAGACCACGTTAGCAAAATTGAGCCACGTTAGCACCACGTGTCAGACCACATCACCATACCACGTCAGCCCTAGTATACCCGTGTCATGCATTGTCAGCTGCCACATCAGCCCTAGCCACCACGTCAGTAAGTCGAGTCATCGTGCACTGTTCTGTGCACCGAGTCTACCTAAACCAGCTATTTCACGAGCCGAGTCCATAGCACAATAAATTTTTTTTACTTTTCACCATTTTCTTTAGATTAAATTTTTCAAGAGCTCGTTCTCCTCCGTCCTAACTCTGATTGACCCTGTTCTTTTTTCTAAATTCATATAAAATCAAGATCTATCTTTTGATTCTAGTTTTGAAGTTTTGGAGTTCATTTCAATTTTATTTGAATTTATTTTTTACCTCATTCGTATTTCATCTATATTTACACTGTATGCAATAACGTGATCCTGGACTAGTGTGGTGTATATAGAGAGCCTAGATTTGTATATTCAGGTCTCGACAGGGCACGACATCTAAAACCGAGGGCAGCTCAAGCCACAACCTCAGTAGAGCTGGCGCATTGTGCGTGAGGTAGAAGACGTTTTCTATGAGCGGGCCTAGCACGTCAACGAGCGTAGAGAGGCAGCCAGACGAGATTGCCTTGACATGTAAAGGGCTTAGGAGCTGGGTATTCGAGTACTTGTATTTTTGAGTACTCGTGACAGAGCTTGCTAGCTGGTCTAGGCTCCTCGAGCAAGAGCAAACCGGTCGAAGCTCTCAAGGGCCAACTTAGCAATCATGAGGCTCAAGGACGGGATGCACAGAGGAAAGGTGTGGTGCAAGGCATGGCCACGTCATCGCGGCACAGAGGTAGGATGGGCGGCGCGGCATGGGCTATCAGTAGAGAGGAGAAACAACGAGCGTGGTATTCAAAACGATAAGCATGGCGTCAAAACCAGTAGCCTGTGCTCATGCAGGCTAGAGGTGGAAGAAAGGTACTGCAAGTGGGCCACACTCGACAGTGAGAGAAAGGGCGAGGAGATTTGAGAGGTTTGAGCAAAAGTTAGACACATCAGATGAGCTCGAAAGATTAGGAGAATCTTTGTGAACACTCCTGACAAAGAGTTGATGATTGTGTAAATTTTCATAGTGTTATCTACTCTTGATTTTGTTAATATACTTATTTGCTTTAGATAATTTCAGAACTTGCTTCAATATTTATTTTCAGTGCCAAAATTATACCGTGGCCTTTTTAAGATGGTTTCCACCATGAGTGTTCTCGTGCCAACTTTTAATCATCTTTTCAGTTTTTATGACTTGGCCTAAATTTTTTATTTGCATTACATGCACTTTTGATTTTTTTTTTTTTGAAATTCAAACTTTTCAAGGAAACTTCAAATAAGAGCTAAGGAAACAAAAATGCATTCAAAAAGATTAAAAATTCTCATTTTTGCATGCCCTAGAATTTGAGATGTTACAAAGTTTATCTAAAATGCGGGGCATTACAGTGCATACATGCATATCAGGTACGCGGAGAGTTTCCACAAAATTAATCGTGTAGGGAGAGATCTGATTCCCAGCTTCTAGTATGCAAACCGGTGTGGTACACCGTATGTTTTATTCCATTACCATTTCATACAATAAATTAAACACCGTTAAGAAATATATAACACAAGCATGCTATATATATGGTAACGAATTGACAGACATTCATGGCCCTGTTTATTATAGTTTGGACTTCACAGGTTCTAGTTCTTCATGGAGGAGAATTGAGCTTGGAGCCAGTCCACCGTCTTCGTGTCCAGTTGGAATGCCTTGGCGAGAGCTTCATCTGAGATGGGTGGGTTCGCACCAAAGACTGCGTTGGCAATAGTGACCACCCCTGGGTTCTGGCTGCTTAGCCCGGAGATCGCAGCAGCGGGTTCATGGTGGCTAGGGTTGAACTGGAAGTGGATCAGCGCCTTGGGGAACACGAACACATCGCCCTTGTTGAGCACCTTGGCAAAGAGCATGTTGGGGTTTGAGGTTACGAAACCGACGTACAGGGTTCCCTCAATGACGGTGAGGATCTCGGTGGCGCGTGGGTGATAGTGCGGCGCAATCAGCCCCTTCGGTGCGTAGTCCAGCCTTGCTAGGAGATGCCGAGCGTGTTGAGACCAGGGATGTCGGCGACGGCGGCCGTGGTCACGGCGGAGCCAAGGGGGTTGGCCGTGTCTCCAGGCTTGTCGAAACCGTCTTTGAAGAAGTCCTCCGGCTTGGCGTCCATTGGATTCTTGCAGACAAAGCCATTGACAAACACTACAAAGAGGGGAAAAGGACGTACGGTGAGTGCAAGTTTTCTTTCACTTGTTTTTCCACTTAAAGCAGTATGATCTCTCTCTAGACTCTCTTAGTTTCACTTCTTGGTTCAAAAGCTATCTATCAAGCTAGCTCTTACCGTAAATGAGGATTATGACCATACATATTGATATAAGTCAAGAGCTAGATAATCGACACATATACATGTGCTAAGGAATACGATCAGTTGAGATATTACCATGGGACACCTTGTCGGCGACACAGAAGTCCTGGAGGGGATCAGGGTCGTATGCCAGGGCTTGCGAGGCAGCCATGGCGACGAGAGCTGTGAAGAGGAGAAGGCTCCTACAAGAAGCCATTGTTAATTAGTCTCTTAGCTAGAGCTCTCTGCTTCTTATGTACGTCGGAGCTAGAGCTAGAGCTTGCAATGAAGAAGAGAAAGCGCATGGTGCGTATTTATAGGGAGAAGGCGTAGAAACGTCAGTCAAGCGTACGTATGCACTTGCGCGTGGAAACTTGTGAAAGGAAATAATGGCACGTGACGCGCATCTACACGTTGTTTGGTGCATGGTTGCACTCGTTTGGTCGTTAATTACCTTCGGTGAAAGTTTTTTTTTGAAGTGTGCTGAAACATGGTCGATCGACTTAAAGATTATTCCAGGTATGTACTTAGGTGGGTGATTAGCTAGCTAGCTCGGTTGACGCAATGGTACATGTGCAGTTATCACCTGAGAAAAATGTACATGCATGGAAGAGGTTTCTCCGTAGAACAAATTAAAGTATATGACCATTTTCAAACAATGTTACATAAGCTGATGGCGATGCATGGTTAGCTTTCTAGTGTTGATTTATCTAAAGATGAGAAGAATTTCCATGCACGTGCTACAGGAAAACGTATACAAAAGTTCATAAGTTTACGAACATTACTTGATTGAAAAATGCGAGCTGATTATTGTTAATTAGAACGAATAGGGTACGTGTATGTGAGCTGATTTTTTTAGAATGGAAGGGTGTATGTGAGCCTATTAATGAATATCGAATTGAACTTTCTGTTGATTATTTCGAAGTGATCAGTTCGATTGCAGTCAATTACTTTACTCCGAAGATTGCACTTCGAAGGAAAGTTGGATTTCCCTCTCGATTTTCACCGTCAGGAAAGCTGTCCTATGCCTCTTACAAACAACCTGCGCAGAGCCTCGATGGCTGCCGTCAGCGAGTCTGTCAGGAAGCATCCAAGATGGCCTCATAGCCAGTTTTAACTATAAATCATATGTGATAAATAAATATCATAGATAGTTTTAACTACAAACTATTTGTGATAATAAACTATTACATACGGTTTGTAGTTAAAACCGTCTGTGCTATTTAACTATCACAGATGGTTTGTAGTTGAAACTGTCTGTAATACTTACATATCACAGACGGTTTCCTCTAATATTATTTTCTTTTCCTAAATCTAATTCTGTTTACTGGCTAGCCCCAGGAATTGCTAGCCATGTTATCTGAAACAAGCAGATCAACACATATATACATCCAATTTACATTCATTCATTTCAGAAATAAAAACATCCATTTTGTAAATCAATTAATTAAAATAAAATAAAATATCCATTAACAAATACAATTAAGGTCAATCTTATACTAATCAAATTCATTATACATTGTGGAACTCTCCATCTGATTTTATGACATTAAACATTACAAAGAATGCGCACTCTCCTCGAATTTGTGCAAGGTCGGCCTGTTCTAACGCAGTTGTAGGGATAGACGCACCCTGTCGATAGGAATATTAATGTCGTGCATATATATATAACTTGATAAGTATGAAATAATTATTGCAAGATTGACAAACCTTAGGATTGGTGATCTTCGAGGAACTAATAGTTGCATATGCGGCAAACATAGAATCCACAGATTTTGCTCGGCGGCTGCTGGTGGCACTACAAAAATAGAATCTGTTAATTCGAGAGGTATTACTACGAAGTGTTATATAGGATTAACATACACTAGCGAATACCGGAAAATTTCGAACATGTCGCAGGGCGTTAGGCCCTCCCTTCGATGTCCGTACCTCTGCAACGTACGTAGCAAACGACCTACGTGATTCTAAAAAGTTAACCTTAGTTATTCAGAAGGACAAAATACTACAATACAGTTATGTATGGAGGAAATATATTTACCTATCAATTAATTGGCCGATAACTATGAAGTCGGTTTTATTCTTTTTCAGGGAATCAAGGTACGTTACCTTGTTCTATTTTAGAATAATTACAGTTAAAATCCAGTGTAATCTATATAGATATGTCGACTATTGTCATTAAACCTAATCTTGTGTTGCATATCAGGTACCCAGAGAGTTGCAGGGAGAGATTTGATTACCAGCTTCTTATATGCAAACAGGTGTGGTACACCGTATGTTTTATTCCATTACCATTTCATACAATAAAATTAAACACCGTTAAGAAATATATAACACAAGTATGCTATATATATGGTAACTAATTGATAGACATTCATGGCCATGTTTATTATAGTTTCGACATCACAGGTTCTAGTTCTTCACGGAGGAGAATTGAGCTTGGAGCCAGTCCACCGTCTTCGTGTCCAGTTGGAATGCCTCGGCGAGAGCTTCATCTGAGATGGGTGGGTTCGCACCAAAGACTGCGTTGGCAATAGTGACCACCCCTGGGTTCTGGCTGCTCGGCCCGGAGATCGCAGCAGCGGGTTCATGGTGGCTAGGGTTGAACTGGAAGTGGATCAGCGCCTAGGGGAACACGAACACATCGCTCTTGTTGAGCACCTTGGCAAAGAGCATGTTGGGGTTTGAGGTTACGAAAGCGACGTACAGGGCTCCCTCAATGACGGTGAGGATCTCGGTGATGATCTACGGGTAGACTATGCAAGCAAAATTTCAAAAATTTTACCGCGTAAAAGGGACCTCCTCTAGTAATAGACCACGGGATTACCACTAGACGCGCAGACTCGTAGCGGAAGTAGAGTTGATGTGGCGCGTTGATGCAGTTGTAGTCGTTCTAGCAGAACGTCTCCTCCTTCAGGTCCTTATGATCGTCACAAGTTGCGGATCGTCCTAGTGTTGAAGCTTCGCATCAACACCTCCAAGATATCCACACGTACGGGGCAGGAACACCACGCGCCGGAGTGCTAGCGCCGGCTGCGCGGTATTAGATGAGGAAGGTGTGGCAACTAGGGTTTCGGGAATTCCGAATTCTCACCCCGACCCTATGCCACCTCCCCACAATTTATAGGCATCCATCATAATAGGTCTCGAACTAGAGGCCCATTAGGAACTCATGGCTCATAAGAATTCGGATCACTATCCGAATTAAGTCCCAGCCCTTTAAGTGTGCGACCCTATAGTTTCGCATACACTTAGACATAGCCTGAGTACTCCTACTCATCCACTAATCGGCAGCGGCCCCTTAGCAAGACATGCCGACTCCCAAGTATATGCAAAGATCATATCGGACAAACCTCAAACAAAACTCATGCATTTCCCTTTGCTTCACGATATCGGTTAAACTCAAGGCGAATACGTGTCATCCTTGTTTGGTTAGCTCAACCACTCTTTCTCGATTACGTGACTTGAATTCCCGACTACGGTTAACTCTTTAACCGTGAATAGCATAGCCATGCATTTCTGGAATCCAATCACTCGAGAGGCCTAGAGATATCTCTCCTGTTGCTTGGAGGGGCAAATCCTATCTTGATCGACCATGCCTCAATGCACACATCATGACAAAACCCAGAAGCTACCTTTATAACTACCCAATTACGGAGTAGTGTTTGGCAACCCCTAAGTTAGTCATTATGCATCTTGAGTACGTGCGACGATCTCAAGTCTTAAGGACATAGCATACGCATTGTGAATAAAACCAACTGATGACGGTAAGAATGCAACATTCTCGCAGTGTTTCATGGTGGGGTCGATCCAACCACATGTTTGCTAACATGTGTCCATATTATTGGTTTAATATCTTTATATCTATGACCCGTGAAACATGGTCATCAACCAATACATATACTAGTCTATTAATATGTGTCCTCATATGTTTGACTAGGGATCATATAAGAATAATCATCGTAGCAATATAGAGTTTCACAATCAAGTCACACACTTGATAATAAATATTAACGATGTTATTCAAGGAACAAGATAAATTATCCAATAAATCATAAACATAATAAACAGAATCATCTCTATGATTGTCTCTAGGGTATATCCCCATCACTCGGTGGCGCGTGGGTGATAGTGTGGCGCAATCAGTCCCTTCGGTGCATAGTCCATCCTTGCTAGGGAGATGCCAAGCGTGTTGAGACCAGGGATGTCGGCGACGGCAGCGCCCGTGGTCACGGCGGAGCCAAGGGGGTTGGCCATGTCTCCAGCAATGATTTTTTTACCAACTGGAACGGGCCAATTTTCGGTGATTTTCAGGTTTACCAGAGCAGGCCGGTTACTTTACGAATCGGGCCCAAATAATTTAGCCCATTTTCAATAACCGTGTAGCCCAATATGGCCCATCCGGCTGCCGCATTCCCATGTACTAGCTTCCGGTCACTCACGCCTCAGTCTCAGTCTCTGTAACATCCTGATTTTTGGGGATTTTTAAAACTTTGAATTTAAAAATAAATTTCTGGGATTTTCCTGAATTTAAAATCAAGCTTAAAAGAATTTTCAGAAATGTAAAAGAATTTAATATGATTAAATTATACTTCAACATTAGATGAAAATATTTTAATTGAGTTCTTTGTGTCAGAAGAAATTTTCTGGAATTTAGTGGGATTAAATCAAGCTTCAAATAAATTTTAAAATTTTAAAATAATTTAATCTATTTAAAATAAACATCAACATAAGTTGAAAATATTTTATTTGGATTCTTCATGTCTCAAGGAATTTTCTGGTATTTTTGGTGAATTTTTGGGATTTATTTGCTATTTTCTAGAGCTATTTGAATTTTCTTTGATTTCCTGGAACAAGAAATTAAATTAAAATCCCTCCGGGCCATTTCCCGCCGCCCGACCCTCTCCTCGCTCACGCATCAGCCATCCGACCCGTTCCCGCGCGCCACCGCCTTGCCCCGCTCCTCGCCGCCCGATCGCCCACGCGTCGCACATCCGCGCCGCGCCGCTCGCGCCCGCGCCTAACCCTAGCACCGCCTGCCCCGCGCCGTTGGATCCGCCGCGCGGCAAGCATCCGCTACCCGCCCACGCGACCGCTCCCGCGCCTCGCCTCCGCCGCCCGATCGCGCCACCCCGCCACGTGGCGACACGGCCGCGCTGTGCCGCGCCCGCTTCGCCGTCCGTCGCCGCCCCGCCGTGGCTCAATCCCGGCCGTCCGCTCCCCGCGCCCGCGCGAAACCCTAACCCTAATCTTGCCCGTGCGCCCAGCCGTCGGATTCGCGCTCGTGCTACGCGGCTGCATCCCGACCGTCCAAACAGAGCCGCATTTCGCTCTGTGCCGTAACCGATCGGGTTATCTCGGTTCGTGTAATAAATACGCCGCTGCCCCCTCGGTTCACGTGCACCCATCGCCGCTGCCCTCGCCACCGCTTCCTCACCTCGCGCCGTCGCCCGGAGCCGCGCCGACGCTGTCGCCGGAGTCCCCGCCGTCGCCCGCGCCGTCGCCGGAGTCGTCCGTCGCCGCCGTCCCAGCGCCGCCGGTGAGACCTCGCGCCGACCCCTCTCTCGCGTCGCCTCCTCGTCGCGCGCCCCGCTCCGGACACCCCGCGCACACGCCTCGGCGCCGCGCGCCCGCGCCCGCCACGGCGCCGCGCGCGCGCCAGGACACGTGTCGCCGATCCGCTCCCCGCGCCGGCCACGCGTCAGCCGCACCCTCGCTCCTGCCCGCGCCCACGCGACGTGCGACGCTTCGCGCGACGTGCCGGCCACGCATCGGCAATCCTCGCCTTCCCGCCTCCGCGCCGCCGCATCGTCGCCGTCCATCCGGATCTGAGCCGAAGGCTCGGATCTTGCCGCGTGGATGTCTGCGAGCCGTCCGATCCGCGCCGTCGCTGCCCCGAGCCGCCAGCTCAGCACTGCCACGTGGCAGCACCAGCGCGTGCCACGTCAGCCCTTGTCCATGTGGCATGACACGTGGCATGCCACGTTAGCCAAAAGCCGTCGCCCTGATGCCACGTGGCAGCCACGTCAGCTGCCACATCACCCACGTGCCACGTGGCAGCACGAGCAGCTGCCACATCAACCCTAGGATGCCGCGTCAGCACCCCGCCGCCCCTCGTGCACTGTTCCGTGAGCCATGTTCACGGTGGACTCGGAATTTCGTGCGCCGGGTCCACAGAACAGTAGATTTTCCGATTTTCCTGATTTAATTCTAGGATTTATTTTTCGAGAGCCCGTTCTCCTTCGTCCTAGCTCCGATTGACCCCATTCTTTTTTCTAAATTCATCTAAAATTAAGCTCTTACTTTTGGTTCTGGTTTCATGAATTTTGGAGTTCATTTGCTTGTCATTTTATGTGTTTCTTTAGTTTCGGTCGTTTTCTCTCTCGCTAGATTCGGATCCTGGAGGAGCAGGTTTCGCGCTCGAAGACCAGGAGTACCTCACTGAGCATAACCAAGGCAAGTCGTGTCCTTTGATCATGTTGAACCCAGTTTGCAATCTATTCTTTAATTATTTTGTTTTAAAGTACATTGCATCGATATTTTTATTCAACCGTTGTAATTGGTAGTTATCGTCCCTTTTGAATTTATCCCTCCTTGATAACTTTGAACACCATGATACCCTTGTCACCATAGGTTGGGAAACATACTAGTGATGTTATGATATTTGTCACACGGGATGGCACGAATAGATGCTTAGCCTTGCTTACATTTACGAAAGGGTTTATCATCACATGTGAATCATAATTTTGACTTAATGAGATATGGAACTGTGGTTGGTGCCACGTATATTAAAATTTGTGCCATGACGTTGGTGCGTCATCGGCGGTGGTTATACAAACTGGCTTTTGCACTCGGGCGAGTGATCGTGTAGTAAAGAGGGAAGTGTTGGAGCACTTCGAGGGATGACGTAGTCTCGCCCGGGTAAACTTAAGGACTTCACTTTGTGCGTCATTGATCTGAACTTTACCGTGCAAACCACATGTCTGGTATGGGACGGACCTGGCTGACTAATTTGAGATGTTTCAACTTTAATCTTGCCATTGAGATGAACATGGTTGCTGATTTCCATGTGGCGCAAGGGGGGGTGTGATGTGAAACCCTAGCGGGCGGATTGAGTTATGAACTGAACTTTGTAAAGGCCTTGTTGTGATTTCCTTAGCGCGAGGCTAATCACATCGTGTGGGTACAGTTGTGCAACCTCTGCAGAGTGTAAAACTATTCGAATAGCCGCGTCCTCGGTCATAGACAATGCTCGGTGATTTCACACGAGGAGTAGTTATTTCTTAAAACTTGTGAATTGTGGTGGGACAGTGGATGGTTAATTCACTGTTGATTTAGCTTATGGATGGGAGGTCCATGAGCGGTTGGATTAGCTTGTGAATATGTGTTCACAAGTGGTTTATGTTCATTCCTTTGATTATTTATTTATTATTGTTTTATTTAAAGTTTGCTTTTAACCTATTTACTGTATTTACTTTTAAATGTCATTTTATACAAATTAACCTTTCAGCTATCCTTTGTTAAACCTTGCATACTATATTGCATTCATTTGTTACAAACGACTTGCTGAGTACCAATGTACTCATGGCTTTATACCCAATGTTGCTCAGTTGAGGAAGAGGAGTATCACCAGTAGGAGGTTCCAGAAGGAGAGTACTTCGACGACTTCGCGGTTTAGGCTTCGTTCTCCACTCGATAGCCTGTGGGCTTGTCGATTGGCCGCTACGCTTTATTTTGGATTTCCGCTGCTACTTTTGTTAAGCTTTCGGGCCAGTTTATTGTAAGCTTGATCATAAGGTCGTACCTTTTGAGATTTATCGATATTTGAGCTTTTCCTTTATTTTATCGTGTATATGGTTGTGATGACATCTATGTTTAACTGTGTGCACTAGCATGATCCTGAGACTAGTGCAGAATACACAGAGAGTCCAGATTTGCATATTCGGGTCTCGACAGTCTCTCAGAGCCGTGTGACATCGTGAGTCTCCCCAGTCCCCAGTTGCGCTCAACGGCGGTGGCACTCCCCAGTCCCCATTTGCGCTCGGCGGCGATGGCACTCCCCCAGTACTCCCCTCTACTTCGCCTCCGTCTACATCACGCACTCCGCTTCGGTCAGCTGTACGCCTCCGTCTTCTGCGCCCCCCTCTGCGTCTCCTTCCCTCAGCTCGGGAGAAGGCAGTGGGAGAGGGAGACCAGACGAGAGCTTTGTCGGCGAGGGAGAGCCCAAGACAGCAGCTCGAGCGGCGGAGGGAGGGGCTCGAGCTCCTTCTCGGCTCCTCGCTGTGTCCTCGCAACGGTGCATGGAGTAGGCAGAGGCGGAGTGGTGGGGCATAGCGGCAGGGGAAGTTTTAGGTGCAGAGAAGCCTCATGCTCTTGTATTATCTTGCTGCAGA
The DNA here is from genome assembly GCA_036346265.1 of Melocanna baccifera. NCBI lineage: Eukaryota > Viridiplantae > Streptophyta > Magnoliopsida > Poales > Poaceae > Melocanna > Melocanna baccifera. Next base: position 20,544,399 of record CM070698.1, read on the forward strand.
TCACAACTCACAAGTCCAAGAAGCAAGGTATCTGATAATTTTTCTTGTCAGCTCATGAGTTCGTTGATGGAATTTAGTAGCTCACCGTCCATGAACTTTTCTATGGCGAAGATGCTTGACTGAAGATGAGATTGCTGCATTGCATGCAGCAGTTTGCCCAACTGAGTTTGCTTTGTTTGACTTTGCGGTCGATTTTTTTGCTCGATTTTTTTAACAAATTTTGGTCGATTTTTGCCGATAATCGGCCGGTTTACATTTGAATTTCAAATTTTATTTAAATTTTTCGGTCCGAATTTCACCAAAAAAACGAAAATCGGCCATATCAGCCTTACCGGTCCCCTCCGGTAAAATATTGAAACCGATAATCTTAACCCTAGTCTCCAGGCTTGTCAAAACCGTCTTTGAAGAAGTCCTCCGGCTTGGCGTCCATTGGATTCTTGCAGACAAAGCCATTGACCAACACTACAAAGAGGGGGCCGGGAAAAGGACGGTCAGTGCAAGTTTTCTTTCCGATATTATCAGCTTCACTTGTTTTTCCACTTAAAGCATTATGATCTCTCTCTAGACTCTCTTAGTTTCACTTCTTGATTCAAAAGCTATCCATCAAGCTAGCTAGATAAGTCAAGAGTAAATGAGGATGATGACCATACATATTGATATAAGTCAAGAGTTAGATAATCGACACGTATACATGTGCTAAGGAATACGATCAGTTGAGACATTACCATGGGACTCGTTGTCGGCGACACAGAAGTCCTGGAGGGGATCAGCGTCGTATGCCAGGGCTTGCGAGGCGAGCTGTGAAGAGAAGGCTCCTACAAGAAGCCATTCTTAGCTACAGCTCTCTGCTTCTTATGTACGTAGAAACGGTCAAGCGTACGTACGTATGCACTTGCGCGTGGAAACTTGTGAAAGGAAATAATGGCACGTGACGCGCACCTACACGTTGTTTTGTGCATGGTTTCGCTCGTTTGGTAAGTTTGGAAGTTGTCGTTTATTACCTGCGGTGAAAGTTTTTTTTTTTTTTGAAGCTAGCCGGCCAGGTTTACATGGTCGACTTAAGATTATTCCAGGTATGTACTTAGGTGGGTGATTAGCTAGCTAGCTCGGTTGACGCAATGGTACATGTGCAGTTATCACCTGAGAAAAATGTACATACATGGTAGAGGTTTCTCCGTAGAACAAAGTATATGACCAACATGTTCAAACAATGTTAGTGGAGCAATCATTCAGAGGAGAAAGCCACCTGAAAGCGCAAAGAAGATCTTAGAGCTGAGTTTCCAAACCTATTCCCTTAGTGAGCCAAAATCTCAGGGTCAAGATTCTATTTAAAGGGGAGGTTTGTAACATGCTGATTTTCAGAGTTTATTTGAAGCATTTAAAAGGAAATACACCATTTAGATTTTTCTGGAGTTAATACAAGCTCAAATTAAATTTATACTAATTAAAAAGATTTATTATGACTAAAATAAATATTAACATTTGCTAAAAATATTTTATTCGCGTTCCTTCTGTCTCAAGGAATTTTCTGAAATTTTATGTGAATTTTTTGGATTTATTTGCTATTTTCTAGAGCTTATTTGATTTTATCTGAATTTATCAAAATAGAACAACTCTCAAAAATGTTAAAACAGTAACGGTCCAAGCCTATTACTGTTCATGTCGGCCCACCAAACATCGACCATCCGATTTCCTTTCGTCGCGTGTCAACCATCCGAGCAGCGCTTCGCACCGAATGTTAGATCCCACACTAGGACACGTGTCAACTATCCATGGGCCTGGGTACTATGCACTTGTGCAATCAGCGTGAGCCATCTGATCCTTGCCGTGCCATGTGTCATCCATCTGAGAGCCCAGACACTGTTTATTGTCATCTCTGAGCAGGACTCCACCGCCGCTCTTCGCGTTCGGCCCGACCTCAGCGTCCGCGCTGCACATGCCATGGTCTCCTCGGTGTTCTCACCCTTAAAACCGCGCTGCTCCATCGAGTTTCGCACCCCACAGCTAAAGCACGCCCATGCACCGCCATCCTCACTGATATTCACTGCAATCGTCACCATCCGTTGAGCTCCGGTCTCCACCTGTCTTCTCGTCGCAAGCCACTCCACAGTGTTTGCTGCTCGGTCAGTTGCTGCTCACCGTCTGCCACTGGTGAGTTAAGCGCAGCCTTGCCTCATCGCCTATTCATCCACTTCGGGCAGCCCTGCTAACCTAACCTCATTGTCCACCGCAGTCACTATCGCCCCCTTTGTCAGCGCGTCGCTGCTTGGTCATCGAGGAGACGCCGACACTTCGATGGCACCATCCAGTCATCGAGCACCGTGTGGCAACATCTCACCTGTCCAATTGCCCTCAGCAGCACCTGATCAAATCTGCACCATTATGAGGATCCAACAGTCGATATCCCTACTCGTGGCTCGTCCCCCCTGCTGGATCACTGTGACGTAAGACTAAACCCCGCTGGCTGTGACTCTTTGTTTCTCCATAAACTCAATCCACCGTGTATCGAGTCGCTGACAAGCCTTGCCCACCCGTCAGAGTCACTGTTGCATGAACCGTAGACCATGCCATGCTAGCAACCACCTCGCCGAGCCATGTCAGAGCCACATCAGCCCTAAGCTGACGTGTTGGTCCACATGTCGACCATGTTAGCAAAATCGAGCCACGTTAACGCCACGTGTCAAACCACATCACCCACCCACGTCAGCCCTAGTATACCCGTGTCATGCATTGTCAGCTGCCACATCAGCCTTAGCCACCATGTCAGTAAGCCAAGTCATCGTGCACTGTTTCGTGCACCGAGTCTACTTTGATTGACCCAGTTCTTTTTTTTAAATTCATATAAAATCAAGATCTATCTTTTGGTTCTAGTTTTGAAGTTTTGGAGTTCATTTCAATTTTATTTGAATTTATTTTTTTGCCTTATTTGTATTTCATCTATGTTTACACTGTATGTACTAGCGTGATCTTGGACTAGTGCGGTATACACAGAGAGTCTAGATTTGTATATTTGGGTCTCGACAGGGCACGGCATCTAAAAGTAGGGGCAGCTCAAGCCACAACCTCAGCGGAGCTGGCACATACGCGTGAGGTAGAAGATGTTCTCTACGAGCGGGTCCAGCACGTCAGCGAGCATAGAGAGGCAGCCAGATGGGATAGACTTGACATGCAAAGGGCGTCAAAGCTCTCGAGGGCCAACTTAGCAATCATGAGGCTCAAGGCCGGCATGCACAGAGGAAAGGTGTGGCGCAAGGCATGACCACATCATCGCAGCACAGAGGCGGGATGGGCAGCGTGGAAGAAAGGTACTGCTAGTGGGCCACACTCAGCGATGAGAGAGAGGGCGAGGAGATTTGAGAGGTTTGAGCAAACATTAGACACATCAGATGAGCTCAAAAGATTAGGAGAATATTTGCGAACACTCAAGACAAAGAGTTGATAATTGTGTAAATTTTGAGAGTGTTATCTTCTCTTGATTTTTCTAGAAAAATCTAAGAAGACTTCATTAATATACTTATTTGCTTCAGATAATTTCAGAACTTGCTTTGATATTTATTTGATAATTTCAGAACTTGCTTTGATATTTATTTTCAGTGCCAAAATTATACCCGTGGCCTTTTTAAGATGGTTTCCACCGTGAGTGTTTTCACGCCAACTTTTAATCATCTTTTTAGTTTTTATGACTTGGCCTAAATTTTTTATTTGCATTACATGCACTTTTGATTTTTTTTTTCAAAGTCAAACTTTTCAAGGAAACTTCAAATAAGAGCCAAGGAAACAAAAATGCATTCAAAAAGTTTAAAAATTCTCATTTTTCCATACCCAAGAATTTGAGATGTTACAAAGTTAATAAAGATGTGGGGCATTACAGTGCATCCATCATATCAGGTATCCAGAGAGTTGCAGGGAGAGATCTGATTCCCAGCTTCTAGTATGCAAACCGGTGTGGTACACCGTATGTTTTATTCCATTACCATTTCATACAATAAAATTAAACACCGTTAAGAAATATATAACACAAGCATGCTATATATATATGGTAACGAATTGATAGACATTCAAGGCCCTGTTTATTAGTTTGGACTTCACAGGTTCTAGTTCTTCATGGAGGAGAATTGAGCTTGGAGCCAGTCCACCGTCTTCGTGTCCAGTTGGAATGCCTTGGCGAGAGCTTCATCTGAGATGGGTGGGTTCGCACCAAAGACTGCGTTGGCAATAGTGACCACCCTGGGTTCTGGCTGCTTAGCCCGGAGATCGCAGCAGCGGGTTCATGGTGGCTAGGGTTGAACTGGAAGTGGATCAGCGCCTTGGGGAACACGAACACATCGCCCTTGTTGAGCACCTTGGCAAAGAGCATGTTGGGGTTTGAGGTTACGAAACCGACGTACAGGGTTCCCTCAATGACGGTGAGGATCTCGGTGGCGCGTGGGTGATAGTGCGGCGCAATCAGCCCCTTCGGTGCGTAGTCCAGCCTTGCTAGGGAGATGCCGAGCGTGTTGAGACCAGGGATGTCGGCGACGGCGGCCGTGGTCACGGCGGAGCCAAGGGGGTTGGCCGTGTCTCCAGGCTTGTCGAAACCGTCTTTGAAGAAGTCCTCCGGCTTGGCGTCCATTGGATTCTTGCAGACAAAGCCATTGACAAACACTACAAAGAGGGGGGAAAAGGACGTACGGTGAGTGCAAGTTTTCTTTCACTTGTTTTTCCACTTAAAGCAGTATGATCTCTCTCTAGACTCTCTTAGTTTCACTTCTTGGTTCAAAAGCTATCTATCAAGCTAGCTCTTACCGTAAATGAGGATTATGACCATACATATTGATATAAGTCAAGAGCTAGATAATCGACACATATACATGTGCTAAGGAATACGATCAGTTGAGATATTACCATGGGACACCTTGTCGGCGACACAGAAGTCCTGGAGGGGATCAGGGTCGTATGCCAGGGCTTGCGAGGCAGCCATGGCGACGAGAGCTGTGAAGAGGAGAAGGCTCCTACAAGAAGCCATTGTTAATTAGTCTCTTAGCTAGAGCTCTCTGCTTCTTATGTACGTCGGAGCTAGAGCTAGAGCTTGCAATGAAGAAGAGAAAGCGCATGGTGCGTATTTATAGGGAGAAGGCGTAGAAACGTCAGTCAAGCGTACGTATGCACTTGCGCGTGGAAACTTGTGAAAGGAAATAATGGCACGTGACGCGCATCTGCTCGTTGTTTGGTGCATGGTTTCACTCGTTTGGTAAGCTTGGAAGTGGTCGTTAATTACCTACGGTGAAAGTTTGTTTTGAAGTGTGCTGAAACATTGTCTTGCTAGCCGGCCAGGTTTACTTGGGTGGGTGATTAGCTAGCTAGGTCGGTTGATGCAATGGCACATGTGCAGTTCTCACCTGAGAAAAATGTACATGCATGGAAGAGGTTTCTCCGTAGAACAAAGTATAGGACCAACATGTTCAAACAATGTTACATAAGCTGATGGCGATGCATGGTTAACTTTCTCACTACTACAAAACAATCTAAACTAGATACTTCATCACAGATAGTTTATATGGAGCCGTTTGTGCTTTAATTATCACAGATGGTTCATGGTGAAAACCGTCTGTGAAACTATTACAGACGGTTAAGTTTAAAAGCCGCCTGTGATATCTCCCATTATCACAGATGGCTTTTAATTAGAACCGCCTATAAAATATCACAACGGTTTTTATGTACAATTGTCTGTGTTTTGTCCATTATCACAAACGAGTTTTAGTTAGAACCATCTAGGAAACTATCATAGATTATTTTTATTTACAACCGCTTGTATTTTATCCTTTGTCATATAAACTACAGAAGCTACTGAGCTGGAACAGATAAGTGTAACTAGCCACTTTTACAAAAGACAAATTCAAGTCAAATTTAGTACAAAAGTCACTTTTACAAAAGACAAATTCAAGTTAAATTTATTACAAAGGTCCCAAAAAGAGATTATCGATCTTGGTCTTCTGGTTTCATATGCTTCCTCTTCTACTTTTGGAGTTGGAGGATTAACGGCTACATTCTCGAATATCGTAAAGATTGTCCTTGCCCTCTCCACTTCCTCCTCTAGCCTGGACAGATCATTAGCATAGTCCATAATCTCAAAGAGAATGCCATGATAATCTTCTTTTGCGCACATTGAAGAGAAGAACAAGGTTGAGGGCGGTTTCCCTTTCCTAAGCAAAAATGAGACCTCCGTTGATGGCGGATAATGAGGTCCGGTGACGGATGGAATCAAGTCAAGGAAGGAGAGTAGGGCGTGAGCGGAGGAGCTGTTTCGGATGTAAGTTGTTCGCCGCATGTGTAAAGTTGCGGCCGAACAACTCATAATGGATAGATAAGGGGAATGAGATCAAAAGAATATTAGATGCTATTATTGAGAAATCTAGTGAAGAAGATGATTAGGGAGAGGATAATTTAGAAGAAAGTGAGTTTGTGGTATCAAGGAATTGTACACCGCGATGCACATAAAACCAGAATGGTATGGAAGTTTAAGGGTTACTTGCATCAGGATATTAATTGGCGGGAGTAGGACGCGCATATTTGAGAATCATTACAGACAGTTCGTATAACAAACCGTCTGTGATAATGACAATCGGACGGTCTAGAGGGTTGAAGACGATCGGACGGTTCGAACAGAGCAACGTGTGGCGCTCGGGGATTGGCTGCTAAAGGCGAAGCGATGGTGGTGCAAACATTATCACAGACGCTTTGTATAACAAACTATCTATGATATGTACATTATCACATACGATTCGTCTAACAAACCATCTGTGATAATGATACATCACCGATCCGTAGCATATCCCCTAGGATTTCAATCTCACCCATATATTCTCTTCACATCATACGGCAGGCACCAGTTTTCTCCCACCTCTTGCCCCTATTAATCCCTCTCTCCCTTTTCTAGCTTCCTGCATCCTCCCCTTGACGATGCCGACTATCACCGTGAGCTAGCTCCTCTGCCTCCGATTGTGATACCACAGTTTAGTGCACAAGACACTCTTGTCAAAAGTAGCATAAGAGTGTCTTGTGCATTGTTACCGTCGTGACACAAAGGTGATGCTACCGCTACCTCTCCTTTGTTGCCAGTGATATCCGACGGCGCCCATCCTATCCCCTCCCCTCTCTTCCTTGATGGCAAGCGTTAAGGACATCCAGCTACATCCAGCTTCTACTGTCTGCTAGAATATCTTGGTCTTATATATTCTTGTCGTGTTAAAGAGTTGGGTTTGTAGGATTAAGAGATGTGTTGTTGCCATATTCTTACTGTATTAGATGGGTAATATGCTTGTCATCTTGTTATGCTATAATGGTGGATTGTAATCTTAATGGAATGTGTTGTTCTGTTTGCTGATATATTTGCTTGTTTTTAAAAGGCTAATCAAAAAACAGAAAAAAAAATCTTTATGTATAAAATGAACTATCAGAGATAGTTTTGTGGTATAAACCGTCTATGAAGGATAATCACTGACGGCTCTAACCAAAAACCATCTATGACACTTGCACATCACAAACAGTTCTATCTACAAACCGTCTGTGATGAGAAAGTATCACAGACGGTTTTTGGCTCAAGCCGTCTGTAATAGTTTTCTTCACAGATGGTTCTAATTACAAAATGTCTATGTTGTATTTATCACAAATGGCACACAAACTGTCTATGATAACCTCCGATTATCACTAACACATAAATTCAGATGGTTCAGAAAATCGTCTGTGATGACAATTTCGAACCATCTGTGATGAGCCTTTTTGTTGCAGTGTCTAGTGTTGATTTTATCTAAAGATAAGAAGAATTTCCATGCACAAGCTACAGGAAAACGTATACAAAAGTTCATAATTTTTGCGAACATAACTTGATTGAAAAATGTGTGTTGATTATTGTTAATTAGAACGAATAAGTTACATGTATGTGAGCTGATTTTTTTAGAAAGGAAGGGTGTATATGAGCCTATTAATGAATATCGAATTGAACTTTCTGTTGATTATTTTGAAGTGATTAGTTCGATTGCAGTCAATTACTTTTACTCCGAAGATTACCTTCAGATATCATATGACGAACACTTGTATGCTGGAGAAAAAAGAGTACGAGAGAACACACTTTGTAGTACAAGTATGGCAACAAAGGGGGTGATTAATGTCTTCGAAATTTTCCTTCAACTATTCACCGATTCTTCACTCCAGTAGCTACCGAACTATGAAGATCAGAATTGGAATATAAAACCAAAGCAATAAACTCAAAATGTCATGTTCATGAATAATATTTTGATTTACTCCAAGGAAGAGAAAGTGCACGATGAGCATTTGAGGTTATTGTTGCAAAAGCTACGAGAGCATAAGCTATATGCCAAGTTCAGCAAGTGTGCATTCTAGATGAAAGAAGTTGCTTTTCTAGGCCATGTCATGTCAATAGGGGGAGTTACAATTAACTCCAGAAAAGTAAAGGATGTGCTGGATTGGAAGTCACCATCGTTAGTAATGCAAGTCAAAAGTTTTCTTGGAATGGCGAGTTATTATCGTTGTTTTATCGAAAGATTTTTCAGTGTAACAAGGCGCTACTTGTGATTGCTAAAGAAAGAAAATAAATTTGTTTGGACACCAGAATGTGAGAAGGGAATTTATAAAGATTTTGACATTTATTGCGATCCTTCCAGCAAATATTTGGGATGTGTGCTAATGCAAGACAGAAGACATGTAGCTTATGCTTCACGTCAGTTGAGGTCACATGAAGAGAATTATAATAGTAGCAACCGTAGTGCATGCATTGAAAATTTGGCCAGAATTCATTACCACCTAGGAAAGGCCAATATGGTAACAGATATTTTGAGCAGGAAGGTTTATTACAATACAATGATAATCAAGGAAAGTCATCCAGCTTTACATGAGAAATTTTAGAAGTTTAGCCTGGATTTGGTTAAGGAATTATTCCTAGCCACAATAGAGTTACAATCGACTTTGGATGGTCAAATTCGTCAAGTTGAAGAAGCGGATGAAAACATTCAGCGGATCAAGGCTAACATGAGTAAAGGAAAGGCACCAGGATTTACAGATGATGACAAGGGTACTTTGTGGTTAAAGGAGCGGATGCGTGTGCTAAATAAAAAGGAGTTAAAGGAGTTGTTACTCAAGAAAGCTCACGAGTCATTGTACTCAATCTATCCAGGCAATACCATGATGTATCAGGATATCAAGGACAAATATTAATGGCCAAGTATGAAGCATGAGATAGCAGAGTATGTTGCTCTGTGTGATGTATGCCAAAGAGTGAAAATCCAGAATAAGAGGCTAGCAGGTTCGCTACAACCGATGAAAAATTCTTAGTGGAAGTGGTGTCGAGACCCGAATATGCAAATCCGGACTCTCTGTGTAAACTGCACTAGTCCAGGATCACGCTAGTGCACACAGTCAAACATAGATGTAATCACAACCATACACACGATAATAATAAAAGGGAAAACTCAAATATCGATAAATCTCAAAAATACGACCTTATGGCCAAGCTTACAATATCTCTAGCCGGAAGGGCTTAACAAAATAGTAGCGGAAATCCAAGTAAAACGTAGCGGCCAATCAACAAGCCCACAGGCTATCGAGTGGAGAACGAAGCCTAATCCGTGAAGTCGTCGAAGTACTCTCCTTCTGGAACCTCCTGCTGGTGATACTCCTCTTCCTCAACTGAGCAACATTGGGCATAAAGCCGTGAATACATTGGTACTCAGCAAATCGTTTGTAACAAATGAATGCAATATAATATGCAAGGCTTACCATATGAAGGCTAAAAGGTTAATTTGCATAAATGATCGTTGAAATACAATAAATAGATTGAAAGCGAACTTTAAGTAAAACAGTAATAAATACATAATCAAAGGAATTGAAATAACCACTTGCGGACCTCCCATCCACAAGCTAAGACAACCACATATGGACATCCCATCCATAAGCTAAACCAACAGCAAATTAACCATCCACTGTCCAACCACAATCCACAAGTTTTCAGAAATAACTACCCCTCGTGTGAAATCACCGAGCATTGTCCATGACCGAGGACGCGGCTATTCGAATAGTTTTACACTCTGCAGAGGTTGCACAACTGTACTCACACGATGTGATTAGCCTCGGCCTAAGGTAATCACAGCAAAGTCTTTACAAAGTTCAGTTACAACTTAATCCGCCCGCTAGGGTTTCGCATCACACCCCCCCTTGCGCCACATGGAAATCAGCAACCATGTTCATCTCAATGGCAAGATTAAAGTTGAAACATCCCAAATTAGTCAGCCAGGTCCGTCCCATACCAGACATGTGGTTTGCACGGTAAAGATCAGATCAATGGCGCACAAAGTTAAGTCCTTAATTCTACCCGGGCAAGGCTACCACATCCCCCGAAGTGTTCCAACACTTCCCCCTTTACTGCACGATCACTCGCCCGAGTGCAAAACCAGTTTTGTATAACCACCGCCGATGACGCACTAACGTCATGGCACAAATTTTATTAAACGTGGCACCAACCACTGTTCCATATTTCATTAAGTCAAATTAATAATTCACATGCGATAATAAACCCGATCGTAAATATAAGCAAGGCTAAGCATTCTATCGTACCAACTCATGTGATGAATAACCTAGCATCACTAGTATGTTTCCCAAACTATGGTGACAATGGCATCAGGGTATTCCAAGTTATCAAGGAGGGATAAATCAATTGGAACGATAACTACCGATACGAGGGTTTGTACAAAATAGCAATGCAATGTAATTTAAAATAAAATAATTAAATAATAGATTGTAAACTGGGTTCAACATGATCAAAGGACATGACTTGCCTTGGTTATGATCAGCGAGGTACTCCTGGTCTTCGGGCGTAGAACCTGCTCCTCCGGAATCCGAATCTAACGGGAGGGAAAACGACTGAAACAAAGAAACACATAAAATGATAAGCAAATGAACTCCAAAAATCATGAAATTAGAACTAAAAGTTAGAGCTCGATTTTATATGAATTTAGAAAAAGAACGGGGTCAATCGGAGTTAGGACGGAGGAGAATGGGCTCTCGAAAAATAAACCCTAAACTTAAATCGAGAAATTCGGAAATTACACTGTGCTGTGAACCCGGCGCACGGTATACCGAGTCCACCGTAGACCCGGTGTACGGAACAGTGTGCGGGGGAGGGGGTGCTGACGCGGCGAGGCGGTGCTGACATGGCAGCTGCTGATGCTTCCACGTGTCACCTGCAGACGTGGCGGCTGACGTGGCTGCCACGTGGCACCGGGGCGGGTTTTTGGCTTACATGGCAGCTGACGTGGGATGACACGTGCCTGCCACGTAGGCTTAGGGCTGATGTGTTTGACACGTCAGCTAGGGCTGACGTGGCTCGGGCGCGGTCGCGGCGGCGGCGCGAGATTAGGCGGCTGAGGCACGCACACGCGGCACGATCTGGGCCATTGGCTCAGATCCGGATGGACGGTGCAGATGGGGCGCGGTGACCGTCGGTTGGCCGACGCGTGGTGGCACGCCGCACGAAGCGTTGCGGACGTGGGCGTGGGGACCGAGGGCGGGGCGCATCCGGCGCGCGCGCGACCGAGGGGCGAGCGGCGACGCCGCGCCGAGGGCGACGGTGAAGTCCGGCGAGGTGGTGGCCGCTCCGGCGACCAACGCGCACGGCGGAGGGTCCAGCAGACTGCGCCGGGTTCAGGCATCAGCGAGGGGAAACGGGGAGGGGTCCGGCGTCGGCTTACCGGCAGCGAGACGGCAACGGCTACACCGGCGAGGGACGAGGTGGAGGAACTCCGAGACGGCAGCGATGGCAGCGAGGCGAGGCACCGGCGAGTTCGAGTCCGGTCGAGGCGTGGCCGTGGGCGCGATGCCGACGATGGGGCTCCGGCGACGGCGGTGCGAGGACAAGGCGAGGGCAGCGGCGCGGGAGGTGCACGCGAACCGAGACAGCGGTGGTGTATTTATGCACGCGAACCGAGGAACAGGCTCGGGACAAACTCGGCGCGACGACCGCATCCGAGACGAAGACGGGGGAGGCGACACGCGGGGAATCGGACGGCCGGGGCAGGGTCCGAGCGAGGCACGGCGCGGACGCGCGGGATGGCTGCCGCGTGGGCGGATCCGACGGCCGGGAGAGGAGCGGTGTGAGGCGGCGCTAGGGTTAGGGTTAGGGCGCGGCGTGGGATCGGGCCGCTGGGATGGAGCCACAGCGCGGGCGCCGATCGGACGGGCGAGCGAGGGCGGGGCGCGGGCGAGCTGGTGCTGCCGCGTGGCGGTGGGGAGGGATCGGACGGCGGAGAGCGGGTGGGAGCGGTGCGCAGCGCGGGAGGCAGTGCGCGGGAGAGGGGCGGCGCAGATGGCGCCACGTGGCCAGGCGGGTGATCGGGCGGTGCGGCGCAGGAGCGGGCCGGGCCGAGGGAGGAAGGCGCAGGATCGCTGCCACGTGGAGGGAGGAGAGATCGGGCGGCGGGGAAGCGGCCCGATATTTTTAAAAAGGATTTTCTTGATTTTCTTTATTCCAGAAAATCAAATAAAATTCTAAAAGCTCTAGAAAATAGCAGAAAAATCCAAAAAATTCACCAAAAATACCAAAAAATTCCTTGAGACACAAAGAATCCAAATAAAATATTTTTAGCTTATGTTAAAGTTTATACTAATCATATTAAATCTTTGTAAATTTCTAAAAATTCATTTAAGCTCGATTTAAATTTAGAAAAATTCCAAAAATTAATTTTTAAATTTCAGATTTTAAAAATCCTCAAAAATTAGGATGTTACAAGTGGGAAGAAGTTGGACACATTATTGCCTAAGATCAAGGATGGTTTTGATTCAATTTAGGTAATTATTGATCGTTTGACAAATGTTACTCATTTTACACTAGTTAGGGCATCCTATGCATGTGATAAATTTTCAGAGTTATATATGTCTAGAATTGTGAGTCTCCATGGAGTGCCTAAGACGAAGTATCAGATCGTGGATTGCAGTTTACTTCATGGTTTTGGGGGAGTTTCCTTGAAGGTATGGGTACCCATCTGAATTTCAATACAGGATAACATCCCAGACAGATGGTCACACTGAGTGTGTGAACTAGAATCTTGAGAACATGCTAAGAGCTTATGTGTTGGACCATGAAGCTAAGTGGGATAGTTGTTTCACTACTACAAAAACCTTTATATTAGACGTCTCATAAGAGACGGTTCATAAAAACCGCCTGTATTAAATGCAATCACAGACAGTTCTTGATAAGAACCGTCTGTGATATTTTTGAATATCATAGACGGTTCTTAATTAAGTTCCATCTGTGATATTGCGGAATATCATAGATGGTTCTTAATTAAGAACCGTCTGTGATATTGGCATATCACATACGACTCCTAATTAAGAACTGTATGTGATATGTTTCCCGCTTCGCGCATCTCTAAAATTTCATAATTTCCCGCCTGAGTTCGAGTAGGATTCTGTTTTGATACACCTTCAGTAAAACAGGAATAACTTTTGCATACGGTGTCCGTTTTCGACGTTCTTATACTCATTGGAAAGCTAACGACGAGCCTGATCCAAAACAACAACCCGCTTGCCCTAGTCACCCTCGAAGACCCCCAAAATTGGCCATCTTTAGCCTCAAATTCGAATCGCAAGATTTTTATTTCTGTTTTTGCCAAAATTTTCGATCTTCCCTTCGAAATTTGGAGTTCATCTCAACTGCAAAGTTGTAGATCTTATCAAAACCTTTCAAATGAGTATATATAAGCTATATAGAACTTTATTATTTTATATTTTGAGACTAATTATGTATATCGTATCGGTATATATATAGCTAATATCACAGACGGTTCTTACCAAAGAACTGTCTGTGATACTATTACAAACAGTTCTTACCAAGAATCATCTGTGATAATTTGTTCTCTGACCACTGGGCCCATCAATCCTCCTCAACCCAATTCCAGCTAATACAAACTGACCAACCCACACCTCATGGATCGTAGCTCTCCCTCCTCTATAAATACTCACCCGAACCCATCCACCCCCTCCCTTCAAATACGTTTTAAGCTTTCTCCCTCCATTGTTTCTTCTAGTATTTGATTATGTGGGGTTTAGGCCTCCATCGTAGCCTCCATTGTTACTACTTTGTTGGGTTTAGAGTTGCCAGGGAGCTTATAGTGAGCCAGCTGCTAAGAAGGCCTACCCAAGCATGTGATGGTGGATTGTTCTCTGTTATGTTGCTTTCATTGTTCTCTTCATCGTAGCCTCCATTGTTGCTTCCATTGTTTTCTGCTATGTTCTCTGCTATTCTAATGGTGGATTGTTGTAATAGTGGAATGTAATCTTGTGATGTTGTAATGGTAGATTGTAATGGAAATAAAATATTCTCTGCTATGTTTGATGTCGTATTTGCATATTTTCGCTTGTTTTCAAAAAGCATAGCTAACATTTCCTGAGGTTAACTGAAAAATAGGAAAAAAAAATTAGATATAGAATGAACTATCATAGACGGTTTTATAGTATAAATCATCTTTGACTCACACATCACAGACGGTTCTGAACTAGAACAGTCTGTGATAGTGTTTTTCACAGACGGTTCTAGTTACAAACCGTCTGTATTGTATTTATCACAGACGACTCACAAAATGTCTGTGATAACCTTCAATTATCACTGACCCATAAATTCAGACGATTCAAAAAACTGTCTGTGATGATATTTTTGAACCGTCTGTGATGATGGTTTCTGTAGTAGTGTTTGCTTCTCGCAAGTTCTCCTACAGCAACAGTTACTAGGCTAGCTTGCAAATACCACTGTTTGAAGCTCTGTATGGTAGAAAATGTAGAACCCCTCTCAACTGGAAAGAAATGGGGGAATGTCAAGTCTTTGGACTAGATTGTTTAAGAGAAGCTGAGAAAACGGTTTGATTAATTCAAAAGAAATTGAAAGCTGCTTAGACTAGACAGAAAAACTATGCGAATACTCATCGTCGATAATTTGACCTTTGAGCTAAGTGATTATGTGTATCTCAGAATTACGCTATTCAAAGGTGTTAAGAAGTTTCAAATGAAAGGAAAGCTTGCACCAAGATATGTGGGACCATTCAAAAATATTAAAGTACAGGGGAGAAGTTGCTTATCAGTTTGAGTTACCTGCGACCTTCAGTGGGATACATGATGTCTTCCAATTTCTCAGTCGAAGAAGTGTCTGCGAGTACCGGAGGAGGCAGTGCTAGTGAAAGCCGTTGATCTTCTGGAGAATCTATCGTATAAGGGGCACCCTATCAGAATCTTAGGAGTGTTAGAACATGTTACTAGGAGCAAGGTCGCCCATTTTAGCAAAGTTTAGTGGAGCAATCATTCTGAGGAGAAAGCCACCTGGGAGCGCAAAGAAGATCTCAGAGCTGAGTTTCCAAACCTATTCCCATAGTGAGCCAAAATCTCAGGGTCAAGATTCTGTTTAAGGGTGAGGTTTGTAACATCCTGATTTTCAGAGTTTATTTGAAGCATTTAAAAGGAAATACACCATTTAGATTTTTCTAGAGTTAATGCAAGCTCAAATTAAATTTATACTATGTAAAAAATTTATTATGACTAAAATAAATATTAACATTTGCTAAAAATATTTTATTTGTGTTCCTCCTATCTCAAGGAATTTTTTGGAATTTTATGTCAATTTTTTGGATTTATTTGCTATTTTCTAGAGCTTATTTGATTTTATCTGAATTTATCAAAATAGAAAAACTCTCAAAAATCATAAAACAGTAATGGTCCGATCCTATTACTGTTCATGTCGGCCCACCAAACATCGAGCATCCGATTTCCTTTCGTCGCGTGTCAGCCATCTGAGTAGCGCTTCGCACCGAATGTTAGATCCCACACTAGGACACGTGTCAACTATCCATGGGCCTGGGTACTATGCACTTGTGCAATCAGTGTGAGCCATCCGATCCTTGCCGTGCCATGTGTCATCCATCTAAGAGCCCAAACACTGTTTGTTGTCATCTCCGAGCAGGACTCCACCGCCGCTCTTCGCGTTCGGCCCGACCTCAGCGTTCGTGCTGCACAAGCCATGGTCTCCTCAGTGTTCTCACCCTTAAAACCGTGCTGCTCCATCGAGTTTCGCACCCCACAGCTGAAGCACGCCCATGCACCGCCATCCTCACTGATATTCACTGCAATCGTCACCATCCGTTGAGCTCCGGTCTCCACCTGTCTTCTCGTCGCAAGCCACTCCACAGTGTTTGCTGCTCGGTCAGTTGCTGCTCACCGTCTGCCACCGGTGAGTTAAGCGCAGCCTTGCCTCATCGCCTATTCATCCACTTCGGGCAGCCCTGCTAACCTAACCTCATTGTCCACCGCAGTCACTATCGCCCCCTTTGTCAGCGCGTCGCTGCTTGGTCATCGAGGAGACGCCGACACTTCGATGGCACCATCCAGTCATCGAGCACCGTGTGGCAACATCTCACCTGTCCAATTGCCCTCAGCAGCACCCGATCAAATCTGCACCATTATAGGATCCAACGGTCGATATCCCTACTCGTGGCTCGTCCCCCCTGCTGGATCACTGTGACGTAAGACTAAACCCCGCTGGCCGTGACTCTTTGTTTCTCCATAAACTCAATCCACCGTGTATCGAGTCGCTGACAAGCCTTGCCCACCCATCAGAGTCACTGTTGCATGAACCGTAGACCATGCCATGCTAGCAACCACCTCGCCGAGCCATGTCAGAGCCACATCAGCCCTAAGCTGACGTGTTGGTCCACATGTCGACCATGTAAGCAAAATCGAGCCACGTTAACGCCACGTGTCAAACCACATCACCCACCCACGTCAGCCCTAGTATACCCGTGTCATGCATTGTCAGCTGCCACATCAGCCTTAGCCACCACGTCAGTAAGCCAAGTCATCGTGCACTGTTTCGTGCACCGAGTCTACCTAGACCAGCTATTTCGCGAGCCGAGTCCATAGCACTGTTTCGTGCACCGAGTCTACCTAGACTTAGCAATCATGAGGCTCAAGGCCGGCATGCACAGAGGAAAGGTGTGGCACAAGGCATGACCACATCATCGCAGCACAGAGGTGGGATGGGCAGCGTGGAAGAAAGGTACTGCTAGTGGGCCACACTCAGCGATGAGAGAGAGGGCGAGGAGATTTGAGAGGTTTGAGCAAACATTAGACACATCAGATAAGCTCAAAAGATTAGGAGAATATTTGCGAACACTCAAGACAAAGAGTTGATGATTGTGTAAATTTTGAGAGTGTTATCTTCTCTTGATTTTTCTAGAAAAATCTAAGAAGACTTCATTAATATACTTATTTGCTTCAGATAATTTCAGAACTTGCTTTGATATTTATTTGATAATTTCAGAACTTGCTTTGATATTTATTTTCAGTGCCAAAATTATACCCGTGGCCTTTTTAAGATGGTTTCCACCGTGAGTGTTTTCACGCTAACTTTTAATCAACTTTTTAGTTTTTATGACTTGGCCTAAATTTTTGATTTGCATTACATGCACTTTTGATTTTTTTTTTCAAAGTCAAACTTTTCAAGGAAACTTCAAATAAGAGCCAAGGAAACAAAAATGCATTCAAAAGTTTAAAAATTCTCATTTTTCCATACCCAAGAATTTGAGATGTTACAAAGTTAATAAAGATGTGGGGCATTACAGTGCATCCATCATATCAGGTATCCAGAGAGTTGCAGGGAGAGATCTGATTCCCAGCTTCTAGTATGCAAACCGGTGTGGTACACCGTATGTTTTATTCCATTACCATTTCATACAATAAAATTAAACACCGTTAAGAAATATATAACACAAGCATGCTATATATATATGGTAACGAATTGATAGACATTCAAGGCCCTGTTTATTATAGTTTGGACTTCACAGGTTCTAGTTCTTCATGGAGGAGAATTGAGCTTGGAGCCAGTCCACCGTCTTCGTGTCCAGTTGGAATGCCTTGGCGAGAGCTTCATCTGAGATGGGTGGGTTCGCACCAAAGACTGCGTTGGCAATAGTGACCACCCCTGGGTTCTGGCTGCTTAGCCCGGAGATCGCAGCAGCGGGTTCATGGTGGCTAGGGTTGAACTGGAAGTGGATCAGCGCCTTGGGGAACACGAACACATCGCCCTTGTTGAGCACCTTGGCAAAGAGCATGTTGGGGTTTGAGGTTACGAAACCGACGTACAGGGTTCCCTCAATGACGGTGAGGATCTCGGTGGCGCGTGGGTGATAGTGCGGCGCAATCAGCCCCTTCGGTGCGTAGTCCAGCCTTGCTAGGAGATGCCGAGCGTGTTGAGACCAGGGATGTCGGCGACGGCGGCCGTGGTCACGGCGGAGCCAAGGGGGTTGGCCGTGTCTCCAGGCTTGTCGAAACCGTCTTTGAAGAAGTCCTCCGGCTTGGCGTCCATTGGATTCTTGCAGACAAAGCCATTGACAAACACTACAAAGAGGGGGGAAAAGGACGTACGGTGAGTGCAAGTTTTCTTTCACTTGTTTTTCCACTTAAAGCAGTATGATCTCTCTCTAGACTCTCTTAGTTTCACTTCTTGGTTCAAAAGCTATCTATCAAGCTAGCTCTTACCGTAAATGAGGATTATGACCATACATATTGATATAAGTCAAGAGCTAGATAATCGACACATATACATGTGCTAAGGAATACGATCAGTTGAGATATTACCATGGGACACCTTGTCGGCGACACAGAAGTCCTGGAGGGGATCAGGGTCGTATGCCAGGGCTTGCGAGGCAGCCATGGCGACGAGAGCTGTGAAGAGGAGAAGGCTCCTACAAGAAGCCATTGTTAATTAGTCTCTTAGCTAGAGCTCTCTGCTTCTTATGTACGTCGGAGCTAGAGCTAGAGCTTGCAATGAAGAAGAGAAAGCGCATGGTGCGTATTTATAGGGAGAAGGCGTAGAAACGTCAGTCAAGCGTACGTATGCACTTGCGCGTGGAAACTTGTGAAAGGAAATAATGGCACGTGACGCGCATCTGCTCGTTGTTTGGTGCATGGTTTCACTCGTTTGGTAAGCTTGGAAGTGGTCGTTAATTACCTACGGTGAAAGTTTGTTTTGAAGTGTGCTGAAACATTGTCTTGCTAGCCGGCCAGGTTTACTTGGGTGGGTGATTAGCTAGCTAGGTCGGTTGATGCAATGGCACATGTGCAGTTCTCACCTGAGAAAATGTACATGCATGGAAGAGGTTTCTCCGTAGAACAAAGTATAGGACCAACATGTTCAAACAATGTTACATAAGCTGATGGCGATGCATGGTTAACTTTCTCACTACTACAAAACAATCTAAACTAGATACTTCATCACGAGATAGTTTATATGGAGCCGTTTGTGCTTTAATTATCACAGATGGTTCATGGTGAAAACCGTCTGTGAAACTATTACAGACGGTTAAGTTTAAAAGCCGCCTGTGATATCTCCCATTATCACAGATGGCTTTTAATTAGAACCGCCTATAAAATATCACAACGGTTTTTATGTACAATTGTCTGTGTTTTGTCCATTATCACAAACGAGTTTTAGTTAGAACCATCTAGGAAACTATCATAGATTATTTTTATTTACAACCGCTTGTATTTTATCCTTTGTCATATAAACTACAGAAGCTACTGAGCTGGAACAGATAAGTGTAACTAGCCACTTTTACAAAAGACAAATTCAAGTCAAATTTAGTACAAAAGTCACTTTTACAAAAGACAAATTCAAGTTAAATTTATTACAAAGGTCCCACAAAAAGAGATTATCAGATCTTGGTCTTCTGGGTTTCATATGCTTCCTCTTCTACTTTTGGAGTTGGAGGATTAACGGCTACATTCTCGAATATCGTAAAGATTGTCCTTGCCCTCTCCACTTCCTCCTCTAGCCTGGACAGATCATTAGCATAGTCCATAATCTCAAAGAGAATGCCATGATAATCTTCTTTTGCGCACATTGAAGAGAAGAACAAGGTTGAGGGCGGTTTCCCTTTCCTAAGCAAAAATGAGACCTCCGTTGATGGCGGATAATGAGGTCCAGCTGACGGATGGAATCAAGTCAAGGAAGGAGAGTAGGACGTGAGCAGAGGAGCTGTTCCAGATGTAAGTTGTTCGCCGCATGTGTAAAGTTGCGGCCGAACAACTCATAATGGATAGATAAGGGGAATGAGATCAAAAGAATATTAGATGCCATTATTGAGAAATCTAGTGAAGAAGATGATTAGGGAGAGGATAATTTAGAAGAAAGTGAGTTTGTGGTATCAAGGAATTGTACACCGCGCTGCACATAAAACCAGAATGGTATGGAAGTTTAAGGGTTACTTGCATCAGGATATTAATTGGCGGGAGTAGGACGCGCATATTTGAGAATCATTACAGACGGTTCGTATAACAAACCGTCTGTGATAATGACAATCGGACGGTCTAGAGGGTTGAAGACGATCGGACGGTTCGAACAGAGCAACGTGTGGCGCTCGGGGATTGGCTGCTAAAGGCGAAGCGATGGTGGTGCAAACATTATCACAGATGCTTTGTATAACAAAATATCTATGATATGTACATTATCACATACGATTCGTCTAACAAACCATCTGTGATAATGATACATCACCGATCCGTAGCATATCCCCTAGGATTTCAATCTCACCCATCTATTCTCTTCACATCATACGGCAGACACCAGTTTTCTCCCACCTCTTGCCCCTATTAATCCCTCTCTCCCTTTTCTAGCTTCCTGCATCCTCCCCTCGACGATGCCGACTATCGCCGTGAGCTAGCTCCTCTGCCTCCGATTGTGATACCACGGTTTAGTGCACAAGACACTCTTGTCAAAAGTAGCATAAGAGTGTCTTGTGCACTGTTACCGTCGTGACACAAAGGTGATGCTACCGCTACCTCTCCTTTGTTGCCAGTGATATCCGACGGCGCCCATCCTATCCCCGCTCTCTTCCTTGATGGCAAGCGTTAAGGACATCCAGCTTCTACTGTCTGCTAGAATATCTTGGTCTTATATATTCTTGTCGTGTTAAAGAGTTGGGTTTGTAGGATTAGGAGATGTGTTGTTGCCATATTCTTACTGTATTAGATGGGTAATATGCTTGTCATCTTGTTATGCTATAATGGTGGATTGTAATCTTAATGGAATGTGTTGTTCTGTTTGCTGATATATTTGCTTGTTTTTAAAAGGCTAATCAAAAAACAGAAAAAAAAATCTTTATGTATAGAATGAACTATCAGAGATAGTTTTGTGATATAAACCGTCTATGAAGGATAATCACTGACGGCTCTAACCAAAAACCATCTATGACACTTGCACATCACAAACAGTTCTATCTACAAACCGTCTGTGATGAGAAAGTATCACAGACGGTTTTTGGCTCAAGCCGTCTGTAATAGTTTTCTTCACAGATGGTTCTAATTACAAAACGTCTATGTTGTATTTATCACAAATGGCACACAAACTGTCTATGATAACCTCCGAATATCACTAACACATAAATTCAGATGGTTCAGAAAATCGTCTGTGATGACAATTCCAAACCATCTGTGATGAGCCTTTTTGTTGCAGTGTCTAGTGTTGATTTTATCTAAAGATAAGAAGAATTTCCATGCACATGCTACAGGAAAACATATACGAAAGTTCATAATTTTACGAACATAACTTGATTGAAAAATGTGAGTTGATTATTGTTAATTAGAACGAATAAGTTACATGTATGTGAGCTGATTTTTTTTAGAAAGGAAGGGTGTATGTGAGCCTATTAATGAGTATCGAATTGAACTTTATGTTGATTATTTTGAAGTGATTAGTTCGATTGCAGTCAATTACTTTTACTCCGAAGATTACCTTCAGATATCATATGACGAACACTTGTATGCTGGAGAAAAAAGAGTACGAGAGAACACACTTTGTAGTACAAGTATGGCAACAAAGGGGGTGATTAATGTCTTCGAAATTTTCCTTCAACTATTCACCGATTCTTCACTCCAGTAGCTACCGAACTATGAAGATCAGAATTGGAATATAAAACCAAAGCAATAAACTCAAAATGTCATGTTCATGAATAATATTTTGATTTACTCCAAGGAAGAGAAAGTGCACGATGAGCATTTGAGGTTATTGTTGCAAAAGCTACGAGAGCATAAGCTATATGCCAAGTTCAGCAAGTGTGCATTCTAGATGAAAGAAGTTGCTTTTCTAGGCCATGTCATGTCAATAGGGGGAGTTACAATTAACTCCAGAAAAGTAAAGGATGTGCTGGATTGGAAGTCACCATCGTTAGTAATGCAAGTCAAAAGTTTTCTTGGAATGGCAGGTTATTATCGTTGTTTTATCGAAAGATTTTTCAGTGTAACAAGGCCGCTTACGCAGTTGCTAAAGAAAGAAAATAAATTTGTTTGGACACCAGAATGTGAGAAGGGTTTTTATAAAGATTTTGACATTTATTGCGATCCTTCCAGCAAATATTTGGGATGTGTGCTAATGCAAGACAGAAGACATGTAGCTTATGCTTCACGTCAGTTGAGGCCACATGAAGAGAATTATAATAGTAGCAACCGTAGTGCATGCATTGAAAATTTGGCATCATTATCTTATGGGTAATCATTGTGAAATCTACATGGATTACAAAAGTTTGAAGTATAAATTTACCCATACCGATCTTAATCTTAGGTAAAGAAGAAAGTTAGAATTGATAAAGAACTATAATATCAGAATTCATTACCACCTAGGAAAGGCCAATATGGTAATAGATATTTGAGCAGGAAGGTTTATTACAATATAATGATAATCAAGGAAAGTCATCCAGCTTTACATGAGGAATTTTAGAAGTTTAGCCTGGATTTGGTTAAGGAATTATTCCTAGCCACAATAGAGTTACAATCGACTTTGGATGGTCAGATTCGTCAAGTTGAAGAAGCGGATGAAAACATTCAGCGGATCAAGGCTAACATGAGTAAAGGAAAGGCACCAAGATTTACAGATGATGACAAGGGTACTTTGTGGTTAAAGGAGCGGATGCGTGTGCTAAATAAAAAAAGGAGTTGTTACTCAAGAAAGCTCACGAGTCATTGTACTCAATCTATCCAGGCAATACCATGATGTATCAGGATATCAAGGACAAATATTAGTGGCCAAGTATGAAGCATGAGATAGCAGAGTATGTTGCTCTGTGTGATGTATGCCAAAGAGTGAAAATCCAGAATCAGAGGCTAGCAGGTTCGCTACAACCGCTGAAAAATTCTTAGTGGAAGTGGTGTCGAGACCCGAATATGCAAATCCGGACTCTCTGTGTAAACTGCACTAGTCCAGGATCACGCTAGTGCACACAGTCAAACATAGATGTAATCACAACCATACACACGATAATAATAAAAGGGAAAACTCAAATATCGATAAATCTCAAAAGTACGACCTTATGGCCAAGCTTACAATATCTCTAGCCGGAAGGGCTTAACAAAATAGCAGCGAAAATCCAAGTAAAACGTAGCGGCCAATCAACAAGCCCACAGGCTATCGAGTGGAGAACGAAGCCTAATCCATGAAGTCGTTGAAGTACTCTCCTTCTGGAACCTCCTGCTGGTGATACTCCTCTTCCTCAACTGAGCAACATTGGGCATAAAGCCGTGAATACATTGGTACTCAACAAGGCGTTTGTAACAAATGAATGCAATATAATATGCAAGGCTTACCATATGAAGGCTGAAAGGTTAATTTGCATAAATGACCGTTGAAATACAATAAATAGATTGAAAGCGAACTTTAAGTAAAACAGTAATAAATACATAATCAAAGGAATTGAAATAACCACTTGCGGACCTCCCATCCACAAGCTAAGACAACCACATATGGACCTCCCATCCATAAGCTAAACCAACAGCAAATTAACCATCCACTGTCCAACCACAATCCACAAGTTTTCAGAAATAACTACCCCTCGTGTGAAATCACCGAGCATTGTCCATGACCGAGGACGCGGCTATTCGAATAGTTTTACACTCTGCAGAGGTTGCACATCTGTACCCACACGATGTGATTAGCCTCGGCCTCAGGTAATCACAGCAAGGTCTTTACAAAGTTCAGTTACAACTTAATCCGCCCGCTAGGGTTTCGCATCACACCCCCCTTTGCGCCACATGGAAATCAGCAACCATGTTCATCTCAATGGCAAGATTAAAGTTGAAACATCCCAAATTAGTCAGCCAGGTCCGTCCCATACCAGACATGTGGTTTGCACGGTAAAGCTCAGATCAATGGCACACAAAGTTAAGTCCTTAATTCTACCCGGGAGAGGCTACCACATCCCCCGAAGTGTTCCAACACTTCCCCCTTTACTGCACGATCACTCGCCCGAGTGCAAAACCAGTTTTGTATAACCACCGCCGATGACGCACTAACGTCATGGCACAAATTTTATTAAACGTGGCACCAACCACTGTTCCATATTTCATTAAGTCAAATTAATAATTCACATGCGATGATAAACCCGATCGTAAATATAAGCAAGGCTAAGCATTCTATCGTACCAACTCATGTGACGAATAACCTAGCATCACTAGTATGTTTCCCAAACTATGGTGACAATGGCATCAGGGTATTCCAAGTTATCAAGGAGGGATAAATCAATTGGAACGATAACTACCGATACGAGGGTTTGTACAAAATAGCAATGCAATGTAATTTAAAATAAAATAATTAAATAATAGATTGTAAACTGGGTTCAACATGATCAAAGGACATGACTTGCCTTGGTTATGATCAGCGAGGTACTCCTGGTCTTCGGGCGTAGAACCTGCTCCTCCGGAATCCGAATCTAACGGGAGGGAAAACGACTGAAACAAAGAAACACATAAAATGATAAGCAAATGAACTCCAAAAATCATGAAATTAGAACTAAAAGTTAGAGCTCGATTTTATATGAATTTAGAAAAAGAACGGGGTCAATCGGAGTTAGGACGGAGGAGAATGGGCTCTCGAAAAATAAACCCTAAACTTAAATCGAGAAATTCGGAAATTACATCAGGTCTTTGTGAACCCGCGACGGTATACCGAGTCCACCGTAGACCCGGCGTACGGAACAGTGTGCGGGGGAGGGGGTGCTGACGCGGCGAGGCGGTGCTGACGTGGCAGCTGCTGATGCTGCCACGTGTCACCTGCTGACGTGGCGGCTGACGTGGCTGCCACGTGGCACCGGGGCGGGTTTTTGGCTTACATGGCAGCTGACGTGGGATGACACGTGCCTGCCACGTAGGCTTAGGGCTGATGTGTTTGACACGTCAGCTAGGGCTGACGTGGCTCGGGCGCGGTCGCGGCGGCGGCGCGAGATTAGGCGGCTGAGGCACGCACACGCGGCACGATCTGGGCCATTGGCTCAGATCCGGATGGACGGTGCAGATGGGGCGCGGTGACCGTCGGTTGGCCGACGCGTGGTGGCACGCCGCACGAAGCGTTGCGGACGTGGGCGTGGGGACCGAGGGCGGGGCGCATCCGGCGCGGCGCGGCGACCGAGGGGCGGAGCGGGGCGACGCTGCCAGCGAGGGCGACGGTGAAGTCCGGCGAGGTGGTGGCCGCTCCGGCGACCAACGCGCACGGCGGAGGGTCCAGCAGACTGCGCCGGGTTCAGGCATCAGCGAGGGGAAACGGGGAGGGGTCCGGCGTCGGCTTACCGGCAGCGAGACGGCAACGGCTACACCGGCGAGGGACGAGGTGGAGGAACTCCGAGACGGCAGCGATGGCAGCGAGGCGAGGCACCGGCGAGTTCGAGTCCGGTCGAGGCGTGGCCGTGGGCGCGATGCCGACGATGGGGCTCCGGCGACGGCGGTGCGAGGACAAGGCGAGGGCAGCGGCGCGGGAGGCGCACGCAAACCGAGACAGCGGTGGTGTATTTATGCACGCGAACCGAGGAACAGGCTCGGGACAAACTCGGCGCGACGACCGCATCCGAGACGAAGACGGGGGAGGCGACACGCGGGGAATCGGACGGCCGGGGCAGGGTCCGAGCGAGGCACGGCGCGGACGCGCGGATGGGCGCGCGTGGCGGATCCGACGGCCGGAGCGGAGCGGTGTGGCGGCGCTAGGGTTAGGGTTAGGCGCGGCGTGGATCGGGCGCTGGATGGAGCCACAGCGCGGCGCCGACGGACGGCGAAGCGAGGGCGGGCGCGGCGGCTGAGTGCTGCCGCGTGGCGGTGGGAGGGATCGGACAGCGAGAGCGGGTGGGAGCGGTGCGCGCAGCGCGGAGCGATCTTGCGGGAGAGGGGCGGCGCAGATGGCGCCACGTGGCCAGGCGGGTGATCGGGCGGTGCGGCGCAGGAGCGGGCCGGGCCGAGGGAGGAAGGCGCAGGATCGCTGCCACGTGGAGGGAGGGGAGATCGGGCGGGCCCGAGATTTTTAAAAAGGGTTTTCTTGATTTTCTTTATTCCAGAAATTCAAATAAAATTCTAAAAACTCTAGAAAATAGCGAGAAAAATCCAAAAATTCACCAAAAATACCAAAAAATTCCTTGAGAAACAAAGAATCCAAATAAAATATTTTTAGCTTATGTTAAAGTTTATACTAATCATATTAAATCTTTGTAAATTTCTAAAAATTCATTTAAGCTCGATTTAAATTTAGAAAAATTCCAAAATTAATTTTTAAATTTGATTTTAAAAATCCTCAAAAATTAGGATGTTACAAGTGGGAAAAAGTTGGACACATTATTGCCTAAGATCAAGGATGGTTTTGATTCAATTTAGGTAATTATTGATCGTTTGACAAATGTTACTCATTTTATACTAGTTAGGGCATCCTATGCATGTGATAAATTTTCAGAGTTATATATGTCCAGAATTGTGAGTCTCCATGGAGTGCCTAAAACGAAGTATCAGATCATGGATTGCAGTTTACTTCATGGTTTTGGGGGAGTTTCCTTGAAGGTATGGGTACCCATCTGAATTTCAATACAGGATAACATCCCAGACAGATGGTCACACTGAGCGTGTGAACTAGAATCTTGAGAACATGCTAAGAGCTTATGTGTTGGACCATGAAGCTAAGTGGGATAGTTGTTTCACTACTACAAAAACCTTTATATTAGACGTCTCATAAGAGACGGTTCATAAAAACCGCCTGTATTAAATGCAATCACAGACAGTTCTTGATAAGAACCGTCTGTGATATTTTTGAATATCATAGACGGTTCTTAATTAAGTTCCATCTGTGATATTGCGGAATATCATAGATGGTTCTTAATTAAGAACCGTCTGTGATATTGGCATATCACATACGACTCCTAATTAAGAACTGTATGTGATATGTTTCCCGCTTCGCGCATCTCTAAAATTTCA
Organism: Melocanna baccifera; assembly: GCA_036346265.1. Classification (NCBI taxonomy): domain Eukaryota; kingdom Viridiplantae; phylum Streptophyta; class Magnoliopsida; order Poales; family Poaceae; genus Melocanna; species Melocanna baccifera. The sequence continues at coordinate 20,571,693 of CM070698.1, forward strand.
TAATTTCCCGCCTGAGTTCGAGTAGGATTCTGTTTTGATACACCTTCAGTAAAACGGGCATAACTTTTGCATACGGTGTCCGTTTTCGACGTTCTTATACTCATTGGAAAGCTAACGACGAGCCTGATCCAAAACAACAACCCGCTTGCCCTAGTCACCCTCGAAGACCCCAAAATTGGCCATCTTTAGCCTCAAATTCGGATCGTAAGATTTTTATTTCTGTTTTTGCCAAAATTTTCGATCTTCCCTTCGAAATTTGGAGTTCATCTCAACTGCAAAGTTGTAGATCTTATCAAAACCTTTCAAATGAGTATATATAAGCTATATAGAACTTTATTATTTTATATTTTGAGACTAATTATGTATATCGTATCGGTATATATATAGCTAATATCACAGACGGTTCTTACCAAAGAACTGTCTGTGATACTATTACAAACAGTTCTTACCAAGAATCATCTGTGATAATTTGTTCTCTGACCACTGGGCCCATCAATCCTCCTCAACCCAATTCCAGCTAATACAAACTGACCAACCCACACCTCATGGATCGTAGCTCTCCCTCCTCTATAAATACTCACCCGAACCCATCCACCCCCTCCCTTCAAATACGTTTTAAGCTTTCTCCCTCCATTGTTTCTTCTAGTATTTGATTCTGTGGGGTTTAGGCCTCCATCGTAGCCTCCATTGTTACTACTTTGTTGGGTTTAGAGTTGCCAGGGAGCTTATAGTGAGCCAGCTGCTAAGAAGGCCTACCCAAGCATGTGATGGTGGATTGTTCTCTGTTATGTTGCTTTCATTGTTCTCTTCATCGTAGCCTCCATTGTTGCTTCCATTGTTTTCTGCTATGTTCTCTGCTATTCTAATGGTGGATTGTTGTAATAGTGGAATGTAATCTTGTGATGTTGTAATGGTAGATTGTAATGAAAATAAAATATTCTCTGCTATGTTTGATGTCGTATTTGCATATTTTCGCTTGTTTTCAAAAAGCATAGCTAACATTTCCTGAGGTTAACTGAAAAATAGGAAAAAAAAATTAGATATAGAATGAACTATCATAGACGGTTTTATAGTATAAATCATCTTTGACTCACACATCACGAGCGGTTCGAACTAGAACGATGCAGTGATAGTGTTTTTCATGAGCGGTTCTAGTTACAAACCGCGTATTGTATTTATCACAGACGACTCACAAAACGTGCGTGATAACCTTCAATTATCATCGACCCATAAATTGAGCGATTAAAAAAGCATGCGTGATGACATTTTTGAACCAAATGCGTGATGATGGTTTCGTAGTAGTGATGATGGTTCTTTACAAAGATTACTAGGCTAGCTTGCAAATAGTTTGAAGTTATGGTAGCTATGTGAATACTCTGGAAAGAAATGGGGAATGTCAAGTCTTTGGACTAGATTGTTTAAGAGAATTGACCGGTTTGATTAATTCAAAAGAAATTGAGCTAAGTGATTATGTGTATCTCGTCGATTACGCTAAGTGATTATGTGTATTACGCTATTCAAAGTGTTAAGAAGTTTCAAATGAAAGGAAAGCTTGCACCAAGATTTGTGGGACCATTCCAAAATATTAAAGTGCAGGGAGATGTTGCTTATCGTTTGAGCTACCACGACCTTGATGGGATACAAGATGTCTTCCAATTTCTCGATCGAAAAGTGTCTCATGAGTACGGAGGAGGCGGTGCTAGTGAAAGCCGTTGATCTTCGGAGGATCTATCGTATAAGGGGCACCCTATCAGAATCTTAGGAGTGTTAGAACATGTGACTAGGAGCAAGGTCGCCCATTTTAGCAAAGTTTAGTGGAGCAATCATTCGAGGAGAAAGCCACCGGGAGCGCAAAGAAGATCTCAGAGTGAGTTTCCAAACCTATTCCCTTAGTGAGCCAAAATCTCGTGGTCAAGATTACATTTAAGGGGAGGTTTGTAACATCTGATTTTGAGTTTATTTGAAGCATTTAAAAGGAAATACACCATTTAGATTTTTCTAGAGTTAATACAAGCTCAAATTAAATTTATACTAATTAAAAGATTTATTATGACTAAAATAAATATTAACATTTGCTAAAAATATTTTATTTGTGTTCCTCCTATCTCAAGAAATATTTTGGAATTTTATGTCAATTTTTTGGATTTATTTGCTATTTTCTAGAGCTTATTTGATTTTATCTGAATTTATCAAAATAAAAAAACTCTCAAAAATCATAAAACAGTAATGGTCCGATCCTATTACTGTTCATGTCGGCCCACCAAACATCGAGCATCCGATTTCCTTTCGTCGCGTGTCAGCCATCTGAGCAGCGCTTCGCACCGACTGTTGGATCCCGCACTAGAACACGTGTCAACTATCCATGGGCCTGGGTACTATGCACTTGTGCAATCAGCGTGAGCCATCCGATCCTTGCCGTGCCATGTGTCATCCATCTAAGAGCCCAAACACTGTTTGTTGTCATCTCCGAGCAGGACTCCACCGCCGCTCTTCGCGTTCGGCCCGACCTCAGCGTTCGTGCTGCACAAGCCATGGTCTCCTCAGTGTTCTCACCCTTAAAACCGTGCTGCTCCATCGAGTTTCGCACCCCACAGCTGAAGCACGCCCATGCACCGCCATCCTCACTGATATTCACTGCAATCGTCACCATCCGTTGAGCTCCGGTCTCCACCTGTCTTCTCGTCGCAAGCCACTCCACAGTGTTTGCTGCTCGGCCAGCTGCTGCTCACCGTCTGCCACCGGTGAGTTAAGCGCAGCCTTGCCTCATCGCCTATTCATCCACTTCGGGCAGCCCTGCTAACCTAACCTCATTGTCCACCGCAGTCACTATCGCCCCCTTTGTCAGCGCGTCGCTGCTTGGTCATCGAGGAGACGCCGACACTTCGATGGCACCATCCAGTCATCGAGCACCGTGTGGCAACATCTCACCTGTCCAATTGCCCTCAGCAGCACCCGATCAAATCTGCACCATTATAGGATCCAACGGTCGATATCCCTACTCGTGGCTCGTCCCCTGTTTGGATCAACGTGGACGTAAGACTAAACCCCGCTGGCCGTGACTCTTTGTTTCTCCATAAACTCAATCCACCGTGTATCGAGTCGCTGACAAGCCTTGCCCACCCATCAGAGTCACTGTTGCATGAACCGTAGACCATGCCATGCTAGCAACCACCTCGCCGAGCCATGTCAGAGCCACATCAGCCCTAAGCTGACGTGTTGGTCCACATGTCGACCATGTAAGCAAAATCGAGCCACGTTAACGCCACGTGTCAAACCACATCACCCACCCACGTCAGCCCTAGTATACCCGTGTCATGCATTGTCAGCTGCCACATCAGCCTTAGCCACCACGTCAGGAAGCCAAGTCATCGTGCACTGTTTCGTGCACCGAGTCTACCTAGACCAGCTATTTCGCGAGCCGAGTCCATAGCACTGTTTCGTGCACCGAGTCTACCTAGACTTAGCAATCATGAGGCTCAAGGCCGGCATGCACAGAGGAAAGGTGTGGCACAAGGCATGACCACATCATCGCAGCACAGAGGTGGGATGGGCAGCGTGGAAGAAAGGTACTGCTAGTGGGCCACACTCAGCGATGAGAGAGAGGGCGAGGAGATTTGAGAGGTTTGAGCAAACATTAGACACATCAGATAAGCTCAAAAGATTAGGAGAATATTTGCGAACACTCAAGACAAAGAGTTGATGATTGTGTAAATTTTGAGAGTGTTATCTTCTCTTGATTTTTCTAGAAAAATCTAAGAAGACTTCATTAATATACTTATTTGCTTCAGATAATTTCAGAACTTGCTTTGATATTTATTTGATAATTTCAGAACTTGCTTTGATATTTATTTTCAGTGCCAAAATTATACCCGTGGCCTTTTTAAGATGGTTTCCACCGTGAGTGTTTTCACGCTAACTTTTAATCAACTTTTTAGTTTTTATGACTTGGCCTAAATTTTTGATTTGCATTACATGCACTTTTGATTTTTTTTTTCAAAGTCAAACTTTTCAAGGAAACTTCAAATAAGAGCCAAGGAAACAAAAATGCATTCAAAAAGTTTAAAAATTCTCATTTTTCCATACCCAAGAATTTGAGATGTTACAAAGTTAATAAAGATGTGGGGCATTACAGTGCATCCATCATATCAGGTATCCAGAGAGTTGCAGGGAGAGATCTGATTCCCAGCTTCTAGTATGCAAACCGGTGTGGTACACCGTATGTTTTATTCCATTACCATTTCATACAATAAAATTAAACACCGTTAAGAAATATATAACACAAGCATGCTATATATATATGGTAACGAATTGATAGACATTCAAGGCCCTGTTTATTATAGTTTGGACTTCACAGGTTCTAGTTCTTCATGGAGGAGAATTGAGCTTGGAGCCAGTCCACCGTCTTCGTGTCCAGTTGGAATGCCTTGGCGAGAGCTTCATCTGAGATGGGTGGGTTCGCACCAAAGACTGCGTTGGCAATAGTGACCACCCCTGGGTTCTGGCTGCTTAGCCCGGAGATCGCAGCAGCGGGTTCATGGTGGCTAGGGTTGAACTGGAAGTGGATCAGCGCCTTGGGGAACACGAACACATCGCCCTTGTTGAGCACCTTGGCAAAGAGCATGTTGGGGTTTGAGGTTACGAAACCGACGTACAGGGTTCCCTCAATGACGGTGAGGATCTCGGTGGCGCGTGGGTGATAGTGCGGCGCAATCAGCCCCTTCGGTGCGTAGTCCAGCCTTGCTAGGGAGATGCCGAGCGTGTTGAGACCAGGGATGTCGGCGACGGCGGCCGTGGTCACGGCGGAGCCAAGGGGGTTGGCCGTGTCTCCAGGCTTGTCGAAACCGTCTTTGAAGAAGTCCTCCGGCTTGGCGTCCATTGGATTCTTGCAGACAAAGCCATTGACAAACACTACAAAGAGGGGGGAAAAGGACGTACGGTGAGTGCAAGTTTTCTTTCACTTGTTTTTCCACTTAAAGCAGTATGATCTCTCTCTAGACTCTCTTAGTTTCACTTCTTGGTTCAAAAGCTATCTATCAAGCTAGCTCTTACCGTAAATGAGGATTATGACCATACATATTGATATAAGTCAAGAGCTAGATAATCGACACATATACATGTGCTAAGGAATACGATCAGTTGAGATATTACCATGGGACACCTTGTCGGCGACACAGAAGTCCTGGAGGGGATCAGGGTCGTATGCCAGGGCTTGCGAGGCAGCCATGGCGACGAGAGCTGTGAAGAGGAGAAGGCTCCTACAAGAAGCCATTGTTAATTAGTCTCTTAGCTAGAGCTCTCTGCTTCTTATGTACGTCGGAGCTAGAGCTAGAGCTTGCAATGAAGAAGAGAAAGCGCATGGTGCGTATTTATAGGGAGAAGGCGTAGAAACGTCAGTCAAGCGTACGTATGCACTTGCGCGTGGAAACTTGTGAAAGGAAATAATGGCACGTGACGCGCATCTGCTCGTTGTTTGGTGCATGGTTTCACTCGTTTGGTAAGCTTGGAAGTGGTCGTTAATTACCTACGGTGAAAGTTTGTTTTGAAGTGTGCTGAAACATTGTCTTGCTAGCCGGCCAGGTTTACTTGGGTGGGTGATTAGCTAGCTAGGTCGGTTGATGCAATGGCACATGTGCAGTTCTCACCTGAGAAAAATGTACATGCATGGAAGAGGTTTCTCCGTAGAACAAAGTATAGGACCAACATGTTCAAACAATGTTACATAAGCTGATGGCGATGCATGGTTAACTTTCTCACTACTACAAAACAATCTAAACTAGATACTTCATCACAGATAGTTTATATGGAGCCGTTTGTGCTTTAATTATCACAGATGGTTCATGGTGAAAACCGTCTGTGAAACTATTACAGACGGTTAAGTTTAAAAGCCGCCTGTGATATCTCCCATTATCACAGATGGCTTTTAATTAGAACCGCCTATAAAATATCACAACGGTTTTTATGTACAATTGTCTGTGTTTTGTCCATTATCACAAACGAGTTTTAGTTAGAACCATCTAGGAAACTATCATAGATTATTTTTATTTACAACCGCTTGTATTTTATCCTTTGTCATATAAACTACGAAGCTCTTGGTGGAGCAGATAAGTGTAACTAGCCACTTTTACAAAAGACAAATTCAAGTCAAATTTAGTACAAAAGTCACTTTTACAAAAGACAAATTCAAGTTAAATTTATTACAAAGGTCCCACAAAAAGAGATTATCAGATCTTGGTCTTCTGGGTTTCATATGCTTCCTCTTCTACTTTTGGAGTTGGAGGATTAACGGCTACATTCTCGAATATCGTAAAGATTGTCCTTGCCCTCTCCACTTCCTCCTCTAGCCTGGACAGATCATTAGCATAGTCCATAATCTCAAAGAGAATGCCATGATAATCTTCTTTTGCGCACATTGAAGAGAAGAACAAGGTTGAGGGCGGTTTCCCTTTCCTAAGCAAAAATGAGACCTCCGTTGATGGCGGATAATGAGGTCCAGCTGACGGATGGAATCAAGTCAAGGAAGGAGAGTAGGACGTGAGCAGAGGAGCTGTTCCAGATGTAAGTTGTTCGCCGCATGTGTAAAGTTGCGGCCGAACAACTCATAATGGATAGATAAGGGGAATGAGATCAAAAGAATATTAGATGCCATTATTGAGAAATCTAGTGAAGAAGATGATTAGGGAGAGGATAATTTAGAAGAAAGTGAGTTTGTGGTATCAAGGAATTGTACACCGCGCTGCACATAAAACCAGAATGGTATGGAAGTTTAAGGGTTACTTGCATCAGGATATTAATTGGCGGGAGTAGGGCGCGCATATTTGAGAATCATTACAGACGGTTCAGTATAACAAACCGTCTGTGATAATGACAATCGGACGGTCTAGAGGGTTGAAGACGATCGGACGGTTCGAACAGAGCAACGTGTGGCGCTCGGGGATTGGCTGCTAAAGGCGAAGCGATGGTGGTGCAAACATTATCACAGATGCTTTGTATAACAAAATATCTATGATATGTACATTATCACATACGATTCGTCTAACAAACCATCTGTGATAATGATACATCACCGATCCGTAGCATATCCCCTAGGATTTCAATCTCACCCATCTATTCTCTTCACATCATACGGCAGACACCAGTTTTCTCCCACCTCTTGCCCCTATTAATCCCTCTCTCCCTTTTCTAGCTTCCTGCATCCTCCCCTCGACGATGCCGACTATCGCCGTGAGCTAGCTCCTCTGCCTCCGATTGTGATACCACGGTTTAGTGCACAAGACACTCTTGTCAAAAGTAGCATAAGAGTGTCTTGTGCATCGTTATCGTCGTGACACAAAGGTGATGCTACCGCTACCTCTCCTTTGTTGCCAGTGATATCCGACGGCGCCCATCCTATCCCCGCTCTCTTCCTTGATGGCAAGCGTTAAGGACATCCAGCTTCTACTGTCCGCTAGAATATCTTGGTCTTATATATTCTTGTCGTGTTAAAGAGTTGGGTTTGTAGGATTAGGAGATGTGTTGTTGCCATATTCTTACTGTATTAGATGGGTAATATGCTTGTCATCTTGTTATGCTATAATGGTGGATTGTAATCTTAATGGAATGTGTTGTTCTGTGATATATTTGCTTGTTTTTAAAAGGCTAATCAAAAAACAGAAAAAAAAATCTTTATGTATAGAATGAACTATCAGAGATAGTTTTGTGATATAAACCGTCTATGAAGGATAATCACTGACGGCTCTAACCAAAAACCATCTATGACACTTGCACATCACAAACAGTTCTATCTACAAACCGTCTGTGATGAGAAAGTATCACAGACGGTTTTTGGCTCAAGCCGTCTGTAATAGTTTTCTTCACAGATGGTTCTAATTACAAAACGTCTATGTTGTATTTATCACAAATGGCACACAAACTGTCTATGATAACCTTCGAATATCACTAACACATAAATTCAGATGGTTCAGAAAATCGTCTGTGATGACAATTCCAAACCATCTGTGATGAGCCTTTTTGTTGCAGTGTCTAGTGTTGATTTTATCTAAAGATAAGAAGAATTTCCATGCACATGCTACAGGAAAACATATACGAAAGTTCATAATTTTACGAACATAACTTGATTGAAAAATGTGAGTTGATTATTGTTAATTAGAACGAATAAGTTACATGTATGTGAGCTGATTTTTTTTAGAAAGGAAGGGTGTATGTGAGCCTATTAATGAGTATCGAATTGAACTTTATGTTGATTATTTTGAAGTGATTAGTTCGATTGCAGTCAATTACTTTTACTCCGAAGATTACCTTCAGATATCATATGACGAACACTTGTATGCTGGAGAAAAAAGAGTACAAGAGAACACACTTTGTAGTACAAGTATGGCAACAAAGGGGGTGATTAATGTCTTCGAAATTTTCCTTCAACTATTCACCGATTCTTCACTCCAGTAGCTACCGAACTATGAAGATCAGAATTGGAATATAAAACCAAAGCAATAAACTCAAAATGTCATGTTCATGAATAATATTTTGATTTACTCCAAGGAAGAGAAAGTGCACGATGAGCATTTGAGGTTATTGTTGCAAAAGCTACGAGAGCATAAGCTATATGCCAAGTTCAACAAGTGTGCATTCTAGATGAAAGAAGTTGCTTTTCTAGGCCATGTCATGTCAATAGGGGAGTTACAATTAACTCGAGAAAAGTAAAGGATGTCTGGATTGGAAGTCACCATCGTTAGTAATGCAAGTCAAAAGTTTTCTTGGAATGGCGAGTTATTATCGTTGTTTTATCGAAAGATTTTTCAGTGTAACAAGGCGCTTACGCGATTGCTAAAGAAAGAAAATAAATTTGTTTGGACACGAGAATGTGAGAAGGGTTTTATAAAGATTTTGACATTTATTGCGATCCTTCCAAAGCAAATATTTGGGATGTGTGCTAATGCAAGACAGAAGACATGTAGCTTATGCTTCACGTCAGTTGAGGCCACATGAAGAGAATTATAATAGTAGCAACCGTAGTGCATGCATTGAAAATTTGGCATCATTATCTTATGGGTAATCATTGTGAAATCTACATGGATTACAAAAGTTTGAAGTATAAATTTACCCATACCGATCTTAATCTTAGGTAAAGAAGAAAGTTAGAATTGATAAAGAACTATAATATCAGAATTCATTACCACCTAGGAAAGGCCAATATGGTAATAGATATTTGAGCAGGAAGGTTTATTACAATATAATGATAATCAAGGAAAGTCATCCAGCTTTACATGAGGAATTTTAGAAGTTTAGCTTTGGATTTGGTTAAGGAATTATTCCTAGCCACAATAGAGTTACAATCGACTTTGGATGGTCAGATTCGTCAAGTTGAAGAAGCGGATGAAAACATTCAGCGGATCAAGGCTAACATGAGTAAAGGAAAGGCACCAAGATTTACAGATGATGACAAGGGTACTTTGTGGTTAAAGGAGCGGATCGTGTGCTAAATAAAAAAGGAGTTGTTACTCAAGAAAGCTCACGAGTCATTGTACTCAATCTATCCGAGCAATACCATGATGTATCGGGATATCAAGGACAAATATTAGTGGCCAAGTATGAAGCATGAGATAGCAGAGTATGTTGCTCTGTGTGATGTATGCCAAAGAGTGAAAATCCAGAATCAGAGGCTAGCAGGTTCGCTACAACCGCTGAAAAATTCTTAGTGGAAGTGGTGTCGAGACCCGAATATGCAAATCCGGACTCTCTGTAAACCGCACTAGTCCAGGATCACGCTAGTGCACACAGTCAAACATAGATGTAATCACAACCATACACACGATAATAATAAAAGGGAAAACTCAAATATCGATAAATCTCAAAAGTACGACCTTATGGCCAAGCTTACAATATCTCTAGCCGGAAGGGCTTAACAAAATAGCAGCGAAAATCCAAGTAAAACGTAGCGGTCAATCAACAAGCCCACAGGCTATCGAGTGGAGAACGAAGCCTAATCCATGAAGTCGTTGAAGTACTCTCCTTCTGGAACCTCCTGCTGGTGATACTCCTCTTCCTCAACTGAGCAACATTGGGCATAAAGCCGTGAATACATTGGTACTCAACAAGGCGTTTGTAACAAATGAATGCAATATAATATGCAAGGCTTACCATATGAAGGCTGAAAGGTTAATTTGCATAAATGACCGTTGAAATACAATAAATAGATTGAAAGCGAACTTTAAGTAAAACAGTAATAAATACATAATCAAAGGAATTGAAATAACCACTTGCGGACCTCCCATCCACAAGCTAAGACAACCACATATGGACCTCCCATCCATAAGCTAAACCAACAAACAAATTAACCATCCTTTGTCCAACCACAATCCACAAGTTTTCAGAAATAACTACCCCTCGTGTGAAATCACCGAGCATTGTCCATGACCGAGGACGCGGCTATTCGAATAGTTTTACACTCTGCAGAGGTTGCACATCTGTACCCACACGATGTGATTAGCCTCGGCCTCAGGTAATCACAGCAAGGTCTTTACAAAGTTCAGTTACAACTTAATCCGCCCGCTAGGGTTTCGCATCACACCCCCCCTTGCGCCACATGGAAATCAGCAACCATGTTCATCTCAATGGCAAGATTAAAGTTGAAACATCCCAAATTAGTCAGCCAGGTCCGTCCCATACCAGACATGTGGTTTGCACGGTAAAGCTCAGATCAATGGCACACAAAGTTAAGTCCTTAATTCTACCCGGGAGAGGCTACCACATCCCCCGAAGTGTTCCAACACTTCCCCTTTCTCGCACGATCACTCGCCGAGTGCAAAACCAGTTTTGTATAACCACCGCCGATGACGCACTAACGTCATGGCACAAATTTTATTAAACGTGGCACCAACCACTGTTCCATATTTCATTAAGTCAAATTAATAATTCACATGCGATGATAAACCCGATCGTAAATATAAGCAAGGCTAAGCATTCTATCGTACCAACTCATGTGACGAATAACCTAGCATCACTAGTATGTTTCCCAAACTATGGTGACAATGGCATCAGGGTATTCCAAGTTATCAAGGAGGGATAAATCAATTGGAACGATAACTACCGATACGAGGGTTTGTACAAAATAGCAATGCAATGTAATTTAAAATAAAATAATTAAATAATAGATTGTAAACTGGGTTCAACATGATCAAAGGACATGACTTGCCTTGGTTATGATCAGCGAGGTACTCCTGGTCTTCGGGCGTAGAACCTGCTCCTCCGGAATCCGAATCTAACGGGAGGGAAAACAACTGAAACAAAGAAACACATAAAATGATAAGCAAATGAACTCCAAAAATCATGAAATTAGAACTAAAAGTTAGAGCTCGATTTTATATGAATTTAGAAAAAGAACGGGGTCAATCGGAGTTAGGACGGAGGAGAATGGGCTCTCGAAAAATAAACCCTAAACTTAAATCGAGAAATTCGGAAATTACACTGTGCTGTGAACCCGGCGCACGGTATACCGAGTCCACCGTAGACCCGGCGTACGGAACAGTGTGCGGGGAGGGGTCTTGACGCGGCGGTCTTGGCGTGGCGGTGGCGATCTTGCCACGCGTGTCACTGGCCGGCGTGGCGCCACGTGGCACCGGGGCGGGTTTTTGGCTGACGTGGTAGCTGACGTGGGATGACATGTGGCTGCCACGTAGGCTTAGGGCTGACGTGGCTCGGGCGCGGTCGCGGTCGCGGCGGCGGCGCGAGATCGGGCGGCTGAGGCACGCACACGCGGCACGATCTGGGCCATTGGCTCAGATCCGGATGGACGGTGCAGATGGGGCGCGGTGACCGTCGGTTGGCCGACGCGTGGTGGCACGCCGCACGAAGCGTTGCGGATGCAGGCTCAGGGACCGAGGGTGGGGCGCGGTCGCGTCCGGTGCGGCGCGGCGACCGAGGGGCGGAGCGGGGCGACGCTGCCAGCGAGGGCGACGGTGAAGTCCGGCGAGGCGGTGGCCGCTCCGGCGACCAACGCGCACGGCGGAGGGTCCAGCGGACGGCGGCGGGTTCAGGCGTCGGCGAGGTGAAACGGGGAGGGGTCCGGCGTCGGCTTACCGGCAGCGAGACGGCAACAGCTACACCGGCGAGGGACGAGGTGGAGGAACTCCGAGACGGCGGCGCCGACAGCGAGGCGAGGCACCGGCGAGTTCGAGTCCGGTCGAGGCGTGGCCGTGGGCGCGATGCCGACGATGGGGCTCCGGCGACGGCGGCGCGAGGACGAGGCGAGGGCAGCGGCGCAGGAGGCGCACGCGAACCGAGACAGCGGCGGCGTATTTATGCACACGAACCAAGGAACAGGCTCGGGACGAACTCGGCGCGACGACCGCATCCGAGACGAAGACAGGGGAGGCGACACGCGGCGAATCGGACGGCCGGGGCAGGGTCCGGGCGAGGCACGGCGCGGACGCGCGGGATGGCTGCTGCGTGGGCGGATCCGACGGCCGGGAGCGGAGCGGGGTGAGGCGGCGCTAGGGTTAGGGTTAGGCTGCGGCGCGGGATCGGGCGGCTGGGATGGAGCCACGGCGCGGGCGCCGATCGGACGGGCGAGCGAGGGCGGGGCACGGGCGAGCTGGTGCTGCCGCGTGGCGGTGAGGAGGGATCGGACGGCGGAGAGCGGGTGGGAGCGGCGCGCGGCGCGGGAGGCAGTGCGCGGGAGAGGGGCGGCGCAGATGGCGCCACGTGGCCAGGCGGGTGATCGGGCGGTGCAGCGCGAGGCGAGCGAGCCGAGGAGGCGCGAGATCGCTGCCACGTGGAGGGAGGGGAGATCGGGCGGGCCCGAGATTTTTAAAAAGGGTTTTCTTGATTTTCTTTATTCCAGAAATTCAAATAAAATTCTAAAAACTCTAGAAAATAGCAGAAAAATCCCAAAAATTCACCAAAAATACCAAAAAATTCCTTGAGAAACAAAGAATCCAAATAAAATATTTTTAGCTTATGTTAAAGTTTATATTAATCATATTAAATCTTTGTAAATTTCTAAAAATTCATTTAAGCTCGATTTAAATTTAGAAAAATTCCAAAAATTAATTTTTAAATTTCAGATGTTAAAAATCCTCAAAAATTAGGATGTTACAAGTGGGAAAAAGTTGGACACATTATTGCCTAAGATCAAGGATGGTTTTGATTCAATTTAGGTAATTATTGATCGTTTGACAAATGTTACTCATTTTATACTAGTTAGGGCATCCTATGCATGTGATAAATTTTCAGAGTTATATATGTCCAGAATTGTGAGTCTCCATGGAGTGCCTAAAACGAAGTATCAGATCATGGATTGCAGTTTACTTCATGGTTTTGGGGGAGTTTCCTTGAAGGTATGGGTACCCATCTGAATTTCAATACAGGATAACATCCCAGACAGATGGTCACACTGAGCGTGTGAACTAGAATCTTGAGAACATGCTAAGAGCTTATGTGTTGGACCATGAAGCTAAGTGGGATAGTTGTTTCACTACTACAAAAACCTTTATATTAGGCGTCTCATAAGAGGCGGTTCATAAAACACTTTGTATTAAATGCAATCACAGACAGTTCTTGATAAGAACCGTCTGTGATATTTTTGAATATCATAGACGGTTCTTAATTAAGTTCCATCTGTGATATTGCGGAATATCATAGATGGTTCTTAATTAAGAACCGTCTGTGATATTGGCATATCACATACGACTCCTAATTAAGAACTGTATGTGATATGTTTCCCGCTTCGCGCATCTCTAAAATTTCATAATTTCCCGCCTGAGTTCGAGTAGGATTCTGTTTTGATACACCTTCAGTAAAACGGGCATAACTTTTGCATACGGTGTCCGTTTTCGACGTTCTTATACTCATTGGAAAGCTAACGACGAGCCTGATCCAAAACAACAACCTGCTTGCCCTAGTCACCCTCGAAGACCCCCAAAATTGGCCATCTTTAGCCTTAAATTCGGATCGTAAGATTTTTATTTCTGTTTTTGCCAAAATTTTCGATCTTCCGTTCGAAATTTGGAGTTCATCTCAACTGCAAAGTTGTAGATCTTATCAAAACCTTTCAAATGAGTATATATAAGCTATATAGAACTTTATTATTTTATATTTTGAGACTAATTATGTATATCGTATCGGTATATATATAGCTAATATCACGGACGGTTCTTACCAAAGAACCATCTGTGATACTATTACAAACAGTTCTTACCAAGAATCATCTGTGATAATTTGTTCTCTGACCACTGGGCCCATCAATCCTCCTCAACCCAATTCCAGCTAATACAAACTGACCAACCCACACCTCACGGATCGTAGCTCTCCCTCCTCTATAAATACTCACCCGAACCCATCCACCCCCTCCCTTCAAATACGTTTTAAGCTTTCTCCCTCCATTGTTTCTTCTAGTATTTGATTCTGTGGGGTTTAGGCCTCCATCGTAGCCTCCATTGTTACTACTTTGTTGGGTTTAGAGTTGCCAGGGAGCTTATAGTGAGCCAGCTACTAAGAAGGCCTACCCAAGCTTGTGATGGTGGATTGTTCTCTGTTATGTTGCTTTCATTGTTCTCTTCATCGTAGCCTCCATTGTTGCTTCCATTATTTTCTGCTATGTTCTCTGCTATTCTAATGGTGGATTGTTGTAATGGTGGAATGTAATCTTGTGATGTTGTAATGGTAGATTGTAATGGAAATAAAATATTCTCTGCTATGTTTGATGTCGTATTTGCATATTTTCGCTTGTTTTCAAAAAGCATAGCTAACATTTCCTGAGGTTAACTGAAAAATAGGAAAAAAAATTAGATATACAATGAACTATCATAGACGGTTTTGTAGTATAAATCGTCTTTGACTCACACATCACAGACGGTTCTGAACTAGAACCGTCTGTGATAGTGTTTTTCACAGACGGTTCTAGTTACAAACCGTCTGTATTGTATTTATCACAGACGGCTCACAAAACGTCTGTGATAACCTTCAATTATCACTGACCCATAAATTCAGACGGTTAAAAAAACTGTCTGTGATGACATTTTTGAACCGTCTGTGATGATGGTTTCTGTAGTAGTTAAGCTATGTGAATACTCATCGTCGAGAATTGACCTTTGAGCTAAGTGATTATGTGTATCTCAGGATTACGTCATTCAAAAGTGTTAAGAAGTTTCAAATGAAAGGAAAGCTTGCACCAAGATTTGTGGGACCATTCCAAAATATTAAAGTGCAGGGGAGATGTTCCTTATCAGTTTGAGCTACCTACGACCTTCAGTGGGATACAAGATGTCTTCCAATTTCTCAGTCGAAAAGTGTCTGCGAGTACCGAAGGAGGCAGTGCTAGTGAAAGCCGTTAATCTTCAGGAGGATCTATCGTATAAGGAGCACCTTATCAGAATCTTAGGACTGTTAGAACATGTGACTAGGAGCAAGGTCGCCCATTTTAGGAAAGTTTAGTGGAGCGATCATTCTGAGGAGAAAGCCACCTGGGAGCGCAAAGAAGATCTCAGAGCTGAGTTTCCAAACCTATTCCCTTAGTGAGCCAAAATCTCAGGGTCAAGATTCTGTTTAAGGGGGAGGTTTGTAACATCCTGATTTTCAGAGTTTATTTGAAGCATTTAAAAGGAAATACACCATTTAGATTTTTCTGGAGTTAATACAAGCTCAAATTAAATTTATACTAATTAAAAAGATTTATTATGACTAAAATAAATATTCACATTTGCTAAAAAATATTTTATTTGCGTTCCTTCTGTCTCAAGAAATATTCTGGAATTTTATGTGAATTCTTTGGGTTTATTTGCTATTTTCTAGAGCTTATTTGATTTTATCTGAATTTATCAAAATATAAAAACTCTCAAAAATCTTAAAACAGTAACGGTCCGAGCCTATTATTGTTCATGTCGGCCCACCAAACATTGACCATTCGATTTCCTTTCGTCGCGTGTCAGCCATCCGAGCAGCGCTTCGCACCGACTGTTGGATCCCGCACTAGAACACGTGTCAACTATCCATGGGCCTGGGTACTATGCACTTGTGCAATCAGCGTGAGCCATCCGATCCTTGCCGCGCCACGTGTCATCCATTTTGGAGCCCAGGCACTATTTATTGTCATCTCCGAGCAGGACTCCACCGCCGCTCTTCGCGTTCGGCCCGGCCTCAGCGTTCGTGCTGTGTACGCCATGGTCTCCTCAGTGTTCGCACCCTAAAAACCACGCTGCTCCATCAAGTTTCGCACTCCACAGTTGAAGCTCGCCCATGCACCGCCGTCCTCACTGATATTCACTGCAACCATCACCATCCGCTAAGCTCTGGTCTCTATCTGTCTTCTCATCGCAAGCCACTCCACAGCGTTTGCTGCTCGGCCAGCTGCTGCTCGCCGTCTGCCACCGGTGAGTTAAGTGCAACCTTGCCTCATCGCCTATTCATCCACTCCGGCCAGCCCTTCTAACCTAACCTCATTGTCCACCGCAGTCACTGTCGCCCCCTTAGTCAGCGCATCGCTGCTTGGTCATCGAGGAGACGCCGACACTTCGATAGCGCCAGCCAGTCATCGAGCACCGTGTGGCAACATCTCACCTGTCCAATTGCCCTCAGCAGCACCCAATCAAATCTGAACCATTATGAGGATCCAACAGTCGATATCCCTACCGTGGCTCGTCCCCCTGCAGGATCACTGTGACATAAGACTACACCCCACCGGCCGTGACTCTTCGTTTCTCCATAAACTCAATCCACCGTGCGTCGAGTCGCTGACAAGCCTTGCCCACCCGTCAGAGTCACTGTTGCATGAACCGTAGACCATGCCATGCCAGCAACCACCTCGCCGAGCCATGTCAGAGCCACGTCAGCCCTAAGCTGACGTGTCGGTCCACATGTAGACCACGTTAGCAAAATTGAGCCACGTTAGCGCCACGTGTCAGACCACATCACCATACCACGTCAGCCCTAGTATACCCGTGTCATGCATTGTCAGCTGCCACATCAGCCCTAGCCACCACGTCAGTAAGTCGAGTCATCGTGCACTGTTCCGTAAACCGAGTCTACCTAGACCAGCTATTTCACGAGCCGAGTCCATAGCACAATAAATTTTTTTTACTTTTCACCATTTTCGTAAGATTAAATTTTTCAAGAGCTCGTTCTCCTCCGTCCTAACTCTGATTGACCCTGTTCTTTTTTCTAAATTCATATAAAATCAAGATCTACCTTTTGGTTCTAGTTTTGAAGTTTTGGAGTTCATTTCAATTTTATTTGAATTTATTTTTTGCCTCATTCGTATTTCATCTATGTTTACACTATATGCAATAACGTGATCCTGGACTAGTGTGGTGTATATAGAGAGCCTAGATTTGCATATTCAGGTCTCGACAGGGCACGACATCTAAAACCGAGGGCAGCTCAAGCCACAACCTCAGTAGAGCTGGCGCATTGTGCGTGAGGTAGAAGACGTTTTCTATGAGCGGGCCTAGCGTGTCAACGAGCGTAGAGAGGCAGCCAGACGAGATTGCCTTGACATGTAAAGGGCTTAGGAGCTAGGTATTCAAGTATTTGTATTTTTGAGTACTCGTGACAGAGCTTGCTAGCTGGTCTAGGCTCCTCGAGCAAGAGCAAACCGGTCGAAGCTCTCAAGGGCCAACTTAACAATCATGAGGCTCAAGGCCGGGATGCACAGAGGAAAGGTGTGGTGCAAGGTATGGCCACATCATCGCGGCACAGAGGTAGGATGGGCGGCGCGGCATGGGCTGTCAATAGAGAGGAGAAACAACGAGCGTGGTATTCAAAACGATGAGCATGCACTTTTAGTATTTATGACTTGGCCTAAATTTTTTATTTGCGTTACATGCACTTTTGATTTTTTTTTTTTTTTGAAATTCAAACTTTTCAAGGAAACTTCAAATAAGAGCTAAGGAAACAAAAATGCATTCAAAAAGATTAAAAATTCTCATTTTTGCATGCCCTAGAATTTGGGATGTTACAAAGTTTATCGAAAATGCGGGGCATTACAGTGCATACATGCATATCAGGTACGCGGAGAGTTTCCACAAAATTAATCGTGTAGGGAGAGATCTGATTCCCAGCTTCTAGTATGCAAACCGATGTGGTACACCGTATGTTTTATTCCATTACCATTTCATACAATAAAATTAAACACCGTTAAGAAATATATAACACAAGCATGCTATATATATGGTAACGAATTGACAGACATTCATGGCCCTGTTTATTATAGTTTGGACTTCACAGGTTCTAGTTCTTCATGGAGGAGAATTGAGCTTGGAGCCAGTCCACCGTCTTCGTGTCCAGTTGGAATGCCTTGGCGAGAGCTTCATCTGAGATGGGTGGGTTCGCACCAAAGACTGCGTTGGCAATAGTGACCACCCCTGGGTTCTGGCTGCTCAGCCCGGAGATGGCAGCAGCGGGTTCATGGTGGCTAGGGTTGAACTGGAAGTGGATCAGCGCCTTGGGGAACACGAACACATCGCCCTTGTTGAGCACCTTGGCAAAGAGCATGTTGGGGTTTGAGGTTACGAAACCGACGCACAGGGTTCCCTCAATGACGGTGAGGATCTCGGTGGCGCGTGGGTGATAGTGCGGCGCAATCAGCCCCTTCGGTGCGTAGTCCAGCCTTGCTAGGGAGATGCCGAGCGTGTTGAGACCAGGGATGTCGGCGACGGCGGCCGTGGTCACGGCGGAGCCAAGGGGGTTGGCCGTGTCTCCAGGCTTGTCGAAACCGTCTTTGAAGAAGTCCTCCGGCTTGGCGTCCATTGGATTCTTGCAGACAAAGCCATTGACAAACACTACAAAGAGGGGGAAAAGGACGGTGGGTGCAAGTTTTCTTTCACTTGTTTTTCCACTTAAAGCATTATGATCTCTCTCTAGACTCTCTTAGTTTCACTTCTTGGTTCAAAAAAGCTAGCTCTTACCGTAAATGAGGATTATGACCATACATATTGATATAAGTCAAGAGCTAGATAATCGACACATATACATGTGCTAAGGAATACGATCAGTTGAGATATTACCAGGGGACACCTTGTCGGCGACACAGAAGTCCTGGAGGGGATCAGGGTCGTATGCCAGGGCTTGCGAGGCAGCCATGGCGACGAGAGCTGTGAAGAGGAGAAGGCTCCTACAAGAAGCCATTGTTAATTAATTAGTCTCTTAGCTAGAGCTCTCTGCTTCTTATGTACGTCGGAGCTAGAGCTAGAGCTTGCAATGAAGAAGAGAAAGCGCATGGTGCGTATTTATAGGGAGAAGGCGTAGAAACAATCAAGCGTACGTATGCACTTGCGCATGGAAACTTGTGAAAGGAAATAATGGCACGTGACGCGCATCTGCTCGTTGTCTGGTGCATGGTTTCACTCGTTTGGTAAGCTTGGAAGTGGTCGTTAATTACCTACGGTGAAAGTTTGTTTTGAAGTGTGCTGAAACATTGTCTTGCTAGCCGGCCAGGTTTACTTGGGTGGGTGATTAGCTAGCTAGGTCGGTTGATGCAATGGCACATGTGCAGTTCTCACCTGAGAAAAATGTACATGCATGGAAGAGGTTCCTCCGTAGAACAAAGTATATGACCAACATGTTCAAACAATGTTACATAAGCTGATGGCGATGCATGGTTAACTTTCTCACTAATACAAAATTATCTATACTAGATGCTTTATCACAGATAGTTCATATGGAGCCGTCTGTGTTTTAATTATCACAGATGGTTCATGGTGAAAACCGTTTATAAAACTATGACGGACGGTTAAGCTTAAAAGCCGTCTGTGATATATCCCATTATCACAAACAGCTTTTAATTAGAACCGCCTACAAAATATCACAACGGTTTTTATGTACAACCGTCTGTGTTTTGTCCGTTATCACAAATGGGTTTTAGTTAGAACCATCTATGAAACTATCATAGATGATTTTTATTTTTCATATAAACTACAGAAACTACTGAGCTGGAATAGATAAGTGTAACTAGCCACTTTTACAAAAGACAAATTCAAGTCAAATTTAGTACAAAAATCACTTTTACAAAAGACAAATGTAAGTCAAATTTATTACAAAAGTCCCAAAAAAGAGATTCCCAGATCTTGGCCTTCTGGGTTTCATATGCTTCCTCTTCTACTTTTGAAGTTGGAGAATTAGCGGCTATGTTCTCGAATATCATAAAGATTGTCCTTGCCCTCTCCACTTCCTCCCCTAGCCTGGGCAAATCATTAGCATAGTCCATAATCTCAAAGAGGATGCCATGATAATCTTCTTTTGCACATATTGAAGAGAAGAACGGTGCTGAGGGCGGTTTCCCTTTCCTAAGCAAAAGTAAGACCTCCATCGACGGCGGATAATGAGGTCCAGCTGACGGATGGAAGCAAGTCGAGGAAGGGTGTAGAAGTTTAAGGGTTGCTTGCAACAGGATATTCTTATGGTATTAGATAGGTAATATGCTTGTCATCTAGTTATGCTATAATGGTGGATTGTAATCTTAATGGAATGTGTTATTCTGTTTGCTGATGTATTTGCTAATTTTTAAAGGGCTAATCAAAAAACAGAAAAAATCTTTATGTATAGAATGAACTAAAAACCATCTGTGATATATCAATATCGCAGACGGTTTGTAACTCAATATCACAGACGGTTTTGAGTTACAAACCGTCTGTGATATGCCTATATCACAGACGGTTTTTTCTTACAAACCGTCTGCGATGGTGCCTATCACAGACGGTTTTTAGTTACAAACCGTCTGTGATATTCTTTCCTGCCCCTAAATCTATTTTTGTTTATTAGCTAGCCTCAGGAAATGCTAGCCATACCCTCTGAAACAAGCAGATCAACATGTATATGTATACAGACAATTCACATCTCAATTCATTTTCAGAAACATATAACATCAAATTCACATCTCAATTCATTTCACAAACATAAAATATCCATTTCGCAATTCAATTAATTGAAATGAAGTAAAATATCCATTAATAAATACACAATTACAAAAGATCTACATTGCATTTGCACTTAGATGGTAACATTGCATTTTTTATTGCTCTATCACTCCGGAATCGAGATCTCGCGAAAGGAACAGATCCATAATCAACGAACTTGTCAGGTTGCACAAGCAATACTTGGATGGTGCATGATTGCCATTCAAGTATTGCTTGTGCAGCCTGACAAGTCGTTGATTATGGATCTATTTCTTTCGCGAGACCTCGATTCCAGAGTGATAAGAGTAATAAAAAAATTATTGTGCGTTGTGGAACTCTCCCTTTGGATTTAGGACTTGAGCCACCAAAAAGTAGGCGCTCTCTCCTATAATTCCTTCAAGGTTGGGCTGTTTCAATGCAGTTTTCGGGATGGACGTAACCTGTCGATAGGAATATCAATGTGCGTATATATATAACTTGATAAGTATGAAGTAATTATGAAAATATTGACAAACCTTAGAATTGGGATTGATGGTGGCAAACGTAGAATCCACACGTGTTGCCCGGCTGCTGCTGATGGCACTGCAAAAAATAGAATGTGTTAATTCAAGAGGCATTACTACCAATTGTTGCATAGGATTAATTAACGAATACCTTAAATTTTAGATCATGTGTCAGGGCTTTGGCCCTTTGCGTCGAGAGCTTTGCCTTCTCAACGAATATCGTGAATGCCCTCGTGATTCAAAAAAGTTGACCTTAGTCATTTGGAAGGAAAGAAAGAGTACAATATAGGTATGTATGGAGAAAATATACTTATCTATCGATTACTTTGCCGACAACTATGTAGTTGGTTTTATTCTTACTTAGAGAATCAAGGTATATTGCCTTGTTCTATTTTGGTACAATTACTATTAAAATCCAATAAAACTCCTGATTGTAGGGCATAAGTACATATTCCTTATGGCGGTAAGCCAGCAGTGCTGCTGCAATGTACCTCTCGACGAAGCCAGCATCCTCTTTGATGGTCTCACCGGCGACCAAGTGTGGGTCCAAGAAACCAACCGATGATTTGAATAATCTAGCTTCAGTCACCATGTATCTATATATATACACACACGAAAGCAACAAATTATATATGACATTTATCGATATGACATGAACGGAGATTGTAATTGTACACACTTACAGCGTTCAGTATCGAACGAGTGAGGCGTCGAGAGCGTTGAGCGTGAAAAGATCAAATAAATCTTCAAATGTCACCACGAAGACACCATCTTGAAATTCATGCTGGAAATGATGCTCCATGAATTTGATAGTGATACCTGAGCGCCGTTCTCCCTCTGGCTTATTGGATTGTTCCATATACCAACTGTGTAATATACTGCAACTAAGTGGTAGTAATGGGAGGCGCTTCGCCGGGTCGATCATCGGCTCGCCAAGCACGAATTTGCGGGCCAATGGCAGGTACGAGATATCATCATCGGTCTTCTTTGCTTTGCCCTTACTGTCTTGGTTGTCCTTGCTACCTCGGTTGTAGGTCGACTGGAAATGTAGCACCGGTGGAAGTTGTTGCACTGGGAATAGCTCCTGTGGACTCATCACCAGTGCAGGTAGCAGTGGGAGAAATAGACCTTGTGGAGATGGCACCAGTGCAAGTCGCTCTGGTTCGTATTGCCCTTGTGGACCTACCACCGGTGAAGAAGCCTCTAGGCAGATGTCTCTTTTGGGCCACTGGATGAAGGTTCCAATGGTTTGCCCTAGAGTCACGATCTCGTCGTTGGGAGGCTTCGGTAGTGGGATGACCTCGAAATTGGCATGTACACCATCCACAGACACCTTTCTGAAGTCTAGAGCTAAAGGTGCACGGTGCACCATGGACCCTTCACCGGACGGATATGCCGGGCCCCAAGCAGCGCACAAGGCAATGGAAGCATATCTCACTTGGAGCTTGCCCTTCGTAGCTTCCAGGATGTCGTCCACAGGAAATCTGCCCTCGCTTTCCGTCGTAGGATTGGACGCGCAGCTACTCCGACGGTGGGGGGCTGGCTAGCACAGGAGCGGCGGCGGCGGTATGCTGATTTTCCTCTGTTTGTCTTCGTACCTACTCTCTGACGTAATCAGCAAGCTCCTCTCTAAGAGATGCCTTGATCTCCTCTCGTAACCGTGCGTCACGCTCGGCTTTCTTTCTCTTCCTACTCCAATACAATTCGAAGTTATCTGAGAAACCTTGTTTCCAAGGAACATAAAACCCAAGACTTCTTGTACGACCTGGGTGCTCATTGTTTCCCAGTGCTGCAGAGAGTATATCTTTCTCCCTAATTGACTGGAATGATCCCTGGGAAGATTCGACACTCAGTGTATCCTGCAAGAGCTCGACATGTCATTTAGTTTTCAGGGAAGTTGTGGAGTAATTACAAACTACGTAGTTCAATATCTTACCAGGCGGTGGGACACTTCCTGGTCTACAGAGTTCTGGAAGGAGATGTCCCCCGACGACGTGGTAGACGACCTCGCTCTAATCCAATTTCGAGCGCGCTCGTCCGGGATCGTGGCAAATGGTGGGGCGGTGTTCGTCCTCCTGCCTCCATTGTGGGATTTTACCTGCATACCCAGCTGTGCCAAGTCTGTGGGGATATGTGTTTTTTGCCTGGAGGGCCTTGTGCGCCGTGCTTGCACTTCTGAAAGCTTCGGTCGTCTTCATCGCCTTAAAATCGTCCCATTGTGGTTCCAGGAATGGATACCTGTCAAAGGGCGTTAGATCCTTCTCCACATAGTTCTTGACAAGCACGCTCTTGAAGTTCTTCCATGCTTTGCACGCCGCAAGCAAAGCATGATGTTGCACGGAGTCGTGGTGTTCTTCTACGATCTCGAACGATGCAAAAATCTCTGTCAGCAGCTCACGTTTCCGAGTCTCACTCACACTTTTCCACGAATCGAATGTGATCTCAATTCGTTCTAATGCAACTATTCTGATCGTTCTTCCAAATGCCCTTGCTGCTTTCTGAGGAAGGAGAGGGGTTCCAGATCTATCGACATCTGTGATGGTATATCGGCCCTCCGGCTTTTTTGATAGTCCTCTTGCTTTGCGTGTTGATTTTGGAGCGGACGCTCCAGCGATGTTGAAGAATGCGCGGATGACATGTTGGCCTTCTCCTCTACGTAAATAGTGCGGTATAAGCACATACTTAAATTTAATTCCAATATATGTATACATATATTCAAGTATACATATACATATCTAAGTTCATTAGCAACATATATATACATATACATATGCATATGCATAACAGTAAGATTTAACAACAATAAGATTTATTAAATAACAAGAATATATGTTCAAGTGCCTATTCTTTCCTAGATATACAACATGCATGATACCAAAAGCATACAAATGACTTAATCAATATATACACATATAAACATTTTAAGTTATTCAAGTAGAAATTTATGCCCAACATAAATATCATGTATCTAAAATCAGCATAATGCTATGCAACAGTTATATGACAACTATATATTAGATCTTGAGCTTAAATCAAAATTTTCTATTAAAAGAAACTAACAGATCATTAATATAACTTACTGGACAACAGAAAAGATCATCATAATCAATCTAACATTCATTTGATATGAACAATATTGATTATAACAGAAAAGATCAATACGTAGAATTGAAGATGGACTCACCGAGGGGATTCTGGCGATGTGAGAGGAGCTCGAGCGTGGACGGAGGCGGCCAACAGGCTTGACCGTCGACGGAGGCGGACGGCGACGGGCTTGGGAGACGGCGACGGGCTCAGGGGCTCGACGGAGGCGGCTGGCGACGGGCTCGAGGACGGCGACGTCCTCGGGGTGACGGAGGCGACCGGTGACGGGCTCGAGGACCGAGGCGCGGCGGCGGGCTCGAGGGACGGCGGCGGCGGCGGCTCGAGGATCGGAGAGCGACTTGGTTTGTATTGCTAATAACTGGCAGTGTACACGCGAAACCCTAGCTAGGGATTTTATATAAATGCTTATTACAGACGGTTTTAAGATTAGAACCGTCGGTGATAATACATATCACAGACGGTTCTGACATAAGAACCGTCTGTGATATCTATGATATCATAGACGGTTCTGAGATCAGAACCGTCTATGATATCATAGATAACACAGACGGTTCTAAGCTTAGAACCGTCTGCGATAGTTAGTATCATAGACGATTTTAAACTTACAACCATCTGTATAAGCCTTTGCCCAGCTGCAGTTAATATAACTGCACTAACCAGCATTCAATAAGCCTTTGCCCAGCTGTAGTTATTTCTTTACAATAACCCAGTATATTTCTTTACAATATCCCAATGAACATACAGATACATTTGTATGACTCATTCTCAAAATTCACCTATATATCACACATTTTCACTTATACATAAATGCAAATTCACAAATATATCACACACATGCATTGTTATATACATAAATGCCAATTCACATATACATTCCATACATGCATTGTTATATACATTAATGCAAATACCCACATATATGTCGTCATTCTCATTCCACTTGTTTATTTCCTTTAAAAATTAACCCTTTATGATGATCAATGCGTACGTAACTAGTTTCGTTACGTTGTTCGTCGTCGACCCTTATGCCATTTCCAAAAAGAGGTAACTCGTCAAATTGATTGTATTCTTCCTCGTCCACTACATTCTCTATTCCGACAATTCTCCTTTTTCCATGAAGAACTACATGGCGCTTCTTATTTGCCGGGTCGGTTACATAGAAAACTTGAACAACTTAGTTAGCGAGTACGAATGGTTCGTCTTTATACCCGACACGTTGGAGGTCCACGGTAGTAATACCGTACTTATCAATCTTCACCTGTAGGAGATGCACCCAACGACAGCGAAATAAGGGAATCTTGAAAACTACATAGTCGAGCTCCCAAATCTCTTCCATGAACCCATAGTACAAGTTTCTCACCCCATCAGTACTGAACGCATCTATACAGACACCGCTGTTCTGGTTAGTGCTCTTTACATTCTGAGCTTGTGTGTAGAATGTGTACCCATTTATGTCATATCCTTCCTATGTCACAACTGTAAATGTTGGCCCTTTTGCCAACCATGTCAACATCTCACTTAACGAGCTCTTATCGATTTGCTCCTTCAACCATTGGTTGAATCGACTGTTGTGTTATCTCATGATCCAAACATCCAGCCGCTCCGAATTCTGTTGCCGAAGCACATCCTTGTGCTGGTCGACACAAGGGGCCACTTCAGTCATGTGTTGTAAGACCGTGAAATGGGCTTACACATACGCGTCCATATCTGGAGTGATTGCTTTCCTTCCGATAGTTCTGATACCCTTGAGCCTCCCCTCATGACGAGATTGAGGCACACCTATCGGTTGAATCTGAGCCATATAATCGATACAAAACTCAATGATCTCTTCGCTTCCATAATCTTCAACGATACTGCCCTCCGGCCGAGATCGATTCCATACATAGGACTTGAGAATTCTCATGAACCTCTCAAACGGGTACATGCTACTAAGAATACGGGCCCGCACATTTATATCTCCCACATAACGTGAACAACGAGATGGACCATGATATCAAAAAATGAAGGAGGAAAATACATCTCAAGATGACATAGAGTCATCACCACCTCGTCCTGCAAAGCATCTAGTCCTTCGAGATCGATGACCTTCTGAGCAATTGTGTTAAAAAAAATAACATAGCCTCATGATTGTCTCTCGGACTTTGATCGGTAAAATATTCCGAATTGCAATAGACAGCATCTGTGTCATCAGCACATGACAATCATGAGACTTCATTCCATTTAACTTCAAATCTTGCATCGAAACAAGTTTCTTCACGTTACAGGAATAACCAGACGGAACTTTGACACCATGCAAGCACAGGCATAGCTCTGTTTTCGCGGCCTTGGACAGAGTGTAACACGCAGGGGGAAGGAACGTTCGTCCATTATCTGTTGTTCTCGGTGCTAACTCAGGCCTGATGTCCATATCAGCCAAGTCAAGCCGTGCGTTGACGCCGTCTTTTGTTTTATCACGAATGTTCAGTAAGAGATCAATCAAGTTGTCACATATATTCTTTTCTACGTGCATGGCGTTGATGCAGTATCGAACATTTAGGTACTCCCAATAAGGTAAGTCCCAAAATATTGATCTCTTCTTTCAGATATTCTTCTCACGACCCCTCAATTTACGTCTTTTTTTGAGGACAACATCTAAATCCTTAACCATATTATAAGCCTATTTTCCGCTTAAATGTCTTGGAGCTGAACTGTCCTCCATATCTCCGTCAAATTGTTTCTTCATCTTGCGGTATGGGTGAGCCCTCCGAAGGAATCGGCGGTGACGCATGTACACGATTTTACGTGAGTATTTCAGCCACACACTCTCGATACCATCTAAGCAGTGAGTACAAGTTTTGGCACCTTTTGTACTCTAGCCCGACAGGTTAGTAAGGGCAAGATAATCATTTATGATGCAGAACAATAAGGAGCGCAAAGTGAAGTTCTCTCGTTTGTATGCATCTCATACCTGTACCCCTTCATCCCACAGTACTTTTAGATCTTCCACCAACGGCGCTAGGTACACATCAATATCATTACCAGGTTACTTTGGCTCCTAGATAAGTATCGATAACAAAATATACTTTCGCTTCATACACAACCAAGTAGGAAGCTTATAGATGCAAAGAGTCACGGGCCAAGTGCTATGTCGGCTGCTCATGCTACTGAAAGGATTCATTCCATCTGTACTCAATCCAAACCTTATATTCCTTGGTTCCGCACCGAAATCTGCAAAGCACCTATCAATGTTTCTCCACTAGGTGGAATCAGCAACGTGTCTCAGCATTCCATCCTTCTTGCGCTCCTCCGAGTGCCATCGCAGCAGTTTTGCCTCCTTTGAAATTGCAAAAAATCGCTTCAAACGGGGAATTATAGAAAGATACCATGCCACCTTTCCAGAAGGTACTCTCTTCACCTCTGTTCCCTCGCCATCATCATCTGATTGATTGTTACGTTTATATCGGGATGCGTTGCACACCGGACAGACATGCATGTTTGCATACTCTTTACGGTAGAGGATACAGTCGTTCGGACATGCATTTATTCTTTCTACTTCCATTTCCAATGGACAAAGAACCTTCTTGACTTTATACGTGATTTTAGGCAACTCATTTCCCTTCGGAAGCATGTCCGATAAAAGAGCTAACAGCGTCGTAAAACTCTTGTCGGACCAACCGTTGCTTGCCTTCAATTTCAACAGTTCAAGCACAGCTAGAGCTACAGCACATGAACAAAGGTTTCTCTGAGTCCTACATCAAGCCTCAGAATTTAATATACTCTCTCTCATCATAGTTCTCTTCTACATCACGAAGCATCTGATCCAGATTATCATCATACAGCCTATCCGAATCCGAATCACAATCATCATCCGGCAGCATATCATTGACTTCACCGGTAATGTCATCCGGCGGTATATCATTGACTTCACCGGCGATGTCATCCGGCGGCATATCATTGACTTCGCCATGACTGGTCCAACATGTATACCCCTCTTTGAAACCCCTCCGAATCAAGTGCGCTTGAATCTGCTCTCGATTCTTAAACATCTTTAAATTCTCGCAATCAGTGCATGGACAATACATATACTTCACCCCCTTATTCAACATATCCTCCTTGGCAGCTCTTGTAAAAGCAGACATGCCATTAATGTACTCTTCACTCACACGGTTTACGGTATACATCAAGCTTCGGTCCTATATTATACACATATATAACAACTTAATTAATATTAAAATTAATTTAATTAATTATTACTACATATATACCACATGCATTGAGGCTAGCTAAATCTAACTTAGCTAGATCTTCAAAGTATACATATAACAGTTCACCGAAAATTAATTAGCTAGATCAAACTTATTTGATATTGCAACCAAAAATAAATTTTATTACTAACCATATCTAGGGCAACCAAGAACTCAATGAATCTTCAAAGCTCTCCTGCCAAATAAGCCAGCTCCTTCCACACAAAAAAAATTGCATGAAAGCCTTGCCCCTCCAGCTGCAGCACCGGGCTAGATCTGGATCGAAATGAAGACAAATGCGGTCTGAGCGGCGCAATAAATACATAGCAGCATTATCACAGACGGTTTTTAAAAACCGTCGTGATCTGACTATCGCTGCAGCGGTTTTAGTTAAAAACCGTCTATGATATCAACCATCACAAACGGTTTTTAGTTAAAAACCGTCTGTGATATTCTCGATTATCACAGACAGTTCATTAGTAAGAACCGTCTGTGATGGTTGACTATCACAGACGGTTCGTTGGTAAGAACCGTCTGTGATACTCAGCACAGACGGTCTCCAAAATAAAACCGTCTATGATAGCTCCATCGGGACTCGGTAACGACTATCGTTATACAAAGCGTCTTGGCATACTAACCGTCTCAATCATTCTATTTGGTATACGAAACGTCTTTGCTAAAGGTTAAATATGCCCGCCGACCTAAATCTCAACGTAGTACATGCAATATAGCTTCAGTGATCATCTCCTTCCTCTCATTTGTTCATCAAGAGTTGTTCGGCCGGAACCTTGCACAGGTGGCCAGCAATTTACATCTGGAGCAGCTTCTTCGCACACGCCCTGCTCTCCTTCCCCAACTTTCTTGCATATGTCAGCTCGACCTGATCATCCGCCGTCGACGGAGGCGTCTCGCTGCCGCTCAAGAAAGGGAAACAGCCCTCACCCTGGTTCTTCTCAACAATGTGCACAGAGCGGAAGAAGCTCTTGTAGCATTGAACAGACTGATGCATAGCATTGCCGATCAAGCAAAAACGGCAGATTCTGAGGAAACTTACAATGCAATTCTCTACGAGATTATGGGCTATGCTACTGATCATTTGCCCAGGCTGGAGGAGGAAGTGCTAAGGGCAAGGACAATCTTAACAGCGTTCGAGAACTCAGCGGCTGATCCAACTCCCAAAGTCGAAGAAGAAGCGTACGAAGCCCTAAAGATTAGAATCTGGGAATCTCTTTATGTGCGACTTTTGTAATAAATTTGCTTTTAATTTATGATCTCTTGTCTCAGTAGTTCTGTAGGTTATAAGTTATTAGAAGCAATGTGTAATACAAACCGTTCTGTAGTTGTATGTTAACATTGGACAGACAATATCACAGACGATTTTATATTACAAACCGTCTGTGATAATTCTACAAACCGTCTGTGATAATCAGCTTATCACAGACGGTTTTAAATAAAAAATCGTCTGTGATAATTCCAGATTATCACAGACGATTTTTAATGAAAACCATCTGTGATACTGAAATATCACAGACGGTTTATTGGTAAGAACGGTCTGTGATACTCATTTTCTCTGACACCATCAACACAGATGGTGTCCAAATTAAAACCGTCTATGTTAATGTCGTTCACAGATGGTTTTGTTAAACCGTCTGTGATTTAGCGTCTAGTATTATGCTTTCTGTAGTAGTGGGTGTATGTGAGCCTATTAATGAATACTGAATTGAACTTTATGTTGATTATTTTGAAGTGATCAGTTCGATTGTAGTCAATTACTTTTACTCCGAAGATTACCTTCAGATATCATATGACGAACACTTGTATGCTGGAAAAAAAAAAGAGTACGAGAGAAAACACTTTGTAGTGCAAGTATGGCAACAGAGGGGGTGATTAATGTCTTCAAAATTTTCCTTCAAGTATTCACCGATTCTTCACTCCAGTAGCTTGTCAAAACCGTCTTTGAAGAAGTCCTCCGGCTTGGCGTCCATTGGATTCTTGCAGACAAAGCCATTGACCAACACTACAAAGAGGGGGCCGGCAAAAGGACGGTCAGTGCAAGTTTTCTTTCCGATATTGTCAGCTTCACTTGTTTTTCCACTTAAAGCATTATGACCTCTCTCTAGACTCTCTTAGTTTCACTTCTTGGTTCAAAAGCTATCCATCAAGCTAGCTAGATAAGTCAAGAGTAAATGAGGATGATGACCATACATACTGATATAAGTCAAGAGTTAGATAATCGACACATATACATGTGCTAAGGAATACGATCAGTTGAGGCATTACCATGGGACTCGTCGGCGACACAGAAGTCCTGGAGGGGATCAGGGTCGTATGCCAGGGCTTGCGAGGCGAGCTGTGAAGAGGAGAAGGCTCCTACAAGAAGCCATTCTTAGCTAGAGCTCTCTGCTTCTTATGTACGTAGAAACGGTCAAGCGTACGTATGCACTTGCGCGTGGAAACTTGTGAAAGGAAATAATGGCACGTGACGCGCACCTGCACGTTGTTTTGTGCACGGTTTCACTCGTTTGGTAAGTTTGGAAGTGGTCGTTAATTACCTGCGGTGAAAGTTTTTTTTTTTAAGCTAGCCGGCCAGGTTTACATGGTCGACTAAGATTATTCCAGGTATGTACTTAGGTGGTTGATTAGCTAGCTAGCTCGGTTGACGCAATGGCACATCTGCAGTTATCACCTGAGAAAAATGTACATGCATGGAAGAGGTTTCTCCGTAGAACAAAGTATATGACCAACATGTTCAAACAATGTTACGTAAGCTGATGGCGATGCATGGTTAACTTTCTAGTGTTGATTTTTTTTTTTAGAATGGAAGGGCGTATGTGAGCCTATTAATGAATATCGAATTGAACTTTGTGTTGATTATTTCAAAGTGATCAGTTCGATTGCAGTCAATTACTTTTACTCCGAAGATTACCTTCAGATATCATATGGCGAACACTTGTATGCTGGAAAAAAAAGAATACGACATAAAACACTTTGTAGCACAAGTATGGCAATAGAGGGGGTGATTAATGTCTCCAAAATTTTCCTTCAAAACCGGATAACTTTAAAATCTTGCAAGACTTGATGCCTAGATAGATGTGATTTGATCTCAATAAGTTATCTTCATCACTTATACATTCTTAACACACAGCAAGATCAAGAATAGGAGAGAAGAGATCAAAACCAACAAGAACAAAATCAAATTCACAGTGGGGATATGCAAATTTGCAAACCATATAACTACCGTTACCCACAATATAGCGACTCTAGTGAAACATACACGCGTGCATAATAGATTTTGCAAACAATATACAATAATTGAAATATTATGATCAACATGGTCAAAGGGGGTGCATGCTTGCCTTGCTCTGGTTACTCATAGAATGGTTCAGAAGTGTTTTCATATATTTCTGTCACGACGATATCTAATCATTAAAATCAAATGAGCGCAATTAAGAGCCAACTAAATTCAAACGGAGAAAAGTTTTGAATATGTTTGTATGTTTCTATAGAGAATAATTTTTTAAAAAAATTAGAGATAAAAATCACTTAATTTAGAGTTCAAATCCAAAAGTTATGGCCATTTGAATTTTATTTGTTTTATAAATCCTTAAACATAATAAAAGGAATGTAACATCTTGATTTTCAGTGAGATTTAAAGTCCTAAATTTAAAAATAAATTTTTGGAATTTTTCTGAAATTAACAAAGCTTAAAATGAATTTTCAAAAATTAAAAGGATTTAATATGATTAAAATAAACATTAACATAAGATAAAAAAATATTTTATTTGGATTCATTGTGTCTCAAGGAATTGTTTGGTATTTATGGTGAATTTTTGAGATTTATCTGCTATTTTCTGGAGCTATTTTGATTTTATTTGGATTTATTTAAAAGCAAAATCGGGGAAAATTCTGAAACCCTAACTTCTTTTGGGCCGAATCCAACCCGGCCCATCTTTCTGCCTCCCGATCCAACCCGCCACTCCGACCCATCCTTTCCTGCTCGCACCTGCCTCGTGGCAGAAATCCCACGCCCACCGCTTGCATCCGTGCTGCCCACTGAGTTTCCCCCCTTGCCAGCTGCTGCTGGTGGGGCCCAACCGCAGCAGGATAAGCCGTCCCCTACCCGAACTCTCCCCTTCCTCGTTTCCGATCCGGCCGCGCCAGGGAGTCCCTCGGTCGCACGCTCCCCGGGGCTTTAAGAACTGCCCGAGCGCACAGCATCTCCACCTCGATCCGCCCTCCGGCTCGCCCTAACTCGCACCCAAAAAGCATCCCCCAAGACACCGAGGAACACCGAATTTCGCCGCCACCAATCCCGATCTCCAGTGAGAAATTGCACGCACTCTGGTGAGTCTCCCACGCCGCCGAAGCCCTCTGCAGTTTCCCCACGTCACGCCCATCCTCCGAGCCCCATCGCCGCAGCCTCTGCACCGCGGGACATGGGTCTTCTCCGAGTGCCCAAGAAAGCCCCGTCGCTTAGACCCCACCACCGGTTGTCCCAAGGGATCAGCGCCCCTCAACCGCACCTTCAGCTCGACGGTGTCCTCGGGAAGCTTGCGCGCACCTCGCCGAGGTCCCACTCCATCGTCCCACCGTGTTCCCTCACCGATGGAGCTCCGTCGCCATGAATGCCGATGAGAACCTTCGCACCGACCTCCCCCGCAAGATCCAAACCGTTGGGAAGCTTCGCCTTCGCCTGCTACAACCCGTGCCAACCCCGCCGAGACCAAGCTCGCCGCCGATTGCCTCGTCGATGCCGCCCACCCTTGACCGCCGATCCTGCCGACAACAAATATGGTGGAGGCCACCGCAGCATGTTATGCCCACGTGTGCGCCACGTCACCGCTTGCATAGCCCTAGGGCGCCACCTCACCCCGCCACCCTGCTTTTGCCATGTCACGGAGCCATGGTTTGCCACCTCAGCGCCACGTAACCATTCTGGACACATGTCAGCCGAATCACCCTGCCACGTCGGCCAAGCCGCCACCCAAACATCTGTCACACTTTCCAAAAACTGAGTCCACCATAGACCCCCCCCCCCAATCTATAGACCGAGTCCACGAAACAGTAACCCCTCCGAATTTTAGCCCTTTTTCCAGCAGATTTAATTTTTCAAGAGCTCGTTCTTCTCCGTCCTAGCTTCGATTGACCTCGTTCTTTTTTCTAAATTCATCTAAAATCGAGCTCTAGCTGTTGGTTTTGGTTTCAAGGTTTTTGGAGTTCATTTGAATTTTATTTGATTTGTTTTTATTATTTTGGTCGCTTTCTCTCTCGTTAGATCCCGATTTCAGAGGAGTAGGAGCGACGCCAAAAGACCCCGAGTACCTCGCTGAGTATAACCAAGGCAAGTCGTAACCTTTGATCATGTTGAACCCAGATTTTAATCTATTATTTATCTACTTTGTTTTAAATTATTCTGCATCGATATTTTTAATACAACCTTTGTACTTGGTAGTTATTACCTCAATTGATTAAATTCCCCCTTGATAATTTTGTACACCACGATGCCATTGTCACCATAGGTTGGGAGATTACATAGTGATACTATACTAAATGTCACGTGGGTTGTACGACTAGAATGCTTAGCCTTACTTATTTTACGAAAGGGTTTATCATCGCATGTGAATACTTAATTTGACTTAATGAAATATGGAATTGTGGTTGGTGCCACAATTATTAAAATTTGTACCATGATATTGGTGTGTCATTGACGTGGTTATACACACTTGATTTTGTACTTGGGCGAGTGATCGTGTAGTAAAGAGGGAAAGTGTGAATTCACTTCGTGGGATGTGGAAGTCACGTCCGAGTAACATTAAGAATTTAACTTTGTGCGCCATTGATCTGAACTTTATCGTGCAAACCACATGTCTAGTATGGGATAGACCTGGCTGATTAATTTGGGATATTTTAATTTTAATCTCGCCATTGTGATGAACATAGTTGCTAATTTCCATATGGCGCAAGGGGGTGTGATGCGAAACCCTAGCGGGTGGGATTAGTTTGGAATTGAACTTTGTAAAGGCCTTGTTGTGATTTTCTTAGAGCGAGCCTAATCACATCGTGTGGGTACAGTTGTGCAACCTTTGCAGAGTGTAAAACTATTCGAATAGCCGCGTCCTCGGTTATGGACCATGCTCGGTGATTTCACACGAGGGGTAGAGATTTCATGAAAACTTGTGGATTATGGTTGGGAAGTGAACAGATAGTTCACCGTTGGTTTAGCTTGTGGATGGGAGGTTCACAAGTGGTTTAATTCAATTCTATTGATTAATAAAAGCTTGCTATCCATCTATTTACTGTATTTATATCAAATTATCAATTTGTGCAAATTAACCTTTCAGGCTTCCATTGGTAAGCATTGCATATTATATCGCATTCATTTGTTACAAATGATTTGCTGAGTACCAATGTACTCACGGCTTTGTGCCCATATTGCTCAGTTAAGGAGGAGGAGTATTACCAGTAGGAGGTACCAGAAGGAGATTACTTCAGCGACTTCACGGATTAGGACTTCGCTTCCCAGTTGATTGCTTGTAGACATGTCGAATGGCTAGTACGTTTATTTTATTTCTTTCCGCTGCTAGATTTTAAGCCCTTTGAGTTAGTGATATTGTAAGCTTGGTCATAAGGTCGTACCTTAGATATTTATCGATATTTGAGTTTTCCTTTATTTTAGCGTGTGTATGGATGATATTGCATCTATGTTTGACTGTGTGCACTAGTGTAATCCTAGACTAGTGCAGTATACACAAAGAATTCGAATTTATATATTCGGGTCTCGACAAGGGACAACGTCGAAGGCATATTCTTTGAAAATACACTTTTCAATAGAAAAAAGTGAACTTTCACAGAACTAAAAGCGGCTTTTCCCATTTTATTCATTTATCTAAAATGTCTTACGTGTGCGCCATGCATGTCGGTCTTACATGTTATAAATTATGTTTTATTTATTGATTTATCGGGTGAGTCTCAAATGTCAATGACTCAAATTTTAATTTTTATTTTAATTAAAATTTTTTAATTAATTTTAACTGGGTCCACCTATCATAGACTTATTAGTTTTTAAACTATCATTAGCACTAATTAGCATTCTTACAAGTGGGTCCTACATGTCATACTCACATATTTTAAAACATCATTTTAATTATAACACATGTATGTGGGTCCTACATGTCATACTGTCAAATTTTAAAACTAGTTTTAAATATAATTTCAACTAACTAATTAACTCAGGCCCACATGTCATACATGCATTAGTTTCCTAATTAACTTCATTAACTTTTTAACAACTCAGATTTAAATCCTCTGACATGTCAACCCTACTAGTGAGAGAGAGAGAGAGAGAGTTCAACCGAGCGTCTCAACAGAGCTCATTGTCGAGTTCACCGGCAGCGAGGGATCGGCTAAGGGGCACAAGCAACTTCGGGAATGGAAAGTGGGGATCAAGACGGTTCTTTGGGCGGTGGTGCCAAGGCCTAGAGCTCACTAGAGTTGGTCGGTGATGCAGTAGAGCGGCGACACTGGGTAGAGCATTGGTGATGATGGCAATGGTTTCGCTTCGGGCCGAAAGGAGTAGCGCAAAAGCTTCCCTAGCTTGCCTCTATCACGACAGTGGGGATGGCAATGGCGGGGAAGGTCGGAGGTAGGTAATGAAACCCTTCTCCTAGCGGCGCCCGTAATACAACATGTGGCTCGGGTGCACGACCTTAGCACGTTAGAACTCGCAGCCAAAGCAACCACCTACAGCGATCAGTGTTGTGTACACACATGTATATGTGTGTGTGTGTATGCACATACACAAAGAAAAGGGCTATGTCTAGAAAAGCAGAGTGTTGCTTTTTCATGTACAACCCTACAAAGAAAGGTAACATAGTTTGTATCTCCCTAACTATGTGTCTGAGTCGAACATATAACTGAGGTATAAATATATATTGTCAACCTCTTGTAACCCTAATTGTGAAAAAAAAAACTCCTCATATGGACGAAGCCACCATGATTCGGCTCCCGAATATGTAGGCATTGCCAAACCTCGTTAACAAATCTTCATATCTCTTGTGTGCTTGTTGTGATTGTTCTCTGGTGCTCGCGCTGCCGTCAGTTCTGGAAACTTCTGATTGTGGCAGACGAGGGTGAGGGATCTGTAGGCACAACAGAGATGTTCCAATGGGTTGCGTGAAGCAGAGCCGAAGGGCATGGAGGATGATGATTGGGATGAGTTGAAGGAGCAAGCAACTACAACTATCCCGTGGAAAACAAGGAATACATTTGTACTTGAGAGATAAGGAAGGCAAGGAAGATAGCTAGCCGGCGAGGTGCTCATACAGGATCAGCGATGTGGGGATTAATATCCGGTGGCAGACGATTGTTTTTATATAACAAGGAATACATTAGCATGTGAGATAAAGAGACACATCGGGAAGTCGAAACAATCGAAGATGTGCGTATTGGGGAGACAAAGCACCATTTATGCGTACAAATACATATCATAGACGGTTCCAACCACAAGCCATTTGTGATACACAACTATCACAGACGGTTCGTATTAATAACTGTCTATGAACTATCACATACGGTTCTAATTAAAAACCGTCTGTGACGTCTACAATTATCACAGATGGTTCATATTAATAACCGTCTGTGAACCGTCTTTGACAGTTGCATGTCACAGACGGTACACAGTCACGCTTGTAAAACCGTCTATGATAATTATAGCATAGACAGTTCTCTATGAACCATCTATGATGAGACGTCCAATATAGCTTGCTTTGTAGTAGTGTGTAGAATGCGCACCGAAAAGTTATCGCCGTGCGTGAGTGAAATTACAGTAAAACACGTGTAGAGTTATTGTCAGTTGTGCAGTAATCAAACTATCAGAATAGGTAAACTTGACATCATCTATTTTTTGCGCATACAATACATAGGGGAATTACTATTTTAGATGTTAGGCACCATGATTTTAAATGCATGAATTCAACCAAAATTTAGGTATATTTTTTGAAATTTTGAGTTTTAGGTTATATATTCATATATAACAATTCGAATAAAATACATACCTTTGAAAACATATACTCAAATTCAAATTTTTTGAATGAATTTAGATCATATGCTTTACTATTTTTTTTATATAAAATTAGTACATATCTATAACAAACTATCATAAAAAGGTAACTGAGGTTGGTAAAAAATTATGAAGCTAACTTGTAGTGAGTAAAAAAAACATGGTGTATATTCTAGCTCTGCAATAGAAAAAAGTAATAATTTGGCGTCGCCCGGACTCGAACCGGAGACCTTCAGTGTGTTAGATTGACGTGATAACCAACTACACCACGACACCTCTGTGTTATCTATGAACACGTACTTTATACTCAAATGGTGCTCGTCGTCTTCTCCTCCAGAGGCGGCGTGCGTGGGGGGCAAGGAGTGGTACTTCTTCAGCCTGCCCGATGGGGCAGCGCACCAACCACACCACGCGTTCCGGCTACTGGAAGGCCACCGGCAAGGACTGCGCCGGCGAGGTGGCCGTGGCGATGCGCAAGACGCTGGTGTTCTACCAGGGAAGGGCGTCCAAGGGGAGGAAGACGGAGTGGGTCATGCACGAGTTCCGCATGGAGGACCACCACCCGCAGCAGCTTGCCCCCGCAAGCCACCACCATCTTCTCAAAGTACCTAGGATATTCTCAACTCCTCCTCCTTGTTCTTCTTCAGTACGTTCATCTGGTTCGTGTGACTCCGGCAACATTAGGAGCTTAGGACAGGCTATTTTCACGCCGAATTGATAAGGGGAGAAGAGAATATGTATTTTCTTTTTTATTTCCATTTGCTCTTCTCTTCTCTTCTTTTCTTTTCACTTAGTAGATAGTTACACTAGGTACAAATTTGGAAAAAATCGAATTGATGTAAACTATCTAGCCAATCAACAATGTTTGCGAAATATTTCTCTTTGCTCGATGGATAACCGTAGCAAATTCATGCTTGAAGGTGCGTTCGCAGTTGTGAAATGTCGGATCAACCCCTCGAAAGACTTTGCTGTTTCTTGTTATCCAGATGTTCCATGAAGCTACAATAATTATTTCCGTGAAGAAAGGCCGCTGAATTTTGGTTTTCTTTCGGTTACCATTAGCAAATTCTTCAGAAGATGAAAAGAAAAGTTACTCCTACCTATGTTACTACTAACCATTAGCAAATTCTTCAGAAGATGAAAAGAACAGTTACTCCTACCTATGTTACTACAGTGAAATTTCTAGGAGAAAAAAATTCGCATGAAATCTAATTACCATCAAACATGCCTGAACCAGAAACTACATCAACTTATTGCCCCTGTATGTTCAGAAAGCTTCGTCATATAGAACATCATCACCTGTTTTTTTTTATTTCTCAAGTTAGCTCACTTCTGTCAGCCGAGCCCCAGCGAACTCTCTCGCAAATTACTCAGTCTCGCAGAACAAACACCAGAATGATGGAATCAACGCAAGAAAATTTTGGTGCTGCAACACACACTCATAATCCTGCTTCATTCATCTATTTATAGCAGCTTAAAACAGGAAACCGAAACGCTAAAGCAGGAAACTGAAAAGTAAAAAACAGAAGTGGCCATAATGGCTAACCATTACTAAGAAACGTTCATGGTCAATTACTCCCAGGAAACTGATGAAGCAATGAAAAAACTTCAGTTAACTGTATCTTGAAGAAGAAAAGAAACAGCTAACCGAGAAGAGAATTCAGGCGCAGGATTAATCCTTCGATCTTCAACAACTTCTTTATCATCGTACTCGTTTCCGTGATCATGGCAAGCTAGAATTTGCATGACTGTACTGTTTCTGTCGAAACTGACAACTAAAGACTGAAAACTGACCACTAATACTTGAAGTAACTGACAATTAAAGATTGAAAACTGTCCACTAATACTTGAAGAGACTGACCAACGTTGAAACTGACCAACACTTACTTCATGCAGGAAATGAGCAACCAGGAGCTTTAAAACAAACAATAATTATCCAACATGATCTTCTCCATCAGGCCAAAGGTGCTGCTCTGAACATTCTTACATGAAAAACAACCTGCAAGCTGCCAATCATTCTGCTTGCTTGAGTGACCTAGCCTCATCCATTTCTATCAATCCACGTCCATATCACTGACAGTCTGAGATGATCCTTCTACCACCCCGCCCATCATCTGGGCTCAAAGTTGATGAACCACGAAAGGTCCTGTTCTAGTCCGATCTTTCGACGAGAAGGTAAATTTGGTAGTTGTCACTCAACTCTCACGATCCTAGCTATAAACTCGCAAGGCTTGAAACCATGTAATCGATAAACTGCTCGACAAGTCGTTATCAATCGTTCACAAATACCCGGATGACCTGATCACGAAAATCAATTCCTGCATACACTAAAGAAGCTCGCAAGAACAAGATAAATAAGCAATTCTAAAATTGCGAATAGGAATTGAAATTATATTGAGATGTGGGATTCCAAAGAACAATATCAATGTTGATCTCACCGATCAAGAGAACAAAGTTTTAGAGTAGCAAAGCTAAACTTCAATCAACAAAACCCCCCAAACCCTAAAGTGTAGCACACATGAGACTATATGAGGATGATGGCCAGAGGGTGGTGGCCAGGGGGTGGGCGCACGCCCCTACGGTTATAAGGTCCATGGGTCTAAGTGGAGGTGATGCAACACCAATCTATTTCAGAATCAGAGACAGCAGTGGACTATTTTGCACGCATGGCTGGGAAAGCATACGGCATCGCTGTGACAGGACTTCGTGGGGGAACGTGCGTCGAGGAGCATGTTCCTCCGACCAAGGGTGCACGGTGATCCTACGGACTCACCGCCAATGGCATGGTAACCAAGCCGGCTAAGGTACTCATGGGTTGAGTTAAGAGGTTGCATTAGGGGTAAGGTGAAGAAAATGGGCCTACTAGATGTCGGGTTGAGGATTGGCAACGATCATGGACGACGACGGTGATGGCCGCGTTTTGGTTCAGTTGAGCCCCCTCTCTTGCTCATGGTCGGTTGTGTCCTTACTCCTCTCCTTTGCCTTCCCCTACACCTCGTGCTCCTCCCCTCCGATCTCTCCTCCCTCACTACCTCTCTGTGGCTTCTATGGATCTTGGGGTGATGTTTCTGTAGCCTTGTGCTTGGCTTGGTTCTGTGGTTGTGGCCAAAGTGAAGAGATGAGGGGTGGCTCTTTTGCTTTGGTTCTCGGTTGGGGCTAAATGCAGGAGAATGCTTAGGGGAATGCCTTCTGTGAGCTTGCTAGTCTTTTGTATAGGGCATCGACCATGATGGCTCCCTCTCCCCTTACTGTGCCATGCCAAAAAATACCCTCCCTTATCCTCTCTACTCTCTCTGGTTGCTGTTTGCCTCAAGGGCCTTTTAGTCCAAAGGCTAGGCTCGGTACTGTTTAGTAGCCTTTTCTACTAGGACGGTAAGTCAGTAAACGTGGGCATTGGATTTTCTCTACTGCCGAATAATGATGCCCACATTTGCGAGAGGCGTCGACCAGTCGTGGACGGTCTGGGAACCTCTGTGAGCACTATTGCTTCGGCATTTTTAAAACTGAAGGGTCTAATAGCAAAACCCTTTTTTTCTTTTATTCTCCCTTGGTTTGTTTTCTTTCCCCACTTTTCTTCTCTTTTGCGTTCTACTGGTATTACAATCCATTCCAAAGCTGTTTAATTGGTTTCATCAGACTATTAGTGTAAATTAATGTGTGAAACACTCCCTTGAAAGGGATTTGACTGTCCCGGACCAATTCTTTACCCCCAAGTTGGCACTTAAACATTCAGGTTTATTTTAAAATTCTGCCCTTTCCATAAATTACTTATATTTACCATATGGACGTTAACATATCTTTGTAAAACAAAATACAGGAGGACTGGGTGCTATGCAGGGTTTTCTACAAGAGTAGAACAACCACTCCAAGGCCATCATCTGAAGATGCCGGCACATTGTCCAATGAGCTGGACCTGCCGGCTGCACTGCCGCTTGCGCCCTTCATTGACGCCTACATCTCCTTCGACAGCAACCCGATGACCACCTTCAGGAGCTACGAGCAAGTGTCCTGTTTCTCCGGCCTGCCGGCATTGCCGTTCAAGGGCTCGGTGAGTTTTGGAGACCTGCTGGCCTTAGACACCTCTGAAAAGGAGGCCATGGCCATCAGGACAGTGCTGAGTAGCATGTCAAGCAACAGCAATTCAAAACTGGAGTTATCTCCGAAACAACTCTGGAAAATTGCTCCATTTTTCAGGCTTTGAATTCTGATGTACTATCTCTAGCCAGTAGCATAGACAAGCTTGTCACTAACAAGTTGTCAGTGTTCTTTCAAAAAAAAAACTGACAGGTTGCCAGTGACAAATTGGGCCTGGAACCTTACTGCTGTGATGGGTATTTTTGTATTTTTTAGTGATAGATCTTTTCTCCATTTTGTTAAGAATTTGGGAGGGACGAGCCCTTACTTGTTTTTGGGTAGTAATGTAATAAGATGTGAAACAATCTTGGGCAATAAATTTGTCAGGCTTATTTCCATGAGCTGGCCAGACAACACCGCACAGTTCACATGTGTTGCAAATAATGTATAGAAAAAATAGAGATAAAAAACATGAATTTTTATGCAAAAAACCCTTGCAGGAAAAACCACGAGCGCTCGAAGGCAAATCACTATAATGAGAAAAGATTACAGTGGAGTGTTTCTCTTAGGGCTTACTCTTCCTATGAATTACTAGGGTATATATATAGTATGGGAGAAAAAAGTTTCACACGGAGAGGAAACCGAATCAAAGTCGGTTACTACAGATTGATACCACGTTTGATACAAACTGTGCATATACCTACCATACCACGTCTGGCATGAGACGATGAGGTATCACACATAAATACGGTACGAATTCAGATCACCATTTTTTAACAATCTCCACCTTAAACCGAATTCCCTCCAGTAGTCAAAGAATGTGCTAAACTTCTTTAAAAATCAGTATGAACACCTTGAGCGTCGAAAATCCAAAGGATTAATATTCGAGTAGAAAGACTGGAACAGTCTTATCGAAACGCTTCTTGTGAAGTAAAATTGAGCAAACCATTAGTAGGTCTGAAAACACAGCTATTAACAAAGCAGATGAACAAATATGGATCTTTAGTTATAGCCCTAGCAAAAGTCTGAGTCTGTGCAACTGACCTCCTGAAACAATACTCAATCGTCGAATGGCATAAGCCAAAATATCACCTGTGGCGCTGGATAGATAGCGAAGAACTTATATCATGGAATCTAACATGCTCCACCTGGAATATAAAACTCGGCAAGTAACGCTTATTGAAAGAGCAACTCTTCAATAAGAAAGACCGGAACAGTCTTATTGTACGGTAGCCATCACGTACGCTAAACTGCCGACTTCAAAATATAATTGAATTCCATGACATTGTTGAAACTACTACTGTAAAACTGTTTGGATAAAAAGAACTCTTGTACCGTCAATGGAGAATAAACTGCAGTAGACCTCTCATATCGAGCTACGACAACTAAAAGATGTTGTAGTATCTACGCAAAAATAAACCTCCTCCTTACACTTGAATCCTTTATTCCAAACTGAAATTGAAGCAAAACCTTCACTTTCAAACAGCAGAACTCTATAGAGTATTATGCTAGCTGTCATCAGGATGTTATCAAACGGTGAATAAAATACAAAATTCAGTTATTCTCACAACTGATATTGTTTTTTTAATCTCCTTCGTCAAGCATAGCCCAAATTAACTCATTGTGTTGAAAGCCTAAAACTTCACCTTAGACTCCTCATCTGCGGATCTTATCACAGTAATCCGTAGAAGACGATGAATCGTCGATAAAATCGTCAATTGATATTGACGCACCAAGCACTGGAACAGTCAGCTTGGGTTCTAGGTTGGAGACCGAGAACGAGTACAGCTCGGTATAGAGCTCTCCGCCCAGTAGCACACACGGGATGCTGTCCTTCACAAGGAAACTTCCCTTCTCTCTCCAGGAGACGTGAAAAACGTCTCTGTTGCTTTCTTTGTCCGCGTGTGCTTGTCCTTGCTGTAAACAAGGCGGAGCGTC
This sequence comes from Melocanna baccifera, assembly GCA_036346265.1. Classification (NCBI taxonomy): domain Eukaryota; kingdom Viridiplantae; phylum Streptophyta; class Magnoliopsida; order Poales; family Poaceae; genus Melocanna; species Melocanna baccifera. The sequence continues at coordinate 20,615,473 of CM070698.1, forward strand.
TTGACTCTGCGGCTGCTCCCGTCTTGGCAGCACCGTTGGCGAAGCGTGCGCTCCATGCTCTGCACGCGCTCCACGCTCGGCGTGGCCTTAGGCGAGTCCTTGAGCCCGTACACCGACAAAGCAAAGTTCACGGCCGGGTGGTTCATGTGAAGGTACTTCCACTGCCGTGAGACCGAGGCGGCTCGCACGGCAACCTTGTAGGGGAGCAGGGACAGGGTGTGCACCAGGATGTCGTCGTTCAACTTGCTAATCTGGTCTGTGTTTCTTTGCATCTTAATGGATCCCCCTGCGAAAACTCTGATGCGACCAACACAACAAAATATCCTTCGTTGTTTTTTTCTTTTTGCGACCAACACAACACAATATCGACTTGTAGGATGTGGCTTGGAGTCTTCCTTCTTCTTCTTTTTTTCTGTTTTGTTTTGCTGGCTACACTGACAGCACAGGTGGATAGACTCAGGTAGGTCCTGATCGTTTCGATTTTTTTCGACTTCAGTTTCTAGTTTCAGCTTTTTTTTTCACTATTCACTATACTATCCACTAACTTAGCTACAGTAAGATTTCAGTCAGCTATAGTGAAATTTCAGCCAAAAACCAGAAGCCATCGCTAAAACGATCACCACCTCAATGCTGATTTTTCTTTGCTGTCTCACACATTGGATCCAGGCTACTGCTCTAGATGCGATGCGAACTTTTATTGAGATTGATACCACATCGCAGCCTCTCCGTGTGGGATTCTGACATTGGGACCAACTCACATCGCAGGAGATCCATGGCTCAGGACGATGCGATGTGGATTTTTATTCGCTGCTGCGCTAGATGAGGCGACCGAGGAGGCCCTGGCGTGGTGTGGACCAAAAATGACGCTCGGGCAATCACGCGGAAGCCTCGCTACGTGAGACACGATCGAATCTCAGTCTTCCAAATCAGATGGGCTTCGGATCGACGGGAAAACACGCTGAATATTTTTTCAGCGAATCTCCTGTCCTTTAATGCTGCCACGGTTGTCGCTGTCTGTGCCATGGCTGCCTCGGAAGCCTCTGTCTCCCAGGGTAGCGGTTTTGATCTTGAACCTTAAGTTTTGATACCACTTATTGCAAATAATACATAAAAAAAATAGATATAAGAGACACGAATTTTTACGTGAAAAACTCTTGCAGGAAAAAATCACAGATACTCAAAAGCAAATCACTATAAATAGATAACATTAGTTAAGCAAAAGAGAAACCAAGGAAGCTTATTATTTTGGTTCTCCCGTTACTTCATTTCAAAATATTTACACAGAATGAAACAACAAAAGAACTTAATCAAACAAGAACCACGCAAAATTTTCACCATCACGGCATCCATCAACCTAACCCATGTCTATCTAGCACAATAATCTACAGCAAACAAAAATTGTTTGATATATGTATTTTTCACGATGATGACTGTGTGGTCACGGCCAGTCTAGCATATTTCGGATCAACGGAGTGAAATAATGCCTAACAGGTCATGCCTAATAGACTAATCATGCCTAATGGACCGCTATTGTGCCTAATGAGCTGGTCTAATGGGCTAAACAGGCTGTTTTTGTGACTAACGGTTTGTGCTTGGCCTAGCTCTATTCGTGCCGTGTTAGGCTAGCACGACAGGTCGAGGTGCCGACCTAAGCATAACCCAACGCATCGTGCCAGGCCGCCCAACACGATTCAATGGTGGGCCGTAACATACTTGAGTTGAGCCAACAGTGATGAGCTTTGGGTTGGTTCGGTAGATATGGCCTATTTGACCATTTCTACTAGCTAGTATTGTGAAAGAGAGAGAGAGTAAAACAAGAACGGAGATTCCTGTGGTATTGTGGTTCATTGCATCTGAAAGGATTCTTATTATTTGCAATTTTTTTCTTTTTTCTTTTTCTTTTTTGCTTTTCTGACGTCATCTAACTAATCTAATCACCCACACAGGTCTGATGGCGCTTGCTGTAATATTTGGTCTCAGTGAATACTTGATAGGGACAGAGCTTGCAAATTTTTACCCAGGCTAATATAGCGAGAACTAAACATTAAGGGGTGCCAAATATTTTATATTGGAAAAATAAGAATTGGAAGGAGGTTATCATATCATCAAGCATTGGGGGACTAGGGCACCCAGCCACGGGGCCCTTTATTTCTGTCTGTATCAGTGGCCGACACATCACTAATACTAGCTTCAATCGTAAATACATATTATTCTTAACATCGACATGACCTCAAAACACAATTTTGATCACTAGTGTATGTTGTAACATATTTATAAACTCAATAAAATTATAATATTATGAAAGCATTTTTCAAGATAAATCTATACATAAGATTTTCATGTATTCAATCTAAATATTTAAAAAGATATCGAATATCAAAATTTTAAAGTTTAACTGTACATATCTCAAAACGATATATATTTATGACTGAAGGAAATACTAAGGTAGAGCAGTATGAATGTTGACTAGCATACAAAAATCAAGTTACACATAGTACCAAATTGCCAACTACATTAAAAACACACTAAAAAGAAAATAGGTCCAATGAACACGAAACAATCGGTTTATATCTTGACGCAAGGTGCATAGCTCTCATGTGTAAACCAAATATAGGGCCTCGTTTGGAACACAAGAATTTCACATAAAACAATTCAATTCTCCTAAGTTTCAGAAAAATTATCATATTCCAAACAGGGCCTAAGATTTCCAGGTTTCTAGAAAGAGAGAAGAAAAGGATAGTTTTGCCCTAGGTATGACTGCATAAGCATGCTTGGTGTGTTGTGTACTACCCGGAAAAGTAAAAAAAAGTATACTATGTGTGTTTTTTTCGATCATTGCTTAGCTCTCTATGATCATGTCATCAAATTTTAGAATATGATTTTCATGATTTATTTGTTTAAAGTGAAATTGACCAAAATTTCCCCAGATATTATCCTTCATACGCGTTACATGGGCCAGTTATTTACTACATTTTGTTTCAAGCTAAGAGATGCATGAACAAGGGAGATGATTGACAAAAATAACCAACCAATTAATGACTTTGTTTTCTTGATGTGAAATTTTGAGGAGCACAAGCATATGCATCTTAAGCCAGAGGAAAAATGCGAAGAAAAAACATTGCATATCAAGCAGAGTGCTTTCATGAGGGTCCCAATGCTCCCCTAACTTTTACTAGTCCAAATCCCAGAAGAAGTCAAGAAGAACAAGACTACAAAGAAGAGAAGACTTGGAATTTTAAGTCTTCTCTTCTCACTCCCACCCTTCAAGCTTCATCTCTCCCGGTGCAACTGCAAAGACTTGGGATTGGGAGTTCCTTCTCTGCTCTAAAAGGTGAGTTCTTTCCTTCCATGGCGCAAAACTCTGCTCTTACATTAGCTTCCTTTTTGTCTGTGGACTTATGTCCATTGGTTTTAAGCCAATCTCGTCAGGGTAAAAAAAAGGGGCAACCTTTTATGTTCTTCTGTGTTGCTTGTTTATGTTATGCCTCTCCTCAACTCACAAGGCAATCAAATTTTCTAATTCTTTTTTTTGTGCTTGCTGAATCTGCTAGTACCCCTTGACTGAAACTCAGGCTTGTAGCCAAAGATTTTCTGAATCATAGGTCAGTTGTTGGATATTTTTTGGATGCTGGATTTGTGAATCGTAGCGAGTCATGTAGGTGTTTGATTCTTACAAAGAAAGGCAAAAACTAAAGAAGGATTAGATACAGTAAGTTCCCATGAGGTTTGGATTTGGAAGTCAAGATGCGTTTTGAGCAAGTTACCATGTTGCACAAAAAGGAAAGGCCCCGTTCTCTCACTAGAGCAAAAGGGTAGCATGAACATCACTTCTGGCTAGTGACCAGGCCATCATCTCCCGAAAGGTAGGTTAGTTTGGTATGTCCTGAACGGTCGTGTGGTTTCCAAATCAAGCTAAATAATAAAATCATGGTAGCAAACAGGAAGACCTAAACATGATACGTATGACAAGTGGCCCCGGAGCCAAAAACCTCTCGTTATACGCCCCTCTACTAGCTGCACCCCTCCAGCCCACATTATTCGCCGTCTCCTCGATCCCCATCCCCTCTCGGCTCCTCCTCCCCCCCCGACCCCTCTTCAGCTTTCGCCGCCGCCGCTCCCCCGTCGGCGCTGCCCGACGGCCCTCTCCCGTGTCCCGTCCCTCGATTTGCTCCCCTCCGTCTAATCCGTGGGCGGTGATCTTGGTACGTTCCTGTTTCAATCCAGCATCGCATCGTTCCTGAGCGCTGATGGGTGAGGCAGTCTTGGCCGACCCCGGTTCGAGCCATCGGAATTCCTCCGTGAATCCGGGTTTTTGCCCGAGGTCAACCGCGTGGTCATGTGCCCGTGGATGGATTTCTTGGGTATTTTTTGCCGCAATTCGGCCCGGGTCTCTTGGGAGGTTCCATCCCATCGCCCCCGATTTCTGAATTGGGGAAGGAAGGGGAGGGAAAAGAAGCAAAATTTAGAGAGGAAGGCTTGGGGATCGCATTTGTTAGGGTTAGGGTTCATACTTGTGCTGCAGGGCCAGGTCTCCTCCTCTGGTCTGCCAATCCGTAGCCTGACCTCTTCTTCATTGAGGAGGACTCGTTTCTTCAGGATTCACCATCCTCCTGTTCAACCGGTCCTTTTTGTGCCAAGTGCTAAGAGCCTACGAAGGCTCGACTGATTTATATGCCGCATGGTGGTGATTTGTGCATCGTCACACGACTGAATCTTTGTCGTGTACCTATTATCGATTATGTCATGATTCATCAGTAAATCTAGTCCTGCCGTGTGTTTCGACTAGTTCGTTATCATGTTTTGTGTACTTGGCCCTATCTCATTCATCGCTGAATCTAGTTCTTTGTGGTGTTTCGGTTACTGATTCTATCACATTCATCATTAAATCTAGTACTTTGTAGTGGTTTGGCTCAACAATTTAATGGTTGCTAGGTTTGCTTGTGTTTTGTACAACCATACTTTGCCTGTTTGATTTCCCTTTTCAGAAGGTATGGGATCGCTATGTGTTCTTTATTCATCTGTATAGTGTTTCTGTGCTTGTCATGAATCCTAGCATGCCTTTTCTTGTGCAGTTAACTAAATTATGAGGCATACCGGTAAACGTACCCACCAACACAGGGACCATGACAGGGAAGACAGGAGGGACCAAAAGAGGAGGCCAGTTGCTCATACCCAGGAAAGCTCCAGTAATGACGAATTGGTTGTTTATCGCATACTCTGTCCAGATAGAGTGATTGGTAATGTAATTGGCAAGAATGGCAAGGTGATAAATTCTATCCGACAACAGACGAATGCCAAAGTCAAGGTTGTTGACCCTTACCCCGGTGCAGACAAAAGGGTTATCTTGGTATATTGTTACATCAAGCATAGAGACCTCAAGCATAAAGACATAGATGTTGATGACGATGATGACAGGGAGCCTGTTTGTACAGCACAAAATGCATTACTCAAGGTACATGATGCGATTGTTGATGCTCTGGCCATCAATAGTGACTCTGATGAAGAAGAAGCGAGCATTCTTGTACCAGCTAGTCAAGCTGCAAGTGTAATAGGAAAATCTGGTGCTGTCATCAAGAGGCTTCGGTCAATTTCAAAAGCATCCATTAAAGTTAGCCCAAAAGATCCAAGCGAAGTTACACACACGTGTGCTATGAGTTTTGATAATTTTGTTCAGGTAAATTTTCTTTTTGATAATTTTGTTCAGGTAAATTTTCTTTCATGTTATAATTTGGTGACTTCAAGTAAGTTTCACAATAGTATGGGAATATGGGATTAACCATTATTGAATAGTGGCAGGATATTAAGCAGTATGTTAGCAGTAACTTCCTTGGATTTCAAGACATGTTTTGTATTATAATGTAGCATATATCATGCTTATCTCTTTATCATGGTGCAGAAATCAACTGTTTGTTTGTCTGTTTGATACTGTAGTTGTGACCTGCTAGCACAACATTTTATAATTTTAATCCTTCTCACTAAATGCAGCTTTGAAAATATGTTTTCCCATATCAATACAATTTATAGAAATTCTATCTAATTTCGTTCTCTTTTCATGGAATTATGCTTTGTGTATCATGATCAATGATTCCAAATTGTAACCTATTCCTTTTGAGTTCTGCTATGTTCCTCAATATCCATTCTTCGTTTCGTATACACGTTCTGCTAATTATTGTCTTCAATGTATCTTTATGCTAAACAGATAACTGGTGATGCTAGAGCTGTCAGAAAGGCATTGTTTGCAGTATCAACCATTATCTACAAATGCCCATCAAAAGAGACCATTCCTCTTGAAACTACTGTACCAGAACTTCCTCCAAGCATAATAGTTCCTTCAGAGCTTCCTGTCTATCCAGCTGGTAACTTTTACTCAGCATCAGATGCTGCTATGCCTCCTGGACATCCAAGTCTTGCTATCTTAGGAACACCTCATGTTCCTGAACTTACTGTGCCTGCTGATGCTCATGGTCGATTGCCCATTTATCAATCTATGCTTCCTGTTATTCCTGCTTATAATACCCCAAAATGTTCGGGAGAACTAGTAATGCGTGTTTTATGCCCTGGTGACAAGATTGGGTTGGTTATTGGTAAAGGTGGGGTGACCATAAAGAGTATAAGGAAAGAGAGTGGTGCAAGGATAGATGTTGATGACGCAAAGAATGACAGAGAGGAAAGTATAATCACCATTACGTCTACTGAGGTTAGATCATAGATCCTTCTCACCTGGCTGTACTTTGTTGGTTTTACCCTATGATACGTTTTATGAGGTGACACCATCCATTTCAGGCCACCGATGATGTCAAGTCTGCAGCAGTGGAAGCTGTTCTGCTGCTTCAAGCAAAGATCAACGATGACGATGAAGATAGAATGAATCTTCGCCTTCTTGTTCCGGCTAAGGTCATAGGCTGTCTTATAGGCAAGGGTGGTTCAATTATCAATGACATGCGGAATAAGACTAAGGCAGCTATCCACATATCAAAGGGTGATAAGCCCCGGAGGGCATCTTCCAGTGATGAGCTTGTTGAGGTTTGGCCTTTGTGGTATCATTTCAGATAGTCTCTAAGTGTGATCTATTGAAGTGTATTTAACTTGTTATTGCATGTAGGTGTTTGGAGAAGTGGACAAGTTGCGTGATGCTCTTGTTCAGATAGTTTTAAGACTTAGGGAAGATGTTCTGAAGGACAGTGTGGACAGTCAAAATTCTGATAAGGATGGGAAGCTAAATGTTGCCACTACTGATCCCTCATACGCAAGCAGTTTTTCGTTGCCTTCATTATTACCTTGCAGACAACAAATCACTCCATTGGGCTATGATCAAAGGGGTGAAGAGCGAGGTTGGGAAGTATTTCCTCGTAGCAGTTCGTATGGGTACAGCTCCTTGCAGGTACAATATTTTGATGTCACATCTATTTTTCTCTGGTTCTCTTTTGATCTTCATAATCAGGCATGCCTATAAGTTTGTGATATCAACTTAACCATCGATATCTTCCATCAGGCTGTAGATGATGACTATGGAGCACTTTCATCATATACATCAAAGGCATATGGAGGGTATGTTACAACTGAACTTACCATCAATCCTAGTCTCAACTACTGCTCCTTCCACACAAGAATTGCTTTTAGTTCTTGCTTGGTATCTAATTTCATCCTTCCCATTCTAATTCCTTTTGCTGACTACCATTGGCCAGACGTCTTCCGCATATGGAAATGACTATTCCTGCTAGTGGCTTGTCAAAAGTAATGGGAAAACGTGGCACAAACTTGGACAATATTAGAAAGGTCAGTTTGTTATTTCATATTGCTGGTGGCTTGCACTTTAAATGAAGATAACATAACCTTAAATGCTGGTCTTACTATGCAAGATAAATACATCCCTTCTGTGTTGAATTGAAGTTTGAACACCTTAAACTTTCTCTAGCTTTCATGTGAATTCAGCATCTAATGAAGGTGTGAGGAAAAAGGGCTCAGGTAGTTATGGGAAAACGTTTTTAGAAAAAACAAACCCTTAAATTCCTTGAAAGATAGCCCTCAAATGGTTTTGGAGAAATACTTGCTATCCCATGTAAAGTCAGTCAGTACTCTGTTAGTTTCCTAAAAGAATATGCCGCTTTTTGAGTATACAAGATCATTTGACTCTTTTACTATTTTTATTTCAATAAAAGAGGGTAAGCTTATCCGTGATTAGGATGAAATGTATAATATGTGTGTACAACAGTAAGACTGAATTTCTAGTGTTAGCAGGATTAACATGTAAGACAAATATGGGGAAAAAATAATTGGTTACAACCTGACATCTTCAATGGGTCTATTTTTAGAAAGACTTTGTTGGTATAATATAGTTTTTTCCTTAACATTGATGTGTAATTCGTGGGTATTGTTGCAGATTTCTGGAGCTCACATCGAAATCATTGAATCAAAATCATCTCGTCATGACCATGTTGCTCACATATCTGGTACCCCTGAGCAGAGGCAATCGGCAGAAAATTTGATCAAAGCTTTCATAATGTCTACTTAAGGTTCCTGTTATAGTTCCAAAAGCATATAGTTGGGCTCTTCAGTCTGTTCCATTCGACTTCTCTTGCCATCCCATAATTTCCTTAGGTTTGGTAAAGGACATGAAACACAGTGTTCTCCATCCTTTCAAGTTTCCGATGAATCTCGTACTTCTCCATGGAGAGTGTACTCCAGGGGCAGACAAAGCGCTCTGTGTTCCTTAGGTTCTCAACCTTGCCCTGTTTGTTGTCTGTTCGTGTTATTTTGCATGTTCGGATATTCCCAGTTAATCTCGATGACTTGTTTAATCTCTGCTTAGTATAACTTATAACTGTGTCCTGTCAGCACTGATAGTTAATTCCTTTCATCATTAGTATGGGAGGGGTGTTTTCTACTATACTTCTGTGGAACCAAAATTTGAAGGAAAAAGAAATTCAAATCCTCCATGATAACCCTATGATGGAGCCTTCAGAACCAATGGCCATGTGTACATTATTCTTTGCCAAATTCTTGGATCACAGCATGCAGAACAAGTTTTTTGGGCATTCTGCATATTGCTTGTGATCATCTTCGGTAGATGTCGAGAGGATTATTCTAATATTTCAATTTTAAGAAAACCGTCTTATCAGCACCTTATCTGAGTAAAATTCTGTCCTTCTCAACTCAGTTTAGCTTTCCCTTTTATTTAGAGCCATGGCCCTAGAATTATATATATCTTTCTAAAATAGGTGCCTCTTGTTCTATGCTTGGTTTCTCTCCCCATCCATAGGTGCCTGTGCCTCTTGTACCTTGATATACATTTTCCAGCGCATCTGCATCTGGTTAGAAACCGTTGTACGCTGTCCATTGTATTTGTAACTTTTCTATAAAATGTACTGTTCTGTACTGATTTTCAGTCTTTGTTGGTATTTCCTGAATTCATGTCCAAGAAATTGTAAACTTGGTCTTTAAAACCACCAATACGGCTCACTGTGATATGTAAGGTTTGATCCGTCACCGTCAGTGTACTGATCCGGTGGCTAACAAAGCTTGCGGTTGGTACGGGGCTGCTCCAACCGGCAAGACCTGGTTTCGGCTGGTGGCTTTTGACTACAATTATACTGTAGTGGTTGTCAGCTTTTTTGAGTAAAAAATAAGAAAAATAATTTAAAATAAGAAAAATTGGAAAATACTGTTATATCTTTTTGGACAATACAAAGGAATAAGAGAAAAAAGCAAAAAAAATTGAAATTAAAAATCTGACATGCCGAATGACTTCTAAAAGCTAGAAGCCAAAGTCAGTTGGAGCAAGACAGCACTGGCCGGATCATGATGATGGTAGAGGACTACAATACCTTGTTTGGTTAAGCCGCTTTGACTTGAGATATTTGGGTGTTTTGCTAGCAGTTTCTGGTCTAGTTCTTCTGAGCTAGGATTACGCAAATGTGCGGAAAGTTAAAAAGTTTTGGGTTGCTCTGGGTTAGTTAAGCATTGTTTGTTCGTTGGGCTGGTTTGCTGGATTTTTTTCGAGAAAACATGTTTTCTGGATCTTGATTGTGAATGTGATGTCAAAGCAAGCAAAAGATTCTCTCCTTTACATTGTTATTAGTGTATACATTTCGAAAGATATTGGTGTCTGATATAGAGCACAGAACAAATTGTCGTCAACTTGATCACTACAGACGTTTGGGACTGTTGTGAGGTTAATTGATTGCTAAATTGTTGCACACTGGTTCCTATATCTAAAGTACAACTGCACTGCCATGATGATTGTAGCATTACTCAAGTACAGTGAGGTTTTGTTCTAACGGAGTGTTATATTCAATCTGTCAAGTTCATTGCCCAGAGAATGCGTAATGGGTTTGCATGAGTTTTATCTTTATTTCTTGCCATACACAGCCATACCCTATTTCTTTTAACTCTTTATTGTTTGCAACAATGTAAATCTATGCACATTTTAAACAATCTCAAGTTATTTTGTCAGATTGTGAGCCATGACTAAATTTTGTCAGGTTGTGAGCCAGGACTAAACTTTTTTTTCCCCAGAGCAACTTTTGTATTCACTAATACAGACACTAGGTGCATTTTTTTTCCAAGCGTCTAAAATTCCTATGTACAGGGGAAAGATGTTTAGGCTTCTGTTAGATCATATTTAATAGTGCGAATTCTCCTACCTTCGCGATGATATATGATGCAGAGGAAACCACAGCAACAGTAAATCAGAAAGGCAGGATGATGATAACAAGGTTAATTAGGCAAATTGTCCCAGACATGATCGAATGTAAGACTGGACAAGATGCACCACTGTGACCTCATATGTAGAATAATAAGGGTAATCAAAATTTGATTAATACGAATTACCTTGCCTAACAACTGAGCCATAGCCACATATTTCTACTCTTTGTTATGTAAATAGAGTAGGAATTCACAAAAACTATTAAGGAAAAGAAAATAACTGCATGGAATGTACTCATTCAATCCAGACTAGACTTCTCACAGATGTACTCAAAAAGGAAATAATATAATTAATAACTAGAACTAGAAAAAAAGAAAGAAACATGCTAACTGTTGCAAAAATAAATGTGGTTTTAGCATGAATTTAGTCATAATTCCAGAATTGAACATTAATGAGAAAACATGATTCCAAGGTTCAAGAAAGTACTAGGCGGGTGTTGGCCCGGTGCCTAGCGCCTAGGCGGACTAGCGGAAGCACTAGGCGAGTGGTGGCCCGGTGCCTAGCGCCTAGGCGGACTAGGCGGTGACCAAGCGGCCGGCCTAGCGCCTAGGCCGACTAGGCGGTGACCAGGTGGCTGGCTTAGCTATGGTGCAGATAAGTCCACAATAAAAATAATATGATGAATTGAGCAAGCATTAGGCATCAAATTAAGAAAGATAGAAGGATAATTAACCGAAGAATAAGACATGGGCAATTTGATGTTATTATGTATACTATCTCCCCTCCAAAAGTTTGATCACGACATGAAATTTTCTCTATGACAAGTCAAGATACGAGCTGTTCTATCACAGCTTGATTTGGATGATGCACTTTTAGAAATCGACAAAATGCTAGCAACATTGTCCATTGAGAAGAAACAATGTAAAGATCGTAAGACTTTATCTTAAATTCGTCTTCATCTGTCAAATAATATTCTACAAGAGGTTTTGAAGGAAACATCCGTCGTTGAATTATGGCTGAAGCTAGAGCAGATTTATATGGTCAAAGATCTGACCAGTAAGATACATCTGAAACAGAAGCTTTATTCCTACAAAATGGCGGAGGGAGCCTCATTGTTAAACCACCTGACAGTTTTCAAGGAAGTTGTTGCTATCGTCGAGTCTATGGAGATAAAATATGATGATGAAGATTTTGGTCTTATTCTGCTATGTTCTTTACCCAGTTCGTACTCTACTTTCAGATATATTATTCTATATAGCTAAGATACTCTTGCTCTCGATGAAGTTTATGAAGCAATGTATGCTAATAAAAAGATGAAACTTATAGTTTCAGGTGAAAGTTCAAGTACGTATATAGAAAGTTTGTCGGCAAGCAAGATGAGAAGAGTTCAGACGGCGATTCAAGAGGCGGAAACAAAAGTAGATACAAAGGCAGATCTAAATCTAAGAATAAGAAGTTATGCAAGTATTGCAAGAAGAACGATCATGATATATCCGAATGATGAAAGTTGTAGAATAAGAAGATGAATAACAATTTCAAGAAGGATCAACAAGAGTATGAACTTAGAGCCACTGTTGTCACTAAAAAAGGTTCTGATAGAGATGTTTTTATTGCTAAAACCAGATATGAATGTATTCTTGATTCAACTTGTACTTTTCATATAAGCCCGACCTACGAGTAGTTTGTTACCTATGAAGCTATGCTATGTGGATCTGTATTGATGGGGCATAATACACCATGCAAAGTTGTAGGCATTGATTTTATCCAGATCAAGATATTTGATGGCACTATCAGAACTTTATCAGAAGTTTGTCATATTCTAAATTTCAACAAAAATCTTATCTCGTTGAGTACTCTTGATGCTAAAAGATATAAATATTTAGATGGAGGTGAAGTTCTGAAGATCATCAAATGTTCTCTTATTGTGATGAAGAGTGATATGAAGGCTGCCAACTTATATCATTTGTGATGCACTACAATTTTAGATATTGCTGTTGTTGCCTCAAATAAATCATCCAATTCTAATCCTACTAATCTTTGGTATATGAGTGAAGTCGAAATGATAAGATTATACAAAAAAGGATTTCTTGATGGTCAAAACATTAACAAGTTAAAGTTTTATGACTATTATGTCTTCAGCAAGCAAAAGAGGGTTAAATTTAACACTGCGAATCTACAGAAGACATATTAGATTATGTTCACTCTGCTCTATGAGGAGAATCTCGTGTTCTGTCACTTAGAGGTGTAAGCTACATGTTGATCATCATTGATGATTACTCAAGAAAAGTTTGTGCCTATTTTGTTAAGCATAAATTAGATGTATTCAAGACATTCAAGGAGTGAAAATGATGATTGAAAAACAAACTGGTAAGTATGTGAATAAATTGTGTACCGATAATGGCTTGGAGTTATGTTCTAGAGAATTCGAAGCTTTATGCAAATCAAAAGGTTTTGTGAGACATTATACCGTCTCAAGCACTCCTCAATAAAACGGTATAGTTGAACGCATGAATAGAACTATCATGGAGAATGTACATTGCATGTTGTCAAACTCTGGATTATCTAAGAGTTATTGGATTGAAACCACTTTTACTACTTGTTATTTGATTAATCGATTACCTAATTTGGCTATTAATAAGAAGACTTCAATTATGGTATGGTCTAGTTTTCTAGCAGATTATTCAAACTTAAGAATTGTTGGTTGTCCTACTTATGCTCATATTAACAACGGTAAATTAGAGCCTAGAGCAGTCAAGGGCATTTTCCTTGGTTATAAAATTGGTGTGAAAAGATATAAATTGTGAAATCTTAAAACTATAAAGGTGATTATTAGCAGAAGTATTACTTTTGATGAATCTGATGTGTTGCATGATAAATCATCTATTGATGTTCCTGTTAAGAAACAATCAAGCGCAGGTGGAGCATGTATTGATTCAGGATCTATACTAGAAGTCAATAAGAAAAATATTCCAAAAATTCCTATTGTTGCGCTACCAACACAATGTTCCATTACAACTGATAGAGAAAGGAGCAACAGTAAGCCTATTAATTGATTGATTGAAGAAACCAATGTTGTGACTTGTTGTTTAAATATGGCAGAAGAATTTGTAAGTACTGCAGAATCTTCATCTTATTTGAAGGCAATCACTTTTAGTGATTCAGAAATATTGATGACTGCCATGCATGATGAGATGGAATCTCATAATAAGAATGACACTTAGGGGCTAATCAAGTTGTCAATTGAGAAAAAGCCTATTTGTCGCAAATAGATCTTCAAGAAGAAAGAAGACGTTTTACCAATCGAAGATGTTAGGTATTGATTTCATAGATTTATATTTCCCTGATATTAAACATAATTATATACGCACTTTACTCAACATTGTGGCTATGCACGATTATAAGCTTGAACAATTACATGTGAAAACTGCGTTCTTACATGGAGAATTAGAAGAAAATATTTATATGGAGTAACCAAAAGGTTTTGTCATTCTAGGAAAGATAAATTTTGCTTGCAAATTAAAGAAAATCCCTTTATGGTTTGAAGTAGCCAGCTAGACAATGGTACAAGAGATTTGACTCATTTATAATATCTCAAGATTTTAAAAGATTTGATTATGATAACTATATTTATTTAAAGATTAATAATGGTTTAGGTATTTATTTGCTCCTATATATTGATGATATGTTAATTGCTGTAAAACACAATGCTGAAATTTTAAAGCTGGGGGCACAATTAAGAGTGAGTTTGAGATGCAAGATCTCAGTACAGCGAAGAAAATTCTTGGTATAAAAGTCATGAGAGATAGACAGTTTGGCAAATTATACCTAAGTCAAAAAGAGTATATTGATAAAGTTCTTTGTCATTTCAACGTACATAAGGCCAAACCGGTGAGTACTTCCGTAGTTGCACATTTCAGACTTTCGGCCAAACCGGTGAGTACTCCCGTAGTTGCACATTTCAGACTTTCTTCAGTGTCATATCCACAATAAAATAATGAAGTTGAATACATATCTAGAGTTTCATATACGAGTGCAATTGATTTACTTATATATGACATGGTAAGTTCTCCCCCCAATTTATCTCAATCACTAAGTGTGGTTAGTAGATACATAGCTAATCCTCAAAAAACATTGGAATTAATGGATTTTCATATATTTGTGGGGCACATCTAATGGTTGTTTACAATTAGAGAAGACTAGATATGGACTCGTTGGTTATGTGAATTCTGATTTTGCTAGACATTTGGATAAAAGAAGATCTCTCATTAGTTATGTATTCACTATTAAAGAGTGTGTCGTTAGTTGGAAAGCAAGTTTGCATGCTACCATTGCCTTGTCTACTAGAGAAGTTGAGTATATAACTATTTCTAAATATTGCAAATAAGCCATTTGGCTAAGAGGTTTATTTACTGAACTTTGTACAAGTATATCTTACACTAAATATTTTTGTGATAGTCAGAGTGCTATTTGCCTTACAAAAGATCAAATGTTCCATGAAATAACAAAACACATTGATATCAGGTATCACTACATTCGAGGTGTCATTACTCAAGGTGATATTAAAGTCAGTAAGATAAGTACTCATGATAATCCAGCTAATATATTGATAAATATTGTTTCTATCAGTAAGTATGAGCTTTGCTCAGACTTAATTGGTATTATTTACTAGTCCTTTAGATTTTTGACGCATAAGGTGTATATACTGATTTTATTAGAAGAGTTTATTACATAATTTGACTACTTGAGGGAATTCGGTTCAAAGTGAAGATTGTTGAAGTTGATTCGAATTCATACCGTGTCTGTATAGGACACTTCATTGCCTTATGCCAGATATGGCATAACAAGTACCAGGGCCATATGCAGGTTGTATCAGACGTAGTGTCAATTTGTAGTAACTGACTCTGATTTGGTTTCATCTCTGTGGGGACTCGTTTCTCTCACTATATATATATGTACCCCAATAGACTATACAAAGAGCAAGCGCTCCATTATAATATCTCATTATAGTGATTTGCCTTCGTGTGCTCATGGTTTTTCTCGCAATGATTTTTCACGTAAAAATTTGTCTCTTGTCTCTATTTTTGTGCATTATTTTCAACAGTTTAGTGTGTTATATGGACTTACTCCATCATATAACTTGTCTACTAAGTTGGGTGTGTGAGTTGCGGAAGGTAGTTCATAAAGAATATTCAAAGTAATGCAGTCTAATGTATACCAAAAATATCTGCCAAAGGGGTGACTTCATCATTAGCAATTACTAAGGGGTCGCAAATTTGGAAAGGGCTACTAAAAGCCAAATATTGGTTCAAATGGGGAGCTATTCACAAGGTCAAAGATGAGCAACAAGCTTCGTTTTGGCATGATAATTAGTTAGTTGAGGTTCCTTTGAATGTTCAGTTTCCAGAAATAGTTGCTACCTAGCTAATTGTACAGAGCCTAATGTCAAGTACCTGACTATTATATTGGTGCAAACTAGTTCATTGAGTTTAGGAGGCCTTTTTAGGGAGGATGAACTACATCATGATCAATCACCATAACAAACAACATCAATACATCAATACTAGCAAAAGAAAAAACAAACCACTCATAGAACATGCTAGATCTAGACAATCCAAGAATGAAACATAGTAAAAGCATGAATATATGATAGATCTCAGCATGACTAGCACAAAATAGCACAAGAGTGATATCCATAACTTCAAAAGGGCAAAATCCATCACACACAAACAAATCCAAACCACAAAATTAAGGAACAATAGAGGGAGAGAATGGGAAGAGAGATTTGGGGGAGGGAAGGGGAACAACGAGCATGGGGGAGGAACTATGTCTCCTTACCTCCACATGAACACAACAAGGAGAGGGGAGATGAGACCAGATCTCCCTAGAGAAGACATGGAGAGAAGAGTGAGAGAGGTGAGTATGGAGAGAGGTAAGCGAGGGTGAGTGGTGAGTGATAAATGGAAAAGGAGCGACGCGTAGTAGTGGGGAGGTAACCCTAATACTCTTTCCACCTCGCTTCCTACATTCGCCAAGCAAAAAAGTCCCTCTCAAGACTACCGCGCCTGCACAGTCAGACCAACGAGAAAACAACCAAAATTTTTGTTACTCCATAGCCTAGCTCAGTGCCTCCAGCTGCACCCCATGGGCTAGGCCCACGCACAAATGCAGACAACCAATCAGCACCCCACTCAATCCTGCGGAACAAGCTGAGCCATACACAGGCAACCAAACACCCCATATATACTCATGTCTCGTGCTGGATAGTCACATGTGCAAGTTATTCTTGCAATGAGCGTTATATGCTAAGTTTTGTATTTTAGATGGAGCATATCAGATTCCATAATATGAGTTCTTCGTTATTTATCTAACGCCTCAGGTGATGCTTTGGTTTATGCCATTCGATGATTGAGCTTTGTTTCAGGAAGTTGGTTACATAGACCCAGATTTTGCTAGGGTTATGAATTGTTGAAGACCCAAATATCTTCATCTACTTTATTCATAGCTGTGTGTTTGGATCTACTAGTGGTTTGCTCAATTTGACTTCATGAGAAGTATTTGGATAATACTGTTCTAGCCTTTTTTTGTTTAGATTAGTCTGATAAACTTTCGACACACAAGATATCCATCCTGATTTGATTGGAAGAGTTTATTGCGTTATTCGGCTACAAGAGATAATTTGGCTTAAGGTGGGGATTGTTAAGTTTATGATCTGAATCCTATTTTTTCTGTTTTCACCACAGAGTTCTACTCCTATTTATAATCACTATAAATATACCTATATAAACCATTGGGAAGGCAAGAACTAAACATCTCCCCATATAGTGAATTCCGTCTTCGTACATTGATAGTTTTCCCATAAGGGTTTTTTACGCTAAATCCTCGTCTCCTGTTCTTTTGATCATATATTTTTGCCTTGTGTTTTATAACAGAAGATGTGTTGCCATGCACATGTTGTTGCTGCTGTTATCGTGTGAAGACCATGGTTGTTATCCACACTAGGTGTTGCTTCCTTCAGCGTGAAATTAATTTGGAATATCTTTGTTACTAAAGCTCTGTAGTAACTGTGCTTACTGGTTAACAGAACGTAGTATATATACTCAATGAGTTTTTTTTACTTGACGTTCTAGAATCTGTATGTCGGAACCCGGAACAACAACTCCGAGTCCCTTTGTGTAAATCGCACTATCTCAGGAAAAGCTAGTGCACACAGGGTTTAACAGCAATGTATATCATGCAAAAATCACCACAGAGTATTATTAAACGAAAATACGGCCTTAAGACCAAGTCTTACAATATAGGGGCACAAGGCCAACAAAAGAAATAAAACAGCGGAAAGCAGCAAAGGTAGCAGAACAGCCCATCCAGCCTCCCACAGGCGAATGACTGTAAGACGCGCCCTATTCGCTGAAGTAGTCCTCACCGTCGTAGTCGTCCTCGTAGTCTGGCAACAGATTTAGCAAGGTGAGTACAAGGAGTACTCCCAAGGTAAGCATATGACTGCTTACGCAAGTTACACCAGAGGATATAACGGAATTGATGCATACATAAAGGATTCCAAAGGAAAGCTTAATAGGGTAAATGTGCGGAAAAGCAATACTTGAATTTGATTACAATAATGTAAATGCGAAAAGCTGGACTTTGATACAGTATATGAAACAATGTTTTTAATAAGTAATATCGTTAGTGTAGGCTCCGACTCACACTAACCTATCCACGGGAATCCACCCGGAACAAAACCAAAACCATCATTGTTTGCTCAAAAACCAGGTTTTATAGAATCCAAGTCTATTCTGTGAAGACTCTTCTCAGCATGTCCATGACCGTGGACACGGCTATCCAGATAGTTTGTTACTCTGCAGAGGTGTACAACTTTACCCACAAGACATTCCCTCTTACTTGAGCCACGCAATAAACACACTGCCTTAGGTGTGCGGCGGAGAGTTCATGACAAGGCTGTTCCGATGATCCATAGCCAAAATAATCACACAACCACTAAGATTTCACCACAACTCGAATCCACGAGTTGGAGCACCCTCTGGTGCCATGTGATACTTTCCGCAGCCTACGTCGCGCTCACACTCAGCCTATAGTGAGACTATATTTGGAACTTCACAAATGACTTAGCCAGGTCCGTCCCATACCGGACTTGTGGTAGTACGACGTGGACAACCGCGCGCGAGGTGGCGGGAGGGCCGGTGGCGGCGGCATGGCGCCGATCGGCGGCCACGTCTCGCCACCTCGGCCGGCCGACGAGAGCACGACGGCCGGCGGTGGCGCACGGGAACCGAGGGTCGCCGGCGCTCCGGCGGGCGGCGGCGCTGGCCGAGGGGTGCAAAACGCAGAGGGAAGTGCGGGGAGTTCACCGGTACCTTACGCGGTGCACGAGGACGGTCGGAGAGGGAGATCGGTGGGGAGGGGCGGCGGTCGGAGAGGGCTTCACGGTGGCGGAGGAGCTCCGGTGGCGCAGAAGCTCGGGGGAGTGGTCGTCGGGGATCGCTGGAGCACGAGCAGCGTCGGAGCGGTGCTGGTGGGGCGCGGGATGGCCTGAGGCGGCAGTGATTGCTCGCCGGAGTTGCTGAAGCCGCGGAGGGGAAAATCGGGCTCGGGGAGGCTCCGGCGTTGAAATGCTTCGATTGAGAGGTGAGGGAGGGGCGGTGTGAGTTGAGGGTGCTTGGGGAGGTCCTTTTATAGGCAGGGAAGGGGTGGTAACGGGCGTCCGCAATCACTCCAGCGGCGTAAATGAACGCGACGGCGAGGAGGGCGTAATGCGCGACTTTATGCCAAAAACGGACGCGGTGCATGCGGGGGAGTAATTTGGTACCGGCGCGGGCGGGAGAGAGGGATGGAAACCGCGCGAGGAAGAAGGAGGTGGCGGGGACGACGGTCCTGACAGGCGGGGCCCGCGCGTCAGCGAGAGAGAAAAACGGGAAAGGAATCGGGCGGTGGTTGGATCAACGACGCGTGGCAGGAGGAGGGGATCGGGGCCGCAGGATCCCGAGCGAACCGTTAAGTGAGAGGGGAGGGCCAGGATTTAATCCGGCAACGGGGATGAAATCTGCGCCGCTGGGGTCTCGGGCGAAGGGTTAAGTGGCTGTGGACGGGCGGGATGAAATCCGACAATGGTGAATGGGCCCGATCACACCACGTGTCGTGCGCGGAGAGAGGGAAGGCGGCATGAAGGGGTAAGTGTGATCGGACGGCTGGGAAAGAAACCAGCAGCGCGGATTGGCCCGATGGGTGACACTTGTCGCCCGAGGGAGGGTTTGGATTTTTAATTCTTTTTTGATTTCCAGAAATGATATTAAGCTTTAGAAAACTCAAAAAAATACCAAATAAATTTTGAAAAATCCAGAAAAATTCAGAGAACCTTCTGGGACTATTTAAGACTTAATAAAAATATTTTCCACCTATTTTGATATTTATAATTTGCAAAAGCACAATTTGATTTAAAAAGGGGGAGTTTTAACTCTTTATAAATTCTTGAAAATTTAAGTAATTACAGAATTGAGTTTAGGAAAAGGAAGTAAGTTTATTTGACTTTCATGAAATGCAATGAGCTTAATTTGGCTTTTATAAAATAAAAATTTTAATTTTCTCAACTCAGAGCTTGGAATAAAATCCAAGAAAATCTAGAAAATATTTTAATAAAGGGGGTAAAATTTTTGGGATTTTACACTGTACCGTTAAAACTTGTTAAGTTTAATTGCCAATATGTTTGAACTATCTAGAATAGCTATATAAAATTATATCATTAGATTTATTATTAACAATACTTTTATAACATTATAATTTTATTAATACAAGTATACAACGGTCAAAGCCGCATCCGGAGACCGTAAAAAATAAACAACTGAGTAAAATGAACAGAGGGAAATAATATATGTTTCATGCACCTAGCATCTAGCGGTTACTCATTTCTGGGTTGGTGGTTAATGTAAGCGTTTCCTGTTACCCATGGAGCTGAGACATGATTTTCTTCCTCTCTGCTCCTGAATAACACCTTAGCATCTCCCCTCTACATTATTGCTATTCGACATGGTTTTCATACGAGTTCTTCAGGCAGCAGTGCTCAGTGCTACTTTTCAGTAGATTGATTGTACGTTGTTGCTATTATGACCAGGGAATATTCATGCATTTCTAAATTTTCTAGACTCATTTTTGAACTCATTGATCTCATTTGGACATTTTGTAGGTCTACCACCAAATGGTTGCACATTCAGGGTTTCACACGATAAAACATCCATGTGCCATCCTCCTTGCTCGTAAAAAATGTTCTGGCAGTCTGGCCTCATTTTACGTTGACTTGTTTGGCTATTTTCCTCGATGGCATTTTAGAATCATTCAGATCTGACGCATGGCCGTTGTTATTGGGTGGCTTCAAAGATATGGTTTATAATTTATGATTTAAATTTTTAAATTTTAGATATTCGTGAGAGATAGTACGCAAAGAAAAATAGTTATATATGATTTTAGTCAGTACAACTGAATTCACTATACTTTTTATTATAATCTTCTTATTAATCCCGTTTTGAAAAAACGTATCATTTAAAAGTAAGTTAATTACTGTAGTTCGGACAAGCCAAAATCGATCAAAAGTTAAAATGAACCCACCGATTATCTACGTGGTACATCTGATCCACCCTAGTTTGTTCCATGAACTGTTCTTGCCCTGAATGTTAAGGATTAATCACGGAGACCGAATACTAGTTGTAAATCGTGTAGATCTAGCACACTAATGTCATTTTAACCTGTTCATGCTTGTAAATCACCTACAACTGGGCCATGTTATTGTGATATGACCGGCCTACTCCAACACAACACGACGCACGAGAGCCCAGCCTAGCCCAACCATGACGCACGAGAGCCCATCACAGACCAGCCCATTCCAACAACAACACGCGAGAGAAGGACGAGGCCAACCAAACCAAGCCTCGCATCGCATCGCATCGCAGCTTCCTCAATCCCCCACCCCCCGACACCCTACTCCCCACGACGCCGCCGCCGCCGCCCCCGTCCAACGTCTCCGCCTCGCCTCTCCGGACACCCTCGTCCCGCTTTGCCCTTGCCCCGTTCCCTATCGACCCGCACGCGCGCGCACCGCTCCATCCAGCCCTGCCCTGCGCGAGGATTATATATATAGCTCTTCGCTTCTCAGGTTCTGATCTGATCCGATTTGCTTTATTCTTCCTTTTTTCCGGCTGAATTGTTTCTGCGGCTCTCGCTTGTACGATTGAGCCTACTGATTGACAGATCGGGCGCTTCCCAGCGCACTTATTTGATTATTATTGCAGTACGCATTGTAGTTTGTGCTTCCGACGAACCCTAGGTTGGTTGGTTCTGTAGGATCCCTGATTCTTGTAGTTGAATTTACTTCTCCTGAGTTGCAACGGGCTTAATCTCGCAACTGCACCCTCAATTTTCGGCTTGGATGTAGCTATTCTTCTTGAGGAATTTATGGTGGCCTGGCCGTTTGTAATACAAAGCTTTCACAGATATCCACATGTGCTTTAAGGATGTACAATTTAATTCAGTGAGCTGCACTGCTTCTGGATCGGGATAGACTGGGTCCGTTTCTATTGCTGCAGCTCCAGCTTATTCACTCGATCTATGTCAAACTGGTGCCCAGAACAACACCAATTACTTGCTGCGATTAATTTTTTTCTCATTCCTTTGGTGAACTAAGTCTCAACTCTCGATGGAAAGAACTTGCCTGGCGTCATCTCTAGTTCTGTGCGTTTTCAAGTCGGATGATAAAGCTAACCACTTGCGTTGATCATCTATGACACCATGTGGTTTAACCAGGAGACCACCTTGAAAACCAACAAACCCAACTTGTAAGCTCAACTCCCCAGTAATTTCATGAAGAGGGTGTGTTATAATTAAGAAGTCATCGTATGTTTTTAGCCATCGTCCATTTATAACACATAATTGACGCATTTGACTTCCACACTCAAATCAGAAGCGCGATTATTATTGTATTCTAGTATGTGTCGTTGTTGGATAGAAGCACCCTAGGTTTTTTCAGGATTTCTGCTTCTTGAAGTTGAGTTTACTGCTCTTGAATTGAGATGGACTTAATCTGGCAGCTATGGCTCAAGTTTCGGATAAATTTGTGACTTTTTGGGTGGTTGGAAACTTGTACATAGGAATTTTCTTGAGGTATATAGGGTGCTCGCTAGCTGCAATGATGAGTTTCAAGAGATATTCGCCGAGTACTTTTAAAATGTACGATTTAGTTTTGGGAACTACATTACTTATGTGTTGGCTTGTTAGGGTTGGTTTGTTGCGGCTTGAACATATTCACTTGCTTTAGTTAGGTTGACATGCGTCTTCAAGATCACAATCATGTGCAATGCATACCTTTTGCTCATTCCTGTTGTTAGCTACTTAGCTTCACAGAAGGATAAGGTATTGACTTTTCAATGAAAGCCAACTGCTCACCTTGCGAGATATGTATTACTGTGGTTCTAAGGTACACAACAGTCCCAGGAAAAACAAATAACAACTTGTGAGCTGGCGTTAGCTTGGATGTAGCAATTTTCAGCAATGTTCTTCTACCAGTTTCATGAAGGATCTGCATGTTGTTATCCAGTGAATGAAGGGGATGCATTGTAATTAATAAGACCCTTTTGTATGTTATTATATCATCCACGTGTCACAAATTTGTTGATGCATCAGAATTCCATGAACCACTGCCAGTCTATTCATAGCAGCTGCATACACATGCAACCATTTTTTTTCTTCTAGATCATGCTCAAGCAGTATCTGCCCATCCTTTGCGTGTCAAGTTGTCCACTGTCTAGTGTTTTGTAGGTTCTTCAGGGAAAAAAATGTTTTGTTTAGATTTAAGTATTTAACTCAAATGTGCTTCGGAACATATAGTTGGATGCCTGATTTTTCGTCTTTTTTCTTTGAGCAATCCACCACTTTTCCTATGCCAAATTCCAATGGTAAGATATAAGCATTTAGGAATGTGCACGGACGCATGCACACACCCCCGTTTAAGCTTGCACACACACACACACTCTATTATTTAACTTATGCGATGATAAATTTACAAGCAGTAACATAATGTATCTCACTTTGTCAGGTTATTGAGAAGAAAAGAGGAAAGCCCTACATGGATGGCATGCAGACAAGTGACTCATCACATCATGGAATTGTAGAAAATAGCCCATATAGAATTCCCTACGATAGACATGTGGAAGGTGGCCGACTTGGTGCTTCATGGTATTTTAGTAGAAAAGAAATAGAGGAGAATTCCCTATCAAGGAGAGATGGCATTGATTTGAAGAAAGAGTCTTATCTTCGCAAGTCATACTGCACTTTTCTTCAGGATTTGGGGATGAGGCTTAAAGTGTAAGAACTATGTTGTACCATGTTTTTCTTGAAAATATAGCAGCTGTTTTAGTTTCTTTTCAAGTTTGTTTAGGCAACATGTTATTTTCTTCTAGCTTAGTTTCTTTCCAAGCAGCTTTCATTTCTGTCCCATTTCTCCTATCAACAATATTTGAAATACTTTATGACTGGTGTTGTGCTCATTGTATTTTCCAAATTAGTGGAAAGTCTAGTGCACATCTAAAGCATAAATGATAATTATATGGCAAGTTCTTGTTGATGACAGTTATATTCTAGCGTACATGACTACATTCTGCACCCTAGGCTGCACCCTTTACAAACAGAGAATATTTGGCGGAAGGAATTAATGGGAGCAATAGCTAAAACAAACATTGTGAGAAACGTTGGTTAAAATATTAGGGATAGTCAAATGTTTGCCGGAATATTACAAGCCCTGCGTCTTTTGTGATTGAGGAGGGAACAGGTTGTATAAGATTTGAAGACACATAAAATGGATTTCTAGTGATAATTGCCAATCATTCCAACAAGTAGACTACTCAAGCAGCAAGTTAATCATTTGTGCGTCCATTGACTCCATTCATCCATTCCATTGAATGGACTTGTCTGGTTTCTTCTGGCGTTTTACTTGATCACATTGAAGAATTGTTCTTATTTAATCATGTGATATCTGTACTCTATTACATACTTCATATGTATCTAATTGTTGATCTGTCCAGTTTTATTTATGCCTAAGCATTTGTGTGGTTTACTTGTTGATTTTTAGCTATAGTTCGTAGAGACCTTGTGAGCTTTGTATGTAGGCTCAGTTTTCTGTGCCAACATCCAGTGACGATTCTGCACTAAATAGATTTGATAATGTGATGCCAAATGTAGGCTCTCAGACTCTCAGTTATCAAGCTATATTTATTTATGTTCAGTTGAGGGATGTGCTAGCACGTGCCTGTTAACCCAACGAATTTTATGTTTGAATATTTTCTACATATACATGTGAGCACATCAGTCCTGTTCAGTTTTTTCTCTCATAAAAGAAGAGATTTGATGATTCTTCATAAACACAAGGCATTGTCAGAATCAACTTATTGGCACTAAGTACAACATCAATTGACACATTAGTTTGATACTTTTATGGGTCACCAGTTCTTGTTGGGCATGCAATGATGGGCAAGTCCATCCTTGTTTAGGTAGAACAGAAAATATACATAATTTTTATGTGGCCTTTATGTGGCCTGAACACTTACATCATGAATGTTTATGAATCATGAAACATCCCTTTATATTACTGTGTGGATTAGCTCTCGTCCCAGTTGATACCTTTATATAACCGTTTCTCTTTCTTATGATGAATGGCTTTTATAATGTAGGCCTCAAGTGACAATTGCTACGGCTATAGTATTCTGTCACCGTTTTTTCCTGCGTCAATCTCATGCAAAAAATGATAGACGGGTAAGTCTTATTGACAATTTGTATGGGCTTCTACATGTTTGTGGAACTTCTTTGTACATGATTGTGAAGCAATAATTGCTTGCCATGCCATACAAATTATTTTCCTTCTTTACCTGTAAATCATCGTGTACATGTTAGCCAGTGTTATTCTAATAGGTGGTCAATCATCAATGCTTGCTGTTTTGGTTGCCACCCATATGTGAAAGACAGTAAAATGGTTTGTCGTCAATTGTAAACCATATAATTCATTGGATTCCATGATATGGTGAATCTTGCTTGGTTTGTAGAACAGACATGCAGCTTAAAATTAAATCCTTTCTTTGTGTAGCACGCACATGCTGCTTGCTATTTGTTACTTGCTAGGGGTACTTTTTTTCTTATCAACTGCTAATTGCAATTTGTAATCTGTAAGTTCACTATAACATGCAGACAATCGCGACAGTATGCATGTTCTTGGCCGGAAAAGTTGAAGAAACACCCAGACCCCTTAAGGATGTCATACTTATTTCCTATGAAATCATCCACAAAAAGGATCCTGCTGCAGTTCAGCGAATTAAGCAGAAGGTGAGATATTTCATTCAGGGCATTTAAGTTGATGATCCTGATCTTGTTATTTTTCCACCACTCGTTAGTGCTATCCTTGTTTTTCCCCCTGCCATTATTCTGATGCATTTTTTATTTCCTGATTACCGTGACAACTGACAAGAATGGTAGTTGAGGCTGTTTGTGTTTTTTTTTCTGCAGGAGGTTTATGAACAACAGAAGGAACTTATTTTACTTGGGGAGCGTGTTGTGCTTGTAACACTTGGCTTTGACCTGAATGTGCACCACCCATACAAACCCTTGGTTGAAGCAATAAAGAAATTCAAGGTTGCTCAAAATGCACTTGCTCAAGTTGCCTGGAATTTTGTCAATGATGGGTATGCTAAAATTACTCTTCTCCTTACAAAATAGTAATACCCAATTATGCCTATTTACTACGCCTTAAAAGGGGTGTACAGGCTACGCACTTCACTTTGCCTGCAATTTAAGCCCCACCATATTGCGGCCGGCGCAATCTTCCTGGCTGCGAAGTTCCTCAAAGTCAAGCTTCCATCAGATGGCGAGAAGGTCTGGTGGCAAGAGTTTGATGTAACTCCGCGGCAGTTGGAAGGTTGGTCTCTAGATACAAAGCCAGTAGTGCGTCTGTGCGTATTTGCACTATTCAATTTCATAAGGATTGTATTTTGCGTTCTCGCAAGTAGCTGCAGTTGTTGGCACACACTAGCTATCTAGGAATCCCATGAGAATTGGATGACCAAATTTTCACCATTTGTTTGAAAATGATATGGATCTAGGTTAGGTCGAAAGCAAAGAATGTTGCGATGAATACACAAGGGGATCCCTTTTTTTTTACTTTTGAGTATGCGTATTCTGGGATACAAAATGGAATGTCATGTACAGGAACATACTGGAATGGGCTTGTACTGGATAGCCTTTAATATGGAACTGGAAATATTTTGGTTGGTAATGTCTTTTGAGTACATCTGATTTGGTAGATCTTTTGAATCTTCACTTTTTCATATCTATTTGTTAGAATTGATGCTTATTTTTTGCCCTCACTTCTTTTTCTGCTAATGTCACTTTTGATGCTCTTTTTTCTGAAGCAAAATGCCTAGGTCCCATGCTTAAATTATGTATTTGTGATTTTTTTCCCTTTCAGAGGTTAGCAACCAAATGTTGGAGCTCTATGAGCAAAACCGTGTTGCGCCACCAGCATCGCAAGCGAATGATACTGAAGGAAGCTCTGCGAGTGTGGCTAATCAACGTGCCCCTGGGAAAGCTCCAGGAGTTGCTGAGGACCTTCCTGCCCATGAAAATCATCAAGCACCTAGACAGTCGAGCATGCAAAGCATGCCAGGCCACCATGCCTATGACCACCCTTATTCCGAGAAGCAAAACTTGAACCAGAGGATACCTCAGAATGAAGCAAGGGATGTCACTGCCAATAGCAATGAAGGCCCTAATATGTCATCCTCAGTTGTGGATGCAATGAAAAAGATAGACAAGGATAAGGTGAAAGCTGCCCTGGAGAAACGGAGGAAATCGAAAGGTGATGTTGCTAGAAAGGTTGACGTCTCGGATGACGATGACCTAATTGAGAGGGAGCTGGAACATGGTGTGGAATTGGCTGCTGAGGACGAGAAGATCAAGCAGGAGAGAAGGCAGAGTTGGCCCCATTCGGCACATAGGGAGGATCATCAGAGTGCCACTCGCATGACAGAAAACACTGAAGAGGGCGAGTTGTCCATGGACAGTCAAGAATGCCGTTCTCCGGAGCTTGACATTCGGAAGAGAAAGGATGTGCATGAGCACAGGAGCTACGATCGCGGTGAAAGGGACCTTAAAAGGCTAAGGTGATGAAAGTAAGTGTTCATGATCACCTTGAGGGGAGTGATTGGCAGGGTATTGCATGTGGCTTGGGCTATGAATTGATAGTGTGAAACTTATTTTTTTCTGTCACAGGGGCACTTGATGCTTATTTGGTATGTTGGGAGGTTTGAACTGGAATATATAATTTAAAAGATGGTTTCCCCGGGGAGTGGAGATGTTGGCTATTCGTGATGATGTATTGAACATTCAGCAGCAGGTTAATGCTGCAATCGAGATGTAGTGCGTTCTTTTCAGCTACGGCTTATGACTTTTGGCCTTAATGTAAGATTTTGTGCGAACAAATCAAAATCTGATAAGCCGTTTAAAATAGCGACGAAGAAACTGTGCTGTTTGTTTGTTTAAGGAAAGTCATAAGCGGAAAAGAATTGGGGAAGGTTATCTATGCCTGTCAAGAGATAAATGTGTGGTTCTGTTCTATATTTTGTTCTTGACTGAGCTGAGAATAACTATGTGGTAATGGGATTGTGTGGATTGTTGTAGCATAGGACAATACTAATCACATTATTATTGCATATTGATTTTCTCTCCCTTTTATTACGAGCAAGTGTTCGGGTTTGATGGCCCATCCTTTGGGAGTGTGCTGCTTGTGTTTGATGAGCGAGCCCTGGAAAATGCATCCATGGTAGTGAGTTGTTCCATCTTGTGTTTGTGTTTGGCGCGTCTTTTCGGCCGGTAACAAGGATGATGGGGCCTCAAGGTACCGGTACTAACACACTTAGCCCGGCTTATTTGGGCTATATTTTTTGTGGTTTATAGTTTATTTTTCACTGTTTGGTACTGTTGGTTTATTTTGTATTATATCTGTTGATGTTTTTTTGTGTAATTAAATTTAAAGTTTTTAAAAATACATGTTACCTCGGCATAGACAATGCAAAGAAATATAAAAAAACTAAAAAAAGATAGAAAGCTAAAAAAAGATAAAATTAAAAAAAGCTAAAAATTGAAAGCCTAACGGAAAACCGAAATGAGCATAAAAGGTGAAGATGCTAGGGGAAAAAGCTAGCACCAGTACTTGTTTTGCTCCGGTACCAATCAAAGGGAAGATTCTTGTATTCTTGTATTCACTTACCAGTGAAATTGGGGGGAGAGAGAGAGAGTGTGGAGTGAGAGAAAAAATGATATTTTATTTAGCAGTGGATCTGCTTTAGGGAGAGAACAGAGTATTAAACACTAGTGAAAAGACAAACTTATCATTCGTGTGTGATATGATATTATTTAGCACTGACAAAGATTTCCTTATACTGCGGATGCCGTATGAAAATAAACTGTGCACATAACCGTCAGTATATTTATTTTTTTCATTCAGCCTCTACACTTTTGTTTTTATAGAAAAGCCTAGCAGACGACTTGTAGAGCCCCCTAGCTCAGCAGGCCATTTGCCAAGTCCCCGTGCGTGGTAGCAGCCACTGTGTATGGTTAATTAGCGCTAATCATAATTAATTAGTATTAATTATAATTAATTAATACTAATCATATTTAATTAGTTATTTAACTAGTGCTAATTAAAGCACTAAATCAATTGTATTTTAATTAATGCTAATTATATTTAATTAGTACTAATTATAATTAATTAACACTAATAATGAGCTTAATTAAATGCTAACAGAAGTTCTTTCAATGAAATTGACATTGTTCCATCTACTTGGAAGTGTAAACTAATCCCTGCACGCATAACAGAAGTTCACGCTATTTGTATGCAACAGCAAACATAGTTCGCACCACATAAATATCCTTCCTAATATAGGTAGCTTGTCTCATTGCCTAGCTACATATACTTTGATCCATTAAATTTATAACTAGTGTTAAAAAAAAATACCTTCTCTACTTGATGATTTATTCCAACAAATTACAATCTAGATCAATTTATCTTTAATTCTTGCTCTATTATTATATCTATTTAGTCCCTAAGAGAGAATATATCTTGTACAGTGACAGCTTGATTTAGCCTTCTGTATTTTCTACTCGATGTCTCGTTGACAGGTGTGTCGTGTAATCTCATAATGATTAGCACTAATGAATTATGAATAGTACTAATTATATATGATTAGCACTAAATAAAATATGATTAATTTAGTGATTTAATTAGCATGAATTAAATTAATAATTAAATACAATTAATACTAATTGAATACGATTAGTGGTAATGAAAACGCTAATTAGCTCTACTCAGTAGCCGACCGGCTGCTACCACGCACGGGGGCTTGGCACGTAGCCTACCGAGCTATTGCTTGTCGAGCTCTCCTAGTTCAGTAAATTCATGAAAAAGATTAAATTTATAAAAACAAATGTTTGATACTAAATTTGAAAAAAAATAGCTAAGTGACATTTATGTAAACAGTTCGTGAACATAGGGCCTGTTATGCATTCCGTTGGTGTCAATTATTTCTTGTCACGATTGCGAACGACATCACTAGCTGCGTTTATCCTCGTACCGTACACACTGCCGCAATCTGAAGTCCGGAACGAGTGACCGATGCACGTCATGTACAGATTTTGATGATGTCACGCGGTGGCGGCAAGCGCGGCGCGGCATGTGGCGCGCACGCGCAGCCACTCGTCGACGCAGGCGGTGTGGAAGTAGTGCATGCACGCCGGCAGCGCGCTGACGACCTCACCGTCGGCCAAGTCCAACAGGCACACCGAGCACGTGACCTCCCGCCACCCATCAGCCCTCCGGTACGAGCACACCAGCGGCCTTTCCTGCACCTCCACGGCCACCACCGGCGGTGTGTTTGGTTTCTACGTGCCTTTCAACATTAATCTTGATTATTATCTGTTTCATTTAATGTAAAATTATTTATATTATTGATATAAGTGATAGAGAATATTTTGATACGAAATTTAATTTGAGTAATTAATACTCAAGATGCTAAGAACGGTTGTGCAGGAATTTGATAGATATATTTATTAAGATCTAAGTCTACTGAAATTTAATATGCATACATATATTGATCTAGGTACAGCCATAGGCGGATGCATGTTGAGCTGTGAGGGGGCACAAGCCCTTGGACCGATTTTAATTTTTATTACTTAGAGTGCAAGCTTACATAGTGTGTACCCCTACAAACGGAAAACTAGTGTCCCATATTCAAGTACTACATCTATCTAAAAGAAAGAATGCTTAAACACATTGACAAACAGGGGAGAAAATAAAAGAAGAATATGCAAGATGTTGACAAAGTAAGGCACTCCAAAAAAAGGTGTAAGTTGAAGTTGATATAACACAGTATATCAACTGACTGTGAAAAGAGGACAAAATAACAGCCGATCCAAACCCAAGCCAATGCCAGTCCAAGGCCTAAGCTAGCACCAGCCCCAAACCAACTAAGTAGCCAACGTCAGGTCTAGACGACGCTTAACCTACCTTCCCCTATTCCTCATGTGGCATGTCACACACATAACCTTTCGTCTAGACGACGCTTAACCTACCTTCCCCTATTCCTCATGTGGCATGTCACACACATAACCTTTCGTCTGCAGCGGTGACAGGCTCGGCGTCGGAGCTGCCGTCATCTGGGAGCATGTCTTCCACTTCTCGCCTGTGTCTGCGTGCATCGGATGGTATGGTTAGATTTCTCGCTATGTTAGTCTCACTGTGCGTATGCAAATGGAGTAAATCTTGGTGTATGTATATTGTATGCAGTATGGCCAATGAACATGGCAATAGGTGAGGTCGTCCACTCATCATCTCATCCTAGCTCCTTGCTTTCAAAGCTCAAATGTTCAATGATCAAATGTTCAATGATCTTCATAGCTAACAAAGTAATGATCAGCCAACTAAAATATGTACTAAATTTTAGGATTTAAATTTTAAGGTTTCAATTCTATGATATTTAAAATATTTGTGGGCCAAGGCTTTAATATTAAAATGCATTGTTTCGATTTTTTTTCAACAATTGAATTAGGGAATTGCCGATGAACATGGCAATAGGTGCGGTCGTCCACTCATCGTCTCATCCTAGCTTCTTGCTTTTAAAGTTCAAATGTTCAATTATCTTCATAGCTAACAAAGTAATGATCAGCCAACTAAAATATGTACTAAATTTTAGGATTTAAATTTTAAGGTTTCAATTCTATGATATTTAAAATATTTGTGGGCCAAGGATTTAATATTAAAATGCAATGTTTTAATTTTTGCAACAATTGAATTAGGGAATTTTTCAATGTGTTTCAATATCTAATTCAGTGTGTTCTAACTTTCAATAATTGTCATCTCCCTATGGCAAGTAGTATGTATTCATAGAGCTAGTTCTAAAAAGAAAGGCACTAGGTTCAAGTGCAAATGCTACACATACAAAAAAAAATCCAAATATCAATTGAGAAGAGGAGATTCAGTTTGCTCCAAGGAAAAGGAAAGGAATAGACGACTATCTCCCCAATCGGAAAGATGTGGTAAAAAAAAGTGCTTGGATAATGGGCCTCGCCAACCTCACACATACAATTTTCCATAGACTAGTTATGTACCCGTACGTTGCAACGGAAAACCAAATAAAAGTGGTGCATACTATCAAATATGTGCCCGTGCAACGCACTTTGATAGTATGCACCACTTTGATAGTATGACCCGGAGGCCAGGAGGGGGAGGGGGCGGCGGGGGTAGAGGGAGGAGCGATGGGGAGGAGGGCAGGGGCTGGCGGGGGGAGGGGTAAGAGGGGAGGCCGAGAGGGAGAGGGGGAGGAGGGGGGCGGCGGTTGGAGGGTTTTAGGGTTGGCCGGGTGGCGGGATGGGGAGGGAAGATCTGACGGTCCAGATTGAATGGAGGCTTCGGCAACCACCAACTCTTTCTTTTATAATAGTAAAGATAATGTTTGGAAACAAAAAGAGAAGATTTAACCTTGCACGGTTTGATCAGTATGGCAGTTGGTTTAAGTATGGTAAGTCCAAAGATATGAAATTTAGAACGCATTACTATCTACTATATTATTGGTTGATGCATCAATGAATACACGTATAGAGCAAGAGACCCCCCGCATTATTTTTGTTCTAGATCCGCCACTGGGTACAACGCAGGGTGAAATAGCTGGATTTGTTTTACAAGATCAGCTCTGCAGGCTGTTAACCCACATAATCATATTGAAGTTGATCTCATAAATAATCTGATCATGACGCAGGACTCACATATATATATGCCAGAGACTAATATATTTTATGCTCATAAAACTAGCATGTCCGATCGTGGTTGCTAGCATGATTCAAGGGTCTCACAGTGTACTGAAAAACAAGTGGTCAATTTGTAGTCTATAAATAGATCCCAACTTTCTAGTCTCATAATGCGATTACGAGCGATACCATAAAAAAGATAAATAAATAGAGTATAGACAAAAAATCTTCATAGAATCAATCTAAGGTTTACAAAAAAAAAAAACCAATAGTATGAGAGCCAGATTTCTTTCCAGCACTTCCATGGATTTTTCTTCTCGGTGTCTCCCTGTTTCTTCTCCTCGTTCGTCGTGCGCGTTGTCGGTTCCTCGGCCGTCTTGCAACCTCATGCGGATTCGCGGATTCCCAGTCTCGCACGGCCCGACGCCGTGCGCTTCACGGCGAGGTCATGAAAATCGCCACAGATCGAATGCATAGAGCCGCGCTCGATTGTCGTGGTCTCCTTCGTGCGTCGTCGTCGGGTCATCGTGGCGTCTTTTCCCAATCCCGATCGCCGTGCGGAACTGAAGTTGGTTTCACGTGGGACAAACTCGGCGCCTTCACTGGCGCGAGGATCGATGCAGCAGCAGCAGCACACGCGATGCGCGGAAAGAAAACATCAAATTGCATCTTCATTTTCACGTTTGAATCAATCTCAAAGGTGTAACTAGCACAGCCGTCTTTCATCTTGCTTGCTCATCACAAAAGCACTAGGACTGTAAATAAATTAAGCTCGAGCAAGTTTGATCTTCTAGATTTGAGCTTGAACAAACCTAGTCTTTCAGGCTCGAGCTCAATAGAAATGTCAAGCTTAAGTTGGGATCCGAGCTTGAATCTGCACTCGAGCTCGGTTTGGTCGAAGCTCGAGTAGACTCGAGCGAAGCTCATTGAAGCTCGATAATAATTAAAATAATTTATTATGCACTAATTTTTAACAATAAGAAAAATTCGAACTTGAACTCCAATCAAATAAGCTCGATAACGGTCAAAATAATTCAAATATATATTAAATTGCAACAATAAAAAAAAACTCGAGCTCGAGTTCGGCTCGGATAAACTTGGTAAGAGTTAATATGTATCATTATTTAAGCTCGAATCAAGGCTCGCGAACTATTCGAGCTCGGCTCGGTGAAGCTCGCGAGCTCGAGATTAAGTTCGAGCTTGGCCCATTTAAAACTCAAGTCGATCTCAAATTGAGCCTAGAACGAACCGAGTTTGAATAGCTCATGAGTCTTCAATTTTTTTTTACAACCTTACAAGGCACATAGTATCAATTCGGAAGACAGAGAGAATCAATCTTGATTACTTAAATTTTTTGATAGCATCTTGCATAAATGTAACACCCTAGGACCCACATTACCCTGGAATGTCACTAAACCACTCTACAGCTGGCCCAAGAATTTCAAGATAATTTATTTCGACAACAATTTTTAGACATAAAATATTAAACAGAAGCATAATCAATTAAGTGAATAAAGATAACGATAACAAGTTCAATAATTGAAACAACCTCTAGCAGATTAATCAAAGAATATATCACAAGTTCATCATTATCAACTAAAACAATCATCCACGGATAGCTAGGCATTTGGTTAGAATTCTATCGACTTTATTACAGCATGAATTGATGAACCAAGTGCATTATTGTGGTGCTGCTCTACTCATCCCATGAATGCTCAAGAATCACCTGTAGGAGGGGAAACAAGGGTGAGATAAAAATCTCAGCAAGCAAACTATTTAACAAGCTATTCAGACTACAAACAAATATACAATATCATTAAAGTATCCACATGTCCACATCCACAATGTGCATCCACATTCATTAACAAGCTAATTAAACTACAATGATATTAAGCATAAATATTCATTCCTATAATGATCAAAATTATAGCATCAACCATATCTACTACCAACAATGGTAAAACATTAGTAAATGAATCTTGATTAACTACTTCATACCATCCACCACTACCACTACCAATGACAATAAAGTATTATCATATTTTACCTCACTAATTTTATTATTTCTCGCATCCACAACTGCTATCACAAGAGAAAAGAAAATCATGCCACAATCACAACACCTACCATACCACAAGGGATGAACCCCAATCCACGACCACAGCCACTTTCCTCATACCACAAGTGACTCTCATGAGCCAATTCCACATTACAACTATGAAGTTGCAGTTGTTTGTAAAATAACTTCACCACAAGATATTGCATAAGTATGCAAATGATCTTTCCACAATGCAATGCATATGCATACTATGCTCCACTGCACCTTTACTCAGCAAGGTAAAAGTGTGCATCGTGCTACGGCAATGCACGATACTGTACCAGTACGGTCACGGCTATAAGCGGCGACATCCACAATGCAATGTCATGACATGTTCTGAATGATATGATAATCATAAACCACAAGAATTTAACCATGAAGGTCAACCACATAACCAACATTCGGTTCACCAAGATCATAATTAATCGATCTATAGTGAATCCTACCACATAGACCACAATATATCCATCAAGATTGCTACCACCACAACCACAAGTATTCACCAAGAATACTACCTCCAAGACCACAAAAATACTAACTTCAAGGGGCATCAACATGATACTCATGAATTTAACAACAAGGAAATATCTTCATATCCACCATGCATTTACTTTCATATACCACAATTAGCTCATTATGCAAATTACCACAATACTATCAAAACACATCCAAACATGGCAATTGATTAATATCTTGCTACCACATTCTTACATAGAAATCATGTAACCATGGCATATCATTTAACATTACGAAAAATCATGCATATTGCAAGTAGTAAGAATAACGGGTTAAACGGTAACACATCCGCTACGTTTACTTGCCTCTACCGGCGAAGCGACGAAATCACACACGTTCAGAAGCAAAACCGCTGGTCTAAAAAGGTACCTCCCAGCACACAATACAACAATAAAAATGCGACTCTCGAAGAAAAGATATCGCTAAACCCCAAAGTCCCACAACATCCTTCCCCGCGTAACGGTTCTACAATCTTCCCACTGCAGCGGTGCTGCTTAACATTTTTCTAACTTTAAAAATATAAAATTAATCACAGCAAAAGATATATATCTAGATTCCTCACTTAAATACCTACACTTTTCATGTAGATCATATATTTTTATTTTGTTCTTAGCAAGGTGCTACCTAATGCGCAAAACAAAGGACATTCTCTGTTCTGACATTCTGGGCAGCCAGCTTCTAACACATCTCCAGAACAGAGTAAGGCTCTAAAAAATCTGATTCTTTTACAGTGACTAGACTACTGAATTCCTGAAATTTTTCTCAATTATGACCATACGCATAAAAATCGTTTACTACCCCTTTAATCCCAACTGAACAGCAGTATGCCCCAAACTGCACTCCTGACGGACAGCAAGATTCCCGACCTTACTGCGCCCAGATCCCGTAGCCAAAAAATCTGAAAAAAATACAGGAGATGCATATCGTCGTCCTCTACGTTTTTTCTTTTAGGGAGACCCTCGGGAAAAATCGTCTTAGAGGCCTAAACTGCACGAACAGTAACACCACGCGATTGGATCTGCAGGCAGTCATCTGGGATTCTCTAATCGGGGGTTTCTAAAATGCTAATCCCCACAAAACTTGGACTAAGAACCCTAAATTCAGTAGAAAAAGAGGGATTGGGGTGAGAGAGAGTTACCTAAGGAAATTCCTCAAGATCACTCTTCTTCTTCTTTTCTCCTCTTTTCTTCCCTCCTTCTCCCTTCTCTTCCTCCCTTTCTTCCCTTCTTCCTTTTCTTCCTTTCTTTTCAGCCATGGCAGCCTTGGGGAGAGAGATAGGGCAGGGAGGACGTCCAAGAAGGGGTGGGGGCGGCCAAGGGGGTGGGAGGGGGCTTGGCTAGGATTTGGAGAAAGAAAAAGGTGTAGCTTGGGCCCCCTTTGGGCTGGTTAGCCCAAATTGGCTAGGCCCCCCTCTAGGAAACCCAAATTCTATATTTTTTAATGAATTAAATTCATTCTTTTATTTTGGACAATTTTCCAAATTAATTTCCGCCTCCCGCGATTCACCGAAAAAAATAAAAAACTCTCCATTTTTTTTAAAACCTACGTCGAATCGACGATCAAGATATTACAATAAATGCTTGCAGGTGCTACTGACAACACCAACGGAATGAATGGATAACAATAGTAAGGCTTCGGAAGGATTTATTTATCTTGTGAGTTTCTAGAACTTCCTAATTATTTTATCTGGTGACATGCTTGAACAGGAGAATGTCATGGAAAAAATGTTGTGAACATACGTCATGTCGCTGTGTACTGACGTAGAGTGTTACAAGAAATAAATAGCTCTACCAGGAAAGCATTCATGTGAACATGGATCAATGGATGCCTAGAGAAATAATCTAGTCCTGTTGCTTTCTACTTACGATTAAATAGGTCAGCTATTCTTACACAAATTACCGGGAAACTAATCACATGTTATCTGGATTAAATAGGTCAGCTATTCTTACACAGATTACCGGGAAACTATTCGTACGAACAGTATTAACTTTTTATGCCAGCTTTTAATACATCAAGCATCAGGAACACATCCAATATGAATTCATTCGTTCGTAGCAACTCAAGTAAGATCACTGCTACACTTACAACAAGTCACTTCCAGACCCTCAAAAAAGGTAATTAACACTTATTTTGAAGCATTGGACAGGTTCTTGAGGCATCATTCGACCTGACCCTTGGCTTTGCCATGAACTTGTATTGAAAACTAAGTTACTCTGTAGTTCTCTAAACTTGAAAGATTGTATCATTTAGGCCTCGATCAGAACCGCGATGGGCGTTCGGCGTTGGGCGTTGGGCGATATTTTCACTGTAGCGCGCTACAGTGAAAAAAATTTTGTTTTTTTAAATTTACTTATACTTTTTTTCGTTTTTCGTTTTCGGTTTTTTTTATATTTTTTTATATTTAATTATACCCAATAAACCAGCTCAACTACAGTGTTTTTTTAGCCAACTACAATGTTTTTTCAGCCAACTATAGTGTTTTTTCAGCAAAAACCAAAAGCCATCGCTATTCCGATCACCCCTTAACCTCCTAAATTTATAAACTACTTTCTTGGCCCTTTAACCTTGTCTCCGTTTGCAGGATATTGCCTTGTTTTCTCTGTTAACTGAGTTTGCCGATGTGGCGCACACGAACAGATGAACTGATGGGGAATTGGACGTGGGGCTCTCCTGGTCCTCTCAGCAGCCAACGTCCTCTGTCCTCCTCCCCCTATGATCTGCCACGCTGCCTTCGTTGCTGCTGGTAGGAGATGCCAACTTCCAAGCTCACGAATCTGGACGCTCTGCTGCTGCTCCTGTCTCTGGGCTCCTGCCAACTGCCAGCGAGGGGGCGGAGGCCACAGATCCTGGGGAAGGCAGCGAAGTTTGGCGAGGCGGCAGTACGCTGGGAGGATGCGGCGAGAGGCTGCTTCGCAAGAGGTGTAGGGGAAGGGGGGCGAGCTTGCACGTCGTGAGCTCCTAGCTGACGGCGACCCAATTGGACAGAGACGAGGCCGAATTGGACAGCATCGACGTCGAATTGGACGGCAACGAGACCAGATTAATGTCGGCGAGCACAGACGGGTCTGTGTAGAACGTCCCCATCGGGTAGAGCCTTCGTCTCCATGCAGCGACTTCCGAGGCGTATTCTTGGGGCACGGCAGTGACAGCCGACCCAGGCACGGCTATGGTGTCCTTCGGCAGGCTTTCTCCCTCCTCTTCGTGGGGCGCAACTCAAGATTTCTCTGAAGATATACGGGCAAGCTATGCAAGCATAATTTCAAAAATTCTACCGCGTAAAAGGGACCTCCTCTAGTAATAGATCACGGGATTACCTCTAGACGCGCAGACTCGTAGCGGAAGTAGAGTCGATGTAGCGCGTTGATGCAGTTGTAGTCGTTCTTGCAGAACGTCTCCTCCTTTAAGTCCTTGCATTCGTCACAAGTTGCGGATCGTCCTAGTGTTGAAGCTTCGCATCAACACCTCCAAGGTATCCACACGTACGGGGCAGGAACACCACGCGCCGGAGTGCTAGCGCCGGCGGCGCGGTATTAGATGGGGATGGTGTGGTAACTAGGGTTTCGGGAATTCCGAAAATCTCTTAGCAAACCCTATGCCACCTCCCCTCTATTTATAGGCATCCATCATAATGGGTCTCGAACTGGAGGCCCATTAGGAACTCATGGCCCATAAGAATTCGGATCACTATCCGAATTAAGTTCCAGCCCTTTAAGTGTGCGACCCTATAGGTTCACATACACTTAGACATAGCCTGAGTACTTCTACTCGTCCATTAATCGGCAGCGGCCCCTTAGCAAGACATACCGGCTCCTAAGTATATGCAAAGATCATATCGGACGAACCTCAACAAAACTTATACATTTCTCTTTGCCTCACGATATCGGTTAAACTCAAGGCGAGTACGTGTCATCCTTGTTTGGTTAGCTCAACCACTCTTTCTCGATTATGTGACTTGAATTCCCGACTACGGTTAACTCTTTAACCGTGAATAGCATGGTCATGCATTTCTGGAATCCAATCACTCGAGAGGCCTAGAGATATCTCTCCTGTTGCTTGGAGGGGCAAATCCTATCTTGATAGACCATGCCTCAATGCATGCATCATAACAAAACCCGAAAGCTACCTTTATGACTACCCAGTTACGGAGTAGTGTTTGGCAACCCCTAAGTCAGTCATTATGCATCTTAAGTACGTGCGATGATCTCAAGTCTTAAGGACATAGCATACGCTTTGTGAATGAAACCAACTGATGACGGTAAGAATGCAACATTCTCGCAGTGTTTCATGGTGGGTCGATCCAACCCCATGTTTGCTAACATGTGTCCATATTATTGGTTTAATATCTTTATATCTATGACCCGTGAAACATGGTCATTAACCAATACATATGCTAGTCTATTAATATGTGTCCTCATATGTTTGACTAGGGATCATCTAAGAATAATCATCGCAGCAATATAGAGTTTCACAATCAAGTCACACACTTGATAATAAATATTGACGATGTTATTCAAGGAACAAGATAAATTATCCAATAATTCATGAACATAATAAACAGAATCATCTCTATGATTATCTCTAGAGCATATCTCCATCATTCTCGGTCAGCCTCGTCCAGTGTGTGCAGCCCCC
This sequence comes from Melocanna baccifera, assembly GCA_036346265.1. Classification (NCBI taxonomy): domain Eukaryota; kingdom Viridiplantae; phylum Streptophyta; class Magnoliopsida; order Poales; family Poaceae; genus Melocanna; species Melocanna baccifera. The sequence continues at coordinate 20,655,699 of CM070698.1, forward strand.
ATAGAGCAGCGCGCGAGGAGCGAACATATGCACAAGCTAAGTGATACAAAATTCACTTCTACATGTAATACATGCAACTAAAGATCCCTTTTCTTACTCATGAGATGTTACGCATATACAATTAAGAGGTGAGAGTCACACTAGCTCAAAAGAATAGAATGGGATATATCAACTCTTCTTCAACTGGTCACAAGGAGATTATTTATCCTCTACATAAAAAAACTAACCGTTGGAACAAGAATCAACCTAAGATCGATAGTACCGATAACTAATGGTTGGTACTACCATGACCTTCACAACGGCTAAAAAACTTGTTGTTATAGGTGTTGCCGGTCAGACCGCTCATACAAAGTCCGATCTGATCACTCACCCCAGTTTGACCGCCACTAAGGCTGGCGTGACTGCTCAGCCTATTTTTAGAAAAAGTGCCCCTCTAAAAAATAATTACCAACAACTATTGCCCAGTAGTACCATAAGGTCTAGTCTGATAGCTCACATAATGCCGATCGTAACGCTTGCCATGACCTGGTCAGACTGTTAGCTAATGGCCGGTTAGAACGCTGACATATGATGGTCAAACCGCGCTGACCATACCACCACATATAGAACGGTCATACTATAGGCCGGTCCAATCGCTCACACAAGGTCGATCATATTGCCACAGTAAGACTGCCCTCATAGAGTGTGGTCATATCGCCTTACATTTTTCAACACAGACAAGAATACATATATTTCAATAAATTTATCAAACACATTCGTAAATTAAGTACTATGTACATAAGGATTAAACATGATTTACAATAAATCGCATAACACATTTGCACACTTTAGAATTATAACACAAGAATTAGGTAAATGGACTCAATCCGTTTGCAAAACATATTGGCAAACTTAAGTCATGTTACAAGAATTGTGCATAAACTTAAACTATTTGTAAAACACATTCGTAAATCTAAGCATCATGCCACAAGTAGGAAATGTGGACTTCAACCATTTGCAAAATACACTTATAAATTCTAGTCATATGCTACAAGAAGTATGGATGAGCTATAACTATTTGTAAAACACATTTGTAAATCTAAATATCATGCCACGAAGAGTTCTAGCAATTGAGATTGAGCTATTAACATATGATGAGACTTAACCTACCAGACATAACCTATCTTAATAGTATGATAATATATACTAGCAATCCAGTCTTTCAACCAAACACTAAGATCGGTAAAAGATTGAAATGCATTCTTAATCTATACTGGTTATACATTGTCTTGAGCATTTTCTTAAAACTTGATAACGAATATCCACACTTCAAGTCCGGATTCCTATCTTGGTGTGTATCAAGTTATGATGCATCCTCCACTTGCTCTCCATCAATACATGATGGGTCTTCTTTTGACTTGATAAGTAACTCTTGATCATCTGCTCTTTGAGATCTTGATTTGATGCTCATCAACATATGATGTCATTTTTCATCTCGAACTTTGACTTGAGGACGATTAACTCATGATGGCTTCCAAAGTCTTTACCGTTATGGGATATTACCTATTCATCCAACTTATAGAAAATATTAGTTCCATAATATGATTATCATTAATTACCAGAAGTCATTAATTCATAATGACAGGTCATGTTTCACCATCCATTGTTGGTCTACCACCGGCCCCGGCATCTCTGTAAATCTGGGGGGCTCCAGCAAATCCAACTCGAACCCTAACTCGTCGAAGCCGCCGCTGGAGCTCTCGCCTTGCTAGAGCCGGAGAGGGAGGTGGAGTACGAATCTCAAAGCAAAATCCTACATTAAGAAATTCAAGTGCTCAATCAAAAAGAACTCGAGTACTAGTTGGCGATTCCCTAAAAAGAAGGGTTTAGTGTAAAATTGAGATTGCGTTCTCATTCAGTTTACCGCGCATTACGCATAGGATTGGACAAGAAGCTTGAGGCTTGCGAGCTACTCGAGCTCGTAGTCGGCTCAGCTCGACTCGAGCTCGGAGCTTTCTCCAACGAGCCAATCCTTTACTGCAGCTCGGCTCACTAACGAGCCGATCTCGAGCCGCTCGTGAGCGGCTCGCGAGCCCAAACGAGCCGGGGGTAGCCTGCCAACACACACACGTACATGACTTAAGATCGGCACTCAGTCTCGGTCTCTAGTCTCCACATCCCCGCTCGCTCTCTCGCATTCCTCACGTGCCTCCTCCCTCTCCGCTCTCCCGCCGCCTCCTCCCTCACCGACCGTCTCCTCCCTCCCCGCTCCCCGCCCCCTGCCGTCGCTGTGCCCGAACACGATTGAGGGGTCGGCCCGAACACACAAAACATTTGTGAAGGGGCCATACGTACTTGCTTAATGCAGAACTACTTCAATGGACGCGCGTGCCCGAAACGCCGCTGACAGCTGATGCTCCATGCTTCAATCATGTTGTACAAGAAAGAAAGGATACGTGAATTTATTGGGACGCAGATGCCGTCGTTGTAGGCTGCCCGTATGTTGTTTTGCTGTGTGGTTTAACAATGTAAGACCCAATGCCTGTAATTATAAGAGAAGTGAATCCAACGTCTGTCATTTTAAGGGACGCGTGGCTTGTTTCCCAACGGTGACATTGCAAAATAATGTCTTCGAGGTTCCACGTCACTACAAATAGCATTAAATATAATCTCTTCAATATATAATATTTATTAGTGAGTGGGACAGTAAAGGGACGTTCGGGATAGCGATGATTTTTGGTTTTTACTGAAAAAACACTGTAGCTAACTTATTTTTTATTATAGCTGAGTTGGCTTATTGAATATAATTAAATTTAAAAAATATAAAAATAAAAATGACACGTTAATCTAGAGCGAATGATGCAAAGGAATACAGGAAAAAAACAAAAAAAATTTTACTGTAGCGTGCATAGTGCGCGCTACAGTAATCTGACCGCCCATCACCAGTGTTGGCAAAAGCCAACCTGAGCGGGGCCTTAAATACTCTCTATCTCAATCTTCTCTCTCCCTCACACATATCTATTGGGTGGATTTAATGTTGTGGACACTACTCTACTTCTCAATGCATGCTTTAGCCATGTCTTGGTGATTTTTGTACTCATGCAGTGTCTCGTGCAAAACATTACTTTTCTCTCTTTCTTCGTAACTCTTTGCAACATTAGGGCAGTCTCAATGCTGTAGTTTCTTACATTAATTAGGCTTGCTATATAAGTATTTTGATGACGTGGCATAGTAATTAAAGAGGAGAGATAAAGAAATCATTTCTTCATGAAGAAACTGTTTCGGCGTGTCATCCAAGACGAGAAAACCAGCGAGAGATACGCTGCAGCGAACCTGATTTCTTATCATAGTGTCTTAGAAAAAACAACCAATGGATATGTAGGAAAGGGGATGAAAGGATTGGTCACGATTCGATCTGATTCCACACGAAGAAACGATGGATTGGAGCTGTAGTTTGTATCATAGTGTCTTAGAAGACTAGAAACTAATCATAGTTTCAAGTATTGAGACTGCCCTTATATCTCATTCTATGTGAATAACTAATTAATTTTATAGATATTGTACACGATAGAGTATTGAGAGTGCCCTTAGAAGTGTACATTTTAGATGTAAGTAGGATTAACACAAACCCCAATACACCCTGATCCTTTGAGCCGACGTGGAAGGTGGAGCCACGCGAGTCCTCACGATGCCTCGTTAGCATCCTTATGTGATGGCACATTTGGTTGCTTGCACTAGGCCCTGCTTCAACGAGTTTTTTAATTTTATTTTTATTTTTTGCTTTTTTGTTTTTTATTTTTCTCTCTTATTTATTTACATGCTCTGTGATGATATAACTTTTTTCTCTTTTTTAATTTTTTAATTTAATTATACTAAAAAAGTTAATAGCAGTTATAGTACATTTTTAACTGTTACAATAAAAAAAAGTTAGAAGCGTGAGCGTTATCAGCCTAAATAAACACTTTCTAAGTAGGATGGGATGGGATGATATGGTCGCGAGACGAGGGGTCATCCCTACATTTGGTTGGTGGATGAGGTGGGATATTTTTATTCCAATTGGGGGAATATTCCACACAAATTCGGGATAAAGGGCTTTCCATGTATTAGTGATAGTTAGCATGTTTTAGTGTTAATTAATGGTTATTACTATATGGTTAGTGTTGATAAGTGATAATTATGATTAATTCGTGTTAGTGTGTTGATTAGTGTATGATTAAATGTTATTAGTGAAAGTTAAGGTTGTATAGTTTAGTTAATTAATGGTAATTAAAATTACTTTGTAATTTATATTTAATTTTTAATTTTTCTCTAGTCTAATTTGGTCAACTAAACACTATCTATATGCACCGCGTACCATACCATTCTCCTAACCAATCGAAATCTCGTGCCATCCCACAACCAAACACCATACTCATCTTATCTCATCCAAAAAAACCATCTCATCTCATCCCATCCTATCCCAATCAAACACTACCTAACAAAATCAAATTGGGTTGTCTCATGATTTCAAAAAAAAAAAAAAATTGGGCTTGTCTCTTTGGTGACTGGGATTCACGTGTCAAGTCTGTTGGTCCTGAGGAGGTGCAGTTCTCTGAAACGTTTTGCAAGAAAACATGTAGGCTGCACAATGCTTTCTAAAGGAAATGTGTAATTTGCAAAACAGTTTCTTAAACATGTAGTTTTGTGATAGTTTTACAAAACGCACGTAGTTTTGAGAATTTACTATATTTAGTGTGATTTAATGCATTGCAAGATATCACTTTTTTTTATCAAATTACTACATGTACGAAATGGCACAAATACTCGTATTAGCAACTACCCTCTCCAGTCAAAAAGAAAAAAGAAAAGTGGTGCCCTTAATATGTGCAATTAAACCATATTAATTTTGGCTAAAGATATTGTATGAAATATGTAATTTAAATATATGAATATTACGCAAATAAATTTGCCATGAAAAATATTTTCATAATATCACACTTATTTAACATTTTTTAACAATTGAATCGTCAAAATATCTTTTAATTAAGATGAAAAAATTAAGGGACCGAAATTTGAGTTGAAGAGACTCCAAGAGCGCCAAATTTTGAAGAGTAAAAAACGTCAGTTGTTTTTGCTGAATGATTATATTGTAATAATGCGTGCAATTGGTTGAAAGTCAAAACTGGATGGATTGCAATATTTTTATCATCATGGTTCACATGAATACCGTTGACCTTTGTCCTTTTTTTTCTTTTTTTAGGAGCCTAGGCGCCTACCTTACCCACCCCCGTTTAGACCGGCTCCACACAAATGCTAGTTGACTTTTGAGTGGAGTAGTTAGCTCGGTGGCTTGGAGGCATCGCCCAGTTGCTGCGATCGATCTCTGGTTAGTATCAACATCAATCGAACTATTGGCGATTGCTGCTTCGGATTTCTCGCAACCCTAACCAGTTGATTGACTCGCTTTCAAAGAAAAAAAACAGGTGATTGATTCGTTTTCCTGTCCTTTCCCTTATGATTTCACATCAGTTGTTACAAAAAAAAAACGGGTTGCCTATTGTTTCTCTTTCGAGACTAGTACATAATTTTGGTGCATCAAATTACATCTCCTGTTTGGATCTGGCTTTAGAGCATATTAGTTTGGGTTTGTACCTGTCAGTACACGTTATGTGATTGAACCGGCGGTGCTATCTATATCTTTTCCGCAGGGTAACCTGTTTGAATTTCACGGGAAATTACAACAGCAATTCAATCGGGACCGAAATGGAGAACCAGTCAGCTCACCCTCAGTACGGTATGGCCGATCAAGGGTTTCGCCCGCTCTCCTCACTCATGTCGCAGGCACAAGCTGCGGCGCAACAGCTTCTCAGTTCTTCTGCCAATGCGGCATTAATTCAGATGCCGATTCTGCCATCTCATACAGATGACAGTAGCATAAACCCAACTGATGATGGCTACAACTGGAGGATGTGTGGGCATAAGGCACTTCAGGGTGGGTGTTATCAAACGATCTTCTACGAATGTACCCAACAAAACTGTGGAGTCCAGAAATCGGTGACGCGCTCCGCAGACGGACATAATACTGAAACAGTTTATACGGGCACTCACAACCACCCACGTCCATCAGAAATGTGGGTCGGAATTGGTCCAGCTAGATTGATAGCAGGCTCTCAAGATTATGGGCAACTTGAGGTATCAGATGCAGGAGCAGGGACTGTTGGAGAGGGGGGTGGGAAATCGTCAGGTTCAAGTGATAGCGACGAAGATGATGATGGTGAAGTAAGAGTGGATGCCGATGCAATAGAAAGGTAGTTCCTTTAACTGAATTTTGTAACTTCCTCAGTTACAACACTGTAAGTCTCAGCGTATAGATGGTACTTTTACTGAACAGACTTGTGCCAGCTCCAGCTCAAAGGATCACTGCACAAACTGAAAGCGAGGTTGGTGTTTTGTATAACGGCTTTCGGAGGAATGAGAATTCTCAGCGAAGGTAATCCCATTACCAGTTTTGCACACACTTGTTCCTGCTGTCCACCTTCTTCTCCCTTTTATTTACTCTGACTGCTGTGAGCCTTGACTTTGAGTTCCCTCTTGCTTTTCAAAAAACTCCATGTTATCTTGCAGGGGTTGTGCCTATCTTTTGTTCTAATATTCACAAGCAAAATACTACTTCTGTACAGCTCTAGCCGATGGATGAGATATACCAGTGTTCCTCAAATAAATTTGAACATTAACACATGGATAGAAGTGCATCATAGGGATGCCCTGGGCTTGTTTGATCCAGTGAATTAGGTTGCCCTTGTTGCGTCATTAAACCATCACCAAGAGCTATCAGGAACTAACTCTTCATGATCTAAAAAAGGCGTTAACTTTTCGTTGTATGCTGTAATTAGCTATGCACATGAATGTTCCCAAGTAAAGAGTGCTACTGCTACAGAAATCAATACTGTCTAACTAATTCATTTGAGAGATGATATGGAATATACGAACTCTCTTAAGGGGTGATGTCTAATTTAGTTGTTTAGTACTCAACGCCCAACCTGATGTGGTGATTGTGTTGAAGTCTTCCTGGTATCCATTCTATGTTTTGGTTCGCTTACTCCTCTAGTCTTATTTCATATTTTGTTGCTAGTGTGGTTCCTATGTAAAATATAAAGTTTACAGATCGAATCACAACATAATATTCCTTATGGACAATCTTTGCAAATGTATAGTAGATAAATTATGAACGTGAAGACAAGTGTTAAACAAAGAAGGAAAAGGGAAATAATTATAGCATCTGTGGCTTTGATCGGTGTTGGTAAAAGTATCATCCTTTTTTCCTTTTGTCTAAAAGTTGTTCTATTACAAAACACTGATACAATAACGAGACAAGACCACCAAGTTGACATATTTATGTATGTTCTTGGCATGCAATGTGTATTGGGGTTTATATGAAGAAATAATTAATGATCAGACAAAAGGTTGGAACCCAAAATGGAGGGGTGGATTCGGGCTGGAACAGATTACTCTGATGCCGCGTGGGTTGGATTCGATTTTAGAAAAGGCAATAAGAGCTGTTTTGTATTGGGGATAATTTTGGAAGTTAGACTGTGCTTTGGCTAGGTTGCAGTTCTTTATGATGTCGGACCCGGATTTAGTAAATCCGGAATCCACTGCGAATCCACTATACTATTCCTTGGATCAGTAAATAATACTCATAGATGCATGGCTGAATCATCTCATACACGAAATAGATCATACCATACATTAATATTACAATACCAGAGTTGAATTAATCCACATCAGGATAAATTTTACACAAAGGGCTAGCAAGCCAAATGTTTATATTACAAAAACTTAAAAAGGAACAGCGAAAGCAGACAGGAGGGAGCTCATCTATCCATAGGCAGCGACTGGGAAAACCTAAGTGGAACCGATATTAACTAAAGGTCTAGATAATATTGGATCCACTCAAAAGCTAGCGTGGTCAGCTAGTCTGTGAGGAGACGCTAGACTAATAAGTTCTAAATCTAGTTGCCAATGTCTTCTCCTCCCTCGTTGCCTTGATCCTTGTAGAACGCATATTGATCTTGGTTCTCGTATTCTTGGGGTTGAGAGCGAGGGTGGCTTTACAAGGGTGGCTCGGGTTCTTTTATTTGCATAAAGCATGTAAATGTAGATGCATGGCTTAACAAGGGTAGCTCGGGTTCTTTTATTTGCATAAAGCAATATTTGTAAATATGATTACTTAAAATTCCTAAGACTTAGCATTTTAACAATTCATGCTTTTAAGAGATTGAAATTGTGCAATAAATATAGTGGTACAGGTTCCATCCACCTGTTATATGGTTCCATCTACCAATGCTAAATTTTTTATTATTAGGTTACATCCACCTTATTAAACATCACTGGAGTACTTCCCTCCAGGAAAAGTTAAAGTTGAAGTACATCCCTTCAACAGGTTTTTATCCCATCTACAAAGGTTTAGAAATAGAACTAACTGAGGAGGTTCCCATGTCTGCCCTTGACTGTGGACATAATTGTTCAAATAGTTTATACTCTGTAGAGACTGTACATCTTTACCCACAAGAGACAATCAGCCCAATAGCTCTACATGATTCCTTTGTCATGTAGATCGAGCGATCATCATGCAGCTTTGCGTAGTTACCTCGCCCCATTGCCAGTCCACCCTTATGGAGAACCACCTGAGATAGCCATCATAAGTTAGTGTGGAAAGTCATACCCTAACACTGGGAACAGCTGGACCACGATTTTCCACAGCCCCAGTGAAACGGGTACGCATCATCCTTACACGGTGCTCCATTCATGCCGAACCTCGGTCCACACATGCACAACTTCACTCCCCACCTGTGAAATGACTCTGAGGTTTGGCAACCCTACTTGGCCCAGTTGCACTTTGCAGACTTGTGGTTGTACTGTTTTATAAAGGAGGTCATCGCAGGATTAAGTCTTTAATTCATCTGGACGGTTCATACCACAAGCCACATATTCTCGTGTTACATCCACACCAACGTCTCTTACCATCTGTCCAGACAGTTTCAGTAGGTTTTAGGGTTTTGAGAAACATAGAGTAAGTTATCTTAAAGTATCAGCCATCTACAACCCATGACTGTTCCAAATCAGTATTTTATGTTTAAAAGATGATAATCAAGGCAAACTAGTGCCCTAAACTTGACAAGACTAGCATGGCATTTATTTAAGACTTATAGCTACTTCAGTTAATAATATTGCGTAAGGTGACAAGGTTTAAGGATTTTCAAGGTTCAAGGGTGGCACAACTATGTATTGTTAAATCAGCACATGGGTGATAGCTACCTTACAAGTGATATACATGTGTACATGAAATAAAGCATGTGTTTTGACTATTTTAAATGAACATAATTTGCATGAAATATAAGATCAAAATGATCAAAATATTGACTCTCCTGGGTCACAGGTTGAGTGGTCTGGCTGCTCTTGCGGTGTGTCGACATGAGGCTCAGTTGCGTCTTCAAACTCTACTTGGATGAAAGCCCCGAAGCGATCGATCGCAAAGAAAGCAAATAAATAGCTAAATAAAATTCAAATGAATTCCAAACTGAACAAAACTAGAACCAACATAAAGAACTTAGATTTAGAAAATTTTAGGAACAAGTTTCACTAAATTTGAAGCTAAAACGAGGGATAATGCTCTTCAAAATTTATTTTCAGGAAAATTCCAAAAATAAATAGAGGAGAGAAAGTTCTCTCACTGATAGGTGGGTCCCACAATTTTTAAGTAAAATTTTGAAATATTTTTAAATCTTAAAGGTTCAACGTATGACATGTGGGCCCAATGGTTTAAATAATTAAAGAAAATTATTTTTCTTTTCTGGACACGGCCAGAGACTAACATGTGGGGCCTCGCACTATGCAAACCGTGTTTCGGGCCCACATGTTAGTGGCCCAGGTTTTTAATTTAGGTTTTTAAAAGATTCTTAACCAAGGTGGGGCTCGCATGTCAATCTAATAATGGATTTAAACTGGTATAGGGCCCACCGGTCAGCGGTTCATTAGCATATGCTAAGCACAGTCATTACATGATAATGATAAAATTAATACTAATTACATGGGAACAGTATGCCTCCCTGGCCGAGCGGCGGCGAAGCTCGTCGACGGAGAGGGAAAGCATGGCGGCGTGAGAGCATACCTGAAATGGGTTTACTAAGCTCACACACACCTCGGAGTGAAGTGGCACCGCCTCATTTGGCCATGGCGACCACTGGCAGTGAGCCGAGCAACGGTGGAAATAGGGCAGGAGGCTCAGCAGCGGTTTTGATGATTAAAAATCAATCAAATGGGAAGGGACCTACTGGGGAAGAGCAGGAGCTCACCGAAGAAGGAAGAAGAGCTTGGGGAGGTCGGAGGTGAGTTGGCGATGGAGAGCCTGAACAGCGGAGGTGGGTGATCGGTGCCGGTGAAGGTGAGGCTATGGTGCTCCAAATTGGCGCCGGGGTTAGCTCCACAGGTTGGCGAGGATGCTCCAGACGGGAGGAATTGGACGACGGAGATCGGAATCACTAGCGAGGAAGGGTGGCCAGAGTTGAAGAAGAAGCGGTCGCCAACGAACTGCAAAGGAGGAGAAGCCGATTAGGCTTGATGGGAGCTTTAGAGGGGCAAGGCGAGCTTAAAGGAGGGGTCAATGCCGCTTACAGTTCTCCGAGGTGAGCTAGCACCGGTGGCTGCCGATGAAGCTTCCAGTGGCGGTGGAGTTGAGCTCGGAAGTCTGCAGAGTGGACTGGCAAATGGAGGAGGAGCAATTGGGAGGTTGACCACGCCTTTTATAGGGGAAGGAAGGGAGTGGGGAGCGTTGGCTGTTGAGCACAATTTAAGTCGCGCGACGGTAGTGGCGGCGTTGTGGATGAACAACGGCGACACAGCTATGGGGTGCCTCGGCGTAGCTAGAAGGAAGAGAGGGAAGGAGAGAGGAGAGGGAGCTGGTGCCAGCTAGGGGAGTCAATGCGTGCGCAGGGAAGGGGCAACGCCTGTCGGAGTGCTCGGTCGCCTGGGTACGGCCGTGCAACGGTGATGCCTCGAGGCAGAGCTAGGCGGGGGGAGATGCGAAGCTAGGCGCAAAAGAAGCAAATGCGGGTGGCGTCAATGCCATCATCAATGCACACTGGCCTCAGACGCGACGGGAAAACCGGGGGCGGTTTCGGCGGTGGCCACGACGGGGAGGGGAAGTGGCAACGCACAGTGGAGCTGAGAGGAGGAGGCGGGGATCTAGGCCTGAGAAGGAGGGTACAGCCTTGCGGTGGGGCTGCCACGGGGAGGACCGGCGCCGGGGAGAAGGGGAGAAACTGGGGGTTCGGCGCGGCCGGTGTGTGGTGCGGGCAGCAACGGAGGGAGGAAGGGAAGGGAGGAGGGGCGAGGTAGGCCGAGTGGGCCGAAAGGCCAAGGGGGCCGGGAAAAAGAAGAAGGCCGAGCGGGCCGATCGAAAAAGAAATGGGCCAGGGCCCAAGAAGGAAATTTCAAAATTCAGCGGGAAAAAGAGAATCAATCAAAACCAAAAAAGAAAAGCTTGAATTTTAACTCATCTACAAGCACAAGGTAAAATGCCCAGAAATGGGATGTTACATATGAGCACTGGTCGTGTGGTTTAATTCAAAATTACCTTTATGATATCACCGATTTAGCACCAGATTACCACACATCTTGTTAATAGCTGTAATGCATGATAGCGAATTTCAGTTGAACAATTACACAATTTGATATATGTTAGTAATACCACATCACATCTCTTATGCCAGTAAGAAAGGAAGATCAAAGTCCAAGGTATGGGAGGAATTTACAGCTGTGTCAAGTGATGGAAAGGTTCAAAGTGCAGAATGCAACCATTGTAAAAAGCGCCTCAGTGGAAAAAGTACAGGAGGAACAAGCCACCTGCGCCGACATCTGAAGACTTGCCTTGCACGACCTGGAACCAGTAGGGTGCAGCAAAAATGTTCGACTTCACAGCCTGATATATCTGTTGCAAAGAACTGGAAGTTTGCTCAAGAAAATTCTCTTGAAGGGCTTATTAGCGCAATAATCTCAAACAGTTGCCCCTCTGTCATGCGCGGTGCAAGTTTTGGGCCGGCTGGCAGCAGTCCAACTTTTAACATGGTGCCACAACAACAATTAACCGTTGAGGACAGGTTTCTTAGTGTTTTTCAGAATGAAAAGTCGAAGCTGAAGGAGAAAATAAAAGTTACACCTGGTGGAGTTTTCCTGTCAGTGGGAAATTGGGACTACAATTTTGAAGTTGAAGTAAAATTTCTTTTTTTAACAGTGCATTTTATTGATGAAGACTGGAAGGTCAATAGAAGAATCATAACATATACTTGTTCAGACATTGAAGACACATACGGTGACATCTTGTTACCAAACTGGCGATCACACAAGAATTATGGTCTGGATCCTGCCAACATGGCGTTAAAGGAATCAGTTGGAGATTGGAGTCTTGAGAATAAGCTTTTAGGATTGACACTGGATAAATCAGTGGACATTCGAGACTTGGAGGATAACCTTACAGGAAGGAACCACCTTCTTGCCAAATGCAAGCTATTAACTGTACCTTGTATGGTAGGTACCCTTCATGAACTTTTTGGTTGGGAGCCCAATGCTTTTGTTCTACAAACAAGTAAGACCTGGTCTCGTTACATGACAGACTCTCCAGAGCGTAAGCAGAAATATCAGGAAATTTTGTCGAAGCTGCATCTAAATCGCCCCTCTTTCGGATCAAAAACATGGTACATAACTTTCTATGGATTTGAGGCTGCTTTGCAGTTCAGTAAGTCATTTCCAAATGCTGAACAGACTCGCCAGTCATACTTCTATGCACGTAAGCCATTTTTGGAAGAGCTAGAAGCAACAGAGAACTTCTGCAAGATCGCAAGGCAAGTATATCATGCAATAAAAGTACTTTCTGACCCTCATCATGCAACTCTTAATTCATATTTCCATGTGCTCTGGAGCTTGAGAGCAGCTCTACAAGAATCATCCAACGTATACAATATTGAGAAAGTTTTTGATGTTGCGGATATGCAGAGCAAATTTGACAAGAATTGGAACAAGTGGTACATGTGGTTGTCCGTAGCTGTGGTTCTAGACCCCAGATATAAAATCAGCTTTGTTGAATCTTGCTTTAAACAAGCTTTCAGTCATGATGCTAGAATGTATATCTCTGAAGTGCGTGCAAAGCTTTACGAGCTCTATATCCGTTATTCTTATAGTGTCAATGAGCAAAGTAATGATACATTGAATCATAGTAACAATTATTCACAAGATGGTGATCCATTACATAATTGGAGTCAGAATTACATTACCCAGGCTGCAGCTGAGGAATTAAAAGAACTTCATGAGTATCTTGCAGGGGAACTCTGTCTTCAGAATGATGCTTTTGATATTCTGATGTGGTGGAAGGACAATGCATCGACATACCCAACACTTGCTAAGATGGCACGCGATATTTTAGCAATACCTGGATGTGCAGTCTCCGCTGAATCTGCATTTGATCGACTTGATGAACGGACCTATCTGTTCAACAGAAAATTGCGTCCTGAGACAATTGAAGCCCTAATCTGCGCTCAAAGTTGGAGATCATCTGGTAAAACTTTATATTTTTTATTTTCAGAAATTCAGAATGTTGTCTACTTCATTTAGCAGACAGTGACATCTAACTGAAATGACCACCTATTGTTGAACAGGAACAAGTGGCGCTGATGGTGAAAATAATGGCATGCCGGTTTAACCCGTGGGGAGCTACATTAGCTCCTTCAGGTCTTTGTTCCTCATTCTTCATGTTGTTTAAGTTCCGAACTTTAACTATTTTTTAGCCTAACTCTTCTATTTTTTGCATTTTCGAGCAGCTCCCTAGGTTTGCTGTGGTTCTTCAGCTGGACTTCCAAGCTTCCCATGATCGCTATCAACTTTATGTTTTGCTGCACTCAGTGTGAAAAATTGGAATAACTTTGTCAGTATAGTCTGTGTTTTAGTACTTCCGTTGTTAGACCATGCGGATGGTCGTGAATAAAGTGATGATGAATAATTGATATGTGGATTGCTTTAGATTTTCTGTTTGTGAAAGTTTCGGTCGATTGCAGTCGAATGTTTCAAAATCGAATTGTTTTTGTCTTCTTCGAGTGGTTTTTTGTTCTACTGCTAGTGGTTTTGGGTCCGAGCAGTTAAGTGGCATTGGACGGCTATCGAGTAGCAATGGACATCAGACGACGCTTTGCTTCAACAATGTTCAAATCAGTTCGATCGGTTAAGTGGCATTGGACGGTTGTCGAATAGTGATGGACATCGGACAACGCTCTGCTTCAACGATGTTCGGACCAGTCCGATCGGTTAAGTAGTATTGAACAGCTGTCGAGTAGCGACAGACATCTAACGATGCTCTACTTCAATGATGTTTGGACTTGTCCGATCGGTGGAGTGACATCGAACGACTGTTGAGTAGAGACGGAGATCGGGTGATGCTCCGTTTCAAGGATGTTCGGACCAGTTTGATCGGCTAAGTGACATTGGACGGCTTTTGAGTAACATCAAAACATCGGATGGTTTTTGAGTGGCATCGGAGGATTCAATGACTTCGACCATGGCAATCTCCGACCACGTTCGGCTTCGACCACGTCTAACTTCAACCACGACCAGCTTCAATTATGGCAGGTAATCGTAGATTTCAATCTCGAACAGTGAACCGATCGTTAGCAACATTCAACTGGTTGAAGGTCGTAACTATAGTAATTTTTTATGGTCGTAGGTACGGTTGGTACTCGGTAGTCAAAGTTTTTCCTGGTTGATGGTCGTAGATATTGCAGACTACTGTAGACTTTGTAGTCTTGTTTTCATAGTCGTAGACTTTGCAGTCTGCTGTCGTTGTCTTCGATAGTCGAAGGTTTTACGGTCGGTACTCGTAGATTTCATGATCAGTACAAATGCCTCATTTCTTGTGATCTTCGAGTACTTCGAGTACTCATGTTAGGCCAGCGGTTTGACTAGCTGGTGCATGATGGTCGGTGATTGGGGTTGGTGCTATAGTAACAGGTAGATACTCGGTGATCGGTGGACAATACTCAAAAGTCGGAAGGACTCAGTACATCATAATCATAGTTTCGTGATCGTGGTCAGTGATGGGTTGTCAGAGGTTTACGGTATGTGATCGATACTCGATAGTTAGTACTCGATGGTTTTGAACTCGGTAGCGATGCATGTTATTCCCGAGTGTTTTGAGCGAAGCGATGGGATTTCCGGAGTACTTGTGATAGCAGTCATATTGAAGGATTTAAGACGGATTTCTGGATAGCGATGAGTCGTATGATCGTGGTTGACCTGGTTATTGATCGTGGACGACCTGGTTGGTGATGAATCTGCATTTGGTCGACTTGATGAACGGGCTGATCTGTTCAACAGAAAATTGCGTCCTGAGACAATTGAAGCCCTAATCTGCGCTCAAAGTTGGAGATCATCTGGTACAACTTTATATTTTTTATTTTCAGAAATTCAGAATTTTGTCTACTTCATTTAGCAGACAGTGACATCTAACTGAAATGGTCACCTATTGTTGAACAGGAACAAGTGCCGCTGATGGTGGAAATAATGGCATGCCGGTTTAACCCGTGGGGAGCTACATTAGCTCCTTCAGTTCTTCGTTCCCCATTCTTCATGATGTTCAAGTTCCGAACTTGACTTTTTTTAGCCTAACTCTTCTATTTTTGCATTTTCAAGCAGCTCCCTAGGTTTGCTGTGGTTCTTCAGCTGGATTTCCAAGCTCCCCATGATCGATACCAACTTTATGTTTTGCTGCACTCTGTGCAAAATTGGAATAACTTTGTCAGTATAGTCAGTTTTTTTAGTAACTGTCTGTGCCTGTTTTATTCACAAAATATTTGATAAATCAAACAGGAAAATGTGATTACTAAATTTCACAGTACAGCGGTTTGGAACAAGGTTATGTACGTATATTTTGGAAAACTTGGGCTGGTTGAGCCATTTGGTGTTTGGGAAGAAATTAATGTAAAAATTCATTCATATCCCTAGTGCCTGTAGTTTAGCACATGCATATGGACTGCCCTGTGGGAAAGGCAATTACGGCTGCACTCAGACATCCTACCGAAATTTTTCTATTTTAACCCTTTTTTCGAAAAATATTCACATTTAGACCCCTGACAGTTTTAATTCCGTTTTTGGACCCAAAGATCGGCGCCGTGGGACACGGCGCCGAGATAAAACGTCTCGGCGCCGTGGTCCATGGCGCCGAGGTCGCGTACCCGCTCCAGCGTGCCGGCATGCGTGGCGCCGTGGTGGCACCACCTCGGCGCCGTGGGTCGTGGCGCCGACCTCGGCGCCCTGTTTTGTGGCGCCGACCTCGGCGCCGTGTGTCGTGGCGCCGAGCTCGGCGCCGTGGATCTTGGCGCCGAGCTAGCTAAACCTAAAAATCGCAAAATCCCCGGCCCCCCGATCTCCCGCCGCCCCTCTGCCCACCCCTCTCGTCCTGACCTCCCCCCGCCGCCTCCCTCCCCCTCCCGGCGTCCCCCCCGCCGCCCCCTCCCGGCCTCCCCCCGCCGCCTCCCTCCTCCCGACGTCCCCCCAGCCGCCTCCCTCCCCCTCCCGGCGTCCCCCCCCCCGCCGCCCCCTCCGCCCAACCCTCCCCCTGCCGCCTCCCTCCCCTCCCGCGTCCCCCGCCCCTCCCCCTCCCGCGCCCCCGCCGCCCCTCCGCCCCCGAGCCCCTCCGGCATCCCCTCCCCCCGCGTCCCCCGACCCCTCCGCCCCCCCTCCCCTCCCGCGCCCCCGACGCCCCCTCCGCCCACCCCTCCCACTCCCGACCTCCCCGCCGCGTCCCTCCCCTCCCGGCCCCAGCCCCCCCTCCGCCCACCCCTCCCCTCCCGGCCTTCCCCGCCTCCTCCCTCCCCTCCCGGCCTCCCCGCCACGTCCCTCCTGTCCCGGCCTCTCCCGCCCTCCTCCCCCCCCCCTCCCGACCCCCTCCTCCCCTCCCGCCTCCCGGCCGCCCCGTCGCCCCGCCTCCCCGCCCGGCAAAACTTCGAGTGCTTCCTTTTCACTTGGGAGTTTGGCAAGGTATTAAGGTAGTCGTCTTGTTGTGAAATGCACATCATGTGTAATATTGTTATGAAGTAGGTTATGGTTTGAATGATCGATGATGTAGGTCATGGTTTGAATGATCGATAATAGTGTAATATTGCACATCATGTGTAATATTGTTATGAAGTGGAGGAAATAGTATGCCATGCAAATTTTGAATGATCGATGATGTAGGTCATGGTTTTTATATGACTAATATTGTTATGAAGTATGAACTGATGTAATAAGTATAGTTTGTTTGGGTTTTTCTCTTCCAAAGTAGGTAATGTAATAACAAAGGAGGTAGTGTTTTTATTCCAGGACAATGTTCAAATTTCTGCTTTGCATAAGATATTGGAGATAAACAAAATGTACACAAGTTTTTGGATAGCATATGTTATCAAATTTTCATTTTCCACATGAACATTTTGTACTATTGAGAAGGTGCCCAATACCCAATACGAAGATATCAAGATGTTATTTATGTATGCCTTTCGCTTAGCCAATGTCTCTATGAGCATATCTTATTAGCATTTACTCATTATTTTAGATCTTGTATTATGTCATCTCCTTAAGATGCATCATCTCTGTATAATCTTATAAAATGCTATAATTCGAACTCCCCATGTGTTGAAATGTTGTATAATACTAAATATACTTATTCATGGGAAAAAAGGGCTCATGTAGTAGAAAACGGGTTAAACAAGTTGATCACAATGATATGGGTTTGAATTCGGCCTTAAACATACCTCGATGTTTCCTCAATTGTGAATTAATGAGATCTTGTGGAACCTCTAATTTGCCACTTAACATGCAACCACGCTATATGAAGAGGTATTCTAACTCTCCATCCGGTATGATAAATCCGTCTTTCCATCTCTAGTGTAGGAAGGTTCTCCTAATCGATACTATTATTGCCCACATCGCCATATAAATCAAGGAATTAGAACTGCTAGAGTGGTTGTTCCATATGTGTGGATATTTTGTAATGTTGATTCTTTCACTCATTATGCAGTATGATCTAGATATAGTGTATCATTCTTTACCTTCTATTATTCATAGTAACCATTCAACATGTTTTATGTATGAAGTAGATGGACAACCTAGTGACCCTATATCATGGAGGCGGTGTGACAAGTGATGATTATGGAAATGTTCGATTTGTTGAAATGCAAAGGGTGCCTCGATATTGGTGATAGGCGTCGTTTCTTGAGTTGGTTGCGGGACCGGGAGGAGCTACATTGTGATGCAAGCGAGGAGAGTATCACGGTTGAGGGGTTACTTCACTTCGGTTCGAAAGACACAATTCTAAGGCGGTTGATCTTAATTGGTTGTGAGGATCAGTGGGACAAATATGTCAAATTGGTTATGAGGAATGAGTTCCAATGTTTGGACCTTGTTGTGCGGAAGGTGTCGATTGATCCCACCCCTCATGGTTCTTCACCGGAACTAGGTGATCAGGCACCCTTTGACCCTCCGTTGCCGGACCTTGCGGTGGATGTGGAAGAAGTGCCTGAGGTGCCTGATGCTCTATCCCCCGAACGAGGTTGATTTCTCAACCAGCTCGAGTTGAATGTGCCGTGGTGGCCCCTCTGGATCATCCCAGTAAGTGTCGAGCAACACTGTAGCCTTTTCCAGTCATTCCATTCTTTTGTCTCGATCCCATCGTTTTCGTGCTTATGATGCAGGAGACATTATTTATAATGTGGGTGTTCCTCCCGTTGCTCCATCCGCAGCGTTGAAGAAATCTGTAGGGACTCCAACGGTGTGGATGTTCAAATTGTGGATGATTTAGAGCCTTACGAGATCGCAAGGGCCGTTGATTCGATGATGACCGCCCTTTTGGAGAGCGACCGAAAGTGATATTGAGCCGATTAGGCGTTATTGCCTGGCCGGATCCATCGGTTCATGAATTCAGCGATCTTGGCATTCTCATGAGGCTTATGCGAAGGAAGGGATGACGAGTTGCTAGATGCTCCCGAGGCGGGTCAAGCATGACAATTGAGAAGGGCATGGTGTTTGAGGACATGTCTGCATTGAAAAGGTGGCTGCAGGAGTATGCGATGATTCGTAAAAGGCCATTCAAGGTGAGGCATTCTTATGTGCAGCGGAGGTACACAGTTGTGTGCGAGAAGGAAACATGTGGATGGAGGGTATGTGCTAGCAAGCAGAAGGACACAGAAAGTTCAAGATCACAAGAATCGTTGGCCCACATACTTGTGCCGAGCGAGCTCAAGCGAAGCATCGGCGATTGACCTCTACAATTATTGCCAAGTCATTGTGTCACATAGTAAAGGGAGAACCCAATATGAAGGTGAAGACACTTGCTGGGATTGTTAAGGAGAAATTTGGATACGAGATAAGATATGGGAAAGCATGGAGGGCAAAGCAACGCATCTGGAAGATGATATATGGGGACTGGGAAGATGGGTACTTGCGATTGCAAGACTCTTCAATGCAATCAAAGCGGTTAATCGGCATGCATTATGAGTACGTCCCAAAATCAAACGAATGTACTCAAGATGGGATGCAGATATTCTTCCGTGCTTTCTGGTGCTTTGCTCAGTCCATCGAGGCCTTTCGGCATTGTCGTCCCGTCTTCTCCATTGACGGTACGTTTCTTCTTGGCAAGTACCAGGGCACTCTTCTGATAGCCATTTCCTGTGACGCAGACAACGCGTTGGTTCCTTTGGCGTTTGCTTTGGTTGAGAGGGAGAACAAAGACAGTTGGGGATGGTTCATGCGGCTCGTTCGGAGGCACGTGGTCGGCCCTGGTAGGGAGGTTGGTGTCATATCTGATAGACACCAGGGCATACTTGCTGCCGTACAGGAGCAGATAACTTTCATCTGTTCGAGGAGGTCGCTCGAATGCTTGAGGTCAAGTTCTTTCAGGAGAAGTTGGAACAGCTTAATACTGCAACAAACTCAGAAGGTAGACAGTGGTTGACGGGATTGATGAGAGATGTCGACAAATGGACAAGGGCTCATGACGATGGTGGCTGGAGGTACGAGTTTCAAACAAGCAACATGGCCGAATCCTTCAATAATTTGCTTAGGGGTATACGTGGTATGCCTGTCAATGCTATCGTATCCTTCACCTTTTACAAGCTTGTTGCCTGGTTCAACGAAAGATACGCACATGCAATGGCGCTCTGAGTAAACAAGTGAGATGGGCGCCAAAACCGAGCGGCACCTTGAAAAGGCAAAGGCGAGGGCTGAGGCACATGAGGTACATTGTTTTGATAACGCCACGGGCACTTACGAGGTTGTAGAAAGGGGTGGTACAACGACCGATGGAGAGCTCCGCCGACGAGGAGGCATAAGGTTGTCCTTATTGCTTTCTCATGCACATGTGGTAAACCGAGGCGATACCACTTTCCATGTTCTCATTATGTGGCAGCGACAAGGCATCGCAACTTTGACTACGAGCAAGATACCTCGGGAGTTCGGTGTTGACAACCTTGTGCTTACGTGGTCTCCCGTTCGAGCCTTACGGGATGAGGAGAGTGGCCACCATACACCGGGCCCAAATACATTGCGGATCCGGGTAGCCGTTGGAACAAACGTGGAACGAGGAAGAGGACGAGACACAAGATGGTTATGGATCAGCTTCCAGGAAGAACGAGGCGAGGGAGAGCAACCCCTTTCTTCGACCCGAGCGAGAACCAATGTAGCAGATGTGGTAGACTTGGCCACAATTCACGCACATGCCATTGGCCACTTAGTCAGGTGCGAGTGCTTGTTGTACGTTATGTTTCATATTTCGTCTAGTTGCTTCCATAATTTATAAATGTTAAAATTTTTGTTTTCTTTTATGTTGGACTGACAAATTATAATTTTGTTGTAGGATGGCGCAACTACACCTGCTAGACCCGTACTACGAGGAGAACCACCGAGGACGGCTCACCGCGGAGGGGATGGTACTGCCTTCATCACTTCTTGTACAGTTAATGATTTATGTTGATGGATTAACTAAAAAAATTTGTGTATTCTATACAGGAGCTGCCCATCCTTCGTCCTCGAACCCATGACGGGTTCGGACATGCGATGCGACGAGAGGTACACTCCCTTCCGGAGAGGGCTGGCCTAGACGTCATCTCTTACCGAGTTCGCCGTGGGTTGCCCAACTTCAACCCCGGCCATCACCGCACCAAGGTTGTGGTATTCTCGTAAACCATTGCTCCACTTGCATGTTCATTGTTTATCGGCTATGTGCGCCTCAAATTCTCGACATGTCGTCCTCTTTTTGGTATCATGTAGGTGGAGGCCGGAGACTCACAACTTCCACCTCCCTTTCGGTGAGATGACTATTACGCTCGAGGACACTCCAGAAGATGCTTGGTGTCGCATTCACGGTCGTCCAGTGATCGGACCGGTGCGTGCCTCTGGTTGGAGAGCCCGAGTAGAGGCCTTCCTCGGGAGAGAGCTTCCTGCTGAGGCAGGCCATCGCACTTCTGGAGTTCCAATCACCTGGCTCCGGCAGACTTTCGCAGTGTGTCCTGAAGGTGCGGACGAGCAGACGGTTGCCTACTACTGCAGGTACGGGTGGATATCGTTCCAACTCGTCGTCTGATTGTACATATACTTAGTTTGATTTAATATCATTTTACATATACTTGCAGGGCATGGATCATTCACTTGTTTGGCTGCGTTCTCTTCCCGACGGAACGGGGACAGCGTCGTGGATGTACATCCTTTGCCTCACCGCCCAGGACACGGCGGGCGTGCGGGGCTTCCGGGGTGTTGGCCTTCCTTTACCGCCACCTCCTACGATCAGTCTACTCGACTTGGGACGCAGGTGGAGACGGCACCGATCCTGGACCGAGTGGTAATGTTCAATCTCATTGCTTATATTCCAATAGACATAAAAACCTCTACATATAGCCAAATATCCATTCTTGTGCTTGTTTGCGTGGCAACACTGCAAGCGATCCGCACAGGACATAGAGAGTTTCTCCAGGACAATCGGCGACGTCAGGACGCGTAGCTTCCTAGAGGTAAGCTTCGACAAAGCCACTCACAAAATTGTTCACCTATATTCTTCGTATCTTGTTGGTTAACAAAATGTTGGACGACGAGGCTAGCAGTCGGCTACGCGCGTGCGGTGGTCGTTGTGGTTGCGGGACAGCGCGGCGAGAGGCGTACTCGTGCCTCCGACCGGACTTGCGCACCCGACGCGGCGAGGGTCCACAGATTGAGCTCGTCCCCACGGCGAGTGACACTTTCCCAGCCAGGCGGTCACCACGGCAGCGAGGCGAGGTGGAGCGTATTTACGATGAGATAGGCCCGTCTCGGCTCGTTGGCGCGCTTCGACTCGATGTTATGCACGCAGACGCCGCCGCGAGCCTAGCCGTTACACTCGTGCAGCGATGCACTTGGTAAGGGTAAGGCTAGGAGGCGTGACGGGTTTTGTAACGAGCTAGTTGTTGTACATACGAGTATATGTTATATTCATGTGTTATTTGTGTTTCTGAGTGGCTCCTAAATTTCGACTAACACGATATAATATATTCGAATGCTTTTTGTAATTGAGATGTTGTAACGTCGCATGGTTTCGCATAATCATTTATGCAATTGTTGTGTTAAATGATGTCATGCGCTTGTGAAATTATTTTAACTACAATAAAGGCATCATTTTAATATGACAAGTACTTTCATTGCATTACATGCACATACATGAACTCTCCAGCAGTAGACGACACGATAACAACAAACACATGGTACAACATAGCATAAAACATTAGCAACATAGGCGAGATCAACCATACACCTCGTTGCCTACAAACCAAACGAGCCTCGTGGCACCCACATGGAGTATTCTTTGAGGTGGGCGCCTCGGACGTGGCTGGCCGTCGTTGTAGTGGCACGCACATATGCAGCTAGGGTTCGCGCAGCAACATCCAGGATCGTACGAGCTTCCTATGTTCACGACCTCCTCGTTGCCCCTCTCGCGTTGCATCTGCTGGCGGAGGTCGTTGATCTCCTCGTTGAGAGTCTCGATTCGCTCCTCCAACTCAAATATTCGCTCCCATAATGTAGTCACGTACATGACAACATGCCGTTCGTGAGGCGGGTCGATCCAGCGTGAGAAGTCGCACTTCGCCATCTGTGAGAAAGAACGGTTAACAAGGAGGATCCATAAGTAGTAATGAAAATTGAACTATTAGCAATTTCTACCCCTGAGTGTGGGCATCGGAAGAAACGTCGCCCGCCATCGACTGGGCCATCCAAGACCTGCACAACCGCGTCCGACATTGTGTGCGCATTTTCGCCATGCAGTTGAGCACGCCGGCTTGGTATCGGTGATCTTGTGAATCAAGTTCTCCTCCTTTCCAATGGGAGGTCTTCCTTCGGGGACCCAACTCCGACTGGACCCTCGACTTCCGACATGGTATGTTTCTGCACGACGGAGAAGGGGCTGGGGCTTCGTTCGATTTAAAGAGTTCTCTACGTAGGGGCCGGGGGACCAAGAAAATGACGCAGCTGACACGTGTTCACGACCTCCGGATAGTAACGGGGGCCCCTACTGTGCACGCGGATGGAAAAGGCCCGAGGAGGTGTCATCATGTCATTATGCAGTGTCAGCACAAGACTCGGCAGCTTTGTGCAGCGAGGGTGACGAGTGGCCTGCTTTACGCAGAGACAAGACGAGATGGGGCCGCTTTATTACGAGACTATAGTCTCGAAAAGCCTACATAGAGCCATTTATTGCTTTGGATGCCTTCATGACGCGCGGTGACACGTGGTCACGACCTCGGATAGTAACGGGGCCCCTCGTGCACGCGGATGGAAAAGGCCCGAGGAGGTGTCATCATGTCATTACGCAGTTGTCGGACAAAACTCGGCACTTTGTGCGGCGAGGGGAAGAGTGGCACGCTACGCGAGACAAGGCGAGATGGGGCCGTTTTTATTACGAGACTAGTCTCTGAAAAGCCTACATAGAGCCATTTATTGCTTCACTGGATGCCTTCATGACGCAGCTGTCACGTGTTCACGACCTCCGGATAGTAACGGGGGCCCCTACCGTCGTCCATGGACTATGCCTTCATGCCTCCATGGACTATGCCCACTGCACCAGATAACCTGCCTATATTAAGGCATCCTATGTCTTCCATACCACATCTCCTCCTCAAGACATCTCAATACTACTACACATCAATGTCTTCTCGGAGGTCCGACCCATTTGGAGTGCGGAGTGGCATGAGCGTCCGAAGTGCCATTGCGGCTTTGGACGATGTTGTGCGTGCCGACGGATCGAGTACAACGAGCCAAACACGGCCGTAGGTTCTTCAAGTGTCGGACACGGATGGCGACTTCGTGGTAACGGCGACAACTAAATCATTTGTTTTCGTTATCGTTTTCAACTTTATCCATGACATCTACCACGCCACACGAGGCTTGCACGTTCATCGAATGGGTGGATCGGGTGTCGCCGGCATGGCCAGTAACCGGCAGGCGGTGCGGTGGAAAACAAAGGACAATACTTTGTCAAGATGACTCGAGCTCGCGAGGTGGAGCAGCGGATGCGGCTTGAGCAAGAGCGCCGCGTGAGGGTGGACCAAATCCGTCTGAAGGGCAAGGAGGATGAGTTGCAAAGGAGGCGGGAGCAGTTAAGTCTACGTGAAGCAGCCATCAAGCGTCAGGAGGAAGAGCTTCAAGCTCGTGAGGCAGCTCTCAAGACCAAGAGTGACAGGAAGAAGGATGTAGCGGAGCCATCTTCAGGTCGCGACAAAAAGGGGAAACAACCACGCTACACCCAGTAGACAAAATGTAATAGACCCAGCAAGTTATTTTCCTAAGGCATGCATGTTAGGACTAGTGGTGGAATTCGAACATTACGATCTGAGTTCCATGGCAAAACAAAGATGCTCAACAGAATGGCGCTAATGAAGTATCGATTCACTGCAGTAAACCTTTTCGTCCGCAAGGCCTTGAATCTTGCGGAAGCTAAACGTCTTCACGGGATGTCAATCAAATATGTGTTTTTATAAGTTTAAAATCTCAATGCATTAGATCATTGAGACTGTAGCAAGAAACCAAAATCTTGAATGTGTATACAAAAATTAGTTCACGTGCGTCCGAACCATCCAAAGATCCCAAGGGGATTTTTGCCCTTTAGGTTTCAGCAACTCGGCGCCAACACCCACGGCGCCGAGGTCGGGCGCCACGACACACGGCGCCGAGGTCGGCGCCACGACCACGGCGCCGAGGTCGGCGCCACGACCACGGCGCCGAGGTGGTGCCACCACGGCGCCACGCAGCCGCGCACGCCGGGCGGTGCGCGACCTCGGCGCCATGGACCACGGCGCCGAGACGTTTTATCTCGGCGCCGTGTCCCACGGCGCCGATCTTTGGGTCCAAAAACGGAATTAAAACTGTCAGGGGTCTAAATGTGAATATTTTTCGAAAAAAGGGCTAAAATAGAAAAATTTCGGGACATCCTACCACTCGATTGAGCCTTTTTTTCTTCAAATTTAAAACGAAGATTATTGCTGCATAGCATCCTAATGCACAAGCCCTGAATCGGTCGGCTGAGTCGGTCGGCGGCGTCGGCAGCGCCTCCGCCGCCGGAGCCGGACGTCTCCTCCTCCTAAGAGTACAGCCTGGCTTTCTTACGGGGCATTTCGTCGAACAGACAGCCTGCAGTTCGGCCAAGAATTTGCTAGCGGGCGGCGGGTAGGGCTGGGGGACGGCCGGTGACAAGCGTAACGAGTGAGTTATGTTGGCCGGCGTCGCTGGCGCCGTCGGCCACTGGGGTGGCGGGGTAGAGCGACGGGTGGCGAAGGTAGAAACGAAGGGCGAGCAACGCAGGTGGGAATTACACCGGAAGGGTGGACCAGTGCCTGTTGTACGGTGGGCTCTTAGAATTGTATCTATGGTGAAGTTGTACAGCTATAACTTCATCGCATCATTTTAAGGTGGTTTCTGAATAATAAGTTTTACTCATGAATTAGCTTGTCCTGTACTATATTTTCATGTAGATGTCATTCTAGCATTTAGACAACTTTGATACATACAAGGTCATTGAATTTTATAATTACACATTTATATGTTATATTTTAAAAAAGCACATGGAAATGTTTTAATGAAAAGTCCATTGAAACCATCTTCATGTAAATATTTTATATATACATTAATGACCACAGTTATATCAGTGTGGTGGAGCCCAAGAGGCCGACAAGTCATTGTCGTAATTTCATGCATTGTTCACCTTGTTTTTTTTATGCACAGCAAAACTTGCATGATACTCACATATATCGGATATGTTTTCTGATGCATTATTTCACAGTTGTGTGTGACGAGCTGGTGAAGATCATTCAGTCCACACACACAGGTATATTGTGTTCAATAACATAGCTTTCTATCCTGTAATCTTTGGTGCGATGAATGACTGTCCAATGCATGTGCACACCTCTATCTTCAAACAGGGTCAGTAGTTGCCATTACTGCTTCGATGTCTTCGCATCACATTGATTCGTACGGACCCAACGTGGCAACTTTGCAGACCGACGTGACCCAACGTGGTAGCTTTGTAGACTGATGTGACCCAATAAGGCAGCCTTACAAACCAACATGACCCAACGAGGCAGCTTTGTGCAGCGACGTGACCTAACAAAGCAGCTTTACGTAGCGACATGATGCAACGCTGCAACAAGATTCCTCCTCAGGGCTGCTGCCTCGCAGACATGAATTTGCATCAACCCAGTTGGACTTCTGTCGTGTTTGCCATGCCGGTTCGGTGTATAAGTACTACCCCTTCTGTGATGGCTTTTCATCCAACAAGAGTACCACGTTTAGATGGAGAAGCAATGAGAGAAGATCAGCCCACTAGCAAAAGCTACTGCAGCCCGCGATGAGCAAAGCACTCGTGCCAGGAGGCCACCTCCCCGCAACTACGCCCCTTGTAGCTCCATCCCCTACCACGACATTCCTACCAAGCATTCTCCGTAAGACCCGTCCGAGGGGAGACGTCGCTCCTTTGTTTGTGTGGAGACACAAGCAAGTTCTTCAAGTTTAAACAGTGAATGAGCCTAGGCATGTGTTACTGGGATTGTCTTAACTACGCCTGGGACTACCTCGACCGATGTTGGGACACGGGGCAATACCGCCAGCCGGTAAGGATCGGTTACAATATATTTCCCTTGAATTTCTCCTTGAAAGCAAGCACTAACTACCTCTCTAATCTACCGGTAGTCTCCGGATCCGCTATGCGTGTTCTGCAAATGGATCGGCCAATAAATCTACCCGCACGATGAGTGGCGTATCACCTATGAGGAGTGGGATGTCGAGACGGACTGTGAGAGGAGGGAGGAGCGGTGGTGCAATGAAGAGCATAGAGAGCATATCCGGCGGAAGACACAAGCTCATCTAGAGGTGTGCAGACGTAGAGAGCGCGAGGCTCGTAGGACGAGTGCAAGAGAAAGCGCGAAAGGACAGCTAAGGCCAGGGCGGCCGGCGAGGGCTACAACGCTGAACTTGGAAGGAAGAGCAAATGACCCTGGTCCATGCAGTAGATCAGGCAATTACATAGTAGCCCCTAATTGTACTCGTCATATTTTTCCTTTCTCCTAAAGGCATGTGTTCGTACATGGTCTGAATGCTTATGTCACTCTGTAGTAGTGAGGTTAACAAAACTTAAAAAATTCATATATGAAAGATTTATGTAACGCACAAAGTAATAGTTTTGTGGTTGTCCATTCCTTGTGTAATTGAAAAAAAGTTAACTATGAAATCCTAACTCAAACGCTGCCCGAAACGACGGGACGACATAAGTACGGAGAAGGGAGTCCACATGGTGGCCTAGTCTCTTAAGAGTGTCTCTCACCTAAAGTAGTCATGTCATACTACATTTCACACATTCCAAATCACATGAAATCATGAAACCCTAATTTCAAAAACCTGAAATCATATTTTCCGAGACCTAAACCTTTGATTTTTGAGACAATTTCAAACATGTAAAACTCTAGCAAAATTACACAATCAAGTCCATTGTGCAAGGATCCAAAAAAATCGTGATTTTTGGAACTCATTTGCTACATTAGAAAATACCTACAAATAGTCTACTTCAATGAATTCTTAAGTGAAATTCATGATGGATAAAATTATGAAAAAATTACACAATCAATTACGCTGCATCAGAGGCTCCACGTAAAATTTTGTAATTTTTGAAGCTCTTTTGCTATATCTAAAAAATTGAATAAACAGTGCACCTAAATAAAATCCCTAATTACAATTATATTAGTCCTAATTACCCTAACTAAATGGCACCATGCGGCAGAGGGCACGTGTCGCCACCCGGGGCTACCACGCGGTGGCCATGTGGTGGATGCGTTATTTTTGCAAATACCCTATAACAACTGCCATTTTTATAAATACGGATCCGAAAAACACCTAAACAGCCAAAAACTCGGATACGCACCACATTCACGCACACATACGTGTACGTCCACTAAACACGCTATAAATTTGTCCGCTAAACATGCTAGAAATTTTTATGGAGGCTTCATGGCCTCACAAAAAGTATGCTATTTAGAAATTGTAGGAGCAGGATTGAAGCAAGTAGGGCGTGTGGTCCACTAAAATTCGCTCTGTGCAACCTGTTTTTTTAGCACATCAACATGTACAGACTTTCAATCCGGAATTCTATGTTCATGTCTGCTTCAAGTCGATCGAATCATTGTTGTCCAAATTAGAACGAAGGTTATCATTGTACTATAACATCTAGATTTGCAAGGCATTAAAATCCCCTCCTGTTTCCGGTAAAAAAAGCTGCATATAATTTTTTTTATCAAAATTAACAATCTCGGAATCTCACCGCAACAAACAATGCTGGTCGTCCTGGCAACCACAGGATTCAACATATACATGACTGAAACATAGGACAACGCATCTCAGCTGCAACGCATTGAAACATTCAAGCGAAGAGCATTTGTACTTGTTCAATGACGAAAGCAAAGTTAACTACAGCCTACAGATACTACTACTCGTAAGTCTTAACTCATTTCACAAGAGAATAGCATTCCAACATTTGGATAGCCATACATAGTTCCAAGTTACCCAAAAAAGGCACATCAAAAGATCTGTCACAGCTTTCAAAGCACAATCAGTAGTACATGGCGAAAACCATGGTTTCTTGCCTATCAGATCCTTGCTAACTACATAAGCGATGATTGCAATCATCAGGTAGGATTTAATATCAAAAAAGTAAAAAACAAATGAAAGCTAGATAGCTGGATGTTACATCTCCCAGACCTCCAGTTCGTGCCTGGCAAGATCTCTCATCAGCTTCTTGCCACGGAGAGCTGGTAGAAATATCAGAAAGTGGATGAGTATATAGATATTGCGACCACGCACAAAAGAACAAATTTAAGTTAACAGTACAGTTTTTTTTCAATTCAACAGATGTGCTGGTAAATTTTGCCCAGATATACGTCTATAACATTTTCCCTATCTTTATAAAACAGCTTGTCCTCGAGCTGGAACAATAGGTAGTGTTCTTTGAATATGTCAACACACTCCCAAGTAGCCTCGGTAGGAGACGACCCCAACCATTGTACCAACACTTCCCAAACTCCTCAGTTAAGGTGCGGGAACAATACTGGCGAGAGAAGGAACCACACGGCCATGAACAAAATTAGGAAGAACTGCCAGGTCGGAAGAAGGGGTACCTTCAAATCGTTTAAGAAGGGCCACGTGAAACACGTCATGAATGCATGCGTAGGCTGGAAGCTTGAGACGATAAGCAACAGACCCAACTCGTTCGATCACCTGAAACGGCCCATAAAAACGAGGAGACAACTTCGAGGAAGACCCATATTCGATGGCAGCAGCCGAGCGATGGTGCAGGCGCAGCCATACCCTCTCACCAACGTCATAAATGATGTCGCTGCGTTTCTTGTCATGATGATGTTGTTTCATGGAAGACTGAGCTAAGGGCAGTCCCTATGGTAGAAATCATGTGCGAAATCCAAGATAGCCACATCAGCAAAAATCTGAGTATAGAAACTGACTCACACAATGGGAGTTTCTTCGTGCAATAAATAGTGGAAACCACCAGTTTCTTCCCAATGGTAAAATTGCAGTTTCTTCCCAGTGGAAACCGCGCGAGCAGGCATGTTGGGAGCGGTGCGAGCGCGCATGGAAACCACCAGTTTCTTCCCAATGGTAAAATTCCAGTTTCTTCGTGCATCGATTCAAGAGTAGAGGTGGTTTCCCTGAGAAGAAACGGTTTCTACTCTTTTTCTTCTCTTTCTTCATTAATTGAGTTGCCATGTCATCGTTTTGCCTACGTGGCAGGTCATTTAAGGAAGATAGAAACTGGTCATTAATTGCCATTGGGACTGCCCTAACAGTAAACGTTCGTGGATTTCTTTCAAAAATTCTTCTCTATCCTTGAGCTAACGATCTACAGCAGCCACCTGGAGGATCACGGCTATAAACCACACGGAACGGCAGAGTCTTTAAAGCCATCTGGAACAAAGAATAATAGCAATATTCCGCACATGGAAACCATTGCAGCCACTATTTTGGTCGATCGCCAGAAAGACAATGAAGATACATCACAATGATACGATTGACGACCTCGTTTTGATCATCACTGTGTGGATGAAACGCCGAACTGAGTTGCAGTTTAACAACCGTGAGGCGAAACAAATCTGACCAAAAATTGCTGGTAAACACCATATCACAATCACTAACAATGGAAGATGGAATGTCGTACAGACGAACTATGTCATTGAAAAAAGCATGAGCAACCGAGCTAACGGTGTAGGGATGGCCCAAAGCAATAAAATGAGCATATTTAGATAATCGATCAACCACAGAAAGAATAATTGATTTATCGCCAATTTTGGGAAGACCTTCGATGAAGTCCATAAAAATATCTTGCCAAACCACACTAGGAACTTCCAATGGCTGCAATAAACCCGTTGGATGAAGATGCTCTGTTTTATTTCATTGATAAATAGCACAACGTTTGACAAATTCACGCACAATTTTGTTAGACAATTTTGTTAGCATGAGGATGATAAAACGTTGCGCGTAATCAGTGAAGGGTCTTTTAAACCCCTTCATGACCCTGGTCATGCGCAGCAGCAAGGACCTATGACTAGAGGGACGAATCCATTAGGATCAAAACACGACCCTCATACAGCAACAACCCATCCACCAACATCCAAGTAGCCTCGGCAATGCCAGCATGGACCTTGTCACACAATTCTTGCAGATCTGTATCCTTGGAGACTTCCTCCCGAATTGAATCGAACAGAGTGAAGGTGGGAGATGATATTGCTGAAAGAGTGACTGTAGATTCTTCATGCCGGGAGAGTGCATCTGCTGTTGCATTCTGGCGCCCCGGCCAGAATTCAACTTGGAAGTTATATCCAAAAAATTTATTGACCCATGTATGTTGTGGTATGGTAGTAAGGCGCTGGTTGAGAATATATTTCAAACTATAGTGATATGTACACATGGTAAATGTATGCACCCAAAGGTATGACCACCAGTGATGGACTGCCTTGACAAGCCCGATTAACTCGTGTTCATAAGCGGCCAGTTTAAGATGGTGCGGGACTACGGAGCAGCTAAAGAATGCAATAGGCCCTCCTCCTTGATGTAACACAACACCAAATCCGGAACCAAAAGCATTGCAGTCGCTGGCCGATCCCTGCATGGGGCGGCGCGGTCGCTGGTGCTACGATTCCCAGGTGCTAGCTTTTCTTTCTCCGATTTACTCTCTATTTTAGCACCTTGCTCTTATGCTTCCTCTATTTACTCTACTCTACCACACCCGGGTGGGTAGCCTTAGGGTTTTAGTGGCGACACTGGAGATTTTGGGGGGTTCTCGCCTCCGAGGCCGTCCCAACTCGAGGGCGCACTAAAACCTTGGGGTGGCCGCCGGTCGTTTCAGTAGCAACCAGTTGGGTTAGGTGGCTTCCTCCCCTCCTTGCTCAACTGGTTGAGCCGGGGAGAATAGAGCCAATGGAATGTGGATTTGATTCGGATGGACTCCCAAAAAGGAAAAAGAATGAAAAGGGGAAATGGAGGCCTACTTGGTTGTCGGGCTGCAAATAGAAGAGTGGAGTTGAGGGGGACCATAGGGTGGCTTTCACGTGGTCGTGATCGGGGACGAAGATGCGGCTTGCGGAACTTGTCGGGGTTGGAGTCCCACCTGGTGGTGGTCCACTTTGGCGCTCCTCTTGCGCCTTGGTCCCCGCTGGTCCATGATGGTTCTCACGGTGGTTGTCTCCTCTTCTTCGTAGCTTTCTCCCTCTGGTTGGCGATGCTAAGGCAAAAGCTGGTTGGCAAGAGCTTTTGGGGTGTTCTGGCTGTGCTTGGGGTCTTTGTGGCTGCTTGCCCTTAGGGGTTGAATGTGAAGGTAGGGGCAGTGAGGCTATCTGGTGTCTCATGACTTCTGGGGGAGGTGGTTTCTGTCACCTCTCTCCTCCTGGCTGGTTGCAGCTGGCTACTTGGTCTTATCCTTCTTTGAGTTTGGTTCTCCTGTGGCGAAGGACCGAAGGTCCCATGGGTAAACTGGGCACTGTTGCTCTGGGCTGGTTGGAAAGAATTGTGGGTTTTTGTGGGCTTTAGGCTGAAATGAATTGAATGATTGTGGGATGTGGCTGAAATGAATTGCACAGTTTGCAGGCTTTAGGCTGAGGTAAGTTCGAAAGGATTTTGTGGGCTTTGTACTTTTAAATTGCTGAATGATGAAGCCACTAGGTGAGAGGCGCTGACCGGCTCAGGATGGTCTGGGAACCTCTGAGAACCCTTACTTTGGCCCTAGCAGCCCAAGGGTACTGACGGCAATATTATTTATTTTACTTTATTCTCCCTTGGATTGCTAGTTACATAGCTTTCTAGTTACTAAAAAGGGCTAAGGTTTGGTTTCATACTAACGGCCTAATTGCAAGGACAACAATGAGAAGACAAGCCCTTGCTTCCCCCAAGCCGAAGACCTAGAAGCTAAATCATTTCTCTTCCTCCTTTTTGTACCACTCTTTTGTAAAAGAAGTTGTAACTATTATTGACAGGAAAATTCCAAAGATGTACTTCAATTCTGTAATTATAAGGTGTAACAGAGTTTAATAAAATATTTATTTACTGCTAATTACTTTGCTTAACTAGAGATTAGGGTTAGGGTTCTTTCAATTAGCACCTTTTATTTAATCCATTTTTCTTTTCTGGTACGAAGTTGTGTATATGGAAGATCGGTACCCATGGTTGTCACAGCGTACTTGGTGACCACGGTACCTGAGAGACGCTAGGACACCATGGCATCTAGGCGGGCGCCATGGTGTCCTCAAGGCGAGATAAGATGAGCTAAAGGGGTTGACTAAAAGCAAATTAGAGAGGTCAATGACAGTTGCATACCTTGATGATCCAGCCCTTCTTTTGCTCTTTTCCTATCACTGCTCCATAAAGCACAAATATTCACAAATCAAATCAGAGGGCATAGCAAAGAGGCATGCAATGCAACAG
This sequence comes from Melocanna baccifera, assembly GCA_036346265.1. NCBI lineage: Eukaryota > Viridiplantae > Streptophyta > Magnoliopsida > Poales > Poaceae > Melocanna > Melocanna baccifera. Next base: position 20,689,218 of record CM070698.1, read on the forward strand.
AGAAGCACGCAACAGATTGGGAATTAATAGAGCAGAGAGGAGTACACCTACAGATCTCAACAATGGAGAACCTAGAGGGAGGGAGCTTGGAGGCAGTGGAGACTAAAGGGACCTTGCCAGTAGCTTGCCTTAGCTGAGGAAGAAAGAAGAATGAAGGATGAGTACATCGGGAGCAGAGGAAAAGGAACAAAGCAAAAGGAAGTAGAGGTAGAGGAAGAAGAAGACCTGGAGCCAAAGGGAGTGGAGAAGGGAGGGAAGCTCGCCGACGGCCGACACATGAGGGGTGACGGCTAGGGTTCCATCTGATCACCCCTCTCTCTCTCTCTCATTTCCAACCAAAGTGGTACTTCGGTTCCTGCCTCGCCCCCTGCAGCGCCACTTAGTCTCGCCCACTCCTGCCCAGACCCACCCCTACCAGCTGGCCAAGTGTCGGGACCCGGAACAACAACTCCAAGTCCCTCTGTGTAAATCGCACTATCCCAGGAAAAGCTAGTGCACACAGTAACAACAGTAATGTATATCATGCAAAAATCACCTCTGAATATTATTTAAACGACAAAATACGGCCTTAATGCCAAGTCTTACAATAAAAGGGGCACAAGGCCAACGAAAAAGAAAAAAAACAGCGGAAAGCAAATAAAGGTAGCAGAACAGCCCATCCAGCCTCCCACAGGCGAATGACTGTAAGACGCGTCCTACTCGCTGAAGTAGTCCTCACCGTCGTGAGTCGCCTCAAGTCGACAACAGATTAAGCAAGGTGAGTACGAGAGTACTCCCAAGGTAAGCAAGCAAATGCTTACGCAAGTCACACCAGGAATTATAACAGAGTTGATGCATGCATAACGGATTTCAAAGGAAGGCTCAATAGGGCAAATGTGCGGAAAGCAATACTTGAATTTAAATACAATAATGTAAGTACGAAAAGCTGAACTTTTAATACAGTATGAAACATTGTTCTTAACAAGTAATAACGTTAGTGTAGGCTCCGACCCACACTAACCTATCCACGGGAATCCACCCGGACCACAACCGAGACCATCATTTGTTTGCTCAAAAACCATGTTTTATAAAATTCAAATCTAATCTGTGACGATTTTACTCAGCATGTCCATGACCGTGGACACGGCTATCTAGATAGGTTTTTAACTCTGCAGAGGTGTACAACTTTACCCACAAGACATTCCCTCTCACTTGAGCCACGCGATCAACACACTGCCTTAGGTGTGCGGCGGAGAGTTCATGACAAGGTTGTTCCGATGATCCATAGCCAAAAGTAATCACGCCGCCACTAAGGTTTCACCACAACTCGAATCCACGAGTTGAAGCCCCCTCTGGTGCCATGTGAGACTTCCCATTGCCTACGCCGCGCTCACATTCAGCCTATAGCGAGACTATAATTGGAACTTCACAAATTACTTAGCCAGATCCGTCCCATACCGGACTTGTGGTAGTACGAAGTGACTTTGTAAAATGAATCACAGAAACGGTCCTTATGTTGGTTTAGGCCCAACCACATTCCCCTGTACACGACAATCAACCAGGTGTCACCAAACACGAGGCATGCCGGCACCCACCACCTAACCATTAGTCTAAGTCCAAATCATAAGTTTTTATTTTCATTTTTAAACAATTTTCATAAGCCATCCTTGACTCACCGAAGTCAAGATATCAATTTTCAAAGTCTGTCATTTCATGTGAAAGATTGATCCCACCTAAAATTATACTAAGCCAGGCTAAGCATTTCTATAAAATTTTCTAGTCAATACTATGGTACTAACTAGTTTTCAGCTAGGGTGACAAGGTATAGGAATTCGAGATTCAAATTGGGCTATAATCAAAGGATTATGGGTATAACTAACTTTAAAACAAATTTGAATTATATTTGAGTAAAGATACGCATGCATATACAGTAAAACAATATAAATACATTTGAAATATTAGGTTCAACATGGTCAAAGGTGTAACTTGCCTTGATCGAAGTCTTGCGGGGAATCGTCGAACTCAACGTCTCCGGAATCGTCGAAATCTAACGTAAAGAGCCAATTCAAAGAAAATTTAAAAACAGAATTCACATGAAATCCAAATAACTTCCAAGAATTATAAAATAAACTAGGGGACAGAATCTTGAATTTTGGATGTGGATTGACAATTTTTGGAAAGGGATTGAGGATTTTAAAGGAATTGAAATTTTTAATTTAAAATTTAAATCTTGGGATTACAAAATATATCTAAACAAAATTTAAATAAATTTCAAATTTTCAAAATAATGCCAGGACTGGATAGATTATGATTTTAGAAAAATTTAGAAATTTGAATGGGTCAATTTGGAGTTAAAATGCAAAAGTTATAGCCTTCCAAAGTTTTAATTCAAATTAAAAGAAAAAGGGGTATTTTCTGGATAATTTTTAAACCGAAAAGGATTTATGACGTCAGCACGAATTATTTTTCTAAAGAAAAATACATATTATGACGTCAGCCCTAGGATTAATTTATTCGAGGAGAGGCTAACAGGTGGGGCCCGGATGTCGTGGACTGAGTCCATGGACCCGAGAGAGGGTGAGGTGGCACGCGGGTGAGCGGCGCGCGGTGTGGTGCTGACGTGGCTTCCACGTGGCTGCCGCGTGGCACCATGTGGTTGCGACGTGGCTGCCACGTCACGGCTTTATGCCGACGTGGCTGCGTGCACGTGAGGTGGCGAGGGGGCGTGCGGGTGGCCCGACGGGCTGACGTGGCCCGACCGGTGGCGGCGGCGCTCGGGGCCTGATGGTCGCCGGAGCTCCGATGAGCGGCGGCACCGGCCGAGGGTATCAAAATGAAGAGGGGAACGCGGGGAGTGCAATGGTACCGCATGATCCCGAGGTGGCGGAGAGGGAATCGGCGGAGAGGGGCAGCGGTCGGAGAAGGCCTCACGGCGGCGGAGGAGCTCCGGTGGTGCACGTGCCCGGGGAGGTGGTCGTCGAGGACCGCCGGGGCACAAGCAGTGTCGGAGAGGTGCTGGCGGGGTGCGGGGGAGCTCGAGGCGGCGGCGATTGCTCGCCGGAGCTGCTGGAGCTGGCGGAGGGAAATCGGGCGCAGAGGGAGCTCCGAGGCTCGGGGGCTTCGATTGAGAGGTGAGGGAGGGGCGGTGTGGTTAGTGGGTGCTCGGGGAGGGCTTATATAGGCCGGAGGAGGGTGGTAACGGGCGCGTGAAGCTCGCGGAGTGCAACAAAGCGGGAAGAGTTAACGCGACGGCGAGAGGCGTAATGCGCGACTTCATGCGAAACGGACGTGGTGCATGCGGGAGTAATTTGGCACCGGCGCGAAGGCGAGAGGATGGAAACCGGCTTTCAAAGCCGGTTTGGCGCTAATGGCGGCGGGATGGCGCGAGGAAGAAGGAGGTGGCGGGACGGCGGCCGGCAGTGGGACCCGCACGCCAACGAGAGAAAAGCGGGAAAGAAATCGGGCGGTGGATGGATTGGTGACGCGTGGCGTGAGGAGGAGATCGGGCCGTCGGGTCTGCGCGAAGGGTAAGTGAGGAGGTGCGGTGAGATCCCATCCGGCAAGGAGACTTGATCCGAGCCGTTGGGGTTTCGGGCGGAGGGTTAAGTTGCTACGGACGGGCGGGATGAGATCCGAAAATGGCGAATGGTCCCGATCGCTCCACGTGGCGGCAGGAGCAGAGGGGGAGGCGGCCGAAACGGTAAGTTGGTGCGGGCGGCTGCGATCAAGTCGGGCGAAGGAGGGAATGGTCCGATGCTTGCCACGTGTCGACCCGAGGATAGGGGAAGGCAGGGTCGAACTGGTAAGTGAAGATGGGTGGCCGAGATTAGATCCGCGGGGTGGGGTGGCTCAGATGGTCGACACACGTCCTACGAGGAGGATTTAGGTTTTATTTTCTTTTTGATTTTCCAGAAATGACTAGGAGGCTTTAAAATGATCAGAAAAATACCAAATAAATTTTGAAAATTTCAGAAAAATTCAGAGAACCTTCTGGGACTAATTGGGACTTAATAAAAATATTTTTCACCTCAAATTGATATTTATATTTTGCAAAAGCACAATTTGGTTTTAAAAGGGTAGTTTTAAATCTTTATAAAATCCTGAAAATTAATGTAATTTCATATTTGACTTTAGGAAGCTGAATTACTTTTGTTTTAACTTTCAGTAATGCAATAAATTCATTTTTGGCTTTTATAAATTAATGTTTTTAATTTTTCTCAAATCAGGACTTTGTAATAAACTCCAGGAAAATTTTAATAAATTTCAGAAATGGTTTTCATAAAGGAGTAAAAATTTTGGGATGTTACACCAAGGCGCCTGCATAGCCGCTCGTCGTGGATGCTGCAAAATCCTAAGCGCCCGCCTACTTGGACAAGGCGAGGCGAGCCTCCACGGTGTCCCCCTTAGACCGCCAGGGTGCCAAGGTGGCGCCTTGGTGATGACGTGACAACCATGTTGGTACCAAGTCTCAAGATAAGTAATAGTTAATTCTATATTAGTACATATAAATATTAATTACTTGAAATGATACACTATTGCAACAATAAAAAAAATGACAAACAATCATAAAGATCAGAAAAAAAAATGAGCAAAATGTAGCCAATGTGCTCATTCGACACCCTGCATTGTTGTAAGGAACAAAGGATTTCTTTGGGAAAATAAGAAAAAAGCTGTTCTGTAAAAAAAATCTTGCTATATATCAAGGAAAATAAAAAAACATACTGAAAGATTGAGATATCAAAAAAAGATGGTGTCATGGTGATAACTGTATCTCTCCAGCATCGGTTAACAGCTCCAAACTTCTAGCATTTGAAAGGCTGTGAAGAACATTGTGGCCACCTAAAATTTTACTATCATTGCATCCATAGTTTTCACCGAAGTCACTGTAGTTACCATCTTTACTGGAATTATGCCCGTCACCATGGCAAACATACTTCTCATCATCACAGTCATTGCAGTCATTTCCATAGGTATTGTTATCGCTCTCGATATCACTACCATAACCACCCTTGTAACCACCAAGCCCGTATCTTTTCTGAGGGGAACCAAGTTTACTCCTATCATTATTGCCGTTGTCATCAGTGGTTTCATCAAAATCATCAACATCACTGAGCTGTTCAAAACCATCACGCAAGAAAGAGCAATCAAGTATGATGGTGCCTGTGACCAGTGACCCCAAGTTCTTAAACGATGAAACTCGGATGTAAGGTGTGATGATGCGCAGACGTACAGCGTTCAGAGCAGCAATGGAGAAGTCCACATTGATCTTCCGTTTGACCATGGTTAAAGTCTTCAAAGAGGCAGACGAGATCTCATGGCCCATCACCAAGCAATCCTTAAGATCCAGTTCTTCCAAAGACGTGCACCTAGAAGAAAGCTGCCTGAGGATCTTGTCATCAAGCTCGACATACGACATCTTCAAGATCTTGAGGTGGCGAGAGACGAAGGCCCTGTGCTCCAACACCGCATTGTCGTTCCAATGTCCAGTAAGATGAATAACTCGAGCATTGCGCTTGATAGCAGTCTTGATCCACGTGTTGGCATCGTCATTGTTAAAGGAGTCCGAGTAATCTTCCGTGTCGCTCGATTGCAGATGGTGTGTCCACCGGCGCTGATACCTAGCGGAAGAGGAAGAGGCAGTATATGAAATCGCGGAGCCCCCCGGCGGCTCGCTGTTGCGGCGGAAGTACCGGGTGCGGAGGTCGACGCAGGGCGCGGATGCCCAGTGGTGGCGCCGCCGCCGCGAGAGCATGCAGGTGCGTACCACCTCCCACGCCTTCAGGAACGACATGACGTGGTGCAGGAGCGCATCAGGGAGGGCGCTGAGACGGTTGGCGGCGGCGCCTCCGCCGCCGCAGGACCCGGACGCCTCGCCCGCGCGGCGGCGAGGCACCCAGCGCTTGGCGGTTGTCCGGCGCATTTCGTCGAACAGATGGCCTGCACTGACACCCGGCGCGGTCTTGCCAATATTTTGCAAGAAAATCTAGGGAGAAATCTGCATATGGCATTATGGATGGAAGGGGAATCGGAGGGAGGAACGGATCGAATTTACAGAAAGATTTGTCGAAATGGTGGCGAGTTCTTGCCGCTTAGAAAGTTCAGAAACGATCAAGAAGATGGAGGCAATCGCTCCAGGTCATCTTGGGAGTTCCGCTGCCCTCGGGCCACCAAAATATCATGTTTTTTTTTTTTGAGATGAAACCTAATCATCATCGTGAATGTATTCAATGTTCCCCGCGTTCCCAGCAGTTTGCAGCTTGGGCTTGTAGTGCCATGCATGGACCCAATATTATATTATATACCTTTTATGGACTTGCTAAGCTGCGTGTACTTGATTTCTTCTTGCGAGCATCATCGCAGGGGTTAGGAGGTGATTGCAATAACGATAGTTTTTATCTTTTGTTGAAAAAATATTGTAGTTGGTTGAAAAAACACTGTAGTTGAATTGGTTTATTAAGTATAATTAAATTTTAAAAAATTTAAAAATAAAAACGTTGTACTAAATTAGAGCGAACGATGCTAAGGAATATGAGAAAAAAACAAAACGAAAAAAAATTCACTGTATTAAGTACTGTAGCTACAGTACCTGCTGCAGTGTTTTTTCCACTGCCGCCTATCACTGGCGTTCGTAACAAGCGGGGCCTTAGATCATCGCCAGCCTGCAAGAGGGCCACAATTTCCAAGAATATGGATTTGTACCATGGAACGGAGGGAGTATGTTTTCTATGCAAGGTGAGGGAGTGGCAGAAGACGTGTTTTTTTCTGTAATTTATAGTTTTTGGTTTATAATTTTTGAATTTTAGTTATTTGTAAGAGAGTACGAAGAGAGAAATAGTTATATACTATTTTGATCGATATAATTAAAATTAGTATAATATCTACTACAATTAATTTATAGATCTCGTCTCTACAAGATACGGACGAACTTAAAGATCTGGGGGCTGTGAACTCAAAACAGAAATGAAGCTCACGTACTCCGGCAACGGGTACCCGCGGTGATGCTTTCCGGAGAGCTCAAATCACCCTTGCCCCGCGTCCGACAGCATAAGAGATCCACGTGTCGGCGTCGCCGTCATGGCTCCAGAACAGCCGGAGCGTGTCCAGCGGCGCGCCCACGCGCCGCTTCAGCAGCAGGTTCTTGATGAACTCGTGGAGCGGGCATCGCAAGCGCACGGATGGCGGATGTCGAGGCAGGCGCGGTGGCCCACAGGTCGCGCCACCGCGTCGAGCGCATGCTCGTGCGCGCCGCCTCCCAAGCCTTCAAGAACGACAAGATTCGGTAGCGCAAGCTGCCCGGGAGGTCGCTGATGCGGGCGGGGACCGCCGCCGCCGGCCGCCCCCGCGGCTCCCTGGCGCATTTCGTCGAACGGGTTGCCTGCATGGACACGGAGAGACGACCCGAGTGTAAAGTTATACAGAGAGGAGAAGAGAGTTTGCAATCCCACACACACAATCCAGGCGTGAGTGTGTTGTATTTATATTCATTAGATAGATTACAGCGTATACGTCCGATCCTACAATCATGCGTTAGTTCTTTGAAAACCGCAATACGTGAACTACTACTATCCTCAAGACTCGGACTAATAGAGGAGTAATCGCATCCTCAAGCACGGACTCGAAGGAAGGTTAATCAAGAATAGCAACAGATATTGTTTTCTGATCCCCTCAATCTCAACTCGTCGATTGAGATTGTGTTGAGTGCTATTAGTTGTTTTTGACACGTGCTTTGTAAATACATCAGCTACTTGATCTTGACTCGGAATGAATCTGATCTCCAGTGCTTTGAGGGCAACTCTCTCCCGAACAAAGTGGTAATCCACCTCGATATGCTTGGTTCTAGCATGGAACACAGGGTTCACAGAGAGATAAGTTGCTCCTAAATTGTCACACCATAAGCATGGTGGCCTTGACTGGAAGATCCCAAGTTCTCCAAGAAGAGATTGAACCCAAATAATCTCAGCTGTGGCATTGGCGAGTGCTTTATACTCAGCTTCAGTACTCGACCTTGAGACCGTAGTCTGTTTTCTGGAGCTCCAGGATATAAGATTTGTTCCGAAGAATACTGCGAACCCACTTGTCGATCTTCTGTCATCCGGGCACCCAGCCCAATCACTGTCAGAGAACGCACTTACTAACTCAGAGTTGGACTTGTTAATTGACAAACCAAAAACAGCCGTGCCCTTGAGAAATCTCATGATTCTCTTCACTGCTGTCAGGTGCTGTGTTGTGGGTGAATGCAGAAATTGGCAAACCCGATTTACAGAGAAGGAAATGTCAGGCCTGGTTAGGGTAAGATACTGTAGAGCTCCAACCATACTTCTGTACTTGGTGGCATCTTCAGGAGACAAAAGCTCACCTTCGATTTTGGGCGACTTCTCAGAATGACCATTGGTGTATTGGCGATTTGCACTTTTCCATATGCATTTTCTTCATTGAGATCGTAGTGTACTTGGGTGTGTGAGAATAATACCTGTAGCAGTCTTCTTCACCTCAATGCCCAAGAAGTAGTGCAAGTCACCTAAGTCTTTCATGGAAAATTCAGCTTGTAACTTATGGAGTAACTGATGCACTACTTGATCAGAGGACCCAGTGATTATAATATCGTCGACATAAACAAGCATGAATACCTTTACACCTTGATGATTATAAATAAAAAGAGAGGTGTCAGCTCGAGAAGGCATGAACCCCAACTCACATAACTTGGAGCTAAGTCTTGAGTGCCAGGCTCTAGGTGCTTGTTTGAGGCCGTATAAGGCTTTGTCGAGTTTACAAACCAGATGTGGTTGCTTGAGGTCCTCAAACCCAGGTGGCTGTTTCATAAAAACTTCCTCTTCAAGAACGCCGTGAAGGAACGCATTCTGTACATCTAGCTGCCTCAGTTTCCACCCCTTTGAAACAGCCAGAGACAAGACAAGTCGTATGGTTGCTGACTTAACAACGGGACTGAATGTATCGTCGTAGTCAATGCCATACCGCTGCTTGAACCCTTTTGCTACCAAACGGGCTTTGTGCCGATCAATGGAACCATCAGCTCTCCGTTTAAGCTTGAATACCCACTTGCAATCAATCAAGTTCATTCCCTGTTGTGGCTGCACAAGATGCCAGGTTTTATTCTTCATCAATGCTGAATATTCACTTTGCATTGCTTGTCGCCAATTTTCATCTTCTAGTGCTTCCAGATGGCTTGTTGGCTCAGCGATTGCTGCCCCTGCATACCTAACAGTGCCATCAGTGAATTCTTTAATCTTCCGAATACCATCTTTGAGCCGAGTTCTCATTGGATGTGGTGCTGCAGCTTGACTAGTTAAGGCCGGATTGCTGACCGGATCTATGTCTTCAGTTGCTGCAGCCGTGACAGCTACTGTGCTATTGTCGACAACTGTAGAAGAATGATTCATCACAATGTCTTCGGACTCAGCTGCCTGCAAAACATGTGTAGAATGTTGCTGCAGAATAGAATTAGATGGATCACAAGCATGCACATTAGCCACACGGTCATTCATAGAAACATTAGAGTTGATTTGGTGGTGCAGATTGGGTAGTAGGACTTCATCAGCCGTGTACTGGATCCTTGAAGGAGGAGAGTTTTCAGAAAAGGGAAACACTTTTTCATCGAAGACAACGTCTCGAGAAACATATACTCTACCACTAGAAGGATCAAGACACTTATATCCCTTATGGAGATTGCTATAGCCCAAGAACACACAACGTTTTGATCTGAACTGGAGTTTATGAGAGTTATATGGTCTGAGGTTGGGCCAGCAGGCACATCCGAAGGTTTTCAGAAGATTATAATTGGGTTTAGCGCCTAGAAGTTTTTCAAGAGGAGTGCTGGAACCTATCACCTTGCTAGGGATTCGGTTGATGAGGTAGGCTGCTGTTTGAAATGCCTCATCCCAGAATTTTAAGGGCATGGATGCTGCAGCAAGAAGGGACAGGCCTACCTCAACCACATGTCTGTGTTTCCTTTCAGCGGAACCGTTCTGCTGATGAGTGTAAGGACATGATACACGATGTGCAACACCAGTTTGAGTGAGAATGGAGTGAAGTTTTTGATACTCCCCTCCCCAATCAGATTGTATGCAAAGGATTTTTCTATCAAGCAGTCGTTCTATATGTTTTTGATACTGAACAAAGACATTTGTAACTTCAGATTTTTGTTTCAAAGGATAGAGCCAAACAAATTTGCTGAAATTATCAATAAAGCTCACGTAGTACTTATATCCCCCAACAGAAGTGAGTGCTGGCCCCCATACATCGGAGAATACAAGTTCAAGTGGTGAAACAGATACTGTGTTTGACAAAGAAAAGGGTAATTGATGGCTCTTTCCACATTGACAGGCATCACACACAAATGTGGTTTTATTGTTGCTAGAACAAGGGAGATTATTAAGCTGAATAACTTGCTGAACGACTGCTGAAGAAGGGTGACCAAGCCGGCAATGCCACTGCTCGTGCGAAGTCTTGATGCTAGAGAAGGCAGATCTGGTTGTGGTAGCGACCTTGGATGGCAGAGGATACAGTCCACCTTTACTGCGACCTCGAAGAAGCACCCTCCTCGTGGCCAAATCCTTAATAGCAAAGTGATCGGGATAAAACTCAAACATTACATCATTATCAGAAGTGAATCTGTGAACTGACAGGAGGTTCTTTGATGCTTTTGGGACATGGAGAATGTTTTTCAGTTGGAGAGATTGGCAGGGAGTATGAATCTGTGAATGACCAATATGGGAAATATGCATACCTGAGCCATTTGCAGCTTGTACTTGATCCTTGCCGCCATATTTCTCTCGGACAGTCAGGCAATCAATCTCGCCGGTGATGTGGTCAGTCGCACCTGTGTCAGTATACCAGTTCGTGTCAACTGTGTATCCTGACGAGGTGTGCGCTGCAGCGGCAACCTTCGTTTCCTCAGCTTGATATGAATGGTCAAATCGATGGTAGCACTTGAGAGCAACGTGCCCAACTTTGCCACACACTTGGCATGTTGGTTTGCCTGTGTTATGATTGTTTGATCCTTGGCCCTGTTGTTCACGACCACCACGGCTTGAGCCCTGACCACCATGGCCAGTGCTGCGCCCACGCCCCCACCGACCGCGTCCTCCTCCACGACCGCCACGCGCTGCAAGGTTCACCTGCATCACAACTTGGTTCTGCTCGTGGCGCATCTCAAAAGAGAGGAGATGAGCATAAGCATCGTTGATGATGGATCGGTTCCGTCTTGGTGGTGGCGATGTCTGTCGGGTCGTAGTCGGCGTCCAGACCGGTGAGCATGTATGTCACAATTTCTTCTTCAGAGAGGGCGACGCCACAGGTGCTCAATGAGTCAGCCAAGGACTTTACCTTTCCAAGATAATTTGCCATGGTCATGTCCTTCTTCTGGATCATGGCAAGTTGGCGACGAACATGCATGATCCGCGCCCTTGACTGTGATGCGAACCTGCGCTCAAGCGCAGTCCACACCTCATGTGATGTATTCAGGAGCAGCACCTGAGAGAGAACTTCTGGAGCCAGCGATGAGAGAATAGCACTGAGAACAGCTTGGTCCTGCTGCAACCAGATCTGATACGCTGGGTTGGGGACGACGGCTGTGCCGCAGTCAGTGTCGGTGGTGATCATCTTGTCAGGGGCACTGTTGGATCCGTCGACATAGCCTAGAAGCTGCTGGCTTCGGAGGTAAGGCATCATTTGTGCCTTCCAAAGAAGATAATTCTCCTGACCGAGCTTGACACTAATCAGGTGGCTAAATGATGGTGTTGGGAGTAGGCCGTGAGAGATCGTGTGACGCCGGCAATGGCTGATGTTGTAGAACCGGTGGAACCAGAGGAGTTAGCGCTAGAGGTTGACATGTTTGTGGAGAAGAGGAGGCTCTGATACCATGTAAAGTTATACAGAGAGGAGAAGAGAGTTTGCAATCCCACACACACAATCCAGGCGTGAGTGTGTTGTATTTATATTCATTAGATAGATTACAACTGTATACCGTCGATCCTACAATCATGCGTTAGTTCTTTGAAAACCCGCAATACGTGAACTACTACTATCACGAAGACTCGGACTAATAGAGGAGTAACTGCATCCTGAAGCCTGGACTCTGAAGGAAGGTTAACTGAAGAATAGCAGCGTATATTGTTTTACACCGAGGAGGGGACGGAAGGAATGATTACGCGGAACGATTTATTTCTTGTAGAAACAGAAAAAAGATTCCGAATTATTTCTCGTAGAAACAAAAAAAAAGATTCCGAGTCTAAGGGGGCCATCAGTTTAGCTTTTTGATCGCTAACTAGGCGGTGTTTCATCAGAGTAGGCATCTTGTAGCTACAGCACTGCTCTGAAGAAAATTATTTTTTCCGTTTTTTTTTTTTTTGAAAAATTACTTATACTTTTTTTCGTTTTTTGTTTTCGGTTTTTTTACATTTTTCTATATTTAATTATACTCAATAAACTAACTCAGTTATAGTGTTTTTTAGTCAACTACAGTGTTATCATCGTTATTCCGATCACCCTTACGTAAGGACAGTTTGGTATAGGCTGCTTGTAGTACACTGAGGTCTAGTTGTGAAATCTTTCCCGAATCATGGATTCCTTGCTCTAAAGAAAACACAATATTTTATACCAACAGGAGCCCTATCGTGATGTTTAGTAAAAGAGAGAAGAGGGCCATTGTCCATCTGTGGGAGCCTGGCCCACTAAAATCCCTAAAAGGCCCTGTTTACGTGAGAGGGATTGCTCTATGAATTTCTAGGATTTTAATTTAAATTTGGACTAAATCCTAAGTAAGGATGTGTTTCCGACTGCGGTGCATGCTTTATAGCTACGGCTGATACCATTTGGCTCTATCGTGAACGAACTGAATACTGATAAACTTAAAGACTGTTCTGATAAACTATTTTAAAAAATGATAAAAAAAACCGCCCTATTTATTTGTTCAACGGAAAGAACCACCTCAAATCACCCTTTTCCCAAAAAGAAACCCAAAAATGGAAATTCAACTCTAAACACAAATAGAATCAAGTCGACACAAAAAGGCTAGCGAGTGGGTAACAGCGCCCTCCGTTCTTTTCAACCTATGACTTATAACTTCTCTCAAATAAACAAATAAGATAGCTCTTTCGTTGGCAGGCCAAGTTAGCAATGGCATGCAAAGGGACATCCCAAATTTAGGGGCTGTTCGGATTCATACCACACTGGGCTAGGAGCACCAATTCAGTGGTTACCTCCGGATACACCCCACATGTATACATATACTCTCAAAAGGGCGAGAGCATTCGACCAGTCCGCACTAACAGTTCAATAGAGTAACAGGCCCTGAGAGTGAGATATGAGCATTGTGTTTTGCAGTGCTTTATGCAACATAGCTAGCAGCCTAGTAGAGAAACTAACAAACAGGTCCTGAAAGTGAGACAGGAGCAATACGTTTCGAAACGTCTGAAGCAGCAAAGTGGGGCATACAATTCAAAGAAATGCAACAGTTTTTGAGGTTCCTCAAGATCCATTAGTTCATCGATATAATGACCAGTTGCAGACAGCAGACTTCAGGTACCAGGCCTCCACACCAAGACATTATCCAGATTCAAGAGAGGCATATATAGGAGTATAAAAGGTACTGCAATAGGCCGAATCCACTCCAATAAAACACAAGAAACAACACCCGAATGTTTCCAACAGGAGGAACACGGTGCTTCGCAGCACTTGGCAGCAATTTATTCATCGGTGAATGCAGCAGCCTTCAGTAGCTTCTGACGTCAATCTCCAGGGAAGGTGTGGCATGTAAGGAACACAACATGAATGCGAGCGAGACGATGCCTTGGTATCCCCACGCCTCCTGAAGTTGGAAAGGTTCCATTTCATTAGGACTTTCTGTAATGTTACAAGGCAAAAAGGAAAAAAAATCTGGTAAGAAGCATGGGATACAATGCTACTAACCAGATCAACTTTCACAGTCAGCTTCTTCAGCATAGGTGAGTGCTGAATGAAGTGATGCAGTGGCAAAAACGCATCGGCACAGCACCATCCACCAAGGCACAAGCTTGTCAGATTGTTGAACATTGGGCCGCTTCCCGCTTCTTCCCCAAATGCAACCTTCATACGAGATAAAAAAAACAACTGAGGTACTTCAATAAAACATATCTTTATGCTAACTAGTAATGTTATGATTTATGAACATCACATAACGTCAGCAAATCGTGTAAAAAGACAGTTTTTTAAGACAATTCTCGCGCACACAAGTGTTGTTGTGCATCCCAAACAACATTGGTCAATGTTCCAGCAGATACTACCGAATGGAAAGCTGGTATATTTCCTAAAATCATCCAACATGGATATTTCTCTCTGTCACGTAAACCCACAGGTTAGGTTGTAGATATACAAACTTGTCCCCTACTTTTATCCTTGTTGTTCTTCCAAAATACTCATTCATTTCTAAATAAGGTGGCGGCAACGCATTTGCCTAAATGTGATCACATGAAAAATGGATGATGGCCAAATACAAATGCAAATATGCAGACAACAAAACTAAAGGACGATCGGCAAGAAAGGATCGGTGGTAAAGGGTAAGCAGTACTGTTACCTTTCTCATACAAGCTGACAAGTCCATGCTTGTGACATTCCGAAGATCAACAAGAGTGATTGCTGCAGTTATTAGGTAAGCATTTCTGAATGAAGGATCATTGTACCGACGATCCTCGATGCACAACGAGACCAGGCTAGGAGTACAAATACGAAGATCATTGAAAAGAGAGCAGTCAATGATATCCAAATTCTTCAATGAACTCGATGAAATTTCTGTCACCTCCAGTAAACTGTCTATCAGCCGCAGATTCTCCAAAGCTAGGCATGCATTGTTCAGCGGATCGAATACACTTGCATCTAAAGCAACATTAGTAAGCTCCAAAGTTTTCAGGTACTCAGAACTGAAGGCCACAAGTTCTGGGTCTAAGTAGAAAGGTTCCCATCTTATATATTCAGCAAATTTAAGCACTTGAACCTTGTGCTTGATAGCATGATGGATCCACGAGCTGGCTCGGTCTATTGCAAAAGAATGCAGTTGAAATGTTTTCATGTAAGCATCACCATGGTCACGGAGTAGCAACAGATGGTCAACGAACTTGCTGAATTGCTCCCTATCCTTGTGAAACCAGTCTACGTTGATCTCAATGCATGGTGAAAAGGTCCATAGGTGCTCCCACTTGTGGGACAAAACACTTGTACGAGCCGCCTCCCGTGCTGGCAAGGAGGACATGATAATGTGGATTAGATCGTCAGGAAGCTCGCTGAGCTTGTCCTTTCCACAGGGCTCCTTGTGAGTACTCAGGGGCACTTGATCAGATAGCATGCCTGCATTGGAGATGTGGGTAATGAGTTTTTTTTTCAGTCAAGAACAAGTGCTTGATATTGATTAGTGCCCAGCACAAGTATAATCATTATTTTACAAGATATAATTGCCTTTGACCGCTATACCGGTACCCAGCACAAGTATATTCATTATTTTACATGATATAATGTCCTTTGGCCGCTATACTACTGGTATTATCATATGAACTGATAAACATGCTGAAAGAGTTCCACAGATATAGTGACAAAGTATTAACATTTTTATCTCATAAATTAACAGTTACTTATTTAACACAAATCACAAAGTGTGTTATATCAGCATTGGCTTGAGACATGCTTCTAAATACTGGACCACTGGTACAGAATCTTGGAGAAGAATCAGAGGAACTTAGTACCCTTTGTAAGTGTTGTAGGTGTGCTCAAGTCTAGTTTCACAAAGATGTTATCTTCTACAATGTATTCTAAATGAGTGATAAAGCGCTACCCAGGGCCAGCTCTAAGTTTCTTGAAGTAAATAGTTAAGTACATAGAAGCAAAGGTACACACTTCAATCATGTGTTGAACAAGAATACATTGTTATTCATCAACCTCCCAATGTCTAAACAAAAAGGAAAGGAAAATGAGACCAATTTGTAGTTCTAAAATATTCCTGCATATATTCTTCATGCATGGACTAGTGCAGTAACTTTCTCTGGAACCACAAATATACTACCGAGCAAATTCACATATGCTAAATTATCGGATGCACCATTACATGGCTAACTGCTACAGGTGGCAGGCGGCAACAGTGTGACAGTGTCCCCTGTAGAAAGTTGGGCATGACGTCGGAAAGATGAAACAAAGTCAGTAAAAGAGATTAAGGAGAAGGGGAGAAAGGGAGAGAGAAGAAAGGTACAATAGCATAAACAAAGCAATGAAGGAAACGGAGGATAGAGATGAGATGTATCCATATTTTTAGTTGAGTCCATATGTAAACATACAAGACTATAAAAATTGTTTTTTTTTTGGTAAGCATGCAACAATTCATCATCTCTTGAACACTTGCTATACATTTGCTGTCACAATTGCAAACAACACATCTACAAAGTACACTTTATTTGAATTTTCAGTAACTTACTGCTAGACGATGCCCCCTGAACATCTCCTTCTGCCTGAATAATTTGACCCTGGTTATTAATTTGGCCCTGCTTATCACTTGGCTGCTGGAGCATGTAAGGTGAAGGGATGGAAGGTTGTTGCTGAACACACAGAAAATTGTTTGACTGAACTGGATCTGACAATCTATGCAGCTCTTGTGTTCTTGCAACAATGGTGTGCTCCTGAGCACGCAGAGCCTGCTGACGGAGAAGTTGCTCAAGCACTAAACAAGAAACAAGTTTAGTCCCCAAATCACTTCTTCTCAGACAAATCCTCCGCAGATAATCACCCTGAGTGGCGCAAGTCAAAATTCTGTGAGATCTTTAGTTTACAAATTATAATCCTGTTGAACCTTGACAGAGCAAATTAGGCAACACAATATGACTGTATGATTATCAGAGAAAGCATAAAAAAGCAATACCAAAGAGCTGTTCATCCACAATCTAACAAATGAAGAATAGGAAAATTATTGATTTGCATATATCATATTGTAGGCAGCACAAAATTGTGATATAATTGCTAGTTCTAGGTGATTGAAAGGTTGTATGAGCTCCATTCGAAAAAATTAACACCAAAATAAAGTACTTACATAAGACTATAATTAGTATGTTCTGGGATTCATCTAGAGATGCTCATCCACAAGATTCATCTAGAGATGCTCATCCACAAGCCAATAAATCATGTGAGGGAACAAAAGTTTCTGGAATCACATAAAACATTTTTCAATATGTATATGTATGCCTTTCCTTGAAGCTTTTGGTGCATATGGGTGATTGAACAAAGCTAGTAAAAAGCATGAAGGAGGACCTTGTGAGGTTAATGGCGGTTTATCTGCAACCAATGGTGCCCTTAGGAAGGCTGGCTGCATTTCAACACAAATGAAAGCTAAATATCACAACCCCAATCCTTCTGTCTTCTGCTCTATACCAAAGGAAGAGTAACAGAACATTTTTTTAATTAAATCAACAAAATTTTGCAGGCCACCCTGTAATGAAGACATTCTGTAGCAGGATCATTCCTCATAGCATCACTCACTCAATTGTTGTAGCTCTACTAGTAGATGTTTAGGTAAGAAGTAATTCTACTCAGAGCTGAGTTTTTGACAATAACCAGCAATAGTGTTGCTTAAAGTTAACACTGTTATGATCATATCAAGATTCATAAAAGTACCTAACAAAAATTAAATGGCACAAAAACCTATTTAAAAAACAACAAACCGTCGTACATAGTCAATAGCTACAGTAAGCATCCTCTCCTCTAATCTGGCAGCAACTTTCTGAAGATCAATCAATGTTGTAGGTGCAGTTGTTGGCAATGCCTTCTGTAGAGTCATCAATCTACAAACATAATGTCAAATACTAATGAGATATTCAATATTTCACTTATGCACTTCAAACATAAAGCATTCTAAACAAGGTTCTAATATGTTACAAGCAAGAGTAAATTTTGCAAAACCACACTACTTTTGACAAAACTAGCACAAAACCAAACTTTTAAGTATCTATTTCACAAAACCATACGTACTTCTGCATAACGTTTCATAAAACCACACTTTTAAGCAATGTCATCATATGCAATAGGCATGACATCCCAGACCTACTCGTTAGACCAACAAGACCATCCCGTTTCCATTTGCTAACGCAAAGGTAATAGCCACAGCGGATAACAGCTGACTCATCAGCATGGCTACATGTCGTGGTGGGGCTGACAAAAGAGCGTGGGCTACTCCCGGAAGCCATCAACCGAGTCTGAGAGGTACACGCAGGGAGAGGCAGAAGGCTAGGCGTGTAGAACTGGCACAAAACGGATAGCATTGTTAGTCTGACAAGTAGGCCCAGGATGTCAGGCCCGTGTCATATGATGACATTGCTTAAAAGTGTGATTTTGTGAAACGTTATGCATAAGTGAGTGTGGTTACGTGGAATTGATGCTTAAAAGTATGGTTTTGTGATAGTGTTATCAAAAGTAGTGTGGTTTTGTGAAATTTACTCTAGCAAGCAATAATCAAGCAGCCACCAAGCAATTAGGGGCTGCATGCAAGAAATACATGCAGCTATTCACAATTGGGAAAATGCATCTGTTGCCCAAGCAAAATTTTAGGAATTGCAAATATGTTCTAAAAAAAATGACATGTCATAATTGTCCAACCAACAGCGTCATTTCTCGGCAATCCATTACCATCATGCTAATGGCTCGAGTGAGGGCATGCATAACCAAATAAAAAGGGGAAATTTACATAGTAAAGAAACTGGAAGGACGTTCAGAATATGGGACCGCTTACACATGGGTTTCACCACCCAATTACGTCAGATAACCTCCACCAAATTTACAGCCAACTAAATTATTAGGTGCGGGACTAAAACACTCCACAAAATTGACACCCGATGTATGGATTGTTAAGAGTAGTTAGGCCCATACCAGCCCATACTCCTTGTATATGTTTGTATATGAGCTTCATCCCGTGCTGTGCAATGAAGTGAGAGAATAATTTGGGAAACCCTCTTCTCCTTGACATGGATTAGGCACAGAACATGGTAGGAATTTATTTGGCATTGCAATAATAATTCATTAATTGGTTATTTTGTAAACACATAATCTTGTTGGAACATGAAACCAACTGCCCCTTATACTTGGGGGTGATCAATATTCGCTGGTTTAAACCCAACCAAGAGCATTATAAAGGTTTCTTAATTCAGAAACTGGGCGGTTTCCCATCAATAAAAATGCATCTTAATTCCATTTCCATAACAAGAACAAGAGGTGGAGATAACATGACATGCACAAACTCAACCACGGACGAACTTTAGGGGATCTTGATCCCTACTTACCTAGGTACAATACATTGGTTAGTTATCCATATCCAGAAAGCATCAGACTGAATCTGACTAGTAACATCCAGATTCAATCAGCTCATTCAACAAATATGGAATGACAAGGTTCTATCCAATCTTAATTGATATGAATTATTCGAAACTGAGTAATCAAGAATAGCCTAAATTGCAGTCCACGAGAACTAAAAACAGGGGAAAGGGAGAGAGATGATGGGATCAAGCTGCGCTCACATCTCATTGGTCATGCTTAGGCGAATCTCTGGGCCAACACGGGCCCTCCAGTCAACACCTTCTTCGATGAGACCTAACTCGTCCATGGCGCCAACAAACACAATAGTTTGGTTTGGTCAGGCAAGAGTTAGAGATGGGGAAGAACGAGAGGAGATGGTGGATGATGTGAGCAAAATTGAACTGGCTTAACTTTAGGTGTTTGTGGGTCCCATAAATGGAGCAACGTTTCCGTGGGAGACACTACATCAGTAAGATATAGTTCACACTATTTGGCATAATCCCCTCGGCCCCAAACACGTGACATAGCTTCTAGAATCTTCAACAAATAACCTTTATAATATGGTTTTGTGGCATTCGACACCTGATATTTATCAAGATGGAGTTGGGCGCTAAGGTGGGCTGTATATGCCTAACATTTGGCACGATGTGGTAATGAAAAATCTTAACCATCTGCATGGCGTTGCTTAAGCATCGCTTAGTTGCCAACCAATCATCCTGACAGAAGGTAGTGGACAACCCTCGCCTCACCTGTTTGCAGTGGCAGACCCAAGATTTCTAAGATAGGTGTTTGGACAAAAGCACAATCATTCAATGAACTATTTGCGATTTACTGATTTCGAAATTGGGAGGGAGAGTAGGAGACCGAACGCAACTCACATAGGAATGAGTGTCACATGCCGAAATCACTGTTCACGTGATGAACAGTACTCATAGGTACTGTAGCAGCAGGCCTTCGAGGAGGCATGCTTCTCTCTACCAAGTTATCTATTTCCTAAATAGTTTAATTAGTTTCCTAAGGTAAAGATTAGTTGTTTGGCATCATATCTATTAGTTAGAAAAGATATTATTTAAATTGATCTTATCTATAATTGTTATGAGAGCCCTCTATATAAGGAGGCCTACTGTAACTATTATTCTCAAGTAATAAAAATAAATTAATCTAGTCTTCTCCCCAAGTTCTATTATCCCAGTCTATAGTTAAATCTCTCATCCTACCAAGCTGACACTACCTGGAGTTCCTCTCGGCGGTGTATACCTCTATGAATTAAGATTCATCACATTTGGTATCAGAACAGTCGATCCATTCTGATGATTTTTGCTACCATGATTCTTGTTGCCGAATCGTTGACCACGATAAAAGCTAACGCCAACAAGATGATCAACATCGATAAGAAGATGGCAGATATCTTCTTCAACATACATACCACCTTGGAGAAGATCGTGAATCAGAGGCGGCAGCGGCGCTATTCCCAAGAGCTGCCACAGCGCCGCCAAAACATGCCGTGGCAGCCGCGGTTCTGTCGACGCCTGCTGCAACCGTGCCATGCCTTGCCGTGGCAGCCATGTTGCTACCGAAGACTGCCGGGCCTGCTGTGGTACTACCGACGCCCATTGCGACCATCCCATGTCCTATCACAGTATTGCCAAAGACCGTCGTGACCCTGCTGAAGCCTGTCGTGGCAACTGCATCATGGAAACCTACCACAATGCCGCCGTGGTGGCCACTGCACCTGCTGTGGCGATCGCAGATATCATCAATGTTGTTGCACCTGTACGTGGAGGCCACAATCTTCAAGATCACTAGTAAACGCTATAGTATCTCGTCGATTTGGGGTCTCCTAGGGCTGCAGCCATAGTCGCCACCACAGCTCAAGGACGAACTATCGCCGAAGGGGAGAGAAGCTGTCACATGCCAAAATTACTGTTCACACGATGAACAGTACTCATGGGTACTGTAGCAGCAAGCCTACGAAGAGGAATGCTTCTTTTCTACCAAGTTATTTATTTCCTAAACAGTTTGATTAGTTTCCTAAGAAAAATATTAGTTATTTGGCATCATATCTATTAGTTAGGAAAGATGTTCTTTAGATTGATCTTATCCATAAATGTTAGGAGAGCCCTCTATATAAGGAGACCTATTGTAATCATTATTCTCAAGCTACTCGGTATGGTTATCAAGTCGTCGACTAGTCAACAAGTCGGTGAGCTAGGACCAACTTGCGCCGAAGACTCGACTTGCGGCGGCAAGTCAGGTGCCTGGTCGACTAGTCGTCGACTTGCCCGTCGACTAGTCGACCAGGCAACGGCAAGGCAGGAGCCTTGGGGAAGGCAGTGAAGCAGTAGAGCAGTATATGTACCGAGAGTCCGAGACACCGAGTGCGGGCCAATGAAGCGAAGCTCCGAGTGAAGCAGCAGAGCTGTGGAGCGAGCGAGCCAGAGCCAGAGCTCCGAGTGGATCCACCGGCCGCCGTCAGATCCAGACCAAATCCGGCCTGCAGTCACCGCCGGCCGTTGCCAGATCCAAATCCAGGTAACCTCCGCCCTGGCCTCCCTCCTCCTCCCTCCGCCTCCTCCTCGGCCCCCTCCGCCCCGGCCTCCCTCCGCCTCCCTCCTCCCCGGCCTCCCTCCGCCTGCCTCCACCCCGGTCCCATGCTTGCTCCACCGCTAGCCTCCGTGACGCCGCATGGAGAGCCGAGCGCCGGCGCCTACGCCGCCCGTCCGCGCGCTCGGCCGCCAGCCCACGCCGCCATAGCCGTGCCCTACACCGGCGAGCCGGCCGGCCATCAGCCCCCAGGACGCCTGAGCGAATGGGAGAGAGGGGAAAACAGGAGAGAGAGAGAGATTGAAAGAAAGGAAGAGAGACTCAGGGGTATGGGGGTGGCGGCGCACGAAGAGGTAAGAGGCAGCCCTGGCAAGGCTAGGGGTTAGGGTTTTTTTCCTTTGGCTGGGTGTTACAATACATATTTGTATAAACAGTACAAACAGTATCTGTCAACTAGTCGACTAGTCGGTCCTTAAGAGGATAGTGTCGACTTGTCGACTTAATAACCTTGCTGCTCGGCCTTCCTCCCGGCGGTGTTTACCTCGATGAATTAAGGTTCATCACAATGAGACCTTATTGTAATGTTGTGCGTTTCATGCCTCCCTGCTCGCCATGTCGCCACCCAACTCGTCGTGACACTTTCCTACTTACCTGCACCGCCTCGCGCCCTCACTTCGCTTCTAGAGTGCACCCATGGCCCTGATTTGGGATTCGGTTTGCATTCTCGCTGGCTCGCCGTCGCCGGCCACCACTGCACGCCGCGCACTCCCTCTCCCTTTCCTTGGCCACCATTGCGTGCAATCATTGTGGGCTTGCGCCACTGCGGCACTACCTCGTGCCTCCTATTTGGCCGGCTCCCTCACCCTCCATGTGCACGTCGCTACCACGTTGAGAGATAAATGAGCCAGTCAGGGTTAGGACTTGGGTGGCCGGCTGGGGCCTCGGGAATTTGGGCTATAATGGGTCTGATGGGCGCAGAGGGGGCTCTAGTGGGTTGAGAGAGGTAGGTGTGTGTTGGATTGGGCCGATTTATATTTTTAGGTACAAATATGTAGCATTTTGGATCAAGTAAAAGTATATATGTGCAATATACCTAGTATATTGTATTTTTTGAAAAAAATAATGGGTGTTTAGCTGAACACCCATGACCTATAGAGGGGCCACCCCTGCCTATTTGGAACTAGGCGAATGACTAGCAAGTAGCAATTCCAGACTATACCATGGGTGCCTAGGTGTTGTTGTCCTACATCTGGTCAAGGGAGCGGAGAGGGAAACCCTTTACGAGTAGGCCCAAATGGAAGACAGAGGTATTCAATTGAGAGGGAGGGGAGCTGTGATTGCGAGCAGACCCTAGCCACCGCCGCCACCGCTTGTTGTCCGCCCCTCTCTAGCTCGATTCTACTACCAGAGGCACCATCCGAAGGACACAATAGCCTCCTTGCACTCCAGCACAGCTTCCGCCGTCGCCTCCCTGCACTTTGGCTCGCCTTCCACCATCTGCAACCGCCACCGGCATTGGATCTCACGCTCTTACAGGTTTGTCTCTTCTCTCCCTCTCCTTCATGTTGTGCTCTACCGCTCACCCCCTACCCCCCACCCCATCCCCCCCGGGGCTCTATTCTAATACTCTTGGTGCTACTGCTTTGTGGATGACATTTAATATGGTTATGGTAAAAATGTGCCATGGTGATACAGAGATGCTATCAAAGAGATTAACGTTCTAGCTGATTACAAGCAGCCCCATGTTAGCTTCAATAGTGACAAAGACCTACTAAATACTAATTGTATACGGTTTGAAGGTATTAACTCTAATCCTCTGATCCTAGAAGAATTCCAATGAAATAATGATTGGGTCACCAAGGATGCCACACAAGTCCATGTTGATGAGGTTGCCAGCGCATCATCCTCGCTTCGGTATCGCAATTTTCCTAGGAGAGCTCATGGGGATATCGAAGTCTATGATTGACATGGAGGTTCTTCATCAATAGCTAGTGAGAGTTCTTCAAGCATATTATTTTCACATCCAGTACCAAAACGTAACGTATAGCTATGATTCAAACGTAACGCCCGCGGACCTCGTGGTCGCGGTGCCGTGATAGAGAAAGAGGGGGCTTCAGTAGAAAAGGGGAAGGAGATAGGGAAAGGTAGGCACAGGAGATAGGAGAAGTAGAGATGGGTGGTAAATAATAACTTCCTTCTTGCCCTTTATTGATATTCTGCTATCTTTATATAGAGAGGTTACAACTAGGAATAGAATTCAACGCTATCACAACTCTTTAACTAATTGATATCCTAATCTATTACGAATGCTTAGACTCCTAACTTGATGGGCAGAAGATAATGAGGCCGCCAGCCCTATGCTGTGCCGGCCTGACCTTGTGCGCAAGTCCCACGATGATGCTGCTAAGGTATACCCTACATGACAATTGCATCATTTCATTTATGCTTATGCCTACTATTCATTTTATCATGCAAATGTACTCTTCAAGTAAACACCATTTACCCTCATCTCTACTATTTAAAAGTTGGTGGTAGTGGTTCATCTGCTATCCCACCATGGTGGTGGTTCATCTACCATTCCACCACCATCCTCCTCTCACATAAACAAGTGCAACCATGTGGGCCTTCCCCTCACATTTTGTTCTCTCCTAGCACGTGAATGCGATTCTTTCTTCCTTTCTCCCAAAACGTAACTCTGAACCAAACTCCTCTAATCCCTCAGGCCTCAATTGAATGCACTCAGGCCCCAATTCTCACATCTCTCTCACGAATACGTTCCTTTAACAAACCCCCGCAAGAACCAGAATGATGAGGGTGGCACCACTAATCTCTCATTTCTCACAACAACAGAAGCAAACGGCGATTGGACGAGGGCGGATAAGCACAAAGGCAGCAGGCAGGAAGGATGAGGGTGGGTGCAGCCAACCGGGGCTTGCATGGCATCATGCAAGAGCCGCACAGCATGGCGGCGGGTAGACATGCCGTGGGCGCGCCACCACCAGCGTCACACGTGAGTGCTCCGATGGCTACATCCTTGTGGTCCTCCACCATTCCACCGAGAGCCTTGCAACGACCATTCCCATTGCAAGAAGGAAGAGACCAATTAAGGTCATCCTCAAGCGTCTTCATCTGATGAATAGAGAGGATATGGATGAAGGTTGTCGGAATCATCGGTGTCGGTGGCGGAGGAGCAACAACAGTAGGGGATCAGTGGAGAGAATGCCCGGGATCAAGTAGCGACGTATGAACTCAAGTTCTATTGTCCCGGTGGTGGTGCAGATTTGCAACGGTGATGTAGGGTAGCAGCGATTTGATGGGGAATTGCTTGATGGTGACGACACTTTGGATTAGGCTGAGACAAATAGGTGTAGTGGCTTAAGCGCAAAGGGCCACCGGGGATGGTGGCAACGCGGTGCCGTGGCCAGGGACCGATGGATCTGGCGCTGGTGCGCGCCGGGGACGGCAAGATGCAGCGTCACCGATGCTAAGGAAGAAGCGTGAAGGGGTGGCGCAATGGTTCAGGGAGGCCAGATCTGGCGCCACCGTGCTGAGGACCACCGAATCGGCGTTTGCGCGGCCAAGGAGGGCAACATTCAGTGTTGCGACACGTCCACGACAAGATCCAGTGGAGGCGGCTGCGGCGAAGGAAGGGTGCTGGAGATGCACTGTCTCCCCGGACGCCAGTGGACCGCCGCTTTTGAGGTCACCCACATCGTCGCCGGTGACCAGGGACTGGGAGAGGAAAGGGAGATATCGTGAGGAGAGAGAAAGAGATGGGAGGGAATGAGAAAGGCTAAAAGGGCGCTTGGTACATTTTATTTTTTGCAAGGGACCCACCATGTATCTGAATCATGTATATTCTAGGTATTTACACTACTAAAGAAAATCCATCACACATCTCGATGCACATGGACGACATAGATATCAGCTGTGAACACAACGGGTTGGAGATAATCCATTCTCTAAGTCTTGTGATGAAACAACTATTCAATTAGAAAAATTGAAACTACATTGCATCCTATCGAAATTGGTGATCAAACAATTTGTAACCATTTCCTACCTCTATTTTTTGAGACACGTTTCGTAAGTGTATTAGTGTAGCATGCCAATATTTCGCGACCGACCGAACCCATTCGGAGCGAATGCAGGAAAACAAATCAGTATCCCATTGATTTTGTCAGATTCGGAATTGGCGTCAGATAGTATTTGCCGGAACCAAAATCGAATTCAGGAAAGAGGTATCAGCCAGATACAGGAAATATTCGAGTTTTCTTACTATTATAAAAGGAGGACTTGTGGTGGTGAGTCTACTAT
This sequence comes from Melocanna baccifera, assembly GCA_036346265.1. Taxonomy (NCBI): domain Eukaryota; kingdom Viridiplantae; phylum Streptophyta; class Magnoliopsida; order Poales; family Poaceae; genus Melocanna; species Melocanna baccifera. Next base: position 20,715,366 of record CM070698.1, read on the forward strand.
CTAGCTCCCAACCTCTTTGAGTTGGTGAGATCTCTTGTAGATAAATATATGCACACTTGCATATGCTAATTAAATGACCTTTTGTGGATAATTAGATTACATGTGCATGTGGGTTGTGATAAGATTCTATATGACTTGTTGATTGGATGCAATTATGTATAAAACTAAGTTTATTGCTTATATCACAATGCGTGGCATATTGTAGATCATGTAGTTATTCAATGGCATATTGTAGATTTTCTCTATGTTTATTTAAAATCTGTTACAATGCACGGGCACTCGGCTAGTTCTTAAAAACAAATTTTTCATTTTCATCTTAAATAAGGCAACACTACATTTTCTTAATATATATGATCATATGAAAACATATAGATACAGGGCAATATATAATACTATAATTGCAAAGTACAAATGACTGTGTGCATCACACAACAAAACTAAGAGTCTACAAGAATGAAACAGTAAAACAAGATTAAAAAAAGCACACATATGGACATACCTATCTTACAGGAGCTGAAATTTGGCATTTGAAAGATAACATAGATGATGGTGCAATTGTCAGGAAATACTTTCTGAATGATGCATTGTTGCATCGAGGACTGTCAAAGCACAATGAGACCAGGCTAGGAGTACGGATCAGCAGATCATTTAACGGAGAGCAATCAATGATTTCTAAATTATAAAATGAACTTGATGAAATCTCTGGGAAGTCATGGAAGCTGTCTCTCAGCTGCAGATTTTCCAAAGCTGGGTATGGATTAATTAGTCAGTGTTTTAAATAAACATGCGTCTAAAGCAACATTTGAAGGCTACAAAACTTTGTTGGAGCTGGGATGTGAAGACCATAAGTGACACATACAAGTAGAAAGGATCTTATCTTACAAATTCAGCACATTTAAACACTTGAACATGTGCTTGATAGAATAATGGATCAACAAGTTGGCCTAGTCCATCAGACTATCAGGAAAGAGTGAAGGAAAAATATATCGAGGGAAGAAGCATCATAGGCTGCCACCCCACTAGAAATGTTCCGTAGTTCTGAGGATGTGCTTTAGTACCAAGATGAAGAATTCTCCCATAAATCTTCCAACAATAGAAAATCCAAATAATACAGGATGAATCTTTTAAAATTGTATCTTACACTTTATCAGAGAAGAAAGTAAGTACATAGGAATATCATGTGTGTGGTTTGGATGACATTCACAGATACTAAAATCCAAGAGAATAAATCATGGAATGCATGACAAGTTCTGTAGCCCATGTATGTGCCTTTCCTTGAAACTTTTGGCAAGCATATGGGTGGTGCAACAAAGCAGGATCCTTCATGGTGAGGTTGATACTAGTTTATTTAGAACCAATCGGACATTAATTTCCGATATAATAATCTACTACCCCCAAAATGACCTGTGTAGTTAACACCATGCCATAGTGGTAGAGTCTTGAGGCTTGTCACACCACCAGATATGTTTCCCTTCTTGCTTCATTGTTTGTGTTTTTTTGCCTGCGATGATGTACTATATCATACCATGTCAGTGCTAGAATTCCGGATATTAACAAGCAAATCCACCGGCAAGGATTGGGAGAAGGGGATGGGTAGTGGGGTTTCCATTCATAGTGTAGGAGGTGGTGGTGGTTGACACCTGAAATTGCACAGGGTTGTTGTCCACTCGTCCATGCGGTGATGTCAAACAACACCCTTGCAATTGCCCTCACTAGCATTAGTTAATCTACATGGGAGCAGGGAGGCACACTGTACCATCTAAAAGTTCTCAAATATGTTTCTAAGAGTACACTCTGATGCAATGTTGGGCTAAAATCTCAGTCAAATAGATCTTACTGTTACAAAAGAAGGTGCAGGAGCCTTAGGCATAGTTCATAGCAATGCTAGGCAATTATTCTTATTTAAAAAAGTTGTTTATTTGGAAAACTCTCAAATGTATGGATTTAGTTATGCATACAAATTCCAAATAATAAAGGACAAATTAGTTTCAAATACATTTTTCATACAATAAATGTATATTGTTAGAAACATGGTCCATGAGATGAATGAATAGTTGAATATATATTTTTGAGTAAATTGCATTGGAGCTCCCTAAACTTATGCCTTTGTCTCACCTAGCACCCTGAACTTGGAATTTACTCTCTTGCCCCCCCCCCCCCCTAAACCTGTTCCCGTTTGCACTACTACATTCCGCTATTACCAGACGGAAGTAGCTGAGCTACCTTGTGGTAGCTGAGAACAATCGATAATTGGACCAAACAATTGGTGAGTTGGTTCTAGCGCCAACTGCCCATTACTGAAGGTCTTAGCTGAATTAAGGGCAGCCACATACTGCCAATTGCTTAAAGTTTTAGAAACATCGATCAAAGCACATTTTTTTCATACTCTCACCGTACGCAGGAGCAGCATCCCCATCCCTACATGTTCCGCTCACTGGATTTAGGCGATGTGGCCCTGCAGCCGCCGAGAACGTGGAACCCATGCCGCCCATGGCTCACCCCTCCTCACCTTGCTTAGATCGCCCATGTGGGGATGCATGGGGAAAGATATAACCACCTCGATCTATTCTTCGTATTTGTTTCCCAGTCATGTGGTACTCACGTGTGCTTTCCACCTCAGCAGGAACCATCGCCATCTAAGCCACATGGGCAGCCATGTCACACAGTTAACAGCACCAAATGGAAAAATGGAGTAATGGTGCAAACGGAAACAAGTTTAGGGGGGAGAGAATAAAATACAAGTTTAAGGTGCTAGATAAGACAACCGACAAGTTCAGGGGGCTCCAATGCAAGTTACTCTATTTTTTCTCCCGATCAATGATTAATTTGGGAATCTTAGGGGATCATGTGCATGAGGAATTGCGTTTATAGCAACGCTAGGGATTTTTTTTACAAATAAAAGAACTCATTTAGAAAGCTCTAAGCTTCTAAGTTTGGTGAAGCTACGGCTGTTGCTCCAAACCTTTTGACCCTGCCATGGCGGTATTTTTGGGAAGAAATCTTGTTTTCTAATGGAACAAAACCAATTACATGACCTTTAGAGGCATTTTAGAATTTCCATTTCATCAATGGCATGTAATTGTCTCACCAAATTTCATATAAAGCAACAAGTTACGCCGAAGTCCCTAGTCATGAAGAATCATGGAAAACTACTGAAGGATTGCATAACGGGATGTACCTTGGCAGTAGCTACTGAGAACTTTCTCATCCCCAATCTGCTGCACACAGCGTTATGCTAGCTGAATTCACCGCCTAACATGCGCCGCGGCCGTGCTCTAGGGTTTTCGCCAACAATTTTCTTGGTGTCGCAGCAGGCAGCGTCCATCCCTCCCATCTTATTGCTGGGATTCAACAGCGAGATGCCACATTTGGGAGATCAGCAGCTAGGGATCAAACAGAAGAGGGAACGAGAATGAGATATGAACAGTTCAAACCCAACAGAGCTGAGTGAGATGAGGGGGAAGGAAAGGAAAGGCGAGCAGAGGTGGGCGGCCCTCACGTCTTCGCCGGCGAGCGTGTGGACTGAGGCGAGGCGGCCCCTGCGGCCGCCGCCGCCTGAGGGGAACGCGCGCCTCTGCGGCTCCGACGAGCACGATGGCCGAGGACAGGAGTCGTCCAAATTGGGCCCAGGAGCTCCATTTCTATTTTTGTAAGTCGGGAGGCCAGCCCAGCCCAGTTAGATAACGGCGCAGCCCAAAAAGACCCGAGAAAATTAATGGGCTAGATCAAGTCCTGGACCAAGCTGCCCACATTAAATCGGACCACCCATAGTTAGATGCTTGGGACCAATTATAAACGGTATCACGGGATGCCGCTTTTGCTAATGATTTTTTGTTGTAGCTTATAAATTTTGTTTGAAATAAATAGTAATAATTTAAAGAAGTATTTTTTAAAAAAAAATGAGATAAGTGGTGAAAAAAGTGATTAAGATATACATGTGCGTGACAAGAGCAAGAGGAGTGGGGTGCATGATGCACTTGTGACCCCCTACCTTATTCTCAGAGTGAGACAGTAGCGAGATGAGTGTAGAAGCCGCTTTGAGAAGTCATATATTCATATTGAATTTTGATTTTTCTAAACAGAAGTAAGAAAGAAAGATTAATATGAACAGGATCTAAACTCGAGGGACAAAAATAAAATTATAGTAAGAGAGTGTTCGTATTAGCTATAGTTGATGATTTTTGGCTGTGACCGATAGTGTTTGGCTAAAAATGAATAGTAGTAATTGAAAGAAATAATTTTTAGAAGGAGGTGACAAGTGGTAGGGAAAGTAAAATATGCGTGCGTGAGACGGGAGCGAGAGAAATGAGGTGCTGATGCACCCGTAACTTCTTACCTATCTCCGGAATAAGATAAGTGTAGGAGAAGTGAAAAGGCTATTTTGAAAAGCTAGGTGTTTATATTGCTTTTGGCTTCTCTAAACAGAAGCTAGAAATAGAAATCAATACGAATACCCTATAAGAATTGAACAACTGTGGATGAACTTTTTCTACCTCTTTTATTTTTTTGCTAGCATGTGAGATTGATCGTGTCCGTTGAATATTTTTTAACATGAGATCGCCACTTTTTTCTTGAGGTGCATTAGCATTTGTGCATCTCCGATGCTAGCGGATGTTTGGATGTGGGATGGAATATGCTAAACATTAAGACCTCGTTTGGAGCGCTTCCTGCGAAATTTCTTTCAGTCTGTAACAGAATGTCCATAGGGACAACAGTATCACGCAAAAGACTCCAAGAACTACAAGAAGAACAGTAAGAATAACTGAACACCGACAAATCAAATGTCCCAGCCAGTCCCTTAGAGCTCTGGCAACCAGTCCTCAGCTGGCTTGATCTCGACATCCAGGAGAGGCTGAGCCGCTGGAAGTAGCAGCTTGAGCAGTACAATCTTCTGGCCATGCACCATTGGCCGAGGGTCAGGCTTGTCAGATTGACGAAGTACAATGGGGATCTCAACATTTCTCTCTCAAACGCTGGCTGCATATATTTATACACAGAAAAGAGGGACAAAAAAAAAGATGAGTGCTACTACTATGGAATGGAAATGTTGAGATTCCACTTTGATGAGAAGAGAATGACGATGTCTATGAAGTGCTGGTGAGAACTTGCATAGCAAGCACTGCTCATTTATGTCCATATATAGTTTATATCGTTTTAGGTTTCTTACTGCAATCCATACTATTGTTAAGGCAAGTACCTCGTCGTGTTGTCGTGCAAGCAATGAAGAGCACAGATGCATACTTAAAACATGAGAAAAAGAGTGGATGATGGTTTGCTGACATAGATAAGCAGCGTAGGTTTAGAAGCATTCGTGCATATGCAACAGACCTTGAAATATGAGCTCTTTTATGGTAACTTAAAATAAATATAACCCGTTTAATCTATGTGATCTAACGGTTCAGCTTAGTTAGGAATATTTAGTTTTACTACAACCAAATATTGTCATTTGATTCTGCTCGACTATGCAGAGGTAGGTTGTGGCCGTTGCCGGCGGGAGTGCAACAAGCAACAATAAGCGGAGAGCTCTCCGAGAACGAGATCGGACATGCATGGGAGCCAATAAGACAATATTTGTTTTTCCATTGGCACAGTCGGACCATGAACCATTGCATGAAGGACGAGAAGACATACGTGGTCCTCACCATATATAAGAGAAAGAAAGAAGCGGGGAATAGCGATTGGAACATAAAACTAGAACAGGGAAGCCGCACCCAGTTCAAAATACCCTTTCAAAAAAAACAGGTTGAAAAATAAAAGTCTATAATACCCTCACAGATTAACGATCAGATTTTATTTCTACCACCACATTTCTACTGTTAGTATGATGTACTATAAAAAAATGAGCTATTTTACAGTACCTTAAAATGAATATAAGCCATCCAATCTTTATGATGCAGTGGTTCAGATTATTTAGAATTTAATTATACTACCATCTACACTACTAGTAGTAGAATCTTTAAAAGAGTAAAATTGTAAAGGAATCGCCAAGGTGATTATGGCCACTGGATTTGTCGGCAGCCTGGACACTGGCGACGGCGCCCATGAACCTAATTAGGTTCTCTTTTGACTGCTGCCGACGTGTGGGATGTTACTTAGGGCATATTCTTTTCAGCTTTTCAAAACGGCTTTTGGCAGTATTTTTTTAAGATAGAATCTACAAGTTAATTATAATACACGTTAAAAGCCCAACATCTGTACCATCCAAAATCGCAAGCGAGTATCTCTCCCCATAATCTCTGTCGTAAACAGCTAAAATTCAAAAATTTTAGCTAAAATCCATAAGCCACAGCAAAAAAAGAACAGATCCTTAGATTTATGAGGGAGGAAAAGGAATACCAGTTTCTTTTTTACACTCCATGCCTGATAAAGCTACCATGCCATATATGAGCTACATAAGACGATATATCCATCGACCTGAGCGGATCAAACAATACATGCATGATCGGCCGGCCAAGACACAAGACAGGCTTGTTGCCAGTACTAATATGCGGTGCGGTGCGCGTGTTGCGGCGTGACCGAGGACTGCACGGGGACGTACATCGGCGGGGTCCGCGTGGCCTTCTGCGGCGATTGGGTGTGCGGGCTATGCGCGGAGGTAGTGAAAGAGCGGATGCAGCATTGGAGGTGGCGTTGGGGTGCCACGAGGCGGAGTGCAGGGACTTCAACACGACGACGATGCAAATAGGTACCATACCATAAATAAGTTACCGTACACTCTTCATATACAACACATCTGTTCTACGTAGCTGATTACTTGTTTTGCTTAGCGTAATAGGCACCGTATCGCTGTCCACGGTGTTGACCCAAATGAAATAACCAATCCAGAGCCAAAAAATGGCAGAATTCATCTTCTTTGCTGAAATAGGGGAACGGCTCATCGGCTGTCCAGTGCTTCCCCTTGTAGCTGCCTCTGAAGGACTTCAGGATTTCATACCACCGCAGATGACGGCCATCCATAATATGGAGACAATATCGTTTACAGGTCTCTGTTCCACGAAGAGCTCTACAGAAAACCAGGATATCGTATCAGGTTGATGCTATATTGAACTTGGTGACCCCTCCAACCCTCCTGAGTCTGGAAAAAGGTTATTCCTTTACACATATTCAGATATACATCGTTAAATTGCTCACTTCACAGTCGCTATCCATAACTTATACTCATGTTACGAAAAATAATCCCAGTATCCCATAGCGTAAGCCCTCAGCTAGGAGACGGCTGTTTCAAGACAGCCCAAACAGCTGACATCAAAAAGGTAACACTGCTACATTTTTTATATATTGAATTGCTCACCCTTACCATTGACATTTGCCAGACTAATTTAGTACCATATCATCTGTTCACAACAGGAAACACCTGGGAACAAAGAAAGTCATGGCTATCCTGCACTCAAGATAGCAAACATACAAGTAGAATGTTTTTGTGTGCCACTTGTTAAATACACAGCCATGAGCTTCAGCCTCAACGACATGCAGTTGCCGCATTTTGTTTGTTAGTACTTATGCTGAATAGAACAAGACAACTCAGCCTATCATAGTCCAGCTACTGACATCTGTGTGTAATACAGTTGCCTCAAACTTCAATCATGGACCAACTGCATTATCTATTATGCTGTCGTCACCATCTTCAGCCAAATTGCGTACATTTACCTAGAGTCCAACTCAGACCACTCACTGCATCCACACAGCGCGTACATCATAGGTACTGCCTGCTTCCATTCTTACGTTCCGGTTCAGTGCTCAAATCACCAACACAATCTATGGCTACTAGTTTTTTCCCGCGTTCTCACCGAATGCAACAGTGCTGCCTGTCCAGTTCCCTCCTGACTGAACATTTTCTTCCCTGCATCACATGTTCAATCAGAGAAAGCTAGACAAACCGACGCTCCTGCATACCAAACAGACCAAAGCAATCCGTGCATTTCCCATGATTCTGTACAGATTTTCCAACTTGACCAGATGAACGCAACGCAGCGCGTTTGACCTGTCTAGTCCAATTGAAGGCTTGGACTATGCTTTTTTATCTTAATATATTAGCATAAAAACTGTGTATTATAAAAGTATTTTGCAAGACAAATCCAATAACACTATAGTCCATACATATGCTTTACTTCTACACTATAGTCCATATATATGCTTTACTTCTAAAAAATCTATATACTTGTACATATATTAATTAATATTGAGCCATGGTCCCAACAGTAGCTTTCTTGCTTCAATTAAGCCGATATACATTAAACTCTTGTTAATACGGGCGTGCAGGTGCAGCTCTGTTTTCTTTTTGCCAGACATGGTTAGCAATCAACCAATAACACTAATCTATACATTATACCTTCATCAAAGCAATTTCTCGGGCACATTTGAAGATAAACCAACCATTTGTAACAATCAGGATGAGCATGGTATTTTCAAGGAACCAACGCTAAATTAAAAATCATAAAAGTTCTCAATCCGGTAACAACAGTACAGCTGGATTTGCAGGTCAGGAACAAAATAAGGGAAATTATTATTGTTCAATAATCTACACTCATCGAATAACTCATCAACAAATCCTGGCACTGAACTTGAGCTCAAAACAAGTTCCCTCTATTATTACAGACGTCCTATCATCACAACTATGCACAGATTAAATAGCCCTATGTAACATCAGATGCATCTCCGCCCGTCTAGGCTGTTGGGCTTAAATTCTCCGACTCGGTACGGGTATTGGTCTCATTCTTGTTGTCATTCTTGTCAGGCGGCACAGGTCCATCATCCTTTTTATCTACGGATTTATTGTCTTGCTTTCCCTCCACTGCCTTGGTGTTGAGAAATCGACCACCAGATCCCCTTGCCCTTTTCAAAGCATGCAGATGGCGGGATTCATGTATGTAAGGCTGAAAACAGAGGAAAATGCACAGAAGGAATGAGAAACGTAGAAGATCGCTGAGTATCAATAGGAACAGAAAAAAGTTGATGGCCCATTAAACATGGAAGAGCATTTGGAACTAGAAGAGCACATCCTATCTCTCCCTTAATCCTTCACATGTTGAAGTGTTCAATTCTACTAAGTATCGTGATCACCTCCTTATCAGATCAAAGTTAACCATGAATTGCCTCTGTCAGTTTGTAGTTACCAGAATAAAGAATTGTTAAAGTTATCTGAATTTAATTAACAATATCATGTAAGCTGGGTTCGTCATACTTTCATTTGAAACTGAGATGTTTGTGGAGTCATCCTACAAATACCACAAGTCCGTTGCACTTAAACTATTAAAGTGCCTTTAACTACACATTTTGGCGCAAATGACCCATGGGTGCCCAAAAAGTCAAAAACTTTTTTTGAACCCACAAAAAGTCAAAAACTCAGGCCAAACGAATTAGGTGTCCCTCATATATCAGGGGTGCTTGGTTTTATTGCAAAACCTTGCAGAAAAACTCAACGTTACCGGGACTCGTGTGTCCAAATTTTTTTTTTGACGCATCAACACGCGTTCGTGCGTGACACGCGTTGAACACGGTGTGACATGCCTCAGATGCGGCTCCAGTGAGTCCAAGCTGCTAACAATGAGAGAGGACCACAGCCGAGCAGGTTTGGAGAGAGGAGAAGAGTCGAGCAGCCACCCCTATCCTCCTCACGCCCGACGCTGGCGAGGCCATGGCGGCAGCGCAGAAGCCGACAAAGCGGCTGGGCAGCAGGGCAGAGGAGTTGACGAGGCCATGGCAAAGACGCTGGCGAGGCGATGGCAGAGGCGCAGCTGTAGACACTAGACAGAGAGGGGCATCACTAGGGGAGCCAGCCAGCCAGGTCAGCGTCGAGCAGGAGAAGCAGGAGAAACCGAGAAAGAAGAAAAAAATGGAGAGAAGGAAGCTAGTAGTTGGCCATTTGACTAGAGAATGAGTAGAGAGGGATTAAGTGAGGGGAGACTGGCGAGAGATTAAGTGGGTAGAGAGAGAGTAGGTAATTAGCCTAAGGTAGCGCTCAGTTTGGCGTTAGCTTATGGCTTTTTTTACTGTAGCTGGTTTATTTTTTATTATAGCTATGTTGGCTTATTTAGCATAATTAAAATTTAAAAAAATTTAAAAATAGAAAAAATATGTTAAACCATCACAGACAATGCAAAGGAATACAGAAAAAAAAGGCAAAAAAGCCTACAAAATCTAAAAAAACCAGAAAAGGACAAAATTACTGAATAGTGAAAAAAAGCAGAAGTTAGAAGCAGAAACTGGCTTTAAGCCGTTGTGAACGGTGCCTAAAGAACGAGTAAAGAGGGAGTAAGTGAGGGGAGAGATTACGTGAGAAGATAGGAGTAGGTGAGAATAGAGAACGATAAGTCTAGTTTGGGATCTTCTATGATTCTATCTCAATAGGTGGTGTGAAGATATGTATTTATATCCTATTTAGTGATATAAAATATATTCAATATAATTTAAAAATAATATATATATATGACGAATCCTTGAATCCTATTTTTTTTGAGCTTGACGAATCAGACATCTGAACCCGAGTTAGATTCCGACACCTGTGTCCGTATCCAGGTAACACTGGAAAAACTGAAATATACTAAGTTTTGCATTCAAAATTACTGTAGATGACCAAATAAGGTTTGATCAAGTGAGTAGCTCTGTTACATCTCAACATTTTGCATTTTTTCTTGATCAAAGTCTGGACTCTGGACTCCCAAATTACAACATCCCTAAACCCAGAAGTGACAAGGAGGAAAATACTGAAGGAAATCCCAAACATATCTGAAAGAATATATTCATTCGATGAGGTCAATTTAACACATTTATTGGAATAAGTTATTAATTCACTAACAAAATGAGTGGCATGACTCCAGGAAGTATTATTGTTTTAAGAAATACCTTGCGGGTTTTAGTGGCCTTATTTTCTGATTCAGCTTTTGCACGAGACTGGCGCCGCCTTAATATACCATGATATTGTTTTGCATTGACGTATACAGGTTCTAGAACAGCATCAGTTGCCAAAGGCACAGAATTTGGAGGCATTGCCATTAAAGCACCATTAACCTAAAGCAAGATAAATCACCAAAATCAGCTTCTGTTGTTGTGCTACGATCAGATAACTGATATATCTACAATGTAAATCATACCAGAGGCTGTCCACCATAAGCACCATATATGCCTCCATAATATGGACCAATGTATGGATAAGCTACCTGAGCCTACAAAAGAACATGTGAATGAGACTTTGAATAGCCAATGAAACACAAGCATAAATCACCCACAAATAACTGTAGGGGAACCTTGGATACCCTTATTATTTATATCACTTGAACAAGGAACTATTTTCGCAACAGAAATTTCCACGTTCGGTAACCAACTAATTGACCACAAACAATTGTACTACAGAAGAACTTATGTCGGTGTTAATGGAAATTTCAGTTGTATCGATTGTCAATATTTTTACGGATAAAATATATAATCCCACTCCATAGTCCAGATATTACAACAATTTTGTATATTACTAAAGCAAGAGATTATCATCCTGAATTGCATGATGCATGCATAATTGCTAGAAACTCAAGTTTTCAAATGATAAGTAGGAACTTGTGAAAGACTCAGAGAGAGGAACTTTTCCAAAATCAGCATAACAGAAAAAGCAAAAGTTGATGATATGTTAAAAAGTTGAATTTTCAATAAAAAGTTAATCATATAAAGTGGAAAGATCTGCACTTGTGAGCTGAACCCTATTAGTAAACCTGACCAGAATAAGACAGGACTGGCAAAAAAATTTAAGAAACTAATCTGTACTCAACAACTCACATCTTTTTTATTTTATTCATTGATCAGTTTAATAGTAGAATTTTCCCGTCAGAACTCTTGAGGAAAAAAAGGATTATAGATAACACTTGCAGAACTTCACTATATATTCCTACCATTAACATCATGTGTTTTAATAGGAAAAAAACAGATCATACCGTAGCTTGCCCTGCAGGGACTGTGTATTCTGCAGACGATGTGGCCAAACCAGGATGTGGATGCCCAGCAGCTGTAGGACGAACCTGAGTTTCACCGTCCGGCTGCATGCGTAGCTTGTAAAATTCACTGCCAGCAAAGTGGGTAAAATATGCAGTAAGTGACAAAATCAAACACCTCTAATATCTTCAGATTAGTAGTATATTCGTACAAAAAAGAGAAAACATTAACAAGAAGAAGCAAACCATTTCAATTCCAAACAAATCACCAATGGTATTTTCAACAGATGTGCTGCAAGACGAACAGCAAACCAGAAGATTATCGAGCACAAGGGGCACAGATTCCCCAACTTTTTCGCGAATCACACGGGTTATGGATTAAAGGACCACCATTTGTTCCTCTTACAGCAGTAGTTTTGGAGCGCTGCTTCATACGCTTAACATTCTCTTGTCAACAATCCAGGAGGCCAGAAGACTAAACAATCCAAGAACCCACTAGCTCACCATTGCCGCGTTCTTTGCTGCCGCCTACGACACCAATCGTACCGACCCACCACCCCCTTCCTAATCCATTTCACCAGCCAAGCAGAACTCCTCAAAACAGCGCCCCCAGCATCCACAAATCAAGCCAAACCACCCACGTCGCGAGAGGCCCGCGGATCGTTCGTACAGCCACGGCCTAATGAATGCCAACCAGCCAATTCGAGGGCTTTAGGAACACAAATCTGAGAAGAAAAAACGAAGCACAAATCGTGCGGGGCGAACCAGATTACGCCGCGAAAGATGCAAGAATCGATGGGGGCAAAAAGGAAAAGAGGAAATCGCCGCAGGAAGCGCCGATTGGCGAGCTCACTTGAGGCGCGCGGCGGGTGGGCGAAGCGGCGAGAAGGGAACGAGAGCCGGGGGGGACGAAGCGAGAAGAGGATTGGGTTACCTCGGGGTTTCGCGCGCTCGGATTTGCGGGGATTTGAGCCGGAGCTTGGCGGGATTTGATGGTTCGGCCTCTTGCACTGGGGGGAATTGGTATTTTTTTGGTACGGCGGGTGGGAGAGGACATGAGATGAGAGGAGAACGAGGGGTTGCGCATGTGCTTCTGGAATCTTCGGTCCCGCCCCTGGTTCGAATTTGACGGACGCCGGATCAGGCCCGACGCCGTCGGCATGGGGATCTGGGCCGATCAAAGATTCTTCATGCTTACACCTTCTGCACACCCTTCATTTCCGTTTCTAAGAGCCTGTTTATTTCAGCTGTAGATTCTGAGAAGCAGTTGGTGAGTATCTAGCTAGTCAGAATCTGGAGAAGCTGGATAACTTGACTTCCGCTACTAGTTCATTTTCGGGTTCTGTAGCACGGCTACTTAGAATCTGGATGAAAATCTGGACTGTTTGGGAGCTGCAAATTGGAGAATGCAGTAGTGCGAAGCTAAAACAAAGCAGGCCTAAAAAGCGGTTTTTACGGCAATTAGATTTTAAATAAAATATTTTTTTAATAGATATTGTAACGATTTTATTTATATTAGCCAAAATCGCATGTGAGTCTCTCTTTGTACCCTCTCTCTTGAACAACCAAAAACCATTGTGTACTAGAGGTTCTAGAGTAGAGATGCTCTATAGGACTGACATCCTTAAAGCAATGAAAGGCTGCATACTGATAAGATATACAGCCGCAGAAACAATCTCAACCCAGAACTGTGGTGGAATGTGAGAGACAAAGAGAATAGTGTGAGTAATCTCAATCAGATAACGATGTTTATGCTCAGCAATCTCGTTCTGAGCATGGGCACCAAAATAAGAACCCAATAACTTGTTTAACTTTACAAACACAGGTTAATTAGTAAGAGAAATTACATTTATGAACTTTTATTTATATACTTTAGTAGTTTCTCTCTTTATGTGCATTAGGAAGGATACACTGCTACAGAGAAGACCATATTGGATGTTTCATCACATACGGTTCTTTGAATCAGTCGGTGTTGTAATTATCTCAGAAGATTTTACATGTGTGATCGTTAATGTTAGTAACGATGGATAGAACCGTCTGTAATACATAATTATCACAAACGATTCATATTAAGAACCATCTGTGAATTATCACAGACAGTTCTTTACTAGATCCGTTTGTGAAGTCTACCACTATCATAGATGGTGCTGGTTAAGAATCGTCTATAATAATTCATAAACGATTATTAATATGAACCGTTTGTGATAAATAGTTATCACAGACTGTTCGTGATTGCAAGTATCTGTGACACGTCACGTAATTAAATATCTCACAAGATCAGTCCTGATAGATCTGTCTGCTCTACATTGCATTGCTTTGAAGGAGATAGTTGGTTTTGGGGAGTTTGGTGAAAGCATACCGCAGATTTGTCAAGAGAGATGATAGCTAGGTTTAGATCTAGTTTAGTAGTTTGTTCCAATTTAAAAATGGGCCACTACTCCTACTTTACATCAATATATTCTTACTTCATATATATATAAACACACACATAGGAAAATACTATTTACTCCTAGGTATAGTTACTTCCACTTTATCCACCACATAATTTGTTCAAGATCCGTGCAGCTTTGAGTGGGTTGTGGATGTGAAAGTTCAGTTTTTTTTATTGGGCAAACCCATTTCTTTTTTATGTTTCAAAATCTCATTCGAGATTGGATAAGATCTGTTTGAGATTTCCCCTTCTCTCTCGGGCGATTTCCCCGGCCTCTCCCTCTCGAGCGATCTGGCCACTGCCTAGCCTCTCCCTCTCCGATGGCGTTGTTCCCGTCTCGCCTCGCCTCTGTTCCCGTCCCCTAATGCCCATCCTGTCCTTCTCTTCCTCCCTCCTCCCATCATGTCATTCCAACCGTCGGCGCTCCGTTATGGTCAGTTCCTAACCATCGGAGTGTTGATCCGGATGGTTCTTTCTCGGACGGCACCGACGAGGTGGCACTGGCAAGGCTGTAGAGGGAGGAGTATCCCTGCAGCTGTGACGGATGGCCATGCCGGGACAAGGCCACGCCAACAACGCCACGACCGGAGGAGTATCTCTGCGGCGACGGCAGCCGTTGTGGGACGTGGCAGCACTGGCGACATCGCGGCCAGAGGAGTATCTCCTTAGAGATGGGTGGACACAGCGGTGCGAGGGCAGCGCCAGCGACACCGCGGCATGAGGAGAATCTCCATGGCAACCGACGGACGTGGTGATCGAGGAACAGACGACACTGCGGCCAGAGAAGTATCTCCACAGTGACGGGTGGCATCGGTAGGACGAGGCTGGCCGCATCGTAGATGATGGCGGCGCGGACGGTCTCATGACCAATTGCCATGTTTGGGCTATGATGAATCAAATAGAAAACAGCACAACATAACTCGCCATCACTGCCAGGGCAGGTTGAGATGAGAGCATCCCAACATGCATGGATGGAGAACGTTCTGATATGAGTAATCAATATCTACCTGCAACCTTCCCAACCATGAAAACATCACTACAATTTTATTGGATTGCAGATTTATGGGAAATTGGCAGAGCACATCTATTGCAGGAATGGCCCGTCCATGTGGATGCCAACGACTGAGCATTTAGTAATTTGCTTAACATGGAGGAGTATATCCGTTTGATGGGTAAGTGCAGATACTTGAAACTCCTATTTGATCATTGTGTTCAATTTACCCACGGTTGGAAAATTGATGAATTTAGTAGTACTTCCATGATGATTTTGCCATTTTATTGATCCTTTGTCACCAAATGCAAATCATTGATTCTTTTCTCCACCGCCAATGCAAGCACACTTCAATTGTCTAGCAGAGTGTTAGTACCTGTACATGACCGTTTTTAGCAGTGCAAGCACACATCAATTATCTATAAAAAAATTGGTTTCAATGCATTTTACATACTGCGTACTTTTGCTGTTCTACAAAATATACATACTACTGTTCACCATAATTTTTGAAATTACTGACTTTCGTGTACATCTACTTTTTTTTTAATACTCCATACCACTTTCAAAGTATTCATACTACTTTTTAAAAATACTCCATACTAGTTTCAAATGTAACTCATCAATTTACAATTTTACATACTACATACTTCTGTTATTTTGCAAAATATACACACTATGGTTCGTCAAAAAAAAATTTGTACATACTACATACTCACTACTGAAAACTGATGAGTTACATTTGCATACAGTTTCAGGAGTATACTTGTGTCTGGTCTCTCATTGCCTGACGGCAAACCTGCACCTTTGCTCCACGGCAAGGCAGGCAGCATGTGGTTTGCACGGAACTGACTTATACACGTATATGTATACAACAAATTCTATGTATCCTACCCAAACTCAATATTTCCTATCAAAATAAGATTAATTCCATCATGATGTATGTGCATTCATGATTAAGTGTCAAATCAAGTAAAAGACCATAAGTAAGTGTTAGATTGTCATGCAATTGATTTTATAGTTTGATGAACTCATGTTTACATTGCTTTCTTCTTCCTTTGACTAGAACAAGGCTACCATAAGTTTTTAGGTTGACACGGGCAGGGAGAACATTCTCGGGAAAAAAATCCCCCCTACCGATAAAACTGAAAATCAGATATTTTGTACGAAAAATTTAAATTCAAATATGAATTTTTAAGGAAAAATGAAAAAAGAAAAATATAGTGCTGGTTTTGGGATTTGAACTCACAACATCATGCTCACCCACCACCATCCCTTACCACTAAGCTAGCTAATTCTTTCTTATCTAATTTCAGTTATACAATTTATTTAAACCTAAATTTGCGGTTGAAATTTACAAATTCAACTGGTTTTCGTCCCCCACGGAGAACACCGAAATTTCACGAAATTCAGAGCGAAATTGTAATCCCTGGACACTAGCACCAGTGATCTGTTTAAAATATGAATGGTATAATTATAAGTAGTATTGCACACTGTTTTGGCTTAGATGGTGTTTGATACATATAGATGATATCACTGTGGAGTTAGTAATATGCATCACACCTCAACCTTATCGAAGTTGATAAGTAACAATGCTTTTCTCGAGTTCTTTGTGTGCTCCATCACTAGTAAAACTTCACCACTTGGAATAGCTCGATGCTAGACAATGATAAAAAATGAATTGGATATCTACCTGCATCGATCTGCATAAGCCCACTAGTTACAAGGTTATTGAAAGCAGTCGCTAGTAGCAATACAACATGCAGCGAAAAAAAATAGGCAAAAATAGTGTGGGTATCTTGATGTCATGAACCTGTGAAAGATCCATACTGGAAAGCGATTGATAAATTCTGATGTTGAAAGAAGCGGAGAACAATGCAGGGGGTCATGACAGCCTCACAAGCTAAAAATAAACTATCCTAGCTAACATCGCAAACAGAATTGAACAAAGATGGAAAAGAGTTTTTGGGCTATGAAACAATGGATCCAATCGAATCCTTATCTGATATGATTAGATATCATATCTAACTTAAAAAAGCTTAGCCTAGATTTTTATTCAATATAAGTAAAGATCGTATTTCATTCGGAGTCTATCATTCAGACACTTATCGTTTCGATCCGTTAAATGTGTGATCCTATAGGTTCATATATATTTGGCCATAAGTCGAAAACTTCTTTCCGGTCTATAAGTCGATAGAGATCCCTAGTAGAATATAATGACTCTCAAATATACATAAATATCATAACGGACGAATCTATATAGTGCTTATGTATTGATCCCTTTGTCTCATGATACCAGATTGAACTCAAGGCGAGAAGTATGCCATCCTACAATAGCTTGATCTTTCATTCGAATCTGTAGTGGATTACTCAGTTGTGATTGACTCTTCAACTACGTTCGGTATGGCTATGCAATTTCTTAACCCAACTACATCAAAGGGCCCAGAGATATCTCTCCCGTTATATTGGAGAGGCAAATTTCATGTTGATCACTCACATTCCACTGCATATTTCATAGTAAACTCAAAGACCAACTTTATGACCACCCAATTATATAGTAGTGTTTGATAACCCCTAATTAAACTATTGCACATGTAGAAAACTATGACAATATTAAGTCTAAAGATCCTACATACACTATATAAGAGACTAACTGATGATACTTAATAATATAATAATTCCCACAGTGTCTCATGGTAGATCAATTTAACGTCATATTCTCTAATATATTTTCACATTATTGATTTGATATCTACATATCTATGATCCATGAAACATGATCATCAATCAATGCGTGTGTTGATCTGTAAATTATAATTATCCTACATAATGACAAACTCAGGGAACATTTAGAATAATATCAAAACACGAATAAAGAGATCTACAAACAAGTCACATACTTGTTGATCAATATGAAAAATATTTATTTAAAGGATAAAATAATATATTATTTAAAAAATCATAAACATAGAAGTGATATAATTATCTCTATCACCGGCGACTGTGTCAGGTCAGGATGGTCAGAGAGAGAGATGGGGTGATGTGGGATGTGTGCATGTATATAATACGTATCGATACAAACAGAATACACGTACAAAAGTATGAACCAGTTTCAAAGAATATTCTGGCCCCTTTGACAGTGGTAGTACCTACATGCGTTTGTTGAGAAATCACTCTCCGAAAACAAACCACTTTTCCGAGTTGAAAAGGATCATATTTTACTGCTATATTGTACCACCTCTGCCTTTACTCACTAATTAGGTCGTCCACCGTCGGCCGTCCGATCAGAAATTGACGCTTGACAACAAAGCAATAGAGGGGGGAAAATCGAGGGCTGCCATTGGTCCGTAATGTAGACTGTCAACCCTCCGTGAGGTGTTCCTTTTCTTAACGTGCGTTGCTACGAAACATCTAGTGTATATTCTCAATCAATTAACATCAAATTAAACAAACTAATGTAGCAATGTTTTAAACAGAAGTATAACAAAAGTACCCTCTAATAACTATCACAAAAACAAATAATGAGGCAGTAAAATTAAGAAGATTAAATAGTTAATAAGGTTACTGCGGAACAAATATATGCTTAACAGGATACTTATACGTATTTATAAATAAAACTTTTTTGTCAAAACTCAAAGTGCCGAGTAACCATGCATGTATTATTGACAAGACTAACTGCTTATGCGAAGTTTCTCGCTAAGTAATAATCTCAGTAAATCTTTTTGAATTATAACAACCACCAAGTAGAATATGAAAAGGTAGTGTACCAGCTTTCGTTGGAGAGTCACTTTGACCAATCAAGCTGGGGTTGCCAACCTGACCATACGATTGGCCTTAAACATTGCCATTTTGAAGTCGTAACATTGGCCGCATTTACTACTGATGAAGGTGGTACAAGAAGTCCTAAATATTGGACCAAATCCTAGAGAGAAGATATAAGCTACAATAATTATTTTCATTAGGGCTGTGCACTTTCATACCGAACCGAAAAAACCGTACCGAACCGGTCAACTCGGTTTGACCGGTATTCAGTATTCGGTTCGGTAGCAAGAAAAGGGTATTTCTACGATTCGGTTTTCGGTAAAACCGAGGAAAACCGAAAAACCGAAAAACCGAAAAGCCCGGTGAGGCGATGCGCTCGCGCGGTCGCGCTCGCGCTGCGAGCGTGGGCATGGCGCGCAGCGCGACGCGTGAACGTGGCGCTGGCGGACGTCTTGCGCGAATTGGAGTCTGTAGAATTTTGAATTGGCGCCGGGCGGATGCGCGCATGCATGCTGGGCTTGCTGGCGCCTGGCCGACGCAGCGACGCGCCCCTAGCTGGCTAGCTGCTATATTATGAATTTTGAACTGTAGAATGGAGAATTGGAGTCTGGAAATGAGATTAACGTTTAGCAATTTGCGTAAACTTTGGTAAAATTGGTATTAACCGATACCGTACCGAAATAAGATGGTATTTACCGATACCATACCGTATTCTAAAAAATACCGTATTTCCCGAAATACTAAAACCGTATTTACCGATTAAACCATATTTACCGAACCGTATAAACCGAAAAAACCGAACGAACAACCCTAATTTTCATCTACATCACTAAACCTGTTCATCTTTGCAACCCTAACATAAAGTTGCTATTGACACAGAAAACAAGGGAATCATCAAATTGACAAAATACATACAGTAAAACCAGATGAGAAACATCAACAATCAGATTAGCATTGTTGAGTACACAAGAGAATAGAATGAAAATTTTAACCTGGGTAAGCCTCCCAAGGGCAAAAGCAGACATTTCCCGGAGTTGGACATCAGCTGACTGTAGCATTTCAATTAGTGGTTGGACTGCACCCCTTTGTACAATATGCACATGAAAACACACATATATGCATAGAATATTTAGAAAAGAATGGCTGAAAAAAAACACTATTCTGCATTCTTTTGATTCACCATTCCTTGAATTCTACATTTCCAATTCTCTATCGTGCGCAATAAAATATTTTATTAAGTGTAACACATAGTAGATCGATGATATTTCTCGCACAAAAGTATTATATTAGAGGAAAAGTACTTTGATTTTGTTTCTTGGTCCTCCCATCCATCACTCATCACAAAAGAGTTAAAACAAGGAGCTAGCAATGAATGAAGCATCGTCAAGCACCTTGCAATCAGAGTCGGCGGAAGCAAACTACCCTAGTAACAAAGCAGCCTTCCTTTGGCTTACCGCATGCAGAGAGGCGCAAAAGAAGAGTAGTACTTCACAGATCAAGCAGAGATTCTTGAAATGGGCTGGAGAGCAGACTCAGGGCAATATCAAATACTCGTACACTTTTATGAGATTGAAATGATAATAAAAGGCCTTCTCATTTGAATGGGATGATGTTATAGAATACAAAGGGTATAAATTTGGATTAGAAGATAATTTGCTATGTCCAAGCTTACACTTGAAATAATCATAAGATCATAATCAGCAATTCAGCATATTCTTCCCAGTTTAAAGCAGCAAAGTTAATAAGCTTTCAGAAGCACATGTACAATGGTGCCTTAACAATAATTAAGCGTAAGACATGTTCAATAAAGCATGCAATTGTTATTACTGTAATTCAAAATATCAAAAGTTCTCGTGCAGAACTAAAAAATATATAGAATTTGAGTTATCAGTAGTATTTGAGCATAATTCAACAAATACATACAATAAGCTATATGCATTCGATTCTCTACTAATACACTTTAACACTATACTCGTAAGCGCATATGACAATCATACCTTAATAACCCAATTACAAGTTGCGGGGCCCGGCATTAAGAACCTCTTTCTTAATATTTGGGGATGAATGAACCAAATTTCGATGGCGCCAACCTAATATGCCAACAGAGAATATTTATTGGCATGCACTTGCAATAAAGAGATCATATATGGGGCTAGCATATTCCATGCAAGATTTTCACGATTACATGATGGATCGTTAAAAAATGTTATCTGTAAGCGACCTTGCAGCATGTGAAGTATATTCACATATGAATATACATATAACTGATAGAAGTACTTGCAACAAATATAGAGGCAAGTAATGACTACTTTCCAGCAATTCACTTGCTTTATAGTAACATGAATGCAAGCTTATTTTAGCAACTGTACACTTTAACAGATCATAGGTTATGAATTATTTACAAATAAATAATCAAATTCATATGCTTTACATATTGTCAACTAACCATTGCATATCATTCCCCCTCTGTAAAACTCTCGTTTTTGTTGCTTAATTCAAAATGGGTTCCCCGGTTCAAAAAACAAAACATTACATATCACTAAAGCTATAGAATGCTCATCTCCACCAAAAAGAATGAAACAATTACCTTATGTGCGAGGCCACTGTGGAACAACTTCCCTGTTGCCTTTAGATGCCATGGAATCATCCCACCGGTGTCAATGCACGGCTGTTTATCAGTTGTATCTATCCAAAACTTTCACAATACAACAAGCAAATCAGCACATATTCCCCACGAACAACACCTTAGTTATTCATTCCATCAAAACAATTCAATGCTCACAAGGGTCCAGTCTTGAGTTTATCAAGCAAACCGTCCTTAACGAGGCCATCAACACCAACGCCAGAGATCGATGAGTTCTCCTCATTGGCAATAAACACAGCAATGATGGAATGCTTCAGTGCCGGCTTCGCCTCACCAAGACGCCGCATCAGCTAAGCAACCAGCGCGACATGACCGAGGCAGTGGGTCGCCCCACGCCCCCGAAGCTTGTCCTTGTCATTGCTATCAAAGGTTAGTGAGAAGGGATCGAAGTCCTGCAAAAGTAGAGGCGCTCAATTCACCAATTAGAACCAAGAGTAAAATTTGAGATACAATTGGTTAGAAATCAAGTACTTATGCAACAGAAAGAGCACGAGCAAAAATAAACAGCACAAAATTGAGGAAAGGAGAAAATTTTACAGTAGATACAACACAGAAGCACTATATCTTACCAAAACACTTGACAACCCATTATGAAACCGAGACAATATGCAATTTTTCAATCAACAAACCACGGCATATATTAATAAGATTTGATCGAACATTGCCATTGACACCTTACGCACAACCACGATACTACAAAGTGACCATTACTACGGACGAACCATCAGATCACACAATTATGGATCTTTTCCACGGTAAAACACACCAGGAATCACCAATAAATCGGAGAAGAATGCAATTTTGGCAACCATCAACGAAATAAGAAAATATCACACAATCAATAAAGGTAGAACGGATGATAACCGGACAAAATAAAGTGCCGATTTTACCGGCTGAAACACCACCAAATCAAGCAAACCCTCAAATTTCTTCACCCAAGAACCGTCAACATGAAAAGCGATTTTCACATAATCAAAGAAAAATCTGGTAGCGACCCACCCATTCGTTAGGGTTGGCCGGGACGACGTCCATGTGCATGCCGATGAAGGAGACGACGCGGCCAGGGATGGTGCCGGTACTCGGCGATGGCGTTACTCGGCCTCGGCGCAGTTCACCTTCCGCACGACGAGCGGGCCGCCCCCGTGTCCGTGGAGACCGAGCGGAGCACGTCGACCACGTGGTGCGCCACGAGGTCCTCCTGCGGGACGTGGGCCAGAGTGGAGGAGGAGGCGGTGGCGTAGGGTGGGGAGGAGGCGGCGGCGTGGGGTGGGGTGGGGGGAGGAGGCGGCGGCGGAGCGGAGAGGGGTGGGGGGAGGAGGCGGCGGCGACACGGGGTGGGGGGAGGGAGGCGGCGGCGACGCGGGGAGAGCGAGGGGGAGGCGGGGGGAGAGCGAGTGGGAGCGGATCGGGGCAGCGGGAGGAGAGTGAGGGGGAGCGGATCGGGGCGGCGGAGGGAGAGCGGATCGGGGTAGCAGGGGGAGAGCGAGGGGAGCGGATCGGGGTGGCGGGTGCGGAGGGGGAGGAGGGGGGAGTGGGAGGGAGAACGGTTCAGATTCTATCTCATAATCAGATCAAATGGCTAAGAAAAAATGAGTGAGGACTCATCAACCATCAACTCCTTCTTTTAAAGTAGTAAAAGATGATCTGTATAATTTTAAATTATAATAAATAATAAATAAATATTATTTATTTTTTATTTACTTTAAAATTAATGCTACTCATACGGAGGAATCTATTCCTAGCAGCATCCATCACAGATAAGAGTTTTGATTGATTTCACAATTTAAAAAGGAACAAGGAGATAAGAGTTGCGATCAAACAAGTTCAAAACTAATAATAAATCTCTTCGACCGGGATGGTTGTTAGAGTCGCATTACAACGAGTTACTTGTCTGTATTTAATCGGTAAAACCAATCCAGTCTCACCTGCTCAACCGATTTCAAGGCACGCGCACGCAGGATCCGTCGTCGATGTTCTATCCGTGTTGCCCTGGGAGCATCAACACGGCCACCACCAACATGCTCTCGAGATTGTCCGACAAGTTCAGCAAGCTCGTCTGCGGATTCTCGCCACCGTCGGCGACGATGGCGCCGGATGACGTCGATGGCGAGCCGAGAACTCCCCTCCTGCTCCCCCCTGGAAGAACCGAGTTGCGCAGATCTTTGTCGCACCCATGCATTATCGCGTCCTCGTCAGCGACCGGAGAGCCGGACAAGGAGACAAGAACGGAGGTGGACGATGAGGAGGCGGTGGCGCTCGGAACGGAGGACGAGGGGACGGTGCTCCCGTGCGTCGCGTTCCCGTCGCAGTACGGCTACAAGGTCTTCTCTTTCGCCGAGAATCGCATGTCCGACGACGGCGACGTCAGGCTTCGCCTAGTGGCCGGCCGCCGGCACGTGCCGTCACCGTACGGTGGGAAGGTGTTTGCGACGGACATGTTCGGCCGGCACCCGTCCCACCTCGTGGACCCGTTCACCGGCGAGCGGACGCCGCTCCCTGACCTGCCCATCCCGTTCTCGGAGACGGAGCCGATGCCGTGTGCGCCCGACGAGCCCCGCGCGGGCAGCACGGTGGCCACCGACGATGGGTTTGCGTGGGACTGGTCCCCGCGCGGCGTCATGGTCGCCCGCGGCGACACGGTGTTCTTCTGCGAGACAGGCGGCGGCGGCTCATGGACGCCGGTGCACCGGTCGAGGGGCAGCTCGACCATGACCGTTAACTACCGCGGCGGCTTCTTCTTCGTGCTCGAGCAGCTCTCGCTGCTCACCACGGTGATCGACGCCAAGACCCTCGACCGCTCCGCCGTGATCGAGCCGCCGCCCTGCCACGAAGACTTCGACGCCGCCTACCTGGTGGCCTGCACCGACGACGTGCTGTTGCTGGCGCACCGCGCCAGGGACACGGAGTGTGAGCTCTTCTCCCAGGTGTACCGCGCGCGGCACAGGAAGGAGAAGCCGAGGTGGGCATGCGTGGCGGACATCGGCGACCGCGCGGTGTTCCTCGACAGGGTCCACGGCTTCACCATCGGCGCCGGCAAGCGCGCTTGGAGGAACTGCGTGTACGTGGTTGTCGACGCGAGGATGGAGGACCCTTGGCGGCGCCGCGTCGTCGCGCACGACGTCGGTGTGGTTCACTTGAGGCACCCGAAGCACCTTGCGCCGCTGAAAAGTGAGCTTAGCCGCTCCAAGGTTCCGCGGATGTGGGGAGAAGCGCATTGGATCATCCCAAACGATGGATCGTCGTCAGGAGAATCAATTATAGCTTTAGAGCAATAGTTCAATTAGTCAATCAGTTAGTTTTCTCCATACTCGTTAGGAGGTTCACCTGCTAATTTATTTGTTTAATACCAATTCAAAAATTTATTTGATGCCTGGCTTGCGATGTGATGAAGTTAATTGAAACATAATTTGGTATTGAAAATGCTCACCTGCTGAATTTGGCGGGCACACGGGCATGCCTGCGGACGATGGGCATGGACGACGATGTCTACCTATCGTGGGTGGTGGGTGCAGTCATGGGAGAGATTTCTTGATGGGCATGGGTATAAAAGAGTTCAACCATGTCCACCATACCTGATTGCCATCCTAGTCATATCTGGCATGTTGTCCCAATTAATCCACTGAATTCTATATCAACTGTAGAAAACTTGTTTGGCAAAGGCTAATTTAAAACCGTCCATTGAAATACTTATTATCAAAAGCAGACACATTACATTGGCAAAACATTACACCCAAAGATTTTTTTCCCGTAAAAGAAAAGGTTTTTTTCGAGTGTTACTGCATGGAAAGATTTTTTGTTGTAATTATAAGGAAGAGGCACACTTACATGGAGAGATTATGACTAGCTAAAATTTCAAAAATGCAAGACAACAAGCTCAACAAGCCTGAGAGTGCACACGTCTCTTTTACCATGCAATACACTTAGGGTCTGTTCTTTTCGGCTTTTAAAAACGTTTTTTTTGGCTTTTGCTACAGTATCTAACTTTTAAATGGAGTATTTTTTAAAAATGGGATCTACAAGTTAATTGTAGTCCACATTAAAAGCCCAACATCTGTACAATCCAAAATCGCAAACGATTATCTCTCTGTCCGTAATCTTTGTCGCAAACAGGTAAAATTCAAAATTTTCAGCCAAAAGCCACATCCATATCAAACAGGCCCAACAAGCTGTCTTAGCTTGTTGGAAACTAGCACAAAAGTATTTTATCATAAAAAGAGAGAGAAAAGAGACGAGCAAGGGGCATGTCCTATCCGACTTTTGAAACCGGATTTTAGTTTTTGTTACGATATCTAGTTTTCAAATAAAGTATTTTTTTAAAATGGAGTTCACAAATCAATTATAGTATACATTGAAAGCTTACCATCTGTACCAATCAAAAATCGCATACAAGTATCTCACTCCGTAATTTCTATCGCAAACAACCAAAATTTAAAATTTTCAATTAAAAATTATAAACCACAGGCACAAAGAACAGACCCAAATATCAATTCACGCAACATGTCACGCACACTTGCATGTAAATTGATTATTACACGCAATGGTAATACACAGCTGCCACGGTTCGAGTGATGTAGTCCCACTAGATACAAACACGTTAGATCTTCTAAGACTTGATCCTTGACTTCTCGGTTGCTAATCTTAAAATGATTATGATTAGACTTATTTGTGGCCTTGTGGGCAGCCCGGCCTAGTCTGACCCAGAAATCCGGGCTCAAGCCGGGCTGGGCTTGGTCTCATACTGGACTGGCCCGATGTTCGCCGCGTGACCTGGTTCGAAGCCTAGAAAAGCCTGAGAACCGCAACTAAATATATTTTATGCAGTAAAAGGATTGAAAATAATTTTTTTCGAATAATAATTTTACATAATTTTTTATTCAGGAAAAAGGTTTTTTAAGGCTTCAGGCTTTGTCTACGTCGTTCAGTGCCAGGCTCGGACCTTTCTATTCCAATCCGACCTGAAGCCCAGCTTCCCGACGTTTGAACAGGTATGATAACCAACGGACACACTAGGATCTTATTTGGGAGATCATTTTTGATCAGTATTCATATAGATAAGTCAAGATTTTAGTTTAAATTTTTAGTTTATCTACATAGACTCTGATCGAAAATAGGCCTCTCAAACAAGCCCTAATGGAAAAGAACTCAAACCAAATCCCATCGGGCTATATATTTTTCTGTATCTCCAGCTGGGCGTTTTTAGAGAGGAATAATAGCCAGGTGGGCCGCGCGCAAACGGAACACTACTGGGCCAAAGCCACAAACGCATGATGGTCCAAGAAAGCCCGGAACCGGACCGCACCTCCGCCTATATTACCACCTCCGCCGCGTCCTCTTCCAAACCCTTCCCTAAAACCCTAGCAAGCCACTAGGGTTTCTCCTACGCCGCGCCGCCTCCTCACCTCTCCGCCGCCCGAGATCGATGGGGAAGTCAAGCAAGAAGTCGTCGGCAGCTACCGCGGTCGTGGCGGCGCCTGCGGCGCCCAAGGGGAAGGCCGGGAAGAAGCGGGAGGCGGAGGACGAGATCGAGAAGGCGGTGAGCGCCAAGAAGCAGAAGGCAGCGCCGGCGGCCAAGGCCGTGCCCCCGCCGAAGGAAGACGGCAAGAAAGCCAAGAAGCAGCCGCCGCCCAAGAAGAAGACCGAGACCAGCAGCAGCTCCGAAGAGCCATCGTCGGAGTCCGAGGAGGAGGTATCCCATTCGCCGCTTCGCTGTTTTCTTTTGTTCCCTTAGTATGTTGCGATCACTGCAACGCTTGTGGGTGCAGCGTAGTTACTGCTTTGGTTGCGATCTAGGGCAAGATATTTGTGTAGTATGTCTGATGTTCGCGAATTTTTGTCCAATTAATAAATTTCCGCAGTGGGAGTTGCTGAGAAATTGAAGCTTAAACACCAGGCAAGCCACCGTATAGTGTTTAAGATTTCAAAATGTAGAATTTGCGAGATGCATTATATAAAAATTAGAGAAGAATTTCTATTGAAGGATACTGTTGTTTGGCGTAGTAAAACTAGTTTATCAGTTTTTAAGAGATAAGATACCGTGCTTTAGATGATCCCATCTCTCTTGTGTAAATTGAAGTGCTATGCAATTATCCAATATCAAATTAGTTTTTATGAACTTCTGTTTCATGCTTGTACGCTCTTTGAACATGTATTGTGCTCCATAGTATGTCTAACTTGTATCTTTACAGGTGAAGGTCCAGCCAAAGAAGGCTGCAAAGCCTGTCAAACAGGAGTCTACTGATGACAGCAGTGATGAGGCCTCTGATGAGGTAGAACAGCACTACCACAATTCAGTGTAGTTTTTCGGTTGATGAGATGCTAATTTCTCTAAGCATACAAAATGCATAACCTGCAGAATCAACTATTTGTACTTACAATATTAGGATGTTTGCTATTGTTGTTTGTGATTATATGGACTGATAGTATTCCTGTTGTATGCTCTTATCAGATGGCTAATCTATTTTGTTGTGTGCTGTTGAGATGTGTTAAAAAAGATTTAGGTCAGACAGGATTATGTCTTTTTTATTTTCAACTCTTTTGACACTGTTGCTGCGTTCTGTTTGCACATCTTCAGAAACCTGCTGCTCCAGTAAAGAAACCGTCCGTGACTAGTGCACAAAAGCAAAAAGAGGAATCTGACAGCTCTGAGAGTGATTCTGATGATGAATCAGATGAGGTGAGTTCATAGGGATGAGTTGCTTCACATGGTGTGGTGTTTTGTTGTCGTGTACGGAAAATTGTGCTTTGTAGATGATTCTACCTTCTATACTGATTTTTTGACCCTAAATGCTAATGTATACACACCAAGATTTTTGTATGGTTAAGCATTATTCGTTAGTCTGAAGAGTGATTGAAAATATCTTCAGGATGTGCCTGCCAAGTCTAAAACCCCAGCTGCAGCTACTAAAAAGGAAGATTCTACTGAAAGTTCTGAGTCAGAGAGTGACTCTGAGGATGAGGTACCCATAGAACTATTTTTCCTTGTTTTAAATGTCTCAATTTGTTGCTTAATATAATTCAATTCATTTTCTTTTTCAACTCTCTAGGATAAAATTGAGAAAGCAGCCCAGCCTACCAAGATAACTGCTTCTGTCACTGCTGCTAAAAGGAAAGAGGAATCCAGTGACTCCTCAGACAGTGATGAGAGTGATGAAGAGCCTCCCCAAAAGAAGCAGAAGGTAGCGATGTTCTGAAAATTTTCCTTTTGCTTTGCTTCTATTGAAGACTCTGTTTCCATTGTTTACATATCGTGATTCTTTTTGCTCACAGGACACTGCAGCTTCCACTGCTGCGAAGGGTGCTCCAAGGGCTGCCAAAAAACAAAGCAGCAGTGATGATGGTGATGACGACAGTTCCGAGGAAAGCTCTGATGATGAGCCTAAACAAACTCAACAAAAAAAGGTAGTCTGGAAATTCTGAAATTCTAGGGTGCCAGTACTTTGTTTTTTTCCAAACAATCTGCTCCTTTTCATCTAACCTTATCTGTTAAATTCTAGGTGTCCGAGAGCAGTGACTCTGAGGACATGTCTTCTGAAGGAGACAGTGATGAGGAAGATGAAGAATCAGTTAAAACCCCAAAGAAGGTTATTTTTCATATGTTATTGCGTCACTTATTTTTTTTGTACTTATTTTTTTTTGTATAATTGTCATCTCGTAGTATTTTGAGTTTTCTTCTGATTTTGCATTATGAGCTTACGACTTACTTTATTTTTGTGGGACCTTACACAGGAAGCATCTGCACACACTTCTGAAAAGCAAACTGCAACAAAGTCTCGAAAGGAAGAAGTATGAATCGTCACCTGCCTTGAATTTTTTTCTCGTCACCTGCCTTGAAATTCTTTATTTTAGCATTTTATGGGTATGGGATATATAACCTGATATTTATTGCAGCCTAAAACACCTGTGAGCAGCCAAAGTCAGGAAGCAGGGTCAAAGACCCTTTTTATGGGGAACCTTCCCTTCAGTGCCGATTATGACCAAGTGTAAGTCTGTCTTCACAAGATTTATTTGCTTTATTCTTTCAAAAGGTATAATTATTAACACTTTTCCTTTTTTGTTCATAGGAAGGAATTTTTTCAGGAGGCTGGTGAGGTTATTGATGTTCGTTTGGCTACCCATGAAGATGGCAATCCTAGAGGCTTTGGCCATGTTGAATTTGCTTCGGTTGAAGCTGCTAAGAAGGTATAATTTTCTGTTCCATTTGTCATCATTTCTGGTGTTTGTCATTTACTCATTTTTAGATCCTCAGGAGCTAAGGTTCGGTATGCGGTTGCACTGTGCTGTAGAATCTAGTTACTTGAAAATGAAAAAAAAGATAGGGCAAGAATCTAGTTACTTAAAAATGAAAAAAGAAACTTGTGACAATTAATTGTTTACTTGCAGGCACTTGAGTTGAATGGTAAAGATCTGATGGGCCGTCCAGTGAGACTTGACTTAGCTCATGAAAGAGGTGCATACACTCCTCGCAGCAGGTGACGTGAATTTAAGTTTTCGTTAAGAAAAGCTCGGAATATTGCTTTGTAAGTATATTTTTGTTATCTATGTGCTAAATTCTTGTGGACTGCACAGGAATGACACTGCATCTTTCCAGAAGCCAGCTAGAGGTTCCAGCCACTCTGTATTTATCAAGGGTTTTGATTCATCTCTTCCGGAGGACAAGGTAATCTCTTTTGGTTAGGTATTTTGTCTCACCTTTTTACTTTTTTCTTATTGTTTGTTTGTTGTTGTCAAATCCAGATCCGAAGCTCTCTTGAAGAACATTTCTCCCAGTGTGGGGAGATGGCAAGAGTCTCCGTTCCGATGGATTATGAAAGTGGTGCAAGCAAAGGGTCAGTTTATAGTTAAAAAATCTACTAGGAACCACTTTTTCTGATTAAACATGTTATTTAATGAACTTAATTTACACATGGACAACTTGCAGTGTCTCAGTATACAAATTTCTGCAAAAGTTGATGTTAGACTTGAAAAACAATTATGGAGGGAAGAGAATAGAACGTATGGGAATCAGCTAGTATCCACATCTTCGAAATCCACAGAGATTATTGAAGAAACACATCATTTCAGCTTTTTATTTGAACTGATTGAAAGCAATGTAAAACTGATTGAAATGACTAGTTACCACTTTCTAGTCAATGTTTGGCAATACCGTTCTTGCAGCTTAGTTAAGTACTTCAGAATGGTGGTCAAGGGGAAGCTGGCATAAGTGGCTTTCCCAGAAGTATGTCGCGTTAGGACTGAACCCTGAAAAAGGCTATGAACAAGATTTGGATCCTTAGTTGTTATAATGAACTTGTGATGCCTTTATAAATGAACTTGATTTACGTTACAGCTAAGTCAAAATACCTTTGATTTATGTTTATATCATTTTAGTTATTGACTTCCTGCCCTCATGCTGGTGGTTTTTCAAATACTGTTTTGATTATGTTCTCTGAAACATCCACTGATTGTTACACTGTACGAATGGTACTGAACTCTGCAGGATAGCTTACATAGATTTCAAGGATCAGGATTCCTTTTCGAAGGCACTTGAGCTTAGTGGGTCTGACCTTGGCGGCCACAACTTGTATGTTGATGAAGCAAAGCCTAGAGGGGACAGCGGTGGCAGATTTGGTGGTCGAAGTGGTGGCAGAGATGGTGGCAAATTTGGTGGTCGAAGTGGTGGAAGGAACAGCGGTGGCAGATTTGGTGGTCGAAGTGGTGGCAGAGATGGTGGCAGATTTGGTGGTCGAAGTGGTGGCCGAGACGGTGGTAGAAGAGGCCGAGGCTTTGGTAACAAGCAGAGTGCTGGTGCAGCCAGTACAGGTTAGCTAGTATAACAAATCAAGTTTTATTTCATGATAGAAAATATTATCTGATTGATTCATATTTGCAACATCGCACATATTTATGTTAACTCATATTAGTGGAAAATGTTGTAGCATGCAGCCTAAGTTTGTTCAAACCTTGTTTTGTTTAACATCGATGACCTACTACTTAGAACTCGATTCTTATACTATTTCTTGTGCCTCACAGGAAAGAAGACAACATTTGGCGATGACTAATGAGAATTGAGCAATCACAATGCATGTTTTGTCATGCAAGATGTAGCAGCGAAAAAAATGGTCTATTGCAACTCTAGTGAGATGTGGCGAAGTTTTGTTTACCTTTTTTTGTTGGCTGAAGACGGTTCGTTGTTTACTACTACCTAATGGTTGTGTCGGTGGACTAATGGCAGCGCTGGTGTCTGTCTGCAGTTTTGGCAGTTTTGTCAAAGTGCAATGCAAGGATTTCTATTATGTTACACCTAGTATTTTGCCTTGGTTTTTGGTATTTTCTCTGGTTTGGTTTTATGGTTACACAGCAAGTAGAACGAATTTCGCATAAAACAGTACAGTATCATGTCCTCACTTGCTTTGAAAATTCCCCACTTGTTCAAAATTGGTTCCAAAATGGATGCCATCACAGGCGCATGTCATCGAAATTTTGGGGTTTGGTTTTCCCTGCGATGCCATGAGCCTGTGGCCACCTGTGCTGTGCAATCGCATGCCCCGGCTCGCCGCCGGCGCTGATCGTTTTGGTTGGCGCCGTCGATGGCTTGTCCGTTGCAGGCGCATGCACTGCCTCGGCATGGCCAGTCACCAGTGGTTACGGTGCTGTCGGGATGTCGTCGGAAATGCCTGCCGGGAGGTGACGTGCCGGAGCAGTGGTGCAGCGGCACCGCTCTGCTGACAGCGCACTTCACCTGCAAAGCAAGGACCCGAGTCCGGTGGTGCATATGTTCAGATTGCCACCCATAACTGAAGTTATCCTTGACGGTTAGGGTTGTTTTTTGTTCAGTTGTGCAGTGGTATTTTTTTTCATGTGATTTGTCTAGCGCCAGAATTCGGGATGGAATTATGTTAAAGGGGTAGAATGTAATACCTGTGAGAAAAATAGATAGGAAAGCAAAATAATGAAATAGACTTATGGTTTACAGTAATAAAGTGGAAGAAATTGTTGTCAGAACCTTATAATTTAATTTCCGGCAGGGTAATTTGTTCACAAAGATACTTGATCGTTCAAGGGTCAGTCGGCACCTCTCACAACCATAGTGTCATCATTCGGCATTAAGCAAACCTATTTTATATATGAAACACTGTAGCAAAACCCCCAGCTGTCACAAATGGCTTAAAACCACCGTACAAGTCAGCACAGCACACATAAGAAAACACCAGATGGCACAGCAAATGTAGAGAGGTGGCAAAGCTGAAACCAGCTGAGGCTAGCCAAGCAACAAGAAGCAAAACCCAACTTGATCACCACCACTGCCCACAAAACCAAAGCCAACCGAGAGCAAGCTAAACCCATCCAAGTACAAACCCACCGCAGGGAGGTAGTAAGGGGGACAAGGCTAGGAGAAGAGGAGACTACAAGGAGTTGGGGAAGACTACAGTGCGAGGAGCACCATTGTCTCCATGGTCGTCGTCCTCACCATGTTGTTTCAACCTGAACCAAGTGAGTCCCCTACAGACATACCATAGCACATTTATGACACGCTTAGCACAGCACAAGCATCACACCATGTGAACTGAACCAGCTAGATGACACCTCCAACCATAGCAGTAGCATCACATAGCATCACGGCGCAATCGGGAGCAAAGGGGAAGGATTATACCTAGCTAAGACTAGTAGGGATGGTGTGCCGTCACCGGTAAGCACACGCACCCGATAGCCACTCGTGCTCCCCCAGCGCACGGGAAGACTGCGAGCCCCGCCGTTGCAAACCCTGTTGCACGCCACCCACACTATCCCTCTAATCACCGAGAAAGCAACACATCAAATCCACAAATCAAAAGCAACTAAAAACGGATCTAGAGCATAAGGAAATAAATTAGTGAAGGGGGATAATAGAGAAGAGTAAGGGGGAGGAGCTGGTCAGGTTGGAGAGGTGACAGCACGGGGCGCCATGGGGCCGAAGACCAGAGCCAGGCCATGGGGCGGCGACGCAGATGGCCGGAGTTAGGACTGGCCATGGATGGGCCAGATCCGGGCCTTAGGCCACGGATCCGGCGGTTGAGGGGTGCGTAGGCGGCGGGGGACACTGGGGCCAGAGGCGACGGCCAGGGGAGGACCGCGGGGCCGAGGGCAGCGGTAGCGCCAGAGCCGACGCCGGGCTAGGCAGTACTGCACTAAGGGATCGACGGCGCTAGCCGTGGGAGGCACACGGTGCAACGATGGGGGACGCCGAGACCAGAGTCGGCCGGAGGCGGTCGGCCCAGAGAGCCGAGCCATTGACCAGCACAGGGAACCAAGCCCAAGACGGTGACAAAGAGAGAGAGCTGAGAGGGCGCGACGAGAGAGAGAGAGGAGAGAGTAGATGGCCAGGTGGAGAAAAAAAAGAAAAAAGGCCGAGTGGAAGAAAAGAAAAAGGGGCCTGGGAAGGATAATGGGCCGTAGGCTGACCGGGTGAGAAAGAAAAGGGAGAGAGAGGGGAAAGAAAAGGGAAAACAAGAAGAGGGAAAAAATAGAGAGAAGAAAAGAAAAGAGGAGAAAAGATTAAGCGCGTACGAATAAGATTTGTCAGTGAATATAGATGTCACAATTCTTAAATTACGTCCATTTAGACACCAGGGCATCGGAAAGGTGTCCGGTGAAAGAAAGATTGCTAGTATCGAGCTTGTGCGTAATAACATTGTTGATTATCTGTGCACATAGAAGCGGTGTCGTTTGCTCGTATATATATGTATTGCATTACCAATGAGTTAAAATGGGTAATGCTGGTTCAGGTGGTGGTTCGAGTTTGCTGACATCTATGCGTCGTTCGCCAAATTAATAGGCAAGTGCATGGTAGAATAGTAGATTACGATGAATGCCTGGTATTGGTTTTGGCATTTTATGTTTTATGTCATTTTATAAAATGATATCTCTTTTTGCCTGTCAATTATACTGTGACAAGCGATGCTTATGGTTGATTGTCGTGTTGAAATAGTGTTGCATCGTGTTACACACTAGTATAAAGGTCTACTGTGCTAGACATCCCGCGGTGGTGTGATAAAGATCTACTTCGGTAGGTACTCCACGGGAGTGGAGTTAGTAGAGAGTTGGTTTTGAATGCTGAAAGAATGTTGCATTATTTATATTCATCCTGACATGAGTTGCATGAGCCAAACTGGAGACAGTCATATAACTATTTCGGTGAGGTCAGTGAGAAAGATACATGACTAGTCCGGGGTACTCACGAGTAAGACCTACTGAGGTAGGTGCTCCACGGGAGTGGAGTTAGTGACCCGCAAGAAAGGGGGCGGGGCACGAGTGGGCCATCGACGGGTAGACACTCAACTTTACTGATATAAGTTTGTGGTTGCATGTAGATATGTCATTGCATTGCATGAAAGAAACTGGTGAGAATGGAACATACGCAGAGTTTATGTGGTAGCTTTGCGAGATAAGTGATTTACTGATAGTTACAAGGATTCATCCTTGCCTTGTTGATTTTTTTAAGATAAACGTTGAAGGCAATATGCGCGGGCGAGGCTAGCACAGTTACTTCACATACAACAAGAATCAGTTAAACTTGTTTAGCACATAAGTTTCTTTTGACAGTTAGCATAGTTATTCCTCTGCTTCTGCGTCTAGTGTCGAGTCTATGACTTTTACGGTTTAGTTGTTATTTATTAAAAGGAGTCGCTGCGCAAGATCAGCAGTAAAAGTTAGAATCGGTAGCATCATAGAGTAGGTGGTAGCACTTTGGACTCAGAGAAGGGGCCGGGGTGTTACATTTCAATCGGTTTGTCTCATTGTCAGAACTCACAACAGAAGACTGCCCTAATCTTCGTGCACCGCATGTTACGTCAGATGCCAACCACGAGGGCAATGCAGGCTCGAAGTGCTTTGTACTCCCATATCTCGAGCGTCTCAGCATTCGGAAATGTGGTATAGCAGGGAAGTGGATATCTCAGACGTTGTCACATGAAGAGTCACGAGGTTGCAATTTAGCACCATGTGAGTGTGTTCTTCAGGTTCCAACAAAGGTCTGTTCATCTCAGATGAATCTGCATATTTCCGACTGCCCAGATCTTGTGCTTAGCCGGGGGAAGGGGTGCTTTGCAGCGTTCAAGTCACTTGAGGTGCTAGAAATCAGACGCTGCCCTCATCCATGTTCCAGGAAAATAGATGCCCTCTTCCGCAGTCAATTTCAACACTTGATATTGGCCATCTCCCAGCAGAATGTTTTCCTTGGAGGGAGTATGAGCTTGTCAATGCATGGCAGCACACGGCTGAAGTCTCTGCAACTGAATTTGCCTTGCGCTGCATTAGAGAGTTTGGAGATCATGTAGATTGTGAACAACTGGCTGTATTGGAGGGGCTGCGATTCCTCGGCTCTCTGGAAACCTTGGAGGTTTCAATGAATCCTGAGTTGTCCACAGCGTGGGGCGGTCACAGATCGCGAGAGATGGAGGAAGGCAGTGGTCAAACCGGCCTTCTGCTTCGTACAATGCTCACAAAACTCAAGATCTGGGAGCTTGCAGACAAGGTTCAGTCCCTTCTGCTGACGTGCCTGCCTTCCATCCGCAAGTTGCAGGTGAACGACAGCCCAAATTTGACGTCTCTGCGGCTAGGATCATGCACAGGACTGGAAAACATAAGAAGTGAAAATTGTGGGTAGAGGATCTTCACTAGAGGGCTTGAAGCACGTCAGAGGCCTGACGGAAATGATTGTATTGGATTGCCCAGTCTTAATTCCACAGTTGGGTTATGGCTTATGTTTTTTCTCAAATAAACAAACGGAACGACTTCTCTACTGTCGCTTCGAAGCGGTTTATCAGGATAGCTTTTTTGAAGAGGCCTATTAGCTTATTGGTATCTGATTCGTTCATATAAACGCTCACACTAGGGTCATAAGTCGTAATCATAAGTTATAAGCCGTAGTCGAAAAGAACCCAACAAGCATGGAGCCATGATCTGTGCTATGGACTGAAACGTCTTGCGATTGATGACTCCTCTATCCTCTGCAAACGCCTCACCTCCCTCCATTGGCTGGCACTAGGTTCTTCTGACCATGTGAGGGCAAGCACCATGAGAGAGTGGTGATGGAAACCATGGAATCCGTCGTGCCATACTGCTAAAACATTTTCTCTCTTAGCAGGCGCTAATGAAACCCCAAAATTCATGCTCATGCAGCAGCAGACTTACCGCTGTGATTAGATTTGGTAAACATTGGCGAAAAGAGAATCTCCTTCGCAAATGTCAGCATTGCAATAAAGTATTTCAGAGCGATCCTTCTTTTTACCTTCAGAATGCCAATTCCCTAGAACAAGCATTCTACCCCATCTGTAAGTTTAGTCATGAATGATTGCTGGTTAGAGCAATCCAATTCTTACTAGAGTGAAAGAACCTTGATGCAACTTTAATGATATTGTGTGTAACTACGACTTTATTTCTCAGATTCTGCTGTTGTATATATGTGGGGTCATGGAAGATGCTGTGAAGGACAAACTTGAGTATGATAGAATATACCGACAATTTTGTTTCAGTTTTTTTCGCAGGAGTTGCCTTGTGTTTTCCGATGACAGCATGTTCGCAGGCGCCACAAAATAACCATCTCGGATTTCATGACAAGGAAAGGACCAGAATCCAGATAAGATTAAGCAACGTTGGGTGAGCAAGCGTCCTCCTTTATCAACACAAGAGTGAGGCGTGTGTTGCCTACGTCATGTGGACAGGTTAGCTCCAAGTCTGTAATAGCTTGCGTGAGATGTCGATGTTTCTGTTTGTTTGCTTCCTAATAAGACGATGGTAGCCAAAGTTCTTGGTCATGTACGCAAATCTTCACCCTTAGGATTTTGTGCTTCGTTATTTTCTTGGTGCTTCTTTGCGCTCACGTCAGCATGAAAGAAAATGGAAGAAAGAAGATACACAATCCTTTTAAGACGCCGGAACCAGCAAAGATTCCGGTAACAAGAATGGTCATATTAGTAATTCCTAAGATCATCTCATTGCAACCTGGAGCCTCGAATGGATGGGCATACAACACCTCCTGCTGCTGCTATCAGCATACTTTTCATTGCCACATCAGTCAGAGAGTTGGACTGCTCTCCCCTGTCAGCTAGTACTTGTCAGTTTTTGCGCCGATCACTTTTGCTAAGGGGAAAATCTCCCCGCCATGATTAGAGTCGCTTGTAGTTTAACATCACATTAAGGTATTGCAACATCCTTGGCGCCATCATTCATTTAAACCAAATTAAGCTCCAAGGAAGATATGTACAATAGAACAGCTATTGCAGACACAATTGAGCTGATGATCAATTGCAAAGGCATTGCTACCTTTCTCTCATTTCTCAATTATATTCCCTTCTTTACAATGGTGGTGGTTTGCCAAACCACCCACACATCAACCTATTCACTGCAATGTACCAACAACCTAAGCTGAGCGCGCACACACACATGCTTCACAACAACTTACAGGAACAGGAACCCCATCCAATGTCCTATACCAGTACTCAAAATCCGTCACCAAAAAAGGAACTCTTAGTCGCCTACTTAAATCGTTAATATCCTATTGTTAAGAGAGAGAGAAGCACCACCTAACCAGGAGACTGAGCATCATCCCCATCAGAATCGGAGTCCCCAGAGCTCCTTGAGTCAGAACCTGCAAACAAATTCAAGGGTTAAACAACCCGACCAGAAATCAGCAAATGCTGGGTATAATTCATCCTCTGCCATCATACCACTGGATGAAGATGAGCCACTTCCAGACCCACTCGAGCTGCTCGCCGCCTGGGCATCCTTCTCGATCTCTACCGACTGGTAATTCGCCGTCGGCATCTCATCGCCAATATCCACATACTCATCCACCATCTCAGCCTCTGTAGCCCTCTTCTGCGGCATGTCAGTCTCCTGCAAAGAAGAAACAGAAACAAAACAGAGCCTACATTAGAACACAATTCAGGAATCACTCACTCGGAACAAAGAATAACCCACAGTGCTTCCCCATGCCATACCGAGTCACCAATGTCAACCACCATAGGCGGATTCGCATTCACCAGCACCATATCATCCTCAACAGGAACAACAGAAATCACATCAACGGCATCACCATTCATCCCAACAGTCCGCCGGCTCTTGCTGAGCGCCTTCTTCCAATTGACCATGAATCGATCAAGCTCCCACAGCGTCTCAACATCCAGTTCATCAAAATCAAGCTCAACAACATCCCCCATCAGCGCCGGATCAGTATTCCTCTTCTGCACAATCTGCAGCACATTCACCATCTTCTCCTCCGGCAAGTTCTCGATCTCCACCCTCAATTTATGCTTCTCCTCCTCGCTCATCTCCCTCTTGTTTGGTTCCCTCGACTTGGGCTTTGGCCTCTTCCCAACCCCCATCCTCAGGGGCGCCTGCACCGGCACAGGCACCAGCAGCTGCGGTGGCGGTGGCGGTGGCAAAGCCAGTGGCATTGGCGGCTCAAGGCGCTGGCACTCCTGCTCGAACCAAGAAACGGTCTCCTTGTACAACCCCTCGAAGGTGTCGAGGAGGTTGCCGGCGGCTTTGTGGACCTTGTGGTCGGCCGGGTTGTACCGCAGCGCGTTGTTGAAGGTGAGCCGGACGTCGGACGCGAAGGCCTCATGTGAGGGGTACATCCCCGCGGCGAGGTTCCCCTTCACGGTGCCGAGATCCATGGGGTTCCTGATGATGGCGCGGTAGTCGTGCAGCTTGAGCCCCTCGACGTCCACGGGCGAGTTGAACCAAATGCTAATCTTCTGCTTCCGCAGCCTCGTCAGGATCTGCGCGCACCGCTTCCGCATCGCCGCACGCAGCGCCGGAGGCGGCTCAGCGTGGCGCGGCTCCGGCTCCGGCCGCCGCCGCTGGTCCTCCCACGTGTCGATGCGGGAGAGGAAAGCGCGGACTCGGCCCAGCTCGCCGGTGAGCCGCGCGCGGAGCTCCCGAGCCTCCTTGCGCGACAGCCCCGAGCACCGGATCGTCACGTGGCCCGACGGCGAGGGCTCCGTCGCAGCCGGAGCCGGAGCCTCAGCCGCCGACCGCGGCGCCGGCGGGATGCTGGGTCTAGGGCTTGGCCTCGGTCGGTAGCGCCTAGGGTTAGGGTTAGAGTGTTTGGGCATGAGGGGGACGCGGGCGTCGCCCCAGTGGTGGTAGACCTCATTCCGGCCCGCGAGCACGGCGGAGGTCATCGCCGGCGGCGGGTGCGGCGGCGCGATCTCACGATCTCCGTCGAGAGGAGGCCATCGCTTCCGGCCTGGGCTTCGCGGGCTATCGGGTTCGATACCCGGTTGGGGATTTGGGTTTGGGACGAGGAGGAGGAGAAGGGAATGGGAGGCTTTTAATAGCAGAGGGAGGTGCCCGGGGGACGTTGCGGGCAGCATGTGGACCGTTCGATCCTGACCGGAGCGGATTAGACGGTCCTGATCTGCGGTTGGTGTGACCGCGGGCAGATGGACGTGGAGGGTCGGGATGCGTGAGCGCGCCACGTGTCGGTCATCTGGAAGTTGGCTAACATTCGTTCAAAAACTGCTACGTGCACGCGTTCGATCGAATGGTTGTTAGAACGGGCTACGACATGTGGGGTACAGCATTGTACGATCGGTAGGCCCCAACGGCAGAGGGTGACATAATATGAGGTAGCTTTCCGGGGTGCGCGTAGGAGTTTGTGAGGTGGGTTTCTCGCGCGAGTTTGGGCCGCACGAATCGTGTGCGTCTCACGAGTAATCCCCGCAGTCCAGCTTTTTCGATTTTCTGTGGAGGGTTCGAGGGAGCCTACCATTTTTGCCGATACAGCCCTGACTGGTCTGAAATTTACACTGACAGATAAGCCGGCGACTCCAGCCCCCGTGAAGTGCTGGCCCTGTGCAAGATGTTCAGAATGACGATACTTTATAATTTTTTATTATATTTAATTTATTTTTTTACTGTAATTGAGTTGGTTTATTTGATATAATTAAATTTAAAAAAAATATGTTAGCCTATTACAAACAATACAAATGAATACAGAAAAAAGAAAAAAAACCAAAAAATAGAAATAGAAATAGAAAAAACAAAAAATTACAACAGTGAAAAAGAAGCGCAACATGCAGCCAACATGAGCGCTGCCTAAGCAAATCTGTTTTTTCAGTAACAACATAATTAATATGACATGACGCATAATTCATTTGATGAGATTTTGAAGGATATTTATAAATGTTACAATACAATTTTTTTGCATTGTAAAATTTTCTATTTAAACACTTCACAAAATGTATAGTAAAGATTGAAGGCCCCATTAAGAACATAGGAGGAAATAGTTCAATTCCAGTAGGAATTAGGAAAATTCTCACGTTTCAAAAGAGGCCTAATTGAACTATACTAGTATAGCATGTAAATCGGGATGTCGCAACGAGTGCTTGATATTTAAATTAATAGACATCGAATTTTCTGGCAGTTTTTGTAACTTTATTGTTCTTTGGTTGCTTGGGTATTATTTCATGGTTTTAGATATTACTAGAGAACGTTCAGAACTATATTAAAAATATTAATTTTTGTTTCCAATTGATCATGGACCTGCAACAAAACAAATTTACATTGTTTCCCATCCATTAAAGCATTGTGGTGTTAGGTGGTGTTGAGTGTTATTTACTGTTGTACTTTGTAATTCTTATTGTTTCTCATTAAATGTGTGATACAACTTATGTAACTTCTTTTGCAAGTATACCCAGTTAGTATAAGGACAACCCACTTGTTGTTATACCTGAGCATCACACATTATTTAACTAGAAAACACTAATTACTAGTAAGGTGCCCGTGCGTTGCAACGAAAAATCAAATAAAAGTGATGCATACTATCAAATATCTTAAACTGAATAATAAATATCAACTTTTTCTTACGTCATCATGTATGCATATACAGGGCTCATGTTATTGTTTGCATATCAACACAAATATCAATTATTTGGCTCATTGGAAAATTAAAAATATTTGTAGTCCATGTAATTGTTCACTTAATGTTTATAAAAGCATTTTTAGACAAAACACAGGAGATGGTAGAATTCAGTTGCCTTGTAGCGCATCGTAGTTCCTAAAAAGAACATCTGAATACAAATGGGTTAACAACTACTAATGAATTA
Organism: Melocanna baccifera; assembly: GCA_036346265.1. NCBI lineage: Eukaryota > Viridiplantae > Streptophyta > Magnoliopsida > Poales > Poaceae > Melocanna > Melocanna baccifera. The sequence continues at coordinate 20,757,175 of CM070698.1, forward strand.
CGAATGTATGCAATGCCTATATAGCAATGCATGCCACATGCAAATTCCAAATATTAACCAAGATTCCAAATTTATTAACAAATCTTATTATCACTTACTTTTCCTCTTGCAAGTTTGCAGAACCTTGAACATCTCTTCTTCAACCACAGGACAGACCTGATAGGATATAAATCGTGATAATATTTAGTCAATGTAGGAAACAACCGACTGAAACAAGTAGGCAATAATAGTGTGCATTGAGAATTACCTTTGGCAAAAGAACATCCCATTTGCTAGCTTTTTTCCTTCCTCTTTTGCTTTATTGTGTTGTTGAGAACCTAGATTTCACGAGTCTATTAATGATCAATGCAACACGAAGTGTCGTGTATCACAAATTCACAATTAGTTGGCAGGAACAAGCATTTACCTTGGCACGTTGCGTCTGATCACGATCAAGTAGATACGGAGGAAGAGCACCCTCTTGAACATCATCATTGACCTTTTGTCGAGAAGTTGACTCATCGTGCATTTTTAGGTGCAAAGAAACAATTGACAATAAGGCTCCATAAATGCATTCGCAACCAAAAAGCATAATCTACACTGCAAGGAAAACTTAATTTTCATGCTCACATCCCCTACTCAAAGTATCAATGCATAGACTAAAGGAGCAACACAATCGTGAACATGTTGAGCGGGGAAAATCTACTTAGCCTACGGGTAAATGGTAATATGACAGGGATAAGAAGCTAAGCAAACAAATGTTGATAGGTTATGTGATTAGTGGTATCTATGAGTGATTAAAATTTGAACTTTATAGCCGTCAACACTATATAGCCTGTCATAGAATCATGTATATGACAATCTTGATGCATTTCATTTTTACCATGAGCATGAACCCATGTATCTACTTCAACGATGTCGAGTGAAGGAGTAAGAAACTAATTCAAAACACAGTAAAAGCATGCATGTACTACCTAGGGTTCATGAAGGGTTTGAGTATGCATGTAGAGGATGTCTGTCAAACATTGGCTACAAACAAGCGTTATTCTGAAATAATATCTAGCTCCTACCGCGAACTCAATTCAAGCAATGGAATACTATTATGCGAATGTTCTTGCTGCTACTACGGAATCGGCAAAGAATTTCGCGTACCACGGGAATCGAAACCTCGGTACAAAGCGCAAGCTTGAAGTTATGCATCGACGAAGAAGAAGTTACAGGACACTCGAGTTCACCTACTCCCACAATCTACGCCATATAGTGCACCTTTGCATATAGGGCACGATTTTAATTCAACAAACAAAAATTCCTAAACAGTAGCATCCGGATGAAACGACCTCAAAGCAAGCAAAATTTTGTTGTTTTGTTTATCATACGTAACTAATATGATCGATAAACACAAAGCAAAGCAATCGATCTTAACTTACCTAACAACGATCGATTATCTTGACTCAAGGCAATACAAAGAACACTTCCTATGAAGCAATCCAACAAGCAGATAGCATGCCAAGTGAATAGGAAAGAATTACCATTGAGATGAACGAATTAGGGCAAAGGAGACGTCGAGGTGACTGAGTCCGTTAGTCGCTGCGGCCAATACTCGGTGCATGCCATGAGATGATCGTAATTTGAGAAGGAAATCAAGGAATGCCGGGGGCAAGAGAATGGAGCGCGATTGTCTTGGTACCGCAATCACCCGTCGCTTGGCATCTGACCTCGTCGGTGCCCTTGCGCATTTCGCGCCACCTCTGTTGGCCTCCTCCTCGTGTCGTGCCGCGTCCCGCAAGACCGGCCGGATCAAGAGGCAGGACAGATCGCCGTCGCCATCCTCTCCGTGCAAAGCATTCCGCCGTCGTCGTTCAGATCTACAACGTGCGAACGAGGACAAGGCCCGAGCACTGGGTCGGGAGAGGAGGCGAGGAGAAGAATGGTGACGATTCGAATCGGAGGAAATCACGATGTGGCTGGGAGGAGGGCCCTACACTCCCTTGTAAAAGAGCTCGTGCTGTGGCAAGCTGCGCCGCCAGCCGCTGCGAGGAGGGAGGCGGCGGGGAGAGTGGCGGGGGCAGCGGGGAGGAGAGAGGCGGCGGAGGGAGGAGGAGGGGGCGGAGGGGGAGAGGAGGAGGCGGCGGGGCGGATCTGCGGAGGGAAGGGGAGGAGGGGGCGGCGGGAAAGGCCGGGAGGATGGGGCGGCGGGCGGCGCGGGAGTGAGGAGGCCGGGTGTGCGCAGTGGGGATTGGGAGGACCGGGGAGAGAGGGCGGCGCTACGTGAGAGGAGGAGGCGGGGTGGCGGAGGAGGCGGCGGCGGCGCGGGGTGGGAGGGGGAGGCGGCGGCGGAGGAGAGCGCGGCGGCGGAGGAGAGCGAGAGCGAGGCGGCAGGCGGCGCGGGGTGGGGAGGAGGCGCGGGGCGCGGGAGAGCGAGGGGCGTGGGGCGGCGGGAGGAAGAGCGAGGAGGAGGCGTGGGGGCGGCGGGGGGAAGAGCGAGGGGTAGGCGTGGGGGTGGAGGGGTGATGTTGGGATTTTAGGGTTTAATCAGATCGTATGGCTGAGAAGAGAGGAGAAAGATCGAATGGTTAAGAAGTGAGGGAGGGTGGACGTGACGGCAACCACCAACTCCTTCTTTTTAAATAGTAAAGATATTTTATTATTGTTTTCACTAGTAGTAAGCAACACTTTCAAGAGAGCGTCTCTTGGAATATATTTCGAAAATATTATTAGCAAAATGTGAAGTGTAACTGACTTAATATATAGGTCGACTCTATCTCCAGCGATTAGTAATTAGGGACAGTACATGGTGATATTAAATAGACTACGATAAGTGAAAATAGGCCTAGCCAAACAACATTCGAATAGGGTAATAATATGATTACAAAAATTCGAAAAGAATAACCAAAATGTGAGATAACTAATAGTTTTTTTAGCACAATAAGCCCTGAATAACAATGGATGTGTCAATGTATGCCTCTTAAGAAAAGCTTTAGAGTTGTTCGGACTTCAAATACACGTGGAAGTACGAGGTTTTAATTATTTCTTTTTACAGAAAAAACTTGAGGACAAAATTATATAGTTAAGTAGGAATAATAGCAAGCGGCTCTGCCCTCTGAGTACACCTATCAAAAATCCAGTTAAAAAACTTTTGCAGTTTCAGATCTCCAGTTCTAAAAAAATAAACGAAAACCCTAGAAATCAGATTACTTCATCTATAATTAGACAAAAGAATATCCAAAAATGTGCCTCACGAGTGCACACAGTACACACCAAGCCCCAAACGACGTGCACCACCCAACCACCAGGGGTACATCTGCGGACTATCCCTTCTACCGAGGGGCTAACTAGAAAGAAACCCCAACTGATCTCCCGTCCTCTCCGCTCGCCATCTCGCGCGAAGCGAAAGAGAGACGGAAAAAAAATCGAAAGAAAAAGGCCAAGCGAAGGACGAGGGGCCCAGCGCGATGCCAGCTGGGAGACGGCAGGCAGGGGGGAGCGCACAGCGACCAACAAACGGACCCACGCAGCGGGGTCGCGGTGGGCCCGGGCGTGCCTCGCGCAGGACGCAAGCGGGGGTGCCAGGCGTGTATGGGCGAGCCGGCGTGGAAATAGTCTTTCGCAAAGAAATATCTGAGCGAGCTCTCCTCCCGCGCGCGCGCGAGGCCGCCATGTTCTCTTCCTTTCGCTTTTCCTTTTCCCCCACAAGACAGAGGGAGAGGCGGCGGTGCATGTGGGGCATGACATGTGGGCCCGTCCCTTGGGTATCATTGTCCCAAACGGGCCCAGTATAACAAGATGCGCAATAGGGCGTATTTTTCTACGGCTGTAGGCTTTTGTTTGCATTTCTTCAGTACGCTGTTTGAAGAAATGATTTTAAGAGGTTGAGAAAACAAAACTAAAAGTATAAAAGGAAAAAAAAAAGAAACAGGGCCATAAGATGGCAAACAACATAAATAGTAGCATGTTGGTTGGTTGACTTGCCAAATCGGGGTTGCTTTTTTTAATTTCAACTTCTAACTTCAGCTTTTTTTACTATTGAGTAATTCGTTTTTTTTTCTGATTTTTTTTAGATTTTTGGACTTTTTTGCATTTTTTTCCGTGTTTCTTTGTATTGTTCGTGATAGGCTAACATATTTTTTATTTTTACAGTTTTAAAATTTAATTATACCTAAAAATCAAATCAGTTACAGTAAAAAAAGTCAATTACAGTAAAATTTCAGTCAAAAGCTAGAAGTCATCGCTAAAACAAACACCCATTCAACAGATCTGTGGACCTAGGATTTGGGAATTTGGGATCCAGTAAAATGCATGGAGGGTTTAAAACCGTTGCTTTTGAGCTAGACCTAGGTTTCACACCATATTCTAACGAGGGATATCATGGGAGTAATCCAAGGATAGGAAGTACGGTCCGACGCAAGGAGCTAATCAAACAGTCATCGGGTGGTTTTTTTTATGACTTTTAACTCTAGCGTAAGTATTTGTACGAACGAATCTAATATCAGTAAACTATTTTAAATATATTATCAAGATAAACTGTTTCGAAAAGACAACAAAAAAATCGTTATATTTATTTGTTTAGAGAAAATCATAAGTTGAAAAGAAAAAAGCCATTATTGGCCAAGCCAACTTCGAATATTAGGCCGGCTCATTTTAGGTGAAATAACTTAAGAATTAACTTTGTCATGCTGATATTTGTTAACCCTACAAGCTAGTAACTTGAATAGTCCAATTTCCTCGCTGACACTCAACGATTAACCTAGAGACTAGCTTTGTTAGGCTAATGTTTCAAGCGATACTCTGCCATCGGTCATTTGCTAGTGATCATCCATCCACACGCATCCGCTCACCAGTGGATCACGGCAACAGCAAGAGAAACTAAACAGCCCCGGCATGTTGCGGCCAAACAGGTGGCGTGCTGCATTGCATCCACGCACTCCGTTGCAAAGCTTGTGCCAAAAAAATGATCACGGTACTAACCACTAGAGTGCAATCGAAGTAGATAAAGATAAATATAGTATTTTTTTAAAGTCAGATATAAATAATACTAGATATCTATTTTTTTCTATATTTGTTCGGTAAGCATTCAATTGATTGATCGGACGGACAAAAATTACTTCGTTTGTTGCCCCTGCTAACTAACGACCAACCCAGGTTAAGAGAGAAGAATCACGGTACCAATCTGTAGTTGGGGTGGGTGGGTGGGTGGGGGGAGGGAGGAAAGAAGGAAAAAGAGAGAAGTGCTGCAAGTGAGGTCTCCTACCTGAACAAAATCCGAGGACATCTCTCTCATCTAGTCCGAGTCGTCCGACAGCAGCATGAGATTGGCAGCCTGGGAGAGAGATGGGAGACAAGACGAATCAAGGAATCACTGGCTGTGTCGAACATTCTATTTATTTTGCGTTGTGCGGTGTGGATGAGTTGGAGGCGGCCTTGCCCTCTGTCTCCTCTGACGCAGTGGGGGCAGGGCACGTCATCTCCGTGCACTGTGGGCAGGGCACGTCATCTCCGTGCACTGTGGGCTCATAGGGTCTATTTTTTTATTACGCTTTATGATTTTTGACTGAAATTTTTAAATTTTAGTTATTTACGATAAAGATTACGGAGAAAGATACTTATTTGTGATTTTAGATGGTACAAATGTTGAGTTTTTAACGTGTACTATGATTAATTTGTAAACTCTATCTTAAAAAAAATACTCCGTTTGAAAGTTAGATATTGTACCAAAAGCTAAAAATCGTTTTGAGAAACTGAAAAGAACAGGTCCATAGATGTATCCAGCAGCGTAGCGTAGCATAGAACGCACGTCAGGACATGACTAATAATTTATCTTTTAAATTTTTTTTTAAAAAAATTATATTATTTTTATCATAACTTTCTGTTTTACATCTTTTAACTAATTACATTGATTTATAGACTCGAATCATCTCTTGCAACCATGATCACCGCCGGCCCACCTATGTACGCCTACTGAAACAAGGTTTCTATTGTTTCTTTTTTGTTTTGTTTTGTTTCTAGGGATGAATTGATTTAAAAATTTTGTAAGCGAAGCTGCAAAAACACACAAGTTCAAGAGATTCTGACAAACTCTTCTGCAAGTCTCTATCTGTGCCAGATGCCAAATAGGGAGAGATGAATGGTAGTATGCTCGAAACTTATGCATGTTTTGATGTGGTTTATAAAGAGCTTAAGTACCTAAGCTAAAAGCTTAAACCTGTTACACAGTTGAGACCGACCCCCCCCCTCCTACCCTTACAAAAGTTTTTAATTACCGGTCCTTCTAGTGTTGAAAAATAGTATCTGTACCCAATTATGACACGGCAGAGCGCTTAGAACTTTTCTCACGCCACCACAGAGTGGCAACACTTGGGAGTACTCCTCATGTTCCATGGTGAGTTGGTGACATCTGGCGTTGGCACAATTAGAGACCGCTCGATTAAATTGAAATTTAGTGGTTTATAACTAAAATTACACTGTAGTTGTCTAAAATTACACTGTAACTGATGGTGGTTTATTTGGTGTAATTAATTTTTAAAAATTTAAAAATAGAAAAAACAGGTTAACTCATCACGGATAATGTAAATGAATATGGAAAAAAACCCGATAAAAAACCTCAAAAAGCCGAAAAATCAGAAAATGATAAAATTTCTAAATAATAAAAAATAAATTAAGAATAAAAAACTTAAGTCGAAATAAGCGGAGTGTTTTGCAAAGGCCATTAACCACGAGCCATGTTCTACCAAACCATTATCAGGGACCGTCCAAAGCTTAACCCACAACACGAGCCACACCCCTAACTAACAACCATTCGATTAAAACATGAGCCGCTGTTTGGAAAACAAAACATAAGATAGATACCCAATTTAATCTTTTATAGGACAATGACTATTTCTCCGCTATATATCATCATCTTAAAAATCCTAGTCAAAAATCATTAATCATAACAAAAAAACTATCGGTTGCAACAAAAAAAAAAAAGACCAACAAACTTTCCCGTTTCAGTTAGAGCTGCCCGTTTTGGGCAGGCACTGATTGCTATCAGCAAATCAAGAGATTGGGAATGTTTCCCAAGACATGTTCTTCTGTCATATTCAGTTGCTTCGCTCAAAAGGAGAAGCCTTGCTGAATGGCTTGATCATGATATGTCAAGGACAGTAACACCATGTGCATGGCTGTTGGCCCCTAGCTATGTCCAGGAAAGCATGTATGCTATACCCCTGGCCTTGAGGTCTACGTATTGGTCATTTCAATTGCTTGCTTGCAAGGACAAGTGCCCAAGATGGTGTGCATCATGCTTGTTTGGTGTTCACAACCATACATGTATAATGTTTCTATTTACCGACATGATGTTATGCTTACACAAGTTTTGCACAAGTTGGTGTGTGTTTAGTAACAATGAGTGGTGCCATTTCAGATTCAGAACCAGGTAGTCATTTATGCCCTTATGAGGAATCAAAAGCAAAGGGATGGTTCTGTTTATATTGACTTCTAAAAACTGTTTTTCTATAATACCTAAGTTTTAAATAAAGTATCTTTTTAAGATGGGGTCTACTAGTCGATTGTAGTACACACTATAGCGATTTTATTTATATCGACCAAAATCACATGCGAGTTTCTCTCTCTATATGGCTCTCTACAAACTGTTACTATTTATAAGTTAAAGTTAAAAGTTATCAGCAAAAGCTAATATGAACCCTTGATTATTGCTTTAAAATTTATGTAATTCACTCTTGGTGGAGCATGGAAGCATCTCCCAACATGAGTGATACCTGCATGATGCGAAGCTATTGGCAATTTGGCATGCAATGTCTCCTTCCAAGAACGGGAGGAAAGGTGAATGAATGAGTAATGACAACTAAAGATAAACCCTAGCTAGCTACAGGGTTGCAGCCATTGATGCTTATGTATGCAGTGCATTTTTGGCTTTATTCCAAATAGTTTTTGACTTTTGGCTTTTAAAAACTGTCTTTTTAATAGAATGACTTCTTAAGGTGATTTTTATAAATCGTTTGTAGGAGTTACTGTAGGAGCTATTTTAAACGAAGTGGTTTCTCAACGCGGGTGTCCCTAAGTTCCTCAATCTCTCTCGTACTTAGCCAAAAGCCACAACACTTTTAAACAGTGCTTTTATTAGGGAAATTGATATGGAGGTATCCTAGCTGAAAGCTTGGACTTGGAGATGTGAAGTGATGAGGCCTGCACACTGAAGCCCACCTGCCTACCCCATTGAGATGCATCAGTACTGCAGTAGTGGTAGTCTGGTAGCAAACTAGCAATTAGCAAAAACAAATATGAAGGATTCTTTTCAGAACATTTTTTACAGTTGGATTTGTTCTGTGGTGATGCGCAACATAATTTAGCTGATAAAATAAGATGGCCAATGATGCACATAAGGCTTTTGTCCTTTGAAACAGTCCATCAGGTTTCTTTGCGGCCCATTTGCAGAAGCCATGCAATCAGGCAGGTCCTGATCGAATCACGCCGATCGTTTTGGTTTTTTTCGGTTTCAGCTTCTAGTTTCAGTTTTTTTTTCACTATTCACTATACTATCCACTAACTTAGCTACAGTAAAAAAAAGCTAACTACAGTAAAAAAAAAGCCAAAAGCCATCACTAAAACGATCACCACCTTAAGTGCAGCGTACGAGTGATCTCTGACGCATGTGTTAAGGATAAAATAGGAGGTAGAATAAAATTGTTATTTATTTTCTTATATGACTTGGTTTCTTTATTTGTATATAGCATATTTCTCTGTATATCTCATGTACTCTCCTATATATATTGCCCTTCGAGCCTCATGAATAGACACACAATATTCATAATATGGTATCAGAACTAGGGTTCTGACCTTGTTCTTCCGCTGCCTTGTTCTTTCATCCATTGGTGCCAGAGGTTGCCATGTCAATTTATGTGCTCGTACCTCAAAAGAGAAAGGGCTAAGGGAATTATCTACCAAGATTATGACAATTTATCACCTATAATTAGACTTGGCCAAATAGGCTAGGTTAACCGTATCAGTATCAGGCACGGTACTATTGGTCCGGTCCAAACAGGACATGACATGAACAGTAAATAGACCGTAATAACCCGGTCTTATCAGGCATGTCGTGGCCAGGCATGACACGCATAGTAACTTTTCTGTGATAGTATAGTAAAATTGCTTACGGTTGATAGTAAAATTATTTATATTAGGGTTATTGTACTCTTTTGAACATAAACAGATGATTTAACAGTAAAATCACTTATGATTAGCAGTAAAATATGTTGGTCTATGCGTGCCTGTGCCGGTTCAATCTCTTTCTGTGTTAGAGAATAGGCACATGTGTCAACATGGCATGATGACTTATTCGGGCCTAATTAACCATAATGTGCCAAGGTCTATATGTTAAATTAGAAAATAGCTAATGCTAGGTGCTTCTTCGAATTTCAGTTAATTCTTCACATCTCCAACTATGCATACAGAAAAGATCAATGGGACAAAGACGGAATATAGACGTAGTTATTGCACTAGCGGGATGCTAAAAGCTACGAACATTAACAGATTAAGTGGGCCATAGCATGTCGATTAATCGGATTTGATGGCCGATTAAACGCTAAACGGTTGATTAGTCGGCCGCCGTCACCGAATTAGTGGCCGATTAAACGGCCGTTAAGAGCGTTTTTCACTACACTTTTGCCTTTTGTGCATTATCAAGGAGCTGCATGATGCAGGGATTAGGGTTAACCTCTACAGGGCTAAGGGAGCTGTTAATTTAATTTCAAGTTAACTGACCGAAGTGACACTTCGCTGCAAGTTAACGGACCTTCGACCCGATTTTCTCTAGATCCAACTGAGGTACATCACGCTCTTTTTTTTTTTCTATAGTCACATGTTGATCCAATTCAGTTACAATGCTACATTAAAAGTCAAGATTTAGGGTTTGTTTTTTTTTGTTTATGGTTGTGACTTATGATTTTTAGCTAAAATTTTTAAATTTTAGGTTGTTCGTGACAGAGATTACGGAGAGAGCGATACTCGCTTACAATTTTAGCAGATACAGATATTAGGCTTTTAACGTGTATTATAATTAACTTATAAACCCATCTTAAAAAAATACTCCATTTAAAAATTAGATATTATAGTAAAAACCAAAAACAACTTTAAAAAACCGTAAAGAACAAGATCTTAGTATTTCTCAATGAAAGTCATTTGATAGTCTAAAAATAAAAAAAGGAAAGAAATTCATTTGACCTTAGCAGCATGGTACAGTGATTGATCGCCAAGCACAGGCATTGCTTTGGATGCCACTACCTCCAGTGATATGCCATTCATATCGTGCCAGCTCTGAGCCGGTGAGAGTCACCAGCCGGGCAACTGGCAGGCATCAGTCGCCCGTCGATGGCTCAACACACGTTCGACAGCAAGGCCGCCGGCCAAGCTGCAGTGGCACAAGATAGCAAATGCTTGATAAGTACACTACCACCTTTGGCTTTTCCTATTAATGATTACCAGTGGCAGGAGGATAAAGATTTTGATCTGCAAACAGTGAGATGATGATAGGGTCATGTCCCAACCAGAATCGAAGAGACAGGGGTGCTGCATGTTGTTGTCAACTATCAAGCAGATTGATCAGCCCCATTCTTTTAGGCTTTTAGTTTTTAGGAGTATTTTTTTAGTTATATTTTTTGATTTTTAGTTATGATTTATTAATCTAATAGATAATAATTGATAAAAAAAGTCGAACCTAAAAATGATTGGAAAATTAAAAAGAACGGAGCATTTGACTTTTTGCTTTTGATTTTTTCGAAAGTAAAAAACAAATGGGATAATTTATTAAAGTAAATTCTCAAAATGGTTTTCTAAACTCAAAACTATGTACGCTATCCGTGTCGACATCTCAGCGTTCGCTGTCGTCTCGAAAAAGTATAAATAAAAATCATAAATTGCAATTCAAAAGAACACGACAACCAACATCCAGCAAGTAACATGTGAATCAGAGAGGATAGTTCCCAGAAACATGTAAGCATGAGGTTGAACGTGAAATAATGTTAATATTTTAACCAGAGTGTATTCAGAATAACTGAATACGCATAGAATTATCATCAGAGAAAAAAGAAAGGAAGAAAATGTATTAATAAACAATAAGTAAAGCGGGCACAAATTAAACAGAATATAGCTATTTCAACTTGGTTTGTGCATGCAAAATAGAATAAATTTCTAAATTAATTCATATATTTTTATCGTTGTAGCTAATACTTTATGTTACAGATTATGACAGCAAGATAAACCATTAGCGTATGTTCATCTTAGCAGTTCAAATGCAACCGACAAGTAAAATTTGGAAGGAGCTTCAGATTGGACGACAGAAAATTCCAATCGTGTCATCATAGAATTTAATCTTGAGATTGATGTTTCCTTTCCAGCATGACTTTTAACAATTGCCGTACAGAATAAGCAGGGAATAGTGTTTATCACAACACTGTATCACAATTTCAAAAATAAAATACCAAAATTCCGAAAAAAGTAGAATAAACATAGTTCAGTCAACACACAGACTGTTGGAACTAATCACATCCATAATTATTACGGAACGCCAAAAGCAACGATTAGACGTCCAGTCGCCCAGAGCTCATGCCTAGACCTCCTGCCCAACTTTTCTAGCGGGGGTGGTTGGTCGGAGCCGGAGGAGAGCCAACACGGGCGCGGGCTGATGGCGCGGAGCACGGAGGAGGCGGACAGAGTAGAAGAAGGGTGAAGGCTACAGGAGGAGGCCTGGGGCGGCCAACGGGAGCACGCGTCGAGGTGACAATGGCGTCAGGGCGAGCCCGAGGAGCCCAAGGAGAGCCGCCGCTGGTCAAGGCGGCGGTGGCGTTGGGTCGAGCCTAAGGCGATGACGGCGTCAAGTGAGAAGAGGGGTCAGGTGGAAAGAGCAGACAGACAACGGCGGCGGAGCCCAACCCTAACCGTCTCTAGTGCAATTAGTGGTTTGTATTCCATGGGCCAAGGGCAGAGCCCATATATGTATATGTATATTTGCAAATAGCCCCTACAGTACATATAAATAACAGAAATCACATCTGGCTATTATATCCAACTGTCGCCATGATGGACACTTAGTCGACTAGGCGTTTGCCGGAGCGCCGTGACAACCTTGATAACAGCCATAGTTCAATTTCCATACACAACAAAAGCTACTTGGTCATATACCTATGACAATCAGTAATAGTTAGTGGCAGCATATCCTCAAGGAATAAAAATGAAACCTTTGGGAAACTCTGTGTTTGATCAAGTGCAACCAAAGAATGACTGCTTACTGACACCGAAATGAGTCACGACAATACTAGTTTATTTATGTCAGAATTTACGTGGTCAACGTTTCGACACCCAGTACTGCACCTGAGCCCTAACAAAACTCCTATCGAATCTTCAAAAGAACAACCAATATACAGTTCTGGACAAAAGAGGGAAAATGATAAAAAGCTCGACAACTTGCAAGCAGTTCAAATAAAAATAGAGGTGCATGCCAACCCAAATTGCGTAGTAGTTTCAGCATGTGGTCAAATAACATCAACATGTCCACTACCAGTCCTAATGGTTACTAACACATCAAGGATGGAAGAAGTAACAAAATGTCACTGTCCCCATCCATTTCAAAACAGGAATTACCTTCTGCAGGCAGAAATTGGTCCATGATGTATAAAAAAGGGTATTGATGGATATTTTAGGGAATTCTTTTGAAAGTTCTAGTGAGTGCAGTTACCATATCAAAAGCACACAGAGAGATCTTATGAACATTAGTTGAAGCATGCGTGATCAGGTATCAATAAATTTAGAAACATGTAGAAGTACCAACAAGTTCAGGATCCCTAACTGCCGCAGTTTCGAGAAATATAAATCTATAAATTGCTGTGATTCCTGAAGAGCATGTTAAATTGACTGGATGAGGTGGTCAGTGTTTGTTTCTGTATTGGATGGCTGGATGCACTTGCAATCAATCGGAAATATAAGCACAGCTTACCTGATAAACCGTCAGCAATTACGTCACAGGTATCCATCATTGGCTTTTTACCTTAACTCGTTTCCTTCAAACAGACAGGCTAGACAAACATCATTCAAACCAGCAGTATTGGCATTTCAAGAATATCATGAATCCCTTTGTATAGGAAATGCCATCATAACTTTGCAAAAAGAAAATATACACCAAGATTCAGAACATCAAGTCGCAAAATTTAGTTCTCGCTTATCTTTGAAAGAAACAAAATTGAACTCTTCATCATCCTCTTCCTCGTAATCATCATCGTCATCCTCCTCACCAAAACCACTGTTCCCAGCCCTGATTTTACCATTTAAATCACTTGTTGTGCATGCACCATCTATCGAACGGTGATGTCCAGCATCAATTTGTCCACCCTCATAATCATCAGCACCATCCATCTCTAAACTGGATGTCATTCCATTGGGTTTTACTTCCAGCTGAATTGCACCACTCCCGGCCAACTCATTAGCTTCTTGTTGTTCTTCAGGTGTTTTGGCAAGAGAAAGTAGGATGTTCTTTGCTTTCTTGTCTGGTGGGTATCCACGAGCTTCCATTTCTTTGAACCAAATGACAGCATTTCCAAAATCTGAGTTCCTGCCATGTACATCCATGATGGTAGTATAGATAGTCTGGTTGGGTTCAACACCCTGCATCCGCATTCTCTCGTATACTCTCATCACTTTCTCAACATTATTTAACTTTGAGTAGCCTTTCATCAGAGTTCCATAAACAACAACATTGGGCTTCAAACCATCCTCTTTTATCCGACGGAAGAATTTCTCAGCCCCACTCATATCAGAAGCATTTACATAAGCTAAGAGCATTGTTGTGTAAGAGCAGAGATCAGGCTCAACCCTGCAAAAGCAAACAGTGTGATAAGGTGAGAAACCCACAGTTAAATTTCTTTCTGAAATTTAAGTAGAGTAATAGAAGTTGTACCTGTGTTTTCTCATGGCCTTGAAAACTGTATGAGCCTCTTCTACCAATCCAGATATTGCAAATGCATCAAGCAAAATATTATATGATTTGCGTGTTGGCCTGGAAAAACACAGCAAATTTAATCACCTATAGAATACTTTAGAATACCTCTTATCAGAAAACATTGATCTCAAGCAGCTATTCTTCAGTGAAAACTTGGTTAGCTAGGCATATGGTTTTTAACTTGTGCATGCAATAGAGTGCTAACTTGCTTTCATGAAAGAGAACCTCCAAATTAACTTCCTCTTATTATTATGATTTGAGAGGTCAGATTTGATCACAATCACATGGCCCGACATGAACAGCATGGAACCTGTCATTTGTATGTGCCTCAATGAACTTCAATGTGCTTAGGAGTGGCACATGTTCAATTAATACAAAACAACTTCTTTTAGAAAAAAATGGTGCTAAGAGTATGGCCAGATCTAATAACTGTTAACTGAAACTTCATATGGGAAAAAGGATGTCCTCATAGCTTAAAGCTTAAACACTTCGTATGGGAAAAAGGATGTCCTCATAGCTTAAAGCTTAAACATCACGGTTTTAACTAATTTGTCCAAAAACAAGGTTCACGATTACACAGATCTCCCCAACACAATGATCAATTTTCAAACTGTATCAAGACAAGAAGATATTGAAAGGAGAATGAACCTGACTCCAGCATCAAGCATCTCTTCAAAAACTGCCAATGCTTCTTCTTCCCTCCTAGCTTTCCCATAAGCTTTGATGAGCAGGGAATAGCTCACAACATCTGGTTTTAGTCCGGTTCTTTGCATCTAAAAGTTATGGCACTTTTTAGGGAAAAGAAGAAGAAAATATATCTTCAATACTGTGTAGCATCACACTGTGCACTGACTGTGCAGTTAAGCTGGGGAAGTACCTGATCATAAATACTTGAAACTTCCTTGTAATCTGTTTCAAATGTCATCAAACTATTAAAAGTGACTGTAGATAGTGGGATTCCTCTCTCGGACATCTTCGCAAACAGCTTACGAGCCTGGGCATAGTCACCAGCTTTCTTGTACATATAAATCATCATATGAAACATCTTCTGGTCTGGCTTAAAAGAAGCTCTTTTTTCATTAAGAAGGTCCTCGAATATAGCTTCGGCTTCCTTATATTTGTCACCCTGTTAGCAACCACCAACACATTTGTTATGGACCAGGGTAGAGGAGTTCAGGGAACTATTATAATCATGATAAATTATTTGATCAGTGTATAGGCTAAATTACAATGAATTAAATAATAGATGGAATCATGGGAACTCATAACAGACTGGAGAGGAACTTAAGAGAATGGCCAGAATACGAAGGATCAATAGCTAACAAATAAAAGGTTCAATAAGACTACATACGATTTCTATTTGGAAAAGATTATATATGATTTGAAGTCTTGAGAGGTTATATAAGCAAGAGGCTTAGTATGCATATACTATTTCTGATATGTATGGGACAGGAACAGAGGTTGTAGTTGTGGGAGATGGGTGGGCACGGACAAAGAACCCGCCAGCGGGGAGGAGCCGTGGTGAAGGCTGACAGCGACGGCACTGGTGGCGGGGATAGAAAGAGAAAGCACAAGGGAAGGGAAAGGATTCAGGTAAAGATTAATTCTTGCTTGCTTTATACATGCGCCCAAACCTCCTTTATATAGAGCACTCCTAACATATAGTAACTAATCAATCCTAAGGATCTCAAGGATCCTAATCTGATCTTAAGGATCTTATCTAAACATGGAAATAGGAATTCCTAACTTGCAAGCAAAGGAACCTAAGTGTCCCTGGCAGGGACCTCCTCTGGGTTTGGCTGGTGCGCCAGTTGTGCCGTGGCGCGGGGTTGTCGTTGGTACTGACGGACCACAAACGCGTCCACAACAATTTCCTTGTTAGCCAAGTAACCATTTTAGGGATCAAGCCCCATATGTGTCCAAACTCCAAAGCCAGGAAGTCATGTAGGCATATTTTCATACCAATTGTACTGCAACACTCGTTACACTCCAAACCCAAAGCCCAACCTGCACCAGCATTTGTGTTCTATCATTGCTGGCCAAAAGTGTTAATTAGAATGGTATGAATTGGTCCTAAACCCATTCGTACTAAGGTGTCACAGGTACTACATTTAGTACCTAACAACTTGTCAACTTGGTCTTACAGTCTAAAAGGGTTGTTCGTAATGACAGCGAAAACCTTCTTGATATGCTTGCTATCTCTTCATCAACAAAAAAGGTCAAAAACCTTAGTAAAGAAGCACCAGGCTAAGCTATTGGTGCCTGGAGGCAGTTGATATGCAACAATATGGGATCATTGACACAAATGACTACTGCAGCGAATGCCGTTTATGGTCCAGACATATGTGCAATTGAGTTCTCTACAGGATTGGCGTCATTTGATTGGAAGCTTCCTGTGAACCTCAATACCATGTAAGATTCAGAGCTCTACATGAAACGGCACCAATGACCCATGGAATTTTTGCAAGTCAAGCATGCAAGTAGTGAATGCCAACAGTACTATGCATGGGAAGTTAGACACACAGTATTATTATGCAATGTCTTCAACTGAAAGATATTAATTTTTGAACAGTTTTAAGTCATCAGAATCCATATGGCTAATTCTACAAATTCATTATTACCAAAAAGAATTCACAAATTTGGAAATATTTACAGTTCAAAAGGACATTAGAATCACAGAATATATATACTTATGATATATTATGTTGAAGCTGAATCAAAGTAGTAGACTGACTTGTTACCGTTGGATTTGGCACAAGAATAATGATTAGACTGACTTGTTACCGTTGGATTTGGCACAAGAATAATGATTAAATATGAGACTAGTTTCTCATCTATTTTCAGTGGCTAAATCACTAGACTATAGATTAAATGCGAGAGGTAAAGCAAATGCTCACCTCAACAAATGATTTTAAAATTATTTGATATGTAATAGGTGATGGTTCAGGGCCTGATGTTTGCATCCTACGAAATACTGCTTCGGCCTTACGGTACTGCTTGGCTCTTCCATATGCTTCCATCAGAGCAGTCTGAGATATCACACTTGGTTGGTAACCTTTCTTGCTCATGTACTTTAGGACCCTTTCTGCCCTGCTAAAATCCCCCAACTTTCCATAAGCCGTGACAAGCATAAAAAAGTCAATCTCACTGAAGTCCCACCAATGTTGTGTTCGAAGCCATTCGAGAATCTGAAAAGGAAGGAATATAAATTCAAATATCCCAGGATTAAAGAATCTTCAAGCATATTATTTTGTGGATTAAAGAATAGCAGCTAGCTGCTTAGTCACCAGAACAGTTTCAGACTGGCTAATATGCTGCAAGTGAATATACCTCGCTAACCAGATTCCATTTCTTTAGCTGTTTGAATCGCACAAGAGTCCCAAGAACAGCATCCCTTGGCAGTGGCTCTTTGTTGCTTCGCTGAGTCTTCAGAATGGATACAGCTGATCCTGACTCCTCTATCTCCTGCATCATTCTCCTCCAATTCTTCTGCTCAGCCTCATCAGCAGCATCCTTGAAGGCCTCCTCTTTCTTCCTCTTCTGCATAAACTTTCTGGTTTCCAATATTCCACGGCAAACCACCTCAAGCCTTCGATTGCTCTTGATCTTCACATTGCAGATAGGTAAACCACAGCATACTTTTGCATTGCTGGCACAATTAAACATGTTTCAGGATACTTTTGCATTGCCGACACAGTATAGTATGCTTCAAACAGAGTCAAACAGGGAACAATCACCAAGACGCGAAAAAGAAAATCGAAATACATCAGATGCAAAGATGTCTAAGCATCTTGTTGATTGTATCAAAATAATTTAAGTAGATGTAACATGAAAGAAGTTGAGTAAACAAGAAATGTCATAGAATTCTCTAATGCATGTATAATGGCTGGACGCAAAAACTCTGCAAATCACATACCCAACAACTGCAGACAATACCTTCCACAATCTTTTTTACGCAATGCATATGAAATCATCAGATGCGATTCATGTTTGTTTGTTTTCTTAAAGGAGCTGCCTCTTTGACAAGCACAATTGCATTCTCATTGTTAGGAATAGTCAAGATTATTTGCATGATTTAGTTGTGACTGCAAGCATGTAGTTGATTTAGTCAGTTAGTCTTGGCATAAGTTGTGGAGGCATGCACGGAGTAACAGTGTTGCCGATGGACTCGGCCAGAGTTTGTTAGTTGGATAAGCATGAGTCTGTTTACAAGTTAGTTGAGTCATTGCATGCATGGAGTTGCATTCAGTTAGTTTGTTGAGTTGGTAGTGCGCGTGTTTCCCTATAAAAGGGTCTGGCCTGCATTCAGGTTGTGAGTGAGGAGTAGAGGTAGTGAAAAAGAAGATGCAGCCTTCTTTGTGTACTCCTTGTGCGTGAGAAAAAAGAGTGGGCAATAACATTTGGTGAGTCCTCTCTGTATGGTTTATCTTGTGTGCGTGTTCATCCGACTAGTGAGTGTATTACTTTTTGTCAAGTTTTGTTCAGAGTATTGAGTTTGTGTGTGTGTGTACGCCGTACGCGTGAGTTTTTTTCTGGGCTAACACTCGTAGACGAGTTACAACGCTAACTCTGTTGAAAGTTAACAGGAAGACCAATCCCCACGAAGCTCATTCATCAGTTCTACCTCTAAGCGAACTTGCACAAATCGCAGTAGCATCACTATTCATCATCGACAACCAGACCTCACTGCCACTCCTAAAACAACCCCAGAGGTAAAAAAAATTCTCAATTTTACCGCAAGTTAGGCACACAAGCACAAGAAATCCCTCTAAGCTAACCGCGAAATCGAGACCCATCCATGGTTCTTGACGAGAAAATTTAAAATTACCCCCTACAATCGAAACACAAATGACATTTAATCCAAGCGAGAAGCGGAAACCCACCAGGTCTACATCCCCGCCGAAAATCAAAAGAAAGCAAACCACCGGAGGAATCCAAGAACGCCCGCGCAGCGCAGTTCTTGGCAGGAACAGCCACACCATGCCCCCGCGCCCCCCAAGCCACAAACACACACGGGTAAAAACGCACAGACCGAGGAGGAGGGGAGAGGGCGGAGCAGGGTACCAGAAGTTGGAGGACAAGGAAAGCAGGGACTGCGACCCGATCGCCGCCTCCATTGGGGAGCTCCAGCAGCAGCAGCACTAGCCTTATCGGCTCCGCGCAGGTGGTGGAGCGAGTCGAGGAGAACCTCTCCTCCTCAAACCCTCTACGAGGAGTGGGATCTTTTCGACAGCGCAACCATGGGCCTGTTGGGCCGTCCCGTTTATTCCTACCCGATGCGGGCCGATGGCCCACGAAGCTGTCCGTGTCCGCGCCACGAGCCCAAGCCAAATTAGATTGTAAAAAGCGGTCGTTTCGCTTTCCCCGACGCCTGAACCCCAACCAGACAAGACCAGGCAACCCCCTCCTCTCCCGTTGTGCGCGCGCGCGGAACACGCGAAGCGAGCTTCCCCAGTACGCCGCCGCCGCTGTCGCCATGGACTCCGCCGCAGAGTAAGCAAGCGGCTCTCGCGCGAGCGAGCCCTAACGCTAGTGGTTTTTGTTTTGTTTTGGTCTTTTGGAGTGATGGTGGTGAGTCGAGGGATCGTGAGACCGACGCGCGTGATGGTTCGGTTTGTTGGTTCGCAGGGGCGCGGCGCCGGGGAAGGCGACGATGATGAGCGAGGAGGAGGAGGTGGAGGAGAGGTTCGCGGCTCTGATCGGGATCCCGGAGGAGTGCGTCACGGCGGACGAACTCCGGCCGCTGCTGCGGGGGAAGCCCCACCCCGTCTGCTACGACGGCTTCGATCCCTCTGGCCGCATGCACATCGCCCAGGTGAGTGTGCGAGCGCGTGCGTGCGCAGATGATCGCTGCCACCTGTTGGATCAATCACGCAAGCGCATATCTGTCACTTGTGTTGTTCAATTTGGAAAAATTTGGTAGTGGATGGGGCTAGTTACTAGTAATCGAATGCGATTTAGGGTCTGGGAGGAGTTGGCACTTGGGACAATCGTGAGTGTTGCCAGTGTTGCTTGTTAATTCGGAGTTGGTATAGAATGTTGCTTGCTATAAGAAACCGGAGTAAGTAGGATAAGAGGGACACTGGATGCTGGATAAGTTTCGGTAGTCCTGGGTGCTGGAGGGTGAATAATTACTAGATACGTCTGATAGGTGAAAATCAATCACCGTGGTTCCCAGTGTTGTTGCTGCAATCTCAAGAGGATCATGTTGTTAGACTCGATAATTCAGTTCCGTACGTTGATCTGTTTGCTCTCCAGATTAATTATGAATTGTGACTAGCTTTAGAACGGCACAAATTTAGTGTTGAAAAGCTGATCTAAATTCGTACCGTGTCCGTATAGGATACTTTATCGTCTCATACCAGACGTAGCATGACAAATGTATGCACAATTTGTATTAGACGTGGTATTAATCTGTAGCAACTGACTCTGATTCGGTTTCCTTTCTGTGTGGGACAGGAAGAGGCCGTCGGAGGAGCGTGCGACGGAGATGCCGAGGAAGAAGTGCAGGTCGCCGAGGTCCGTCATGGCAAACTCCGAGTGGAGCAAGCCTGTGAGATGCTGGAGAAGACTTTGGGTGGAAGCCGTGAGGACGATGTCGTCGATGTAGAGCAGTAAATAGGCCATGTCAGTCCCTCGACGGAGAATAAACAGGGACATGTCGGAGGAGGAGGCGACGAAGCCGATGCCACGGATGTAGGAGGCGAACCGTTGGTACCATGCGCGGGGAGCCTGCTTCAAGCCATAGAGAGACTTCTGGAGAAGGCACACATGGGTGGAACGAGCAGGGTCCACGAAACCAGAAGGCTGCTGGCAATAGATGGTCTCATTGAGAGTGCCATGGAGGAAGGCGTTCTTGACATCAAGCTGATGAATCGGCCAGGAGCGGGATGCAGCGATGGAGAGGACAGTCCGGATGGTGGTCAGTTTGACCACCGGACTGAACGTCTCGTCGTAGTCAACACCGTGCTGCTGAGAGAAGCCACGAACAACCCAGCGTGCTTTATAGCGGGCCAGACTACCATCAGAGTGGAATTTGTGTTTGAAGATCCACTTGCCGGTGACGACGTTGGCACTTGGCGGGCGCGGTACAAGGTGCCAGGTGTCGTTGTCCATGAGGGCCTTGTACTCGGCCATCGCGGCGCGCCAATTGGGATCGGCGAGGGCGCTACGATAGTTCACCGGAACGGGCGAAGCTAGGGAGTGGTCGGCCGCTAGGGAGAAACTCCACAGAGGGATCGGCGGCAGACCGAGCCCGTGTCACCATCGGATGGCTCGAGCGAGAAGCCGATCGGAGAGGCGCGAGTCTGCCGACATAGTCGGGTAGCGAGAGCCGCGCGAACGCGGTGTTGGTGTAGCTGGGTCGGAAGGAGCCGCACGTGGCTGTCTGGAGTAAACCAGATGCACGGGCGGACGTGGTGGCGGAGCGACAGATGGTGCTGTGGACGAAGGAGATGATCGCTCGACACCATGCAGTGGTGGAACAGTCATCTGGGGTACCTGCAGGGGTGCCATTGCAGCAGTGCGAGGCACCGGTATGGTAGTGTCGTCGTCGAGGAAATCGAAGTCGGAGCGAGAGAGGGAAGGTGAAGAGCAAGTTTGGTGGCGGGAATATGCTCTCATCAAAGACAACATGGCGGGAGATGATGACACGTTTGGTGGCGAGATCGAGACAGCGGTACCCCTTATGTTGAGAAGGGTAACCGAGGAAAACATAGGCCGTGGAACGTGGAGCAAGTTTATGAGCAGAAGTGGCAAAGAGGTTCGGAAAACAAAGGCAACAGAAAACCCAGAGATGACTGTACTGCGGTGGGGAGCGATAGAGGAGGTCATAGGAAATGTCACCACCAACAAAAGAGGATGGGCAACGGTTAATGAGATAGGTGGCAGTTGCGAGCGCCTCGGCCCAATACTTGGGAGGCATAGTGGCGTGGAGTAGGAGCGTGCGAACCGCATTGTTGAGGGTGCGAATGATGCGCTCGACTTTGCCATTCTGCGGGGAAGTGTATGGGCAAGAGAGGCGTAGGGTAATGCCGCGGGAAGTAAGGAAGGATGTGTTAGTGTGGTTCACAAATTCGGTGCCATTGTCGGCCTGTATAGATTTTAGAGGGAGACCGAATTGTGTGCTAGCATAGGCGGCAAAATTTGCTAAGTGCTGGGAAACTTCTGATTTCTTTCTAAGAGGAAAAGTCCAACAATAATGAGAGAAATCATCAAGTAGCACTAAATAGTAGAGAAAACCAGATATGCTAGGAACTGGAGATGTCCACACATCATAATGAACTCGCTCAAATGGCGCAGAAGAGCGCGAAGAAGAAGTAGCAAATGGGAGACGCGTATGTTTGCCAAGTACTGACAAAGGGAGCGGTCTACTTTATTGCATGAGATGAGCGGGTTTTTATGGAGGGTGTCGAGACAAGTGATGCCAGGATGACCAAGACGCTGATGCCATAGCTGGGAGGAGATGGCGAGGTGGGTGCTAGGCGGAGCTGTGGTGGCGACTGGAGGGATAGTGTAGAGGTCGCCCGCACTATTGCAGCAAAGCAGCACATGGTGTGTCCGGGGATCCTTAATAGAAAACCCAAAAGCGTCAAACTCGATGGAACAATGATTGTTACGAGTGAACTGCCTAACGGAAAGGAGCATGTGAAGAAGGTTAGGGACAACTAGGGTGTTGGGAAGAACAAAACGAGTGGATGGTGTGTGAAGAAACGTGTGACCACGAGAAATAACAGGGAAGCGGGAACCGTTGTCAACAATGACGACCGAATGAGGTGGGGGGTGGGAAGAGACGTGTAGCCGGAGGAGTTTCCGGAGATGAGCAGGGCCGTGGTGGTGGCAGCAGCTGGGGTCGACATGGTCGAGGATTCTTTTTTTTTTGGAGCACCTATATATGCCTCAGATCTACATCTGGTCGGTCACTGGAGAGCTTTGGTCGCGCGTAGTAGAGCGGCGACCGGTGAGGGAGTGGCGGACGTCGGAGCCGGCGGCGGCGCCCGGAGGAAGGTAGCGGTCTTCCTGCGCGCGGCGGAGAGGCGGCTATATGAGGCGGCGGCGTCCGGGCAGCTCCAGGGGCGGCGACCGGCGGTCAGCACCAGCGGGTGGCGGCCGGCAGCGGCGGGAGGTGGCGTCGAGTGGAACGGCGGTCGGAGGGGCTTGCGCCTGTGGGGGATAGCGACTGGAGGCGGCAATGGCCACGAAGGGAGGTACGGTTGGAAGATGGCGGCTCCCGGAGACTGGATCCTGACAGAGCCGGTGGTGGCAAGCTTGAAGGTCGTCGCTGGCGGCGTTGGCGTCGTCTGGGGGAGGCGGCAGCGTCCGGAGAAGGCGGCGGTTGGCCGCGGGAGTCGACGACCGGGTGGTGGTGGGGATCGGTCGGGAGGAAGTTTGGCAGCGAAGAACTCAGGAAAGCGGGCTGCTGTGCGCACGGGAGAAGGAGCGCACGGGAGGAGGCAGCGGAGGAACTCAGGAAAGCAAATCTGATACCATGTAGAAGAGTAGAGAAAGGTCGGAGCAAACACCATACAGCTAAAGGGCTGGGGTGGCTTGTATATATATTGGCCTGGTGTAGGCATACAAGGAAAGCATATACATGAAAGGCGCATACATGGAAGGCGCATGCAAGGAAAGCATATACATGGAAGGCACATACATAGAAGATGCAAATAAGGTAGGATATCTATTTATTCTAATAGTTGGTCTCGCTACCGTCTTCATCAACAGCGACTCATCTTCAAGCTTCGCTGTCTTTGGCTGCACCATTGTACCACTGCCAAGGAAGAAGATTACCGCCGTTTTGCCATCACCTTTACAACATCGTCCACCGACATTGCTGTAAGTGATGTGGAGCACAACAATTGATAGGTGGGGGCCAGCGACATCGTTTCATCCCTCTCACAACCGTTGCATCCTAGGGCAAGAAGGATGCTGTTGCTGCCCCGTGCCAGTTGCCTTTGCCACCAGCGGTTACTGCGACGTCAACCGACGCTAGAGGGTTGCTATCCTTATTGTTCACCGGAGTTTCATGAATCTTCTTTCATGTGACACGACGTCATCACCGTGCCCTCTCATCAACATAGGGTAACGAAGGACTTCAACCATGTCTACTATCTTATAGCTTAAGGATGAGCTGTTTCGCCATGAGAGGTGTAATGTTATGGTCTATAATCTCGTGAGGTACGGCAGCAGGGCATGAATAGTACACGGTACCATAGCGCGTGCGAACAATACGTGGTACTGTAGCACACGTGAACAACATCCGTACGGTATTGTAGCGATGTTGTCCATTGGGATGATTTGATAGTATTGGCAGCATATCGCAAATTAGGAATATAATAATTAATTTTCTTATTATTTAGGTTTATTTTTTTTTAGATTCATTCTATGTATTAGGAATAAGTTTTCTATTATTAGAGATTAGTTTCCTTAATATAGAGATATGTTTATTAGGACTCAAGTCTAGCCATTTCTATAAAAAGAACTTCATTGTACCTATTATTATCAAATAATGAACAATCAAATAAATCTCTAATCTCTCTCTTCTTCTAAAGTTAAGTCTCAGAATCTCTCTATCACGTGAAGGAAGAGCTCTGCCGGTGGCTGGATGAGGACGCTTGGTTTTTGGACCCGTACCCAACCACTGACCACAACACTCATTAGTAGACTTTAATTTGTTGCAGGCTGATGTAGATTCAAAGATAAAGAGAGCTTTGCGCCCTCCAAATCAAGTGGAGTGAAATCCATGTCTTGATACATCAAATACATTATTTCCCCTTGGTTTGGGAAGTTTGAGGTGGTCCGGAAGGCTGAATATGGCGGAAACAAGTAATCATATTTTCTTTTTCTTTGCTACCAACATTAAAAAAATTCTCCCCATTTTCTGTCATGCGCTAGTTATTTCTGAAGAGTGTGTGATGTATAAATTCCAACATAATCTATATTCAGCAACCAAGACAATGAAATACAGTCTAATTCAGCGATAATCGTGTGCCACTTAGATTGTTCAGGTGCCAATGTTACACGACCTGACCTATGCTGTTTTTTTTGGAGTTATAATGACTGTTGCTGTTATACAGGACATTTATGAGCATGGAAGAACAAGTCTGGATTATGAGAGTGGTGCTTTGCATCCTAGCGATGTGAAGCTTGCTCTGAAAGAAGCAATAAATCAAATATTGATGGTAAAGTTTATTCTCTCCATTTTTTCCGTATGCAAAATCCGGTGCAGGCTCTCTCCCTCTCCAATTTGACTGTTGTGCATTGTAATGCTTGTCATAGCTATTCGTTGTTCTGATTCATTCCGCCATTCCAGTCTCTTTGATTTTGGTGCATCTTACTTGCTAGCAGAAGTGTTTAACCAATGATCAGTTCTGTTATCATCAAGGTTCTACATAGCTAGCTATAGCTACGTTATAGCTTTTTTGGACCCCAAATGCTAAGCCGCAAAAATAGGTAAATAGCTAGCTGTAGCTGCAATATAGCTTTTTTGCGACCTTGCTGCGAAGCCACGAAAAAAGTGATTTAACACCTTGATTATCATGGTATTGATCTTGTAGAATTTTTGGGAATAATTGTGCGTTGCCCTATAGGACCCCTACACCATTTATTTATGGTATTAATTTTACAATCTGATTCTAGTACGACTTACGACTCACACACAACTTGGACTCTTATTGGACCCTAATTCTAACTCACACATGCACTCCCCTCAAGATGGGCATAAAATGTCCATCTTGTTACATGAAACAATACCCTAATTAGAATCTAACACTTTATCAAACATATCGCCAACTCCATAGCGAATACCACTCGCCAACTCCATAGTGAATACCACCACCATGATATCCATATGTACCAAAGCTGCCTCCAACGTCATGATTGACGTTCGTACCACCTACACCATGTTCAACACCGCCACACAAACGCAACCTCCGAGTGCGGTCACCTACACCACCATCGATCATAGTATCATTCGTGATCATCTCGTTGACCATCTCCAACCCAGCCTCAACTAACATCAAGTTCACCTTCTCCATCACACTGTCAGCTTGGTCTCCTGCATCGGACTCTCACATGCCCCAAGCCTTGGCCTCCACTGATTCCACCTCAAGCCTCAGCCACCCTGGCCTCCACCACCTCTCCCAACACGCTCCGACCACCTCGACTTCCATCACCTCTTCTAACACACTCTCGACCACCTTGACTTCCGCCAACTACCAACACATCTTTGAACCTCTCCAGTAATGTCACCTCGGGAACCTATATCATACCTTTCACCAGAGCTACCACCAACTCCTACTACATCATCATCATTGGACTCACCACCATCAGGATCATCACTATCACCAATACACCTCCGACACATGCACCTCCCTAGCCACCAATGCCACAGACAGATTAAACCTTCTCCCCCTGAATCAAGGCCTCTGCAACGCCGTGAACCACTATCATCATCATAATACTTTCCAACACAATCTATGTTACCATCATCAGCTAAGCTTCTCGCTGCCATAACCAGCACTCCCTATTACTAATTCCTTCTCAACTGTCACCTCCACAGCAACAACTCTCTAATCCATATCTAAAACCTCCTCTCCTTTCACTAGCAAAGTACCTCCAGATCCAATACCCTCTACAGCGTCTGATCTCATCTGTCTGGATCTACACACCCCAGTCACCAACCTATGATGTGCGTCTTTCTCATGATCATGGTAATCACCTCTTTATGCATCAAAAGATTGTAACTCCACAGTCACAAACACACTTGTCGACATCTCCTGGACCATCACCTAAACCAGCAACCACACCAGTCCACACAAAAAATCTATGCGCACCGAATCCTAGAAACTCACTGCTAGTAAATACGTAATTCTAGAAACCACAGGGGACAAATTACAAAATTCCCAAGGAGTCGATCCAACCAAAAATTCCCTGCACCGCTACCCCTGTCCAGCCTAGCAAGCTTCTTATTCCCTCTCCCTTCGCCCCCATTGTCTTCCTCTCCTCCCCTGCTTCTACCTCAACTGTGGTGCCGGCGAGGGCTAGGCCTAACCTCGCCGGATGCACTGCTGCTCAGCCGCCTCTTCTCACCGCTGCCACCACACCAAAACCACACCTCCACACCACGTTGCCCTTCTTCGCCTCCTTGATCGCGCCGACACCAACGATTCCGTTGTTTCAGTCTGTCCGTGACCACTTTGAAAACAACAAGTAAGCCAAAGTCCTGCGTAATACTGTTAAGGTAATGTCTTTCCACTCCAATTGACATTAAATCAAAATTCCTTTTAGGAAGTAGAACTCCCAGTCATGAATAGCTGCTTGTTGCCAGGACTTGGCCCTTATCAATTTTGCGGTGATGTAGTGATAGTCCAAACGAGATAGACTGTGACCATCCTTCATTTCTAAGGCTAGACTGTGACCATGCTTTATTTCTAAGGCTAGCTGCCTAGGTTTTGGTATTTTGCCATACCAGCCTGTATAGAGTTACTTTTTTAAGCCCTCGGTTTGAATTTAGAAGAATTCCTTTTTCTGTCCTGATGTCACATGCTACCAGTATCAATTTGTCTTTGTGCCCTTTATCCTCCTATGCTGTATTTCATTTTGATTTTAGCAAAGTGATTTCACACTTACTGATTTGCATAGCAGTATATAGCAGTAATGCTTCAAGTCCTGAGCCATAGCATCCTGTATCTACTTGTACCTTTTTGTATTGTCGGTAAATTTGATTTGGATAGGTGTATCTGCTCATAGCTGTTTAAACTTTCATTAAAAAGAAGAGGGAAATGTATTTGTTTACTTAAGCTGCAATTTTGTCCCGATTAGTCTTAAGATCATCTCTTGTTTTTGCCAACGCTGTTCATCTGTGAGTTAAACCACGGAAACATTTATCCTTGCAGGGCTACAGCAAAGTCGAGACTGAACCAGGATCTTTAGGCCTGAAACAGCTTACTGATTGACACAACTTTGTTAGAACAGTAAATACTTCCTGTATCTATACTTCATCCAGAATTGTATAAAACCTACGTTAGAAGTTAGAATTGTATCTATACTTCCAGAATTGTATTAGGGGGTGATCGGAATAGCGATGACTTTTGATTTTTGCTGAAAAAATACTGTATCTGAGTTGGTTTATTAAGTATAATTAAATGTAAAAAATATAAAAAAACCGAAAACAAAAAAAGAAAAAAAAATTTCACTGTAGCACACACAGTACACGCTACAATGAAAAAATCGCCATCGCCCACCGTTCAGCGTTGGCAAAAGCCAACCTGAGCGTGGCTTAAAACATTTCTGCTTCATCCATGTGACTCTCGAGGCAATTTTGCAGCATAATGGCGCGCTGTAGATGTACTTGTATGGGGGTCAGAACGACACTATCAGAGCATTCTCACGCGGGGGGGGGGGGGCATCTAGCGAGCTTTCGCTACAGCTATGTGGCTGTTTCTGGTTGTACCTGTGACGATGCACACTAGTGGGTCTATTTGTTTGGTTTTGGTTTATAATTTTTAGTTACGGTTTATAAATTTTAGATTATTTGTGTGTGAGAGTATGGAGTAACAAAAATTCATATAAGTTTTTGACTTATATAAATAAAATTTTTATAGTGTGTACTTAATTAACTTGTAGTTTTTGTTTTAAAAAATACTTTATTTTGCTGTAGAAAAACTAAAATACATATTTTAAAAACGGAAAAGAAGAAACCTGCTGTTTAGGCCAAAGCTGTCCGGCCACGTTGGGTGCAGCGTACGTCGACTGATTGATAAGTGCATCCACTACTTTGGCGCGATGCTGTGGTGAGTCGTGGCACTTGTAGCAGCAATCATTGATCTTAGCCGTACAGGACCTTGCTTGCCTGGGCAGTCGGTGAGGTTTGTGATTAAGATCAGCGAAACACATGCTCCTTCGAGGCCGTCGAATTTCTCTGTAACCACTTAGAAATTTCAGTTGCAGGTGAAAAAGAGCGTACATCAAGTATGCTTAAATTTTAATCATTAAAGACAAACTTTGATTACAAGTATGACTTAGCAGTAGATCTTTACATTATTAATGACGTTTAAGCCCAAAGTTTACGACACGACACAAAAAATCTCCGTAAGCCACAAGCATGTTTGAGCATAGTTAAGTCGTAGAACCAGTAGTCATCATCTTCTAATAAGTCATTGAAGTCTCTATTAAAAGGTTTTTTGGTATCCAACCAAACTCATTCGGATGATAATTAAGCAAGTATGAGTATAACTGTACTCAGCAAACCATATGAGGATATCTATTTAACTACTTGGTAGGATTTCAATAGAACAAGGTATAGAGGTTCCATTATTATGGGTATAAATGCATATTTGTTTGCAAATGTTTTTAGACTTGAAATACAAAGCTCTATTTTATTAAGAGAAAAGAGATTTAACAATTGTACTTATCATTTTTGAAACCATTTAAAACTTACAACTTACTTATGCATTTTGATGGAATCACATATTAAACATAACTCCATTGATCGAAAGCATGGCGTATCTAAATACTATATATTATACTGTGCAGAGTTGCTCAGCTTTACCCACAAGATATCTCAAACTCACAATATCATATAATAAACATATAACATGAAAGCGTGTGACTGAGCTAAGGTAACAAGGTTATTGTTCTGCTCTTTCCTTTCTAGTTTTTACTCAGTATGTACAGGCCATTTAATAACGATCGAGTATCCACTGTCCAGTGTGAAATCCGCTCCTTGACATTGAATGAGCCTACCGATATAAAGAATGGCAAGTGGCATAAAAAGACCAACTTTCATTTCACTCTTATCGCGCGGGCCATCCAGAACATCCTGGGATAGAGGTCCCTCTTATAGATATTTGATCGGATCAAGCAGTGTACTAAGCCAGGTTGATAAGTCAAGCTTATAGTTGAGCAAAGTCTGTGTCATTTACTTGGCATAAGGGTCTAGTCCTTACTTCCCATAGATGAGGCTAGCATTCATATACCATGTGCATCACAACATAATACCATCAAATTCATACTAAAACTCAATCCTCGGGTAAGGTCATGGGCTCCAATCATCTAGAGACTGCCCACCAAGTAGTCTTAACCCTTAGCTTCATTTCAAAGTCTACCGACGTAGAGCCGAATAGTCCATATTAATATATGTAAATTATTTTAGTTGTCCAACCTAATTACTAGCCATCTACAGGTGATCAAATACCATTATAGGTTACATTAAGATTGTCAAAGTAAATATAGCCTATAAGAGTTTGACTAGACTTTTCGGTGGTCGGATCTAACTATCCATCATGTCATTCCAAGCTATTATTTTATGTAAATAAAAGTGCACAATTAATGTAAATGAAGGTAAAAAAAATACTTAAGTAATATGGGATCAACGTGATAAAAACATGTGACTTGCCTTCTTGTTTGTAGTCTTCGACTAGGCCTACTTCTTCAATGTCTCATTTAGCTCCTTCAGTGCCATGCTCAATGAATTTGGGTACTATTGCAAAGAAAAATGAATCAAATAAGTTTGGGCTCAAAAGAAAGTGAGTTGGGAATAAAATAAAAGAGCAAATCTAGAAAAAAGTTTAAATATAGGAGTGTTTGGGTGGTTAGGGTCAAAGCGGTGCTTGGTTGGGTCGAACAGAGTTGAAAATGGGCTAGATGAGTTCAAGACATTCAAAACGAGTATAAACAAACTTGATGGATTTTCGGTGAACAATAGCAGTATAGGTAAACAACACCGGGTCGGTATTATTCCTTATATGTCAGGTTTGGTGAAAGTACAGGTTTGGGCTAGGCTATTGGTCTGCATAGTATTGGGCTGTCGGAATAGTTCTGGGTTGGGCTATGAACAGGATCGGGCTGCATAGTATTGAGCTGGGCTAGTTTGGCCAACTAGGCCAAGAGCCGGCTTGGGCTAGCTTTGCTAGCCCCCCTTGGTGTCCCATAGAGCACGTGGCCCAGCTCACTTCAAAGCGAGCTAGAGATTGCTCCCATGGCAGTCGAGACAGGGGAGGCGGTGGTGGCACCAATTCTGACAATTGTGACGACGAATGTTGGCCAACGGTGGTGCGACAAGTAACAAAAAGGTGCAAGCAGCATATTTTGGGCACACACGCGAGCGGTGGTGGCTTGGAGCAGGCTGACGGTAGCAGAGCTTGGCCGAAACAGGGGAGTGGCTTTGTGGCACTACAGTTAGGCTTCAACCGAATTGGTGGTGACTTGAGCATCACTGGAGCTAGAGGAGTGTGATGGTGGTGTCAGCTTGGCTCGAGATGGTCTGGTCTGAGGAGGGCTAGCAATGGTGGCTGTGGACTGTGGAGCAAAGTCATACGATAGCAACGAGCTAGTGGCGGTGAGGCTAGATAAGAAGCTAGGGAATAGTTACATAGTGGTGAGAGAAAGCTAAGGACATGGGTAATTTGAAGAAAATATGAATGGGGGGCGAGGAATAGAAGTTGGGCTCATCACAGGAATTTGGGCATCGACCTTGGTGGCGCGGTGCAAAATGAGACCGAATTGGTTGCTTGGCTCAGCTTTAAGGGCGGCAAAGGCAGTGGCAACAAGGACGACGCTGAGATGGGCTCAGCGTGTGTCTAGGGTAGTACGGACGACTATGTGGTTTTCATGTTGCAGTGATGGAGCTGGCGAGCGCGTTGGCAGCTAGAGAGGTGTTGCCTCTCACTGGCATGGGCGCAGGAGGTGTTGCAGGTGAGCAGGGTCGCTGCGTTGCTTGTTGAGTAGTTGGTGATGTGGATTGACGGCATTGGCGTGGCGATGTTTAATGCTGGTAGAGGTGGTAGGATGAGGTGGCGCGGTGCTGGTGCGGCCTTGGCGTGGACGAAGATGACGAACGAACAAGGCACAACATGGTAACGACTGGGGAAAAATGGTATTCTTGAGTGCGCCTTCAAGCTAAGGAAAGCGCATTTCCATTTAGGGATAGTGGTTTTGTCTTGGCTCTTTCAAAATTTAGCAAGAACTCTCAAATTCAAGCAAAATTTAAATAAATTCAAATTGTTTGAAATTTTTAGGGTTATTTCAATAAGGCTTCGATATAGGGAAAATTCATTGAAATTGGACCTCTCAAAATGGGAAGTTGGGGACTTCTTGGAGAAAGAAAAAACAACTTTTTTTAATTCCTCTAATTCATTTTTTTCATCTGGATAGATCTTCAAGAGTTTATCAAGTATTGTAGTTTTGGTCATAGGATGGATGCCATGTGAGCTTTTTGTTTCCGAGAACAAGAACATTTTTGGAAGTATCATCACCTAGATGAAGTGCTTTCATAGCTAAATAGTTTCATGCTTCTAAAAAAGCGAATAGTACATTCGTACGGCATTTTGTTATCACCTCATGAGTTCACACAATGATTGTTTAAATCTGTAGGTGGCAGAGATATAGGATCATGCACGATTTTAGGGGGTGTTCAGAATAGCAATGGCTTATGACCTTTTTACTATAGCTAGCTTATTTTTTTACTGTAGCTGAGTTGGCTTATTTGGTATAATTAAATTAAAAATAAAAAAATATGTTAGCCCATCACGGACAATGCAAAGGAATACGAGAAAAAAAAGAAAAGGCAAAAAAGCTCAAAAAATCTAAAAAAATAGAAAAAGATGATATTACTGAATAGTAAAAAAAACAGAAGTCAGAAGCAGAAGCTGGCTTTAAGCCAAAATGAGCGGGGCATGACAGTGAATAAAAAAACGTGCTTGTTGGTCTGCAAAACCGTAATTGTCTGACTTGTACGCTCCCTTAACCAACCAAAATCGATGGCTTTACATGAATCAATCAATCAGACACTACACACAGGTGTACCTATTAAGTTTTTGAGATCCCAAACCAAATTACTGTCAAATACATATAGAATTATTATCAGTTGTAACACTACACAATTAGCAGTAACTCTCTATACATCTGACAGTAATTTTACTTACGCACGATAGTAACTTTTCAGTGCGTGCAGTGCGCACAGGCGTAGAATAGCGCAGCCGATATATATATAATTACTATTCTGCACGTAGGTGTAGAATGTGCGCCGAAAAATTACTGCCGTATATGAGTAAAGTTATTGCCAAATACATGTAGAATTATTATCAGTTGTAACACTTGACAATAACTCTATATATATTTGTCAGTAACTTCACTCATGCACGATAGTAACTTTCCAGCGCGCACAGCGCACAGGTGCAGAATAGCGTAGCCGTATGTGTGTATATGTATATTCTTTAATATGCACGAACTTTTTTCCACTCGGTGTCCCTTGACGTATCTCATAAAGTAGGGAGTATCTCACGCAACGGAAGGTATGTGTATGTAGTATATGAGTATATAAAACCATCTAGGTGGTATGTATACTTTTTAAAGGTGGTATGTACAGTTTTTTGAACATACTCCTTTTTATGTACGAATATGAAGGTATTACCAAAATATGTAAAAATAGTGTGCTCCCATACAATTTTCTTATGTGATTGGCACTCAAGTATCATAGAATTAGTATATATACACACATAATTAGTATATATATACACACATATATATATACATACATATATACATATACATACACACATACATACATATATATAAACATATATATACATAATACGTATATATAGGTATATATATGTATATAGGAAGCCTCTTTTCTACACCCAGGTGTAATTACACCCTATATCGTATCTCACAACGTAGAGAGTATCTTATGTAATGGAGAGTATGTACATATAGTATACGAGTATTTAAGATCATCTAGGTGGTATGAATAATTTTTCAGATGTAGTATGTACATTTTTTAGACATACTTTTTTTATGTGCGTATATGAATGTATTTATAAAATATGCTAAAAATTATGGACTCCCTTGCAATTTTTTCATATGGTTCACATTGGAGTATCTTATATTTAGTATATGAGTATACCTAAAGTGATAAAGAAGTATTTTAAGTTTATTTAGATGGTATATTAGAGGTGAGTGTAATTACACCTAGGTATAAAAAGTATATATATATATATATAAATATACGTATATATATGTATATATATAGGTATATATGCATATATATATATACGCATACGTATACATATATATATATACATATTTGTATATACTAAATATGCTTCCCAGAAATCTTATTGCCACCCCATGCAGGTACTCTTTGCGGTAATGGCTCGGAGATAGCCGCTCTCCTTTCTTCCAGGTGCACGCCGAGAAGAAAGGTCGACGAGGTTTGATCGCTCAACACTCAGTACAAACTCTCCAGAGAGGAAGAAGACAATGGAATAAGAAGATGGATGAGTTCAGTCTCTTTAGCCTGGATGTCTCTAGTCCTTTTTATTGACATGTTAATTACCCTCTAGTAATTGACGCCATTAAATTGAAATAATACTCTCGAGTAATTAACTCTATTATTCACTAGTAACACTAATATTCAAACCAGATAATGATAATTAAGTAGTCTCATGATCAGTCAAAAAGAGAGAGAGATAATGCATAGTTCAAAAAAAATAAAATGGATTTAGTTTGCCAAGTGGTACGCCACGTCATGAAGCGGTCTCGCATCGCAAGTCACAAGTAATCGATTTTCACGCGAAAACGTGTGTTTAGACAAAGCCTTCATCATGCAATCCCCATCTATAATTCAAGGAGTGACATAGACTCTATCTTATAAATTGGTCTTCTCCACCTTGCCTTAGCAATATGGTACTAAGCTATGCACGCTTTGGAATTAAAAAAATAGGCCTCACTCATGAGTCTATTTTTAACAATCCCCCACCAATTCTAAAGCAAGAAGCAAGTAGATGTCAAAGATATTGTACTGAAATATTATTAATATACCAGTCTTATAATGTAAGTCCCGTATGGGTTAAACTTACACCTAGATTAGCAAGATTTATCTTCTCATAGCTAATGAATGGACTAAGTCTTGAATTCACAACTTTTCGGAATCATACTTCACATAAAATCTCAATTGATACTAAGATACCAATGAACCACGTCTAAACGAAGTGTTATATGGTCATGCTTTCTTATCTGCTCATGAGCTTTCAAGAGAATGCCATGTTCTCGTAAGCTGCAACCACATAGTTAGGTTCAAGTAGGAGTATTATTTTTAGGTATCCTGCAGACTAATACATTTTCCTCTTTTGGACAACAGAATATATTAAGACTTTATGCCAACCTTTCATACGGTCTAGAGTACGTTGGTTATTAGAACATGGGTACAATGAATATGTACTCTCTTGTTATAACATCAACTTGTTTTTTTCCATTGCCTAAGTCATAAGATCTCTGATCAAGAAGGTATAGGTTACCATTGTGATATAACTTAAATGAGCCTCATTCCTATGTCTGTAGATGCAATGGAAATAGCTTTCCGTACTAGCCCCCTTGTAAAAGGGTGTACCGGATTTTTCTCAGTGTGAATATAGTTCATAGCAATCACTCCGGGGTTTCTTTGTTTTCTAACAGATTTAAACCTACACTTCACATATCTAGAGGACTTCATATTATCCTTTGTACTTGTAATTTTGGCCAACATAGTTTGATTATCATAATACATCAGGATTACCGGTATTAGTTTCTCAACCAATGGCAAATCAATCAAAGGCACTCTTAATGGCAAATCAATCAAAGGCACTCTTAGCTATTCAGCCTTAATAGTGGCTATGTCAAGTGCTACAACTTCTGTTTCTATGGTTGACCTCATCAATATATTGTGTTTACAAGACCTCCATGAAATTGTAACACCAGCTAAAGTAAACATATAACCACTTATAGCTTTGATTTCATCTGCATCAGAGATCCAATTAGAGTCACTATACCCTTCTAATATAGAAGGATATCTAGTATAATGAATTTCATAAGATGTTGTGCCCCTCAAGTAGCGCAACACTCTTTCAAGTGCCTCCCAGTGATCATCTCCTGGGTTAGAAGTAAACCAAATTAATTTGTTCATAGCAAACGAAATATCAAATCTTGTGGCACTAGCTAAATACATGAGTGACACAATAATTTATGAATATCTCAATTGATCTTTTTCTAACCCTTGTTCTTTCAAAGCTTAATGCTTGCATCATAGGGTATTGGAGAAACTTTACAATTTTTAAAGCTGAACCGGCATAGTATTTTTTCAGCATAATGGGATTGATTCAAAGTGATCCTATCCTCGCTTTTGATCAATTTAATATTTAGAAAGATATCTACCTCTCCCAAGTCTTTCACATCAAAACATCGAGATAAGAAAGATTTGGCCTCATCAATTACGGTAGTGTTTTTTCTAAATAAAGATATGTCATCTAATATAGACATAAGATCACTCCTTGACCCCCACCATAATGGTAGTATACACATTTATTAGCTTCATTCATAACGAAGCCAGCAGATGTCAAAGTTTTGTCAAACTTCTCGTACCATTGTTTAGGTGCTTGTTTTAGACTATACAAGGATTTCAATAATCTGCATTCCTTATTTTTCTGTTCAGAAATCACAACCATCCGGTTGATCCATATAAATTTCTTCCTCCAACTCTCCATTAAGGAAAGATGTCTTCACGTTCATTTGATGGACATGTAGACTATAGGAAGAAGCTAATGTAAGGAGCACTCTGATGATGGTTAATCTGATGATAGGAGAATAGGTATCAAAGAAATCTTCGCCCTCCTTCTGAACGTAACCTTTGATCACAAGTTTTGTTTTGTACTTTTTAATAGTACCATCACGTCTTAGTTCCTTTTTAAAAACCCACTTATATCCTACAGGTTTGCACCCAATAGGACGATCAGTGATCTCCCTAGTCCAATTAGCCATGATAGAGTCCATCTCACTACGGACTGCCTCTTTTTAATACTCAGCATCAGAATATGCATAAGCCACCGAAAGAGTCTTTGGCATATTATCCACGAGATATAGAACAAAATTACCACCAAATGTTTTCTCAACCCTTTGTCTCTTGCTCCAGTGAGGAGTTTCTACGACTAGATTGTTGTCCTCCTCAGGGACATCACAAATTGGTTTAGAAATGGTGGGAAGTTTATAAGTTTGATTATTCTCATTTCTGATATTATTAGTTTGAACATTCTCAGTTCATGGAGTACTGCCTACTGTTATCATCGAAAAGATATTCTTAAATAATAAAGCATCTCAAGACTCCATTATCGTGTTGGCAATAATCTCAGGAGTTTCTGATTTAATTACTAAAAATCTATAGGCTGCGCTATTTTGTGCAAATCCTATAAAAATACTATCGACTATTTTTGGTCTAAGCTTTCTCTTTTTCTGTAGTGGTATATTAACTTTTATCAAACAACCTCAAGTTCACAGAAAATTAACATTAGGTTTTCTCCCATTCCATCCCTCATATGGAGTAATCTCACTTCTTTTAGTGATTACTCTATTTAGGAAGAAAGTTACTGTCAATATAGCTTCCCCCACCATACCTTAGGTATACAGAAACTCTCTAACATGGCATTAATTAATTCATGGATTATTTCATACTCAGAACAGAATTGAGAGAATTCATGACAGACGTACTCTCCTCCACGATCAGACCTTAATCTTTTTATTTTCTTTTCTAGTTGGTTCTCAACCTCGGCCTTATAAGTTTTAAAGTAGTTTAAAATTTCATCCTTAATTTTTAGCAAATACACATAGCAGTAGTGTGTTGCATCATCAATAAAAGTTAAAAAATATCTTTTACCTCTTTTTGTAAACAATCCATTCATTTTACAAAAATATGAATGAACAGGATCTAACGGCGTCAAGTTCTTTTCATCCTCTAATCCTTTAGAGGGTTTTCGAGTCTACTTTGTTTGCACACATAATTGACACTTTGATCATTTGACAATTTCACTTTTCAAAATTAAATCTAATTTGGACATTCTAGTAATACTATCAAAACCAATATGACAAAAATGAGAATGCCAAATATTTGCCTCATATTTATAACCATCCCTACATATGAGAGGACCACTAATAAGGTTCTTATTTATTGTAGGAGCATATCGCACGTTCTTCAAGTGGTCAATCTTCTCTGAAGTAAGCTTCAGATCCATCGTGCCAACACCAAGAACAGAAGTGTGCGAGCCATTTTTCATTAGGACAGAGGAAGCCCCTGCTGCCTGGTAATAAGAAAATATGGAAATATCAGAACATACATAAATATTAGCATTAGTATCAACCCACCAATCAGTGGATTGACATGCTAAAAAGACAACGGGTAAATTACCATACCCTCTAAAGTCAATGCCTCGCCTATGATCACATTGACATTCTTCTTCTTTGGCTGTTTACCGTCTCTGATGTAGGGATAGTCCTTCGCCATATGACGTCTTTTTCGCATACAAAGCAGATGATGTCTCGCAAATCCTTTTTCTCAGTTTTCTTCTTCTTAAAGTTAGTTGTCTTGTTCGGTTTGTTGGGTTTGTACTTTTTTGGTGCAGTCTTTTTCTCTATAAAATTTGCATTGTTCTAGCTAGAGATGTTGGTAGGGAGTTTAGTAATAATACCCGCAGCAACAAATTTAGGAAGCAACACACAGATCAGGTGCGTAATCTCACCGACTAGTAACCGGAGGTCATGATCTTGTCCAACTATGGACTGAGCCTCATCCATGCTAAAGTCAAAACCAGCGACCAATCTTTGCCTCTGCATATTTGTACTCTAGTGCATCTCATAACTCTGTGGTGGACTTGTAGTTCATGTACACATCGTAAAGCTGATCTGCCAGAACAGTCAGAATGCAGCCAAGAGCAGTGTTGTTTGTATTATCAAATTGCATGAACTGCTCAACCGTAAATAGATACTGTGGGTGGATAACCCACCACAGCCTCAAAAACATGAGCCAAAACTTGGCTCAAGACTACCATCTACAAAAGTTCTGACCAGAAAACCTCTCAGGTTTCATCGCATCAGAAGCACCAACTATTTTTGTATTGCAACAAAGTTGACAATAAGGTTTTTAGAATGTTGGATATGTAGGCAATATTTTAATTCTAAATTTTACTAGAAGACAATTACAATAAACTAGTGATGCAAAATAAATAACTAACAACAGACAACTCATTGTACTTTAGAAGATACACAAAGAAAATATAGTATCAAAGTCGATTGAATAGAATGACTTACTGTTAGGCTTGATGAAGAATATAAAGCAGCAAAAGCTCAATGCAGTGCAAGCTTGATGCAACATAGGACGTAGATGTAGCAGAACAAGAGCGATGCAAATACGTTGCCCAGAAACCTTATTGCTGCCCCATGGAGGTACTTTCTACGGCAATGGCTCGGAGATAGCTGCTCTCTCTTCTTCCAGGTGCACGCTAAGAAGAAAGGTCGACGAGATTCAATCGCTCAACACTTAGTACAAACTCTCTAGAGAGGAAGAAGACAATGGAAGAAGATGGAGGAGTTTAGTCTCTTTAGCCTGGACATTTCTAGGCCTTTCCATTGACATCCTAATTACCCTCTCGTTACTGACGAGAAGTCTCATGATTAGTCAAAAAAGAGAGAGATGTTGCATGGTTCAGCAAAAATAAAATGAATTTAGTCTGCCATATGGCGCGCCACGTCACAGCACAGTCGCATGTCTCAAGTCACGCGATTTTCACAGGAAAAATAAGCAAATACACGTGCGCCTGTGTTTAGCCAAAGCTTTTCTCATGCCATCCATATCCATAATTCAAGGAGTGGCATGGACTCTACCTTATAAATTAATATCTCCCACCTTACCTTAGCAATATGGTACTTAACCGTACATGCTTTGGAATTAGAAAAATGGGTCTCACTCATGGGTCTATTTTTAATAGATACTACTAAGTTTAGGCCTTTATTGGAGCGTGAGGATTTATAAATATTTGTAAGACCGAAGATGGCAATAAAGGGGTGAATGGTTTCACAAATTTTCCGCCAAGTATTCCCTAATTTTTACTCTAATAGCTATAAGAAACTATGAAGATCAAGAGTAAATAATAAATCAATAAAAACTCATTTGACAGAAAAAACTAGTGTGGTCGAAATGACCAAAGTGGTCGAATACCTATGTGGGTCAAAAATTAGTGTGGTTAAACTAAGACCAGAGTGGTCAAAGACCAATGTGTGGTCGAAAACCAATGTGGTCGAAATAAGATTAGAGTGGTCGAAGACCAATGTGACCAAAAATCAATGTAGTCAAAATAACACCTGTGT
Organism: Melocanna baccifera; assembly: GCA_036346265.1. Taxonomy (NCBI): domain Eukaryota; kingdom Viridiplantae; phylum Streptophyta; class Magnoliopsida; order Poales; family Poaceae; genus Melocanna; species Melocanna baccifera. The sequence continues at coordinate 20,797,301 of CM070698.1, forward strand.
GGTCGAACCAGACAATGTGATTGAAATAAGATCTGTATAGTCGAACCAAACAGTGTTATCAAAATAAGACCTATGTGGTTGAACCAAACAATGTGGTCGAAATAAGACCTGTGTGGTCGAACTAAACAATATGGTCAAAATAAGACCTGGGAAATCAGGTGATGAATAGAAATTTCAGCACTATTTCACGAATAAAAAATACATGTAACTTTTGATTTGTAGATCCAAATAACATGAGAATTTACAGAAATCTTCTCTAGGACACTGCGAACCTATTCCAACAAACGTTCATGAAAAACATTACCAAAGTTAAGACCTTTTCAATTTTAAGACAGATTGCACCAAAACCAATTAAAAACTTAAAACGGTGAAAACGACTTGCTCGTAGGTGGATAATGGCCAAGATGGTTCTAGATATATTATCACATGTCACAATAAATTTGAACATTGATGAAATCAAACAAAAAATCCCAAGATCAAGAAATCACTTGAAAGAGCAAAAACGTGAAAAAACTAAATTTCTTGATGAACTTATTACCAAAGTGCCTCGATGGGTGGAGATAGATTTCCTAATATTAAGTCTTCATCCCAACCCCCTTTTATAAATGGGCTAGCTAGCCACATCCACCTCTTAGTGGATACTATCTACTTAGCATAATAGGAGAAACCTGTTATCCACACACACATATGGGTTTTGCTCATATATGTTCACTTTGTGCACACTTTTCAAAGTGCATAAGCTCGTATTGAGTCACGTGATGAGTAGACGATCTAGTCAAAGAAATAAAAGACTGATCTCTAGCGACACTACGCAACTTACCTCTCATAGAAATAGAAGGTCTAAAAATAGAACTCAAACCTTTGTGTGGTGTATATTGATCATGTTGCAGATAGTTACCTCGATAAAGAAAATGAGGTCTATCCTCAGGATGGCGGAAACCCTGACTAGAAGCAATTCGAGGACCAAAACTAGAAGAAGACCAAAAACCAAGTCCTCGATGTTGTGTAAAACCAAGTCAGGAGAGCTACCTACAACTATAGACCTCATGTTGGTCATAGGAGCACTCTGAATCTGGGGTTGACCCTAAATATTCTTAAGTGTGTGAACACAGTCTCGACGCATGATCTTGGCATGCCTGAAGCAGAACTTAGCTAAGTGTCCATCCTTCTAACAGAAGGTGCGATGATACTTCACCTTCTAGGAGGTCGAAGCAGCAGGAGGCACAACCTTACTATCAGAAATCCCCTGGACAAAGGCCACAAACCTAAACACTGTCTTCTTAGACTTGGGCATAACCTCGATCACACCGCCTGATACAACTCTAACAATTGTAGGTGGATGTTTCCTCACATTCTCTAGAAAATCATATTCTAGACCTTGATTAAACTTACAAATTTTTTATTTGTCCAAGATAAGATTAAGTACTTTTTACCTCCGATAAATTTTTCAAGAGTGTCGATGAGGTACTCACACTCATAAAAAAGGGAAGCATACGAAAAACATGACGAAGAAGAAGATGAAGAACCAGAAGGAGAAGATCTAATAGCATATACATATATCTCCTTATGCACAACTACCTCAAGCTTGTGGGCTTCGCAAGACACACACGGGGCAGTTCTAATCCAAGCCATCTAGGCCTCATACCCCTTCCTAAAGGTCTCTTACATATCCTTCATTTTCTGCACTACTTCAACATAGATAAAGCAAGCAGAATGTGGCTTCTCTAGTAGGTTCTTAGTTAGCTTTATATATTTTTTTATTCAAAGCAATTAATTTAGATTTTAATATTTTATAATTGTTGCATGGTGAACTAATAGGTGACTTGGAAGCATATTGAGCTATTTTCTTATTATGATCATATATGTCCTAAAATTGCTTAGATATGGACTTAAGTTTAGCAATGAATTTAGGACAGCTAGCACAAGAAGCAATAGGCTCAACCAAGGCCGCATGCATTTCAGCAATTTTATGATCTGTCTTCTTTCAATTTTTCTTGAAGCTGATACAACTATCACAAGTTTCAGGGAGACTAAGGAGAAAGGTATACAGATCTCTAAAAGCATTGTCCTTACCTCACATGAGGTGTAGACTATAGTGTCAGCAGAATTGGTTTGATAAGGAGTAACTCTAGCCATCTCTTGTTCAGTTAATAGACTAAAATTCTCCATCTTAAACAATTCAAGCTCAGAAATTACACTATCATGTGAGTTCTTAGTTTCTTCATATCTCCAAGCAAGGAAGAACATACATCACAATCATCACAGGTGAAAATAGATCTAAGTGAAGTAAGTTCCCATGACAAACTCTCTACCTCCTCTAACTCACCACATCTAGTCCTAGACCTAGCATAAAATTTTTCTAGCTTCAGAAAAACATCATTGAGCAGGTCATAGGAGGAGCCTATCTCATCAGAGTTGTTGTAGAGATCATCATTGTTGATATCATTCTTGTTAGCCACGAAGCACATCCTGGTGAAGTTGTCGTCGTTCTTGGTGTTCTTCTGCGGATCATCCTCGCCATTGTTATCGCTCCAACCCTCCATGTCACTGAAGTCAAAGTTGTTGAAGACAGTGAGGACGTGGTGGAAAAGCTTCTTTGCCTTGCCGAAGTTGTGGTACTTCGTCTCTTTGCCTAGGTCATGAGTTGGAGGTTTCTTATTGTGGTTCTTACTGATGTAGTTGTTCTTGCTCATACTGTTATAGTTGTTCTTTCCCTTCTCAAGCTTGGGACAGTTTGCTCAAATGTGGTTGAGGCCACCACACTCGAAGCAGATCACTGGATCTCTTCTCTTCCTCTCTCTCTCTCTAACCCTCTTGTATGTGTGTGAGAACTTTTTGACTGAGAGGGATAGGTCACTCTCTGAAAATTGTTCAAAGTAGCTATCACTCATCTCATACAAAGCAGCCAAAGATGGTCCAGAAGTAGATGTGAGATCAATGACCAAGGCCATGTACTGTGACTTTGTCATGCGAGAGACAACGTTAATCTCATGAGTCTTGAGACGTGAGTACAATGTGTTAAGACTCAAGGTTAACAAATCAGTCGTGTTCTTGATGGTGGTCACTTTCATCTTCCAAACTCTAAGATCTAGAGCAGAAAGTTACTGTCAAGCATTATCCGAGTCTGGGTATGTGAGACTAATAGCTCGAAGGTTGGTCAATGTCTTGTAAAATCTGCCAAAGCACTCATCCAAGCACTCACCAAAAAGCATCTCAAATTTGTTGTATTCCCTTTTGTACTGGTCTCATCGGCAGGAACAACAAACTAAGTCTAAACCTTTTTCTAAATCACATAGCCTTGAGCCTAAATGTAAGACTCTATCCTACTCTTCCAAAAGACATAGTCGACTCCATCGAAGATAGGGCGCTTGGTGGAATACTCTTCTGCTGTTATGGCCCTTAAGACCGGTTAAGATATATGAAAAGAGCTAACCGGGTTCGGATACCACTTGTAGGATTGAAGATGGCAATAGAGGGCGATGAATGGTGTCTTAAAATTTTCTCCCAAATATTCACCAATCCTTTGCCCCAATAGTTACAAAGTTATGAAGATTTGGATAAGAAGCCTACACAAAACCTAGAAAATAAAAAACTAATCTACCGAGAAAAATCAGCAAAATCGGTAGTACTGCTACAATAACCGTGGTACTATTGATGCTTCAGTAAAATCAGGATGAATAGTAAAATCAACATGATTTCAAAAGCCAATATCGTGGATTTTTGATCCGTAGATCCAAATGACAAGAAAATTTATAGGGATCTTCTCTAGAATCTTAGGAATCTATTTCAATAAACGATTATACACATCATGGCCAAAGTTAAGATATTTTTCTATTAGAAGGAAGATTACACCGAAACCAAGCAAAAACTACAAATGATGTATACAACTTGCCCATGGGTGGGTGTTGACCAAGATAGGTTTAGATATATTCTCTTGTATCACAGCAAGTTAGAATACTGAAGAAATCAAGCCAAAATCTCTCGGATCATGAAATCACTTGAAGAGACCAGAGTCAAGCAAAACCGAATTTCCTTATGAACTTGTTATCAAAGTACTTAGATAGGTGGAGATAGATTCCCGAAGATCATCTTCATCTCTTACACATCCTTGGCACAATAAGATCAAGAGGAGGGAAGATAAGAGATTAAAATCAACCGAAGCAAGAGCACATCAACCAAAACATGAGAGACTCAAAAGGATGTACAACAATTGATTTAATGCTTACCTGAGAAGGAGGTTTTATGGACACTCCACCTTAAAGGACAAAGAGAACACAAGGCACTTAACTCTCAAACCCTAACCCTAAACATGAAGGCATAAGAGAGATGGGTTGGATGGTTAACTGTATATCTCCATCCCAACCCCCTTTTATAGATAAGCTAGTTAGCCACATCCATCCCTAAATGGATACTATCCACTTGGCACAATGGGAAAAATCTGTTAATGTCGGACCCTGGGTTAGCAAACCATATTATATGGAAGCTTAATTAATACAGTAATAACTTACGTATGGCCCGATCAGGTCGAAAACAATAAGTTGCAGCAGTGAAAATTTCACTTAGGTGGGACTCTCAGGACTTGCCCACAGGCTGCCAACTGGGGTTCGCGACCTAGTTCTTGGCCTCATCGTCCTCCAACTCTGTCGATCCTTTAATGCACAACAGTACTTGTCCTCCTTGCCTTGTTTACTATATAATGGTAATTAAGAAAGAGTGAGTATAATAATACTCAGCAAGTCACCACATAGGATGCAATAATAATACATGCAAAGCTATCACGAGAGGCTTGAGTTCCTTTTATTTGCTAAAAGCAGTGTTTTGAAAATACAATAAGTAAGAACACTCCTGAAACTTAGTAATTTTAACTAAACTAGATTTTAAAGTTAATTATGAAAATGCAGTAATAATAGTAGTGTAGATTACATCCACCTTTTATAGTGCAGGTTATCTCCATCAATGCTAATTTTTATCACCATTGGAGTACATCTCTCCAAGAAAAGCTTAAATTAGAATATTTCCTTCTGATAGGTTTTTAAACCATCCACAAAGGTTTTTGAAATAGAACTAACTTGAGAAATTTTCCATATCCACCCTTGACCGTGGGTATGACTGTTCGAATAGTTTATACTTTGCAGAGATTGTACACTTTACCCACAAGAGACAACAATCCAACAACCCTTGTGATTCCTTAGTCACGTAAATTGAGAGATTGTCACGAGGCCTTTACAATACCTCACCCCTATGGGCTGCTCCCACATAGTGGGTCCCATAGATTATGCGGGATGTTCCACCATAGCAACTAGCACAGTTTAGACTCCCTTTTCCATAATGCTAGCCCATCTAGCAAACATCACTCTCCACTCGGTGTCCCATTTAGGCCAGATCTTCATTATCTTTCTGCAAGCTCCCTCCTTTCCCCTGCCTGTGAGATGACTTCGGGAGTCTAGTAAATTATTCAGCCAAGCCTATAGTTTGACAGCTTGTGGTTGTATTATTTTACACGAAGAGGTCATCATAGGATTAAGTCCTTAATTTGTCTGAGCAGTTCATATCACAAACCAAAAAATCTTGTGTTACATCCACACCAACCTCTCTTACCATCTGCCCAGATAGGTATAGCAAGTTTTTAAGGGTTTTGAGAAGTATAAACCAAGTTATCACAAATTATCAGTCGCTTACATCCCGGGACTATCCCAAAATAAATTTTCATGTTTGATGAATAATGAGCAGGGCAATTTAATGCCCTAGACTTAACATAGCATTAAATATGACTTATATTTACTAAAGTTATCATTAACATCTAGAGTGATAAGAATCAGGTACTTCACGTGTCAAGGAATGACAAAATAATATTACTACATTATCAAATAGGCATGTAGGTACCTTAAGTTTTGACATATATTTGCATAGTAAATTAAGGATGCAGTTTGATAATTTAAAGGGGCATAATTTTGTATAAAATATAGGATTAGTATGATCAAAGTGATGACTTACCTTGCTTGATTTACCATAGCCATGATTTAACTCAAAGCTTGCTCAATAATTCAGTAGTATTAAATCCTTGGTCTTCGTTTGTATCCAAGTCTTGATTCTGCTCGGATTTGTCACTATGCTGAGTCTTCATATTCTAATACATGGCAAATAAACGAAAAACCAAATAAATCCAAATAACTTCAAAAGTTCAAATAGATTTAGTTAGGCTGCTTTATATTTTGTTAAGATTGAGAATACAGAGAAGTTTTAGCGAGTTTGTGGGATAGAGATGGGGTCAATGAAGGTTTGAGTGGAAGTGAAACGACAGAGTACTGCGCACGGAAGGGTTTAAGAAAGATGGAAGTTAAAGGAATTTTCGTGAGAATATTCCGCTTTTATATCGAAGCATAGCCGATTACAGGATACCAAGTTTTGATTTTTTATTAAATAGTTTCTTTATTTAATTTATATATTTATTAAGGAAGTTTTATAAGTTAAGCAGGACATATGGATAGATGGGAGGGATTAACCGGAAGGCAGAGTATTATCGCTGAGTGTTGGAAATTGAGAGACTTTAGGATATAGTTTCGCATGAAATGTTAGTTAGTTGAATTAACTGGATAATTCGAGAGGCAAAATTATTTGATATTGTGATTGCTAGATAATTGGATTATTAATTCAATATCTTAATTTAAAGTATGGGGGCAGCCATTTAACCAGTTATTATTAGGACCAGAGTTTATTATTTTGATGATTTGACAAATTTAATAGAAATGACCAACAGTTACACGTTGCATTGTTAATTGTTTTCAATCATTATTAGTGAATTTAAATCTAGAGATGATAATGGAATGATTCCCAATTAGGCAAGATTGCATTTTTGGTGGGATTCTTTAATTAAGGATTTTATTTGCACATGCAATATTATTTTATGCATCTTTATGCAAGATGTGGGCTTAAGATAGATATTAATGACTTACAATTATTTCTGAGAACCATTTAATTAGCTATAGGATCTTAGATAAGGATTATTGAAGCCTAGAAGGTTTTAAACAATTATAAGGTGATCCTTGATTTACATGTTGGCATTTTACAGGTAATTATTGGAGACTTTACCAACAATTATTTTAAGCACAATTTAAAGAAAGGTCTCATAATTTTAGAGATGAGCAAACCATGATCTAGTCATACCAATTAGCTTTATTGTCTTGATAAATTCAGATGGAGGTATAACAATTATTATTTGGACCACTGGCGTTTGGATGGTGATTAGCATTTGAGTCTTTAGAGCATTTGAAGTTATCTGAGAAAAACTTTAAATCCCGTTTTATGATAACATGCCTTTTAATTTCTTACATTAATTATTCTTAGAATAATTAACTTGCTAATTATTAGTTGACAATCATTTAGAATTAAATCTCTAGTACTTTTATGTTATAAAAGAAAATCCTTTAATTATTTTCTCATACTAGATTTTAACATTAATATTTATTAAATCCCTGCAAATTACTTGTCATTTGGAAAATGGTTCATGGCATAATCTTGCTTTAATTAACCATCACATGAGGATTGCTTTATAAATATTGATCAACATATAATTAACCAAAGTTAAGTTTTTACTTTAATTGCATAAGCCTCCATTATAGCTTTACAGTCAACTTCTTATTCCCATTATTATTTACTAACTATATTTTATCATGTTGCTCATTTGAATGTTTCTCATATAGGAAAGTCAAAGTTTAGCCATGAACTGAAAGAGTACAAGACATACCATATCTGGATGTTGTTATCTAGCTAGGCCCACCTGTCAAAGGAAGAGAGAGGAAGAGGTATGCATACAGGGGGAGGCTCTCGGTTGAACTGAGCCAAAACAGGAGAGAAGGGGGCGGCTGGCCAAAATAGAGCAGGGGGAGGCGCAGGGCGGCGGCGGTGCTTGCCAGCGCTGAACGACCGAGGTGGCGATGGTGACTGGCAAAACAGGACCCCTAGGGGCTAGGGGAGCCAATGGTGGTGGCGGCACGTCCCCAGGCGGTGTGGAGGCGGGTTGGGTCAGCTCTCGACGGTCGGAGCGAGGAGGCCATAGGGATGACGACGGCCGAAGAGAGAGGAAAGCCAAATGGCACAAGCATGAGCAAGAGTGGAGCAAAGGGGACTCACTAGCATGGTTGGCAGGGCCGGAGGGGAGCCGAGGCAAGCCGACAATGGAGGCCAGGGGTGGCACAAGGAAGCTCACATGGAGGGAGTAGCTTGGGCGAAGGGAGGCCTAGGCAACAGTTGGGGGAGCTCCGGTGTGGCATGGAGAAGGTCTCGAAGCGTGGAATCGGGAAGAGGGGCGTCGAGGAAGCGATGGCAGAGGAAATGGTGGTAGTTAGCCGGAGATAAAGGGATGGTGGCTTGCTATGAGCTCCGACTAAGGTGCTTCGATTAAAAGGGAGGGGGAGAAGGGAGGCTTGGGGGCACACTTTGATGTGGGCGGTTTGGTGGAGGCGGTGCCGGCATGGCTGGGGCGGTTAGGAAGGCATAGCGGTGCGCACGGGCGTTGCTCGTGCTAAGCTCGGCCTTGGGGAAGAAGAAGATGGGTGAAGAAATGGGGTAGCTTGGGAGGCCGTTTTATAGGCAAAGTGGATGCAGTTGGCTACTGGAGGTATTGAAGGTGCTCACGCGGTGAAGTAATGCCGGGCGGGGGCACCACTGAGGAGTAATGTCGGGTAGCGAAGCAGCGCGCGTGTAGACAAGTAGGCAAGGGTGCAGGGGTAGGCTGGGGTTATGCTGGTGGGGGAGTGTGGCGCTAGGCATACGGGCGCAGAGGTAAAACCGGGGGTAGCTTTGGCCGGTGGGCGCAACTGGCACACTGGACTGGGCCGACTCGGCGAGCAGGCGCCAAGAGCAGGGGAAAGGGAGGAAGAGAGGAGGGCACTGGGGTAGGCCGGAGCTGCTGACGCATGGGTGCATAGGGCTGGGCCGGCTCGGTGGGCAGGTGCCAGGAGTAGGGCAAGAGGGAGAAGGAAGAAGTAGGGTAGCTAGTTGGGCTTGGCCAGGGGAGGGAGAGGGAGAGGCAGAGGGAGAGAAAGAAGGGGAGGGAGGAGGATGCTAGCTGGGAAATGGGCAGAGGGCCCAAAGGCTTTTGAAGATTTTTGAATTTTGAATTCAAGCCTTAATTTTGTACTTAGGTTTTTAGTTTGAAATCTTAGTTCAAATTTTGGATGCAAAGCTTGAATTTCAAAATTGTCGAGTTCCCAGAAGTAGTGTTTGAATTTTCAGAATTTAAATTTCTGGATACGATCATTAGATGGGAAATTTTAATATTAATTTTGCTTTCAATTTCTGTCTTGGTCAAGGTTTGATTTAAAAATTTTAATTTGAATTTTTGGCTCAAATTAATTTTCTAGATAACTGTCTCTTAATCCAGATTTTTACTTTCATCAATTGAGTTGGCCAAAAAAACTTCAATTCAAGAACCTAAATAAATGCTAACTTTTGAAATACACTAAAAAATGAAGAAAAGATTTTATTATTTTCGCAATTACACTAGTTCCCATTTTGGGATGTTACAGTTAACCTGTCACACATAGGTTTTACTCACATATGCTCACTTATGGATATTTTTCAATGCGCATATGCTCGTATCTGCTAAATCTTTAGCCTTGATCCGTCTTGATCAAAACAGCTCCACCTTGACTTAAACCGCTCTCCCAAATGCCACTCATGCGCCGCGGTTTTGATCCAAAATAGTTTTTTAGTATTTTAGCCAAACTACCAAAATACCCCTCATTGACCTAGTTTTTATCTCTCATTGCAAGCAATTGTCATGCTTGTCACGTGTAGGTGTACTACTAGCTTTCCAAGTGTCATCAAATCTCTCCTGTCCCGATTCTATGAATCACAACTCATTTGGACCGTTCAAGCCACATGGTGCAATCCCGCCGTTCAAACTCACCTTCAATATTTCTTATCTTTGTAGCGTCATACTTGAGCTCATCATCTCAGCCAGCATTCTTGATTGTTCTGGGCTTCAGCTCCTCCATGAGCATATCCCCGATCCTCACCGTTGACCATGGTTAACTCTAAACGATCCTGCACATCCAAAGACAAAGAAATCATTTTTGGGCACAAGCTCTTCACAACTTGACCCGCGTTAGCCAAAACATGTTTTATGCATCATATGTCCACTGATTTTAGTCAAGCCAACTCAATTCATGACTCAATTTCTCAAAACCCTGTTTTTCTACGAAATTCAGTTGTACCAAGCGCAACATGCTAGTACTACCGCTCCCCCAACTTAGTACTACAACACATTCTCACCTCGCACTGGACCTCTTTGAAAATAAGCTACCACCAATTAGAAATCAAAACTACCGTTTTGCGGTATGACTGTGCTCTCACTGCGATACTATCGCACCACGGTATGACCGTTGACACAACGATGGTATTACCGATTTCCCCGAAAAATTTAGAAATAGATCCAAACAAAATACGATCTTTGCAAAATCACTTAACCATTTCACGAACCTTGCAATGGCTCTTCACAATATTAATTTAGACTTTCTCACAGTCTCTCAACTATACAACTTTGGGTGATATGATCCTTTTTGCTGGATCTCAAGGTTAGGCTCCTTTTCATCCTGCCTCAATATTTATAGTTTATTTATCATTTACAATTACCTAATCTGAAAAAAAACTTCCTCTCGATGTATTATGCGGAATTAAGTGGCGCAAATCTTATGAGACAAAAATATGTCCATGAAAGTAAGTACTGGAAATGTCTCCCTTGGTTTGTGAGTTGGATGATCAGTCACACACTGAGGAACTTGCACAGCTGCACTAGAACTAACATATACTCTAAAGCTATTAAAACCCACTCCGCTTTGCTCGCGCGAGGGCCTCCCACGTCGACGCGAGAGAGAGCTGGCGGCGACGCGTGGCGAGGCTTCACAGGCGTGGCAAGGCTTCGCGACGCTCCCGTTAGCGCATGCCTGCTCCCCGCCTTCCTTCTCCTCGCGCGCGCGCAGGCGCCCATGCCGCGCCGTGCTCACCTGCCCCGAATCCCTAGCGTTGTAGCTCTGCCACCTCCCTCTCGCGTCAGCGCTGCCCACTTGCCCCGAATCCAGCCGCGCGTCATCGCCCATCCCCGGAGCCATCACTCCCAACCAACTCCTACAGTCCTGCCTTTCTCCCTCTCGCGCGCACGCAGCGCCCATGCTGCCGTGCGTCTAGCGTCCTTGCTCCTTCTCCCCCTGCCCCCCTCCCCCGCTCCCCCGCCGCCTTCCCCCTCCCCCCTCCTCCCCCACTCCCCCGCCGCCCCCTCCTCCCTCCTCCCCCGCCGCCTCCCCCCTCCTCCCTCCCCTCCCCTCCTCCCCACTCCCCGCCCCCCCCCCTCCTTCCCCACTCCCGCCGCCCCTCCTCCCTCCCCCCCGCCTCCCCCTCCTCCCCTCCCCGCCGCCTCGCTTCCCCTCCCCTTCCTACCCAGCCGCCTCCCCCCCCCTCCTCCCCACTCCCGCTGTCTCCCCTCTCACCCGCCAGCCGCTGCTTCCCCCTCCTCCTTCCTACCCCACCGCCTCCTCCTCCCCCCGCCCCCTCCTCCCTCCTCCTCCCCTCCCCGCCGCCCCTCCTCCCCTGGTCCCCCTCCTTCCCGCTCCCCGCCGCCTCCCCAACCCCTCCTCCTCCGCTCCCTCGCCGCCTCCCCATCCCCAGCCACCTCCCCCTTCCTCCCCCGCCACCGCCGCGGGATGGCATGCTCGCGGGGGCAGGGGCAGTGCTCGTCATGCGCGGTGGAAGGCTGCAAGGCCGACCTGAGCAAGTGCCGCGACTACCACCGACGGCACAACGTCTGCGAGGCGCACTCCAAGACACCCGGCGTCGTGCCTCTCGGCACGACATGCGCCGCCGCGCGAGCGGCGGTATATAACCTGGCAATATAGCGAAATTTTGCAATTTTCACTTCATACCAATTCTGGCCATACTCAATTCATCTCATTCACGACATCGCTTTAAGTTTGCGAATCGTCACCGCAGCAGCATCAGCTTGATTGTGATTTGTGAAAAGATCATTGTTTGAATCGCTACAATGGAAAATCGGCGGCATCAAAGAATGGACTGCCTGGCTGCTATGTTGATAGCGTATTATCTTCTATCAAATGGGTGGGCTACAAGAGCGCATTCACTATTATGTATCCTATTTCAGATATATGATTCTGAAACTACATGATGTGCACAATTCTACATTTTTTTAGGAGCCAAGACTTCCACCCAAATTTTTAGCACAATAAGTACATGTGCCAGCAATGGGCTCAAATAAATGGTGTTAGGAGTCCTTGACTTCATACAGATAGCTTTGGGGCTGAACCACTGGAGAAGGCAACACAAACAATTGGAACGAAAGAAATGGTAGTGCCAATTACTGCTGGGATCTTATCTGCTTTGAGAAGAGTGTTAACTCGGCGTGTTTCTCTCAAGGTACTCTCAGTTTCATAAAATTCTTTCGATCGTGAAGTAAAACCTTTCTTTTGTCTTTCCTTTCTTTATGCTCGTTTTATTCCTCTGCAGAATCAACTTAGAAGGCGACTTTATGCGATAACTATTGCTTCTGCTACATGTTTTCTTTTCCCTTTTGCAATGTGGGATACAATCCTGGTGAGTATACATTGTTTATGCCATAGTGTGTAATATTTCCTTGTGGTTGAGGAGGTTACGCACATTTGTTCTTTGATATTTAGTGATAGTTGTTTTGTTGATTGCGAGGCTCAAAGATCGTGACATAGTTAAGCCGCGACTTCCAAGCGGGCATAGTTGAGTACTGTTTTGTGCGGGATGGTTCTTATATTCTACATTGACAATGTTGCCGAGGAAAAGTAAGATTTTTCTCATGAAAGGAAGAAACAAATTTTTTAATTAAAAGGAAAGGTAAAAGTTGCTCAAAGGTCAAAGCTCTCCAACAGTTGTCTTGTGCTATTGTAATTCAATGCCCATACTTAGTTCTTTTGTTATTATTATTCATCTCTGATGCAACGTTGGCAGAGTAGATACTGAACTTAATATCCTTTATAGCATAGGCTAAGTTACCTTTCTTTGCTTTAATGCTTCTTGAGTTAGGTGTTGTTTCTGGCCTTTGTATTACACATAAGAGATGAAGTACTTTTATTTTAGTTCACTGACCATTGCAGCTCATATTTATTATATGCTCAATCGATCATTATTCACTGTCTACCAGATTGCATCTAGTCTTCTCTTCTCCAAGGCACTTAATGGCGTCAACAGGTTGCATCATTGTTTTGGAGATATTGTACAAAATGGATTTCTCCCTTTTGGGCTTTTTACTTTGTTCCATGATTTTGGGATTTGGTGAGTTTTTGAGGTCTCATGCTATTTATATCCATTATTGAATTCTTAATTTGATGTTGTGCTTTGGGGTGAGCAGGCTACGTCATGCCCAGGCGAACAAGTGCACAAGGATGGGCAAGCTTCTCCACAAGTTGTGATATTTGTTGGCACTCTTGTCAAGCGCTTTACAGGTATGTCTGTTATGCTATTGTGCATCGACTACTACCAGAAGCCTACACCTAATGCCTGGTGTTTCAGACAAGGTATCACTAACAGGCGGTTCAGCGTGCAAATGGTACATAAATCCTGAGGTCCCTGAAGCAAAAAGTCTTATCGCCAGGTAATATATTGGTCTAAATATTTAATACCTGCAGATGCCAGCCAACTTTTCCTGCATTTTAACAAATGATTTTTCTGCTCGCTGACCTAATTAGAGTGAGAAGCATGCATGAGCCAATTAAATGGGATGAACACATGACTTCAAATGAACCCAAAGCTGCTGCTAAACCAAAAAAAAGGTCTCTGATATCAAGTACCTTCACCCTTTCAAAAATAAGGTGTGCTTTTGTTACCGTATTCCATACCTCTACCATGCCCATGAATGTCGATGGTTGCTCACTTTCACTGTATCTCACCTTCCTCATCTCCCTTAAGCAGGTATCTGATATCTCCCGTCTCCCCCCACATCAATGCCTTCTGCCACCACATTTGTTTGCTCATTAATATGTGAGAGTTTCCTTAGTATTTTGATATGAACATGCTCCAGATGTTTTTTGATACCACAATAAAATAGTTAAATATCCTTATAGTTAAAAATTCACTATCAAGTAATGTGCAATTCTATGTGAGCTATATTAATTATAATTTATCATTTGTATGTGTTAGCTATGCCTTTTTCTTTCTGCACCAGCTAATAGTAGAGGTAGTTGTACAATAATTGTTATATCTAAGTTGTTATATATGTATATGTAGTGTTTTTTTAGTTCAAATTGCTATCTTAGCCAAATTTAGATTGGATGAAAGTTTCACGTAGAGATTTCATGTTGAATCCCCTAGGATGTAGTTTAAAATTTTGTGTATCTCTTCAATCAAATCCCTTAGGTTCAGATCAAAATCATAATGTTTTTCAGATCTAAACACTTAGCAGATGCAAGGTAGTCAATGCAAGAAAAGTGTGTTTATGTATTGAGGCTTAGGAGCAAAATCTTTTTAGTGGAAGTGCACAGTATGATTGATCTTAGTTTGTTACCTAGAACCCTACCTCAGTTATCTTGCAGCGCCAAGGTTCATACCGGAATGAATTTGTTTAGCATGTCGGGGAGAAGAAGCCAGGCAGTCAGATTGTGCTGTAGAAGAAGCAAAGCAATAAGTAGGGAAAACTCACTTGTAAATTCCCCTTCTCCTTTGAACAAAGATCTCTAGGGTTCTCCATTTTCCTTCTCTATCTTGTGATTTTTTTGGCCCGGTATTTTGGCAAGGTGTGCGAAGCGTGCCCGATGTTCTAGTAATTCTTAAACTCCTGTCCTTTTTACACATACATAAACATTTTCTAGTGTGTGTCACATCCATTTGATTATTTGAACTTTCAATCACGATATTAGCTGGCATGAACAAGAGTTATTGTTTTCGAACATTGTTGGTTAATGGAATAGGTAAGTATGATATTAGCATGGGGTTCAGTAGCTCCTTCATTAGAGCTCAAGATGCTTTTGACAAATGTGCCTTAATATGTGAAAAATTCACACTTAACACTGAATTCAGAAGAACTAGGAATCCGAAGCTACTAACCGTAACTAAAAGCAGAAATTTACTTACATGAAGACCATTTTCTGTGATCTTTAGCTTAGCAAGCAGCATACTGCTTGTATTCAGACTTAACCAGATGCAGCTCACACTGTCCTTCAGATCGCAGGTTCTGTTCGGTCACGTTGATTCCCTGGCGAAGCTGGGATGACGGTCGACGACAACGCCTCGCACTCGCTATCAAACCGATATCTGGCAGCTTGTCTTGTTTATGCACAAAGTTGTATGATGCTGCTGCCCCAGTTGGAGCCTTGCTGTTCTTCGTCGGAGCGAACAGTTCCTCGCACTTGAACCCGTTGTCGGATGCCTCACAAGCATCAAAAGTCCTATCATTCAGGCATGATGAAAACTGTTCTTTGCATTTCACACAGAAAAAAAATGCGAGTTTTAGATTCTCCAGGTTTTGGCTTTCATACCTGATGCAGACCTGTGCACATGACCTCTCCTGCCCTGTCCTGATTGTCACTGCGGATTCTTTAGAAGGAACAGTTGCGCTCTAATCTGTCAGTTGCCTATCCGTTGAGCCTAGAATGCTGCTACTACACATTAACAATATCAGATTGCTGTTGCTATTAAAAATTTCGGCAGCACCTCCTATATTTATATGACTACCAATAGGGCAATCAACAAATATTGAACAAAATGCATCGAAGGCAACTAATTCCATAACAACAATAATCATAACATAATAAAACTTAAGGCTCTGCGCTAAACATCGCTCAGGACACCCGGGCCTGAGAAACAGCATAAAACATTCTAAGCTTCAACTACAAATAGCTAATTTACCAAACTAGATATACTAAATTCAAAAGTGATTATTTAGAAATTATGGATCACATTAGTGTTTGCATGTGACGTGGATGGGCTATTTCCCCTTTTCTGATGCATAACAACCTTAAGGATCACCTAAAAATAACAAATAAGTAAGAATGAGTTCAAGAACTCAGCAAATATATAGCAAAACAATAAATAACAATTACCTGTATCATTCATTATCCATCAATAGTCTCTTTAACCACCCATTATTATTTAATCCCTTTCATTTTTCATCAATCATTTCTTATGTATTTGCACTTTATCTTTGGCATAATACAAATGCATATGCATATACACATCTCTTTAGTTTATACCGGTATAGTGAAGTAAGCACCTGTTGATGCTCACCTAAGCTTACCCTTTTTTATACGGGGACCTCAACAGCCCATTCTTTTTTATACGAAGACTTTAATTTTCACTCCTATGAAGTGCTTACTGACCAAAGTTAGTCTTTCTCTACTCCCGTGGAGTGTCCACACAAAATAGACCATAGATGCCACAAATATCATCTATTTTCATGATGTGAATACATGCAATGCAACCTTTTCATTTGAGCATATCAACACATCATATTCCATTAACCAGTATTCAGCAATATTTCAGCATCAGGTATCTATGTCATGTACCACTACCCATCATTCATCAATATATTAATATATAAATAGAAATAATTAACTCATGATAGCATGTTAGGTAGTGTATCAAAATTCAACTAATAGCAATCCCTACCTTGAATTTTACCATTTTACCATGCACTTGCCTGATTAAACTCATGGGTAATGTGTGGACGACATGAATCCCCAACCTCTACCTGAACAAGCATCAACCTATTTCAATACATCATAGTAATACATGCACACATACGAATGGTATCGTTCCTATGTGCAAACCCGACACATACAATACTCTTGAATCGGACGCCTTCACATTGCTCCAGTGGTTAAACAACCTTAGCTTTCAATCCCAAAACCTAACATAGCAAGCAATCCAAGTTCTAGAATCTACACAAACTCACATAGGCCTAGTTATCACAATTTAAAGATTTATGTCATCGAGACTACTGTTTTCAACCCTGATGGCTGTGCTACCCCATACTTGGAAGCAGCCATCTCAAAAGCTTATCTTCCAAACTATTGTGCCAAAATTGGCGTTCCAACATTCTACAGAAAGCTAATAATTAGTTACAAGTTTCTACTACAATATATTCTCTGATTATGCCGTTAACATGCCCAAAATCTCCGTAGAGAGCATAGCACATGAAATCTACCTACTATCCACGTCCGAACCATTTCATATGCATCAATAATACCAATTGGCACTTTGACCTCTACATAATTCGATAAACATGCAGGGGAAAATGATTCGAGGTGCTACTCTAGCCCCGAATAACTGATCGAGGCTCCTTCTTCATCTCCTTGGCCGGATTTGACAGATCAGGCACCGGATCAGTCTTCCCCTTCTTTTTTCCTCTTCCCTTCTCCTTTTCTTTTCTTTCCCTTCCCTTCTTCTCCTTTTCTTCTTTCTCCTCTTTCTTTTCCTTTCTTCTTTTCTTCCCTCACGACTGGCTCCTCGTTTTCCTCGGTTGGCTCCTTGTCTGCCTTCTTCTTTTCTTCCTCTTAGCCGGCTCGGTTCCTCCCCTCTCACGGCCGGTCGGCTCCTTTCTCTCCTTATGGTACCCGTTGGCGAAGGCTCACAGAGGGGAAACGGTGGCGCACGAGAGCAGCGGCGGAGCTTGAGGTGATGGCATTGGCAGCAGAGGGAAAGAAGTGGAGCAGTGGCAATGGTTCCCTCTCCACTGGTGGTGCCGCAAGGTGGAGCAAGGGAGGGCGACGTCATCAGCGGCTAGGGCATGGGGCAGGCGAGATGCGGCCGGAGGGTGGCGATACTGGTGGCTGGGCGACGACGGCGCGACGCACGGGAGCTGGGCGACGGTGGCCAGCAGGGGAGCGGCGGTGTCGACAGCAGCAGCAAGGGAGGGCACTATGGTGTTCGGCACAGGGGGAGAAGGAGTAAATCGATTTTGGCCTGTTCTTTTTTGCTGCGGCTGATGGTTTTTTGCTGCGGCTGATGGCTTTTTGGCTGTTTGCGACAGAGATTGCGGAAAGAGAGATACTCGCTTGCGATTTTTGATGGTACAGATATTAGTTTTTTAACGTGTACTACAATTAACTTGTAGATCCCATCTTAAAAAAATACTCCGTTTAAAAGTTAGTTACTGTAGTAAAAGCCAAAAGCAGCTTTTAGAAGCCGCAAAAGAACAGGGCCTTTGCTTCCTCCTCCTGGCTTGTGCTTATGTGAGAGGGGGTGGCGTGGGCTAGGCTGAGCCCAAGCTGGCCCAAACTCCCTCTTCTCTGGCATTACAGTCAATAACCTCCCGGGTGATTATCTCTGAAACTCAAGCAAACAACGAAGGTGTTACTGTAATGCAAATGATTTGATCTTATGTCACACTGTTATTTTTGTTGGCTCCAATTTTCTGCAAGATTCCGCATCATTCCATGATCACGAAGGACCAGTGTCCCTGTACTTATCTGACAGATACTCTTGCCCATCACATCCTGCTTGGTCCCCCAGAAGGAAATATTCGCATACAGGGTAATAAATCTTTTACTGCAGAATTAGCTAGCACCTCATGAGCCAAGGATTGCAGTGCACAACTGCACATCATTACAAGATCAGAGCTGGTGTAGTAATACATTTCACGAATCAAAAATCAGTAAAAGAAGAGACATGAGAACTTATTCCAATTATCAAAGAAAATAAATTGTACACACAGTGTGCAAACATTACAAGCATCGTTTTAACTACAAGATCTGACAGGGAGAAACAAACAATATAATCAGGAACCAAGATTAGCATTGCACATTACTACACTTCCATCAAAATGGAGTCCAGGAAAAGTAGGGACATGAGAGCTTATCCTAATTGTACTTTTGCATATGCTCTCCCTGCAATCCTCCTATCAAAAGAGGATCATAATCACACACAAAGCTTGGGAATGTCCATCAGTTGGTCCCTGAATGAACACTTATGATCAGCCTTTTTTGAGTTCTCAGGCACGGCATTGAGACCATTCCTTTGTCTCTATACAATTCTTCTGCTCTGCTCGCGACGCGCTGCATAGTGTCACGCCTCACGAGCCGTTTTCTGTAGACAGCAAAGTTTCAGATCTTGACTTGGATTCTTTTTGGCATTCTCTTCTCCCTGCTTTATATGAATAGTAACTCTGTTGCATCTTGCAAGCAAACTAAATGGATGGAGAGGGCAAGCATGACGAATGAAGCAAGTTAGTTATTGTGCCATAATTCTCATGCAGGTAGTAAAACCATCTGTTTTTCATGAATGAATAGCAACAATTGTTCTTAAATATTACTCAATACAGCTATTGCATTGTGTACTATCATATCTTCACATTAGAATCTAACGAAACATACTTTTGCAAATCCCTACAGTGTAAACAGTACTGTTGTGGTTTCGAATCAAACAGGAAGACTAAAAACTAGTGGAAAATTTTTTTTGGAGGGGGAGAGAACCTACCTCCTCGGGATCACCCTCGGAGACCTTTATATAGTCACCACGCTTTCCTTTTTACAATTCAACCCTTGGTCACGGGCATAACCCTAGGACAGACTTGTCTTTTACATACCTGGTGGGTCTCTTGGGCTTGCACCCTTTTTCCTATCACTACAACTTTGTGCGTGCATCTGGTTGGGCCGCTTGGACACTTGCTAGACCGCCTAGACGCTTTGGCCGAATGAGCTAAGGTAGAGGCCATCCCACAATAAGTACAAATTAATTCTAGTAGTGCAAAACTAATGAATTGACGAGATGCAGACTTCAAGGCCCATATCGTTGTGTCCATTCAATCTTATTCAAATACAGAACTTGTAAATTCAGAAAACATTTACATGCATGGATGTCACTTCAAGTCATGATATCAAGAACCTTGCTAGTCATCCTCCCAGAAGAAGAAGAAAAAAGTAGGCGGGCTAATGGAATTAAAATTTCATGCTTCCCAATCATCGTATGGATGTGCAGCAACTAAAATTTCGAAATGAAAAGAGATTAGCCTCCCTGTATACAAATTCAGCTAGCTCTTAATTAGTCGACATTTGCAACTACTTCAGATAGTAAAAAGAAAAAAACTTGGAAAGGCATCTGTCGAAGTACAAGTGAATTACTCGTTTTTCCTCACTATCTCAGGTTTTTGAGTGAACTAGTTGATATATACAACTTAATATGATATCAGAACAAAGAGGTATTAGATTAAGTGTTGGTTGGCGCGATTAAAAAAAATTGCAACTCACTTATATTTGACATCTTACACTAAGAAGCCTACACGTGAGAGAGAGTATTGAAGTATAAGTGAATTACTTATCTTTCCTCATCAGTTTAGACTTTTAGATGAACTGACTGGTATATGTAACCCAATAATGACTAATACAAAAGCAAAGGCAAGATCTACATGGCAAAAACAACCAGAAACATTCTTACACTCGCAATGCGAACGTGATATTGGCACGGCTCAATCGAAGAGTGGAGCCCCTCGCCTTTGGAGCACAAGCTTTCGGATTGAACCGCACCAATATCCCGTCACCACAAGGCTAATTGACCACCTTGATATTACACTGCAACACTGAAAACAACAATCGACAGAACAAAACACATAACACACAAGCTTTAGGGATTACAAATATGACAAGGACGAACAAAAGAGCAACCACTCTTTTTGCATCATGCAGGAGGGAAAGGAGAGAGCACGACTGAGTGAAGCAGTGAAACATAATAGGCACCTCTTGGAGACAATTGCTTGAGAGAGAGAGAGAGAGAGAGGCGAGCGAGCGCTATACATATAGGAGCACTAGAAGGCAAATGCAATGCAAGGCGATGGAGTGAACGAGCCAACAACCAAACAAAGAGGAGGTTGGAATATTTATTGGCAACATTGAAGGAGTGAGAGGGAAGGAGGGTGATATGAGATGCCTCGAGAGACATGGAGAGAGAGAGAGAGAGAGAGAGCGCAGCCAGCAGTGTTCATGCAGTGCATGCTTGTGTGATTTGAATGCACTGCATTTACAGTCTGCAGGCACAGCATGGGACGTTTGCCTCCTCTCTGTGCGCTGCCTGCCCTCCTCCCATTTCAAACGAGTGCCTTGTTATGGAGCTGCACTGCTGCAGTAGCCACGGGCACGTTCTTTTTAGTTACCGTGATAGTTTTTAATCCTTATAATAAACGTTTATACAAATAAGCTAAATACCGGTAAATCGTTTTAAAAAAACTATCCTAATAAGTTACTTTAAAAAGATGATAAAGAAATTATCTTATTTATTTATTTAAAAAATCACAAATCATAAATTAAAAAAGAACAGAGCCTTGTGAAGTGTGCTATATTGTCCCCGTTTGTGTGTTATTTGGATCGGTTCTTAAAAGAGTAAGAATGTTTAATGCTAACCATTCAGGTGATAGATGTGCATGCTACTATAGCTTGGTTCACATTGTAATGCAAATGGACACTGAATTCAGGTTCCAACGTGTTGCCATCAAAACAGTTTCAGATAAAGATTCGATGCACACTGGCCCCTGCCCCCTGTGCAGTGCAGGTGAAACACCAGTGATACCGACGCCAATACCACCACAAGAACCTGGGCCTACTACTGCACACATGCTACCTCCAGTCCAGGTTCTCCGACCTGCCAGCGAACCAAGGCCCGTGCCGGTGGCATTTTATCCGCACAGCTCCGGTGACACTAAGGGCATCTTCAATGGTCTGATTCAACTAACTATTTACATATACATATTAGCATAAATTCTATATAGAGAAAATAGAGTATACAAAAAAAACCGAGCCAACTCTTCCTTAAGAGCTAGTCTATAACACAAAATAAGACAGCCTCTATAAATGATAGTCCTTTTCTGTGTGTATATAAACATCAAATAGCTATCTTTATAGATAGTTCTTTGGAATGCTAGCTTTTAGTGTGTACTATATAAATAATGTAGAAGTCTCCTAGTTAGTTGCTATCTAAGACCATTGAAGATACTTTAATCTGACTCAGCTAGCTATTTGCATGTACTAATCAGCATAAATCCTATGTGGAGGAAAGAGAGCATATAAAAAAAACAAACGAACTCTTCCTTAAGCACTAGTCTATAACATAAAACGAGACAGCCTCTATAAATGACTGTGTGTGCATGTAAATATCAAATAGCTATCCTTATAGATAGTTCTTCGAAATACTAGTTTTTAGTATGTACTATATAAATGATATAGAAATCTTCTAATTAGTTACTAGTTAGAACCATTAGAGATGCCTTAAGACCCCGTGCCCGGTGGCATCCTCCATCAGCGTTGTCGGCAGGACCAGGAATTAACCACGCAACAGAAACAAAGCTTAAATGGGGGCAGAACCTCAGAAGTCTGGGTTTCACTTTGTTAGAACAGCAACTTCAAAGAGAACATCGAAATAATGGACCATCCGTAGCGGAAGGACCAGACGGTTACTTAAATGTATTCAGCATTGTCTGCTTCGATCGTCGGATAGGTTTTTGACAGTGGAATGCAAGGACTTGCGACGATGTAGACCAAATTATATACACAGGTTTTTGAGATGCCTATTTACAGGAGGCATTGTCCAATGGTGATTGCGCCCCTTAGAACATTAGAACAGCCCGAAGGTGTTCTCGCCGCTGTAGGTCATGTAGAGGAAGCCGTCCTCATCCTTGTTCTCCTCGTAGATTGCAGACATCAAAGCAGCTGCAGGACCAACAGAAAAAAAGATGTTTAGGGACAACATGATTATGATTTTTAAGATGGTGCCGTGAAGATTGTGCCTAGTGCATTCATTTTTCCATACCTGTTGGTGGAAGTGTGTTCTTTACAAAGATGAAGATTGCCTTCTCAGCACTGAGCTTGATCCGCTTCCGTACGACATAAACAAACTGTCCAACAGTGAGGTCAGCAGGAACAAGGTACCTGTATGGAGTTACATATTAAAAACCACACAACTTAACAAGGACACATTGTGGCTGGTATGGTGCAACAGTGGTTTTGATGAAGCATAAACAGCTGAGAATATGAGATGCAATTGTTTAACATCGGCAAATTAAACAGGTTCTTCATTCTTCAATAATATCAGAAGGCCGTACAAGCAAAGAATATC
Organism: Melocanna baccifera; assembly: GCA_036346265.1. Lineage (NCBI taxonomy): Eukaryota > Viridiplantae > Streptophyta > Magnoliopsida > Poales > Poaceae > Melocanna > Melocanna baccifera. The sequence goes on from CM070698.1 coordinate 20,820,371, forward strand.
CTCAAGTGGAGTTAGCAATCAGCTCTCAATGGCAACTTGCAGAAAGATAATAATTCGTGATTAGGACTTTTGAGTCCCTGGACCAATGGAATAAACTCAGCTCTCAATGGCAACTTGCAGAAAGATAATAATTCGTGATTAGGACTTTTGAGTCCCTGGACCAATGGAATAAAGGACATGATTGGTGAAGGGATAATGCCCAAAGTAAAACCACCAACCAACAGTTTTGCATTATAAGTCTGACAAACTCAATGATATAAATTGCTTTGAGCTATTTTTGGAAGCACAAAAAGAACTAGATGTTAAATTCTATTGAATATATTAACAACATGGTAGAGAACTGACTTTTTCTTGTCAATGTCTGGGATGTCACTCCTCTCAGCCTTCTCAACAATGACCTATATCAGATGACAATTGCTTCGACTGTGAACAAACCATCATAAAAAGGAAGCAAACTGCATAAACAGCAAGAACAGAAATGTACAGGTATTCTATCAGGATACTTCTCTCTGATGCGGTTTGCCTCAGCCTGCCTCCTCTCTGTTACATGCCGCATAAATAGAAAGAGATTTCAGTTATTCTATGCTGAAAGCAGTTAATTCTAAAGAAAAACTGAAAAAAGTTTGTAGTCCATATCCGATGGGCAGCTAGTAAAATAGGAAACAGATATGGTAAAACATTGTGCACAAAGAACTGACACTAGCAGTATTATTTCACATATAATCCATCAGCCAACCACATAATCCAGTTATATAACCCTAGATACTGATCAGTCATGTTATACATATGTACAAATGCAGTTACCTAGAAAAGACATTATGGAAACAAAACTCACACCAAAATATTGGTACATTATAGAACAATGGAAATTGGATAATTAGAACCATTGGAACTCATAACAGTTGAGGACGAAAGTATAAATTCCACAAATGGGCATTATAGAAGCTACAGCCTACAGTTTCCAACGTCAACAACAAATTGTAGGTAATCCAAATCAATCCGTAATGGTTTGAACCAGCCTAATCATGAGGTACCATCAACCAATTAAGTGCATGCAGAAATTACGAGTCACCAAATGTCCAATTCTCATATGTAATTAAGAAGGAATTTCCTTGTAAATTTACACCAGAATTTGATTAGAATAGAAAAGCTCACAGCATCAACAACCACAAAAAAAACACGTTATCAAGTACGTAATTAGTTGGTGGGAAGTTACAGATTGGCATGATCAGAACGAAAAAGCTACAGATTCTAATAAGTCGATCAATACCAGCTACACAATCAGGCACGATTTTTACGATACTAGCAAAAAGTAATGGGGTCATCTAATTACAGAGCTAAATAATCACAACTCCACATCATCATATATAACCAAATTTACGAAACAATTTGTAAGCCTCCAAGAATCGGTTTATTAGGGTGCCACAACCTACTACCATCGAAACCCTCACCCACCAGATCACAACCTCCATAAAAACCAACACCAAACACCACATAAAAGACGCGAGAGAAAAAAAATTGGGGGAGAGACGAACCAAGCGGATGCTCCAGCTTGAACGAACTCCTCGCCATCACGCCCCGCGACCGTCCTACGAACAACAAACAAATCACCGCAAGATCAGCCCAAAACTCGCCGATCGAAAACCCAACAGGGGCAAGAACCACCGAAACCTTGGAACGAATCCTCACGGGCTGGATCGAGCCGGACAAAGCGCCTGTTCTTGGTCCTGCAGAACACCAACAAAGAAGCGCCAAATTCGGTCAAGAAAACGCGGGACTTGGGGCGATTGGGGATGGAATCGATCGGGAGCAGGGGCGGATGGACTTTACGGGATCGGATTGGATGGGATTGCGGTGTAAGGAAGAGATTGTCGAGGGGAAGAGGAGAAGAGATAAGAGGACGAGGAGGAAAGGTAGGGGAAAGAGTGGGGATTGGGGTTGGTTAAATTGCTACGCGCACGAAACGTATTGCACGGGAAGCCTAAACAAGCCAGCCTTTTGCTTGTACCAAGGAACGATTTCTCTCCTTATTGATTTATTATTTATCAGTACCTATTTATTTATTACTAGGTGCGAGGGCGAGCTATGTCATGCCCACGTAGGACGATAATGGTGCTTTTCTTTTTCGGTTTATGAATTTACTTATGACTTCTATAGAATGGACAAATAAGAAAACTCTTCATCTTTTTTTACACTTACCACTTCTTTCGAATAACTAAATAAGGCAACTATTTATTATTTTTTTAAAATAATTTATCAATATAGTCTTTTTAAAATGACTTATGAATATTCAATTCATACGCACAAATATTTATGTTAAAAACAAAAACTATCAATCATAACCATAAGCCATCAGCCAAAAAAATCCACCTAATATTGGTTGTGGTCAGCCCGCAACGAAATATTGAATAGTATCAACAGTAAACGGGCTTGATCGTATTAAACAGTCACACTTCATTTCATTGAGATAGCGCTCAGTTTAGCGTTAGCTTATGACTTTTTTTTACTATAGCTGACTTATTTTTTACTGTAACTGAGTTGACTTATTTAGCATAATTGAATTTCAAAAAATAGAAAAAAATATGTTAACCCATCACGGACAATGCAAAAAAATACAGAAAAAAGGCAAAAAAAAAGCCTAAAAATCTAAAAAAATCAGAAAAAGACAAAATTACTGAATAGTGAAAAAAAATAGAAGTTGGCTTTAAGCTTATCTGTAGTTGTAGCCGTTTAAAGATATGGAAAATAGACGATAGCGGCTAGAGGTTTGCTCTGTTAGGTTGAACCATTGTAGGGTAGGTTTTTTTGGACTGAGACTTATGGTTTATGGTTGTGATTTTTGAATTTTAGTCTGTTCGTGGGAGACAATACGTGCAGAAAAATAATCGTATGTGATTTTAACCGGTACAGCTGAACTCAGTATACTTTTTGTTACAATTATCCTTTAGACTTGTCTCAAAAAACACATCATTTTAAAAAAAATTATTGTAGCTATAATAGATAAGCCTAAGCTAAACACGGTTCCAAACCCAGCCATAGCGTACACAGTACCGTATATGTAAAATGCGCTTAAACGCAAAGGCATGAAGCTCGACATGCAAGTGACCACTGGCCAGCATCAGCAATTACATATGCTGGGGCATACAAAAATACAGAGTAGTATGGTCGCCCATATCAAAGCGGTCTTCTATTTTGCGTGGGCATACAGTTCAGTCAAGTGAGCATGTTCGTCTGTCGACAGCATGGACTGCATCTTTTATTGGGCCTTGATCTCCGAAGCCAGCAACATCCAGGATCTCAATCTACTCCTAGGCGCTTAGCCAGGAGATGTGCAGAGTTATCCCTTGAGAAAACCTGTGTAGAATGCAAAGAAATGGTTATTATTATTGGGAAACTAGAGATAAGGATTCCCGTTTAAACAGATCCTCTCCGTTTAAACGAGTCCTTATCCATAGTGGGCACCTCTCTACCCCTCTATAAATAGAGAGCCATATGGCTGATTTTGTACCCCATTGAATTGAAGCAATAAAGAAAGATCAGAAGTTCTCTCTACCTCTCTCTGTGTGTTCAATCTATTATTAAATGTACGTGATTGATTCGTTCTTGTTCTAAGCGGAGGAATTGCTCGGATGGTCGCGGCGAGGTTCCTCAACACGTTATCAGCACGACTACGCTCCGGTGAACGAGGTAATCATCGAAGCACTTAATAGATTGGTTTTTCTAGATCGCTTTGAATTTGCTTTTCTTCGCGTTCTAGATTAATTTTCTACGGTGCAAATCCCCCTAATCTACCGCAAGCAGACTTGAAGTCGCCGGCACAAATGTCGATCAGTAGATTGTGAAATGGGGTAGATGTTGATTGCACTGTAGAAAACGATGCAAATCCGCCCTAATCTACCGCGAGCAGACACGAAGTCGCCGACACAATGTCGATCGGTAGATTATGAAACGGGGTAGATGTTGATTGCATCATAGATGAGAAACAAAATTTCTTTTACATTGCATTTTCTCCTTGGTTGGCCCTGGCCTCACGTGCGCGCATACCGACCGCCGCCTCCCGCACGAGGCACCGCCGTCGTCGCCACGCCTCGCCGACGGCGCGCGCCTCGCCGGCCTCGGCTCCCGCGTCGCGCTGCATGCGCGCTGCGCGCGCGCCGCCGGCCTCCCCACGCCGCGCCCGCATGGCGCTGCTGGCTGCCTCGGCGCGCCGCCGCGGCGGCTCTCTGCGCGCTTCGCATGCGCCGCCAGCGTCCGCGCTCAACCACCGACCGGCGCCTCGGCTCCTTCGCGCCGCCGCGCGGCCGCGCTCGCGATCGGCGCGGCGCCTCGCGGCGCTCGCGCCGCCGCTGCCGCGCGCGCGGCCGCCCGGCCCGCATGGCGCTGCTGGCTGCGCGCCGCGCCGCGCCGCGGCCGCCGTCGCCCGCAGCCGGCCACCTCCTCGCGCTGCGCCGCGCGCGCGCCGCCAAGCCGCCGCCTCGCACCGCCTCGCGCACCGCCGCCTAGGCTCGAGCGCGCGGCCGACGCAGCCGCCGCCACCGCCACTCGGTGTGGGGTAGAAACCCTACCCGCCCCTTGAATCCACTGGTGGGCGGCCGCAATTGGTAGAAAAAAAGGAAGATGGGCCGCGCGGGGGAAAGAGGCCTGGCCGGCCGGAAAAAAAAGGGGCCCAACCGGTTATTTGCAGAAACATCCCTGATAAAACTGAAAATTACGTAAAATTTTTTCCGAATTGAAAATTTTGCGTATAGACCCCCAGAAAATGCAAAATTTGCTGGAATTTTGTATTCTAGCATAAAAGGGTCTCGGGAACCCGAATTTTGCATTATTTTCAGCATTTGAAGCTTGTTTATTTATGCCATTATTGTTTTATATATTTTCTGCAATTATTTACTGTTTTGATTAATTGTAATTGTTTAATTGCTTTTAATCACTGAAAATTAGCAGTAAATTATGAAAAATGCATAGAAATTTATGAAACATTATGAGAATTTATTGTACCATTTATTTACCTGCAGTAAATAATTTCATGCATGTTTACCTGAAATAAACTTATATGTCCCATTCATCACTTGTAGATGACTGGCATCACGAACCGGGAGTTCGAGGAGCTTGCCCAGCATGGCAAGAACTATCTGACGTGGGCATCCAATGTCGAGATAGTACTTGGAGCAAGGAAGCTCCGCGCAGCTATTGCGATTGGCGAACGGCATGACGCCAAACCGACACCTGAGGAAAATGATCAGGCACTTCATTTCCTCAGGCACCACCTCTGCATTACTCTCAAGAATGAGTATATGGCGGAGAAAAGCGCGCTAGCACTCTGGACCGCACTCAAGAAGCGGTTTGAGAGGCTAAAGTACACCATTCTTCCTCGAGCAGAGCGAGTGGATCGGATCGAGGTTTGCCGATTTCAAGGCGGTCGGGAGTACAACCGCCTTGCACAGATTTGTACCAATCTTCAACTCGTGGCAAGCGGATCACGGATGAGCGAAGATTGAGAAGACCCGCCCACCTTTCACCCCAATCTTTGTGCAATCCGCCCGCAACTATCGTCAAGACGGCTACAAGGAATACGCCGAATTGATTGATATGATGCAGGTAGCGGAGGTTCAGGACGAACTTCTCCGCAAGAATTACGTCACTCAGCCATTGGGGAGCTCCGCTGGCCGTGAAGCCAATACTGGGAGCTACAAGGTGCGAAAGCCCTTAATGAAAAGAAGGGGGAAGAAGGGTAAGGCCGTTGCCCAGAAAGGCAAGTCAGATACTCCAAATGACAAAAGGGCTAAGGAGAGTGGCAAAATCTATGACCAGCAGAACCAAGGTTGCTTCAAGTGTGGCAAATGGGGCATTGGTCACGGATCTGTAAAGCGCCGCAACATGCCATTGATGCCCACCAAGCCCAGAAGAGGAATGGCAAAGAGCAGCCTGAAGCTCACTTTGCAGCTGTTGAGGGGGAGCATCATGAGCCGCTGCCTGAAATGATGGAGGTTGAATCCATCCCGGCAGCAGCACCCCCTTACGACTTAGAGGCAACTACCTCCATGATTTCTCTCGAAGAGAACATCACGCCTGAAAAGATAGCCGAAGAAGTCAACGATTTTCTAGTTGATTCCGTCTGATGCACAGAATGCATGAGACGCTAATTGTCATTTATTTTGCATTAAATGGACAAGTTAGATCTTACATGAATGGTACTCTAGTTTTATTTTCTCATAATGGTTGGATGATTTTGAAATAATTCATTCATTTATTCAGGTTATAATGGCATGAACACATGTGGCTATATTATACCAACATTAAGGCGCCTGCAGCGTACACTGTTCTGAAGATAGTATTCAGAAGCTCTGAACTATTCTGTCTCTGGCATGACAGATTAGGCCACACAGGTCTTAGGATGATGAGAAATATAATTAACAATTCTCACGGGCATAATATTAATGTGAAGAATTTCCCATATCATGAATATTTTGTGTGCCCTGCATGTGCCACCGGGAAATTAATTATTAGACCCTCCACTCTGAAAGTGAAGGATGAAATCTCTGCATTTGTGGAACGCATCCAGGGAGACATTTGCGGTCCTATTCAGCCCATCTCAGGGCCATTTAGGTATTTCATGGTGCTCATTGATGCTTCCTCAAAGTGGTCATATGTGGGTTTATTATCCACAAGAAATCATACTTTCGCCAAATTGATCTCGCTGATCATTCGCATCAGAAATGTGTTCCCTGATCATCGCATCAAGTCCATCAGAATGGATAATGCCGGAGAATTTACTTCAAAGGCATTTAATGATTATTGCATGGCGATAGGGATTGCAGTTGAGCATTCGGTACCGCATGTCCATACCCAGAACGGTTTGGTAGAGGCTTTAATTAAGAGAATTAAATTTATTGCCCGACCCCTCTTACAGAATTGTAATTTGTCAGCTACATGTTGGGGACACGCAGTCCTACGTGCAGCGAATCTCATCAACTTTAGACCTTTGGCCTACAACATCCATTCACCTATGCAACTAGCGCAAGGGTCACTACAGAAAAATTCTCATCTCAGGAGATTTAGATGCAAGGTTTATGAACCTATACCACCTCCGCAGCGAACTGAAAAGGGCCTTCTCCGTCAGACTGGGATATATGTTGGTTGTGAGACTGCATTCATAATCAGGTATTTGGAACCCATGTCGGGAGATTTGCATACCGCCGCCACGATCGCATTTTGATGAGGATAATTTATCGACATTAGGGGAGAAATCAACCCCTTGATGAAGAATGTCAAAAAATTACGTGGAAGCCACGGGAATTCCTGCACACGACCCACGTACTAGTAAAGCAAATAGAAAAGTCCAGAAGACAATAAAAGTCCAGAAGACAAGAGAAGTCCAGAAGATAATTGATTTGCAAGCATTAGCGAATCAACTGCCTGATCACTTTAGTGATTTGAAGAGCGTGACTAAGTCGCATGTGCCTGCACGCACTGCACCGGAGAGGGTTGAAATACCAAAGAAAGCGTAAGGTATCCCCAATCTCGCCCGAGGCCTCGAAAAAAAGAGGACGAGAACTCGGCGCCTCGAATCCTTATAACCGGGGCGCTGGTGAAAAAGGATAAGAAGGACTTATCACGGTAGATCACCAAGTCCCCTGAATGAGAAGGGGAGCCAGTTGAGACCTGGCACAAGTATAACACCTCCAGTAGAGGGTATACCGGATCTGAATATCCCCGTCGGCATGGATGTGTGCACACACATCGGAACCGAAAAACTAAAGAGACTTGCCACCGCAATTGAAAGAAGCGATGCGCAAGGTGAAGCTCCAGAAGAAGCAACTCATAAAGAAATAGCTATAAATTATGTGCACACGGGAGAGTCCCTGAACAGGACAACATCCAATATCGATATCTACTTCGCAAAGAAAAATTACCACAATCATTGATCTTGATCCCGAGCCTGCATCGCTCGCTGAATGTAAGAAAAGATCAGATTGGGAAGATTGGAAGAAGGCAATAGCAACTGAATTGCTATCTCTAGATATGTGTTTGGGCGCGTATGCCGCACACCTCCCCATGTGCACCCCGTAGGGCACAAGTGGGTATTTGTTCGAAAGAGAAATGAAAGAAACGAAGTGGCGAGATACAAAGCATGGCTGGTAGCACAAGGTTTCACTCAACGTCCTGGAGTTGATTATGAAGAAACCTACTCCCCAATCATGAGTGGAATTACCTTTAGATACTTGATCTCAATAGCAGTGAACTTGAATTTAGAAATGAAATTGATGGATGTTGTGACTGTATACCTTTATAGTAACTTGGATTCGGAGATTTATATGAAAGTCCCTGAAGGAATACCTCTCCCGAACCAAGACAGAGCAAATAGAAATCTGTACAGTGTGAAGCTTAGAAAGTCCCTGTATGGACTGAAGCAATCTGGCAGAATGTGGTATAATCGCTTAAGCGACTTTCTCTGCAAGAAAGGCTACACGAACAATGAAGACTGTCCTTGTGTTTTTATACGGCGATCCCAGAATGGATTCTGTATAATCTCAGTGTATGTAGATGATCTGAATATCAGCGGGACAGTGGAAGACATAAAAGAAGCAAGCTCCTACTTGGAATCAGAATTTGAAATGAAAGATTTAGGCAAGACCAAGTTTTGCTTAGGCCTGCAGCTTGAGCATGTCCCTGGAGGAGTCTTGGTACATCAGTCGACCTACACCCAGAAGGTGCTAGAAAGATTCGGCTTTGAGAAAGCATTCCCATCAAAAGTACCGATGATCGGGAGAACTTTACAGCAAGAAAAAGATCCTTTCCGACCTATAGAAGAGGGGGAGGAAGTCCTGGGACCGGAATTCCCATACTTGAGTGCAGTTGGAGCACTCATGTACTTAGCAAACTGCACTAGACCGGATATTGCCTTTGCCGTGAATTTGTTAGCAAGGTATAGTGCAGAGCCCACCAAAAGGCATTGGCAGGGCATAAAGGATATCTTCCGATATCTCCAAGGAAGCAAGGACCTTGGATTGTTTTACAGAAAGAATCAAGATCTGAACTTGATTGGCTATGCAGATGCTGGGTACCTGTTTGACCCGCATATCACAAAGTCACAAATAGGCTATGTATTCCTGTGTGGTGGAACTGCAATTTCCTGGAAATCGTCTAAGCAAAGCCTTGTAGCTACCTCGATGAACCACTCAGAAATAATAGCGCTGTATGAAGCCGCACGTGAATGCGCTTAGCTACGCCGAATGGTTCACCACATCCAGCAGTCATGTGGGATGAACATTGTGCAAACCCCCACAATTATCTATGAAGATAATGCCGCTTGCGTTGCACAAGTACAAACGGCCTATGTGAAGGGTCATCTCACAAAGCATATCATCCCCAAGTTCTTTTATGCTCATGAATTGCAAAAGATGGACGAGATTAAAGTACTGCATACTAAGTCTTGTGAAAATCTAGCAGATTTATTCACAAAATCACTCCCCGCATCTAGCTTTGAAAGATGCGTGCGAGGGATCGGTATGATGAGACTTAGAGAAGTGCAGAATTCAGGGGGAGAATTCTCTCAAGCCCGTTAGTAAATCTTGATCCTGAAGATCTAGTACCCAAAGAATAAAAGTCCTGAAGACAAAATGAAGTTGGGTGAATTGTACTCTTTTTCCCTTAACGAGTTTTCCTGAAGTTTCTCGACCAAGGTTTTTAATGAGCCAATTCGTGCATCGTAGCATAACATGCATCATGTACTCTTACTCCAAATTTTTTCCACTGGATTTTTATGGAGTTTTAATGAGGCATGAGTATGTCGGATGAGTGCCCAAGGGGGAGTATTGCGAAACTAGAGATAAGGATTCCCGTTTAAACGGATCCTCTCCGTTTAAACGAGTCCTTATCCATAGTGGGCACCTCTCCACCCCTCTATAAATAGAGAGCCATATGGCTGATTTTGTACCCCATTGAATTGAAGCAATAAAGAAAGACCAGGAGTTCTCTCTACCTCTCTCTGTGTGTTTAATCTATTATTCTATCTTCTGTGATTGATTCGTTCTTGTTCTAAGCAGAGGAATTGCTCGGACTGGTCGCCAGCGAGGGTTCCTCAACAATTATCAGGGATGACGATTGAAAAATGGAAAGTGCTACCTTTTTATAGGGGCAATAGCTAGTTTGGTGCTTTCTGAATGCTGCTTCATCATCCGGTCGTGCTAATCAGGTATAAGTTTTCATTTAACCTTAGTATAATAAGTCAAAAACCTTTTTGTTCACATCAGTATCAAATATCATCGAAAAGCCTAAAATACCAAAAATACGGGAATCTGTGATATGACTAAATAATGTATCGTTTCTTTGCACTTAAGATTTACTGTGTGTAACGAAAAGCGTATCATTTTTGAGACGACATAAATTACTCAGGTCTGAGCCACCAAGGGCAAACGACTTACCTGTTACAAGATGTACAGCTTAGGCCCATAGCACTGTAAATGTAATATTGTATATGTCTGTATATGACTCTTCTCTTGGAAATACATGATCGATGAAATGGAAATACATGATCGATGAAATCCCATTTTGTGACAGTACCAAGGGTAGAATGGCCAGTGCCTGGGTGTTCTTCACTAAACATCCTATACATCTCAACAAACACCGGGTGCAACACCTCACCCTACGTGAAAGAAAGATAACCAGAATTCAACATATGTCGACAAAAAATAACATACTGACTACACATTAGATTTCTTAGTTAATATAACCAAAAGACATTGGCTAACTAGTTCTTGAAATATAAAATAACGTTACCCATTTGTTGAATAAAAAAATCACAAGTGCATATCTGTTTCTTAAACACGCACCACAAAATTAGCCGATAAAGTGCATTCATTGTAGGATGTTCTTCAGGTTTGCTTTCGTTGATATATTGCACGACTGTCCTACATGTATCGCGACCCACCCTATAGTTCAGTTATCCCCTCACGAGGATCCTCCGATAGATATGAGCAACTTCCTGATGGGCGACCTGGCGGAGGTCAGAGGTGCACGTGAACCTACACCAGTCGAGGTTCTTTCCGGGTTGCAGCTCAACAGTGTCCCAGTACCCACACAATCACGAATGGAGTCGACCCCTGAGGCCTTGGGAGCACGGGTCAGTAGGGCTCCTGACTACTTCACCCTATCGGGGCACTGACACCCTGCCCTGAGGGAAGCCAAGTGAGGTCGTACTGACGGGCATCGATCGGGGTGGGACGTGGTGACGACGGAGGTAGTGCTACGGGTGGTGTGGTGGGTGGCGCGTAGGGCCTTTCTGTACTTGCATTTGTTGTGTACATATTTTATTTTGTAGTTACTATGGCATGATTGTGTATGAATTCTCTTATGCATCGCAATATCACTTATCTCCGTACTTACGAATCAAAATCATTGCGATCTCAATCGTCGTCCCAAAATTCTTCAAAACTTTATCGCACTACAATAACATACGACAATCACAAAATGTTATTACAAGTCTAACAGATTTTGTATTCTTAAGAATTTACGAAAATCACGAATAGACTAACTGACATTGTCTACCTTTTTAAAAAAAATAGCAACCTACAAACAAAAATTTGCCCAATTTATTACCAACAAGAATTGTCATTTACTCTCTAACAATTATTTCCATTAGATTAATAAAATAATAATATTATTATTTCAAATCACTTAACCATTGGGCGACTTAGACTAGTCACTAAACTCGGTTGGATGATTAAAGGCTAATCGACCAACTGTTGGACGACGACTAGCCCAAGTCGCCCAACCGTGGAGTGACATATGGCCAAAATGTCGGACCCGGATCTAGCCAATCCAAATCCTCTGTAAAAACTCTACACTATTTCCTGGATTAGTAGGTAGTGCTCACAGATACATGACTACATCATCTCCTACACAATACCAATCATAGTAATATTATAATATCAAAGTTTTAAATACATCCACATTGGGATCAGTTCTTACATAGGACCGACACGCCAAATGATTACATCACAGAAAGGCAGCGGAAACTAGAAGCAGGAAGGCACACCCTTCCACAGGCAGTGACTAGGATAACCCAAGTGGAACCGATATTAGCTAAGTCCTAACTAATATTGGACCCACCTGATGGTTAGAGTGGCCTGCTAAACTGTGGGAGGAGAGGCTAAAGTACTACACGTTAAGCCTAATTGATGTCGTCTTCTCGTCCATTGTTGCCTTGCTCTTCATAGAATGCGTACGAGTCTTGATTTTCAAATTCTGTGGGATTGAGAGTGAAGGTGAGCACACATAATCGTGCTCTGCGAGACAACACACAAAATACATTAATATAAGATGCAAAGCTTAACAAATGATGGCTCGGGATTCTTTATCTTTGCGGAAAGCGACGTTTGCAAGTATTACTAGTAAAATGTCCTATGATCTAGCATTTTATCAAAACGTGCATATCATTTGAAGTTGTGCAAAAATTATAATGTAAATGGTTCCATCCACCGATTATATATGTATGCACGACATTTATATTCCTAATGATAGATTGCGTCCATCGCTACAACTGTATTGGAATAAACCGACCTCGCAAAAATTCGAGGAGAGTGTGTGTATTTCTTGATATCTAAAGTCATAAAATCAGATAGAGAGTTCCACAATATAGAATAAATTTAATTGGAATAAGATTGACCTTAATTGTACATGTGTGTATTTGTTAATTGGTAATTTATTTTATTTCAGTTAATTGATTTGTGAAATGGGTGCTCTTGTTTCTAAAATGAATGAATGTGAATTGGATATATACTATGTTGATCTGCTTGTTTCAGAGGGCATGGCTAGCATTTCCTAAGGCTAGCCAACAAACAGAAATACATTTAGGAATAGGAATAAATATCACATATGGTTTTAACTACAAACTATTTGTGATATTTAACTATCATAAACGGTTGTGATAGTTGTATAGAAACTCCACCAAGGCCATGTCCATGCATGCATGGGTCAACTTTTCTTGCTATCAGATTGCACCCACGTTCACTTTTCCTGGAGGTTTCCTCTACTTGTCCATGCGTGCTACAATTTCCTGTGAAAAAACCACATCTATCTTGCACTATAAATAGGAGGTGAAGGCCAGGACTTTTTGGGAGAAACTTTGGAGAGAGAAACATTGGGGAAACACTTGAGAGGAGAAACTATAGAGAAATAGAGTAAGCTTTTGGAGAGGGAGGGCTGCACAAGCAAATGTGAAGTTCTTGCTCTTCTTCTTCCTCTCTCCTTTAGCTCTTGGGTTCAGCCATTGCGGTACGAATCAAGAGGCGTTCTCATTATCTCCTTTTACTCTTAGGTTCGTTCATCGTGGCACGAATTAAGGAGTGTTCTCCCTATCTCTCTTCGCCCTTAGGTTTGGCCATCATTGTACGAATCAAGGTGCTTCATTTTTCTTTTATATTTTTGCCCCCTTGGTTCGGTCCCATTCATTGATCGATACAAACCCAAAGAATGAGTGCTTGATCTCTCGTTCCTTAGATTTGGTCCCCTACAAATGAATACAAATTAAGGCGAGAATTGAAAACCTGATCTCCTCAGTTCGGTCTCATTAGTGGATACACACCCAAAGAACGAGTGCTTAATCCCTCATTTCTTAAGTTCGATCCTCTACAAATGGATACAAACCGAGGGTGAGAAGATTGAAGAGCCTATTTTCTCAATTCGGTCCCCTTAAATGGATACGAATTAAGGGGTGGGTGTATGTTGAAAAAATATAATATAATATAATATAATATAATATAATATAATATAATATACAGGGGAATCACTAAAAACAACATTTGCCTCGATTACGCTACATGCAAGCGCTTAATACTTTAAGCGCTATGTAGTGCTAGTAATAATACAAGGTGGAGTAAAACAATAAAAAAAATAGAATAATTAAACTCCTATTACACTATGTGCATAAAATTCAAGTCACGTTAGTCGCAATAGAAATATTAAAAACAACCTTTGCTTCAGTTACGCTAGTGGTAATATAAGGAGTAAAACAAGAAAAATAATAAAAATAATAATATATTTAAACTTCTATTACACTACATGCCTAAAATCTATGGCATGCTAGTAGTAACAAAAAATATTAAAAACAACCTTCGCTTCGGTTACACTACTGCAAACGTTCAATATTTGCAAGCGTTGTACAGTACTAGTAGTAATACAAGGTGAAGAAAAAAAAATAAAAAAGTAAAATACTAAAATACTCAAACTTCTATCACTACTACAAAAAACCTAAAACTAGACGCAATATCACAGATAGTTTCATAAAACCGTCTGTCATGTATACTATCACAGACGGTTCTAGTTTGCAGATCGTCTGTGTTGTTGCCAGTGATGAAAACCGCCTGTGAAGATTTAATATCACAGACGATTCATCGTAAAAACCGTCTGTGAAGTATCACAGACAGTTTTTGCCATAAATCGTCGGTGATATTACCAAATATCACTGATAGTTTTTAGTTTGAACCGTCTATAAATTATCACATACGGTTTGTATGAAAAATTATCTGTGATAATTCTATTATATTAATTGTGTACAAAACCGTGGACCCTCTATCTTAAATTTCAAATCTAGTCTACTGCTTTGAGCTGGAGACAAGGCTTTCAGGCCATTTGGTGGAAGGAGAATATTTGGCAAGAGTGATTGAAAATTCATCAAGTTTTAGACTATCTATAGTTAGTAATGTAATTTATTTCTTGTTGCATTAAAATTTGGATCTAACTTTTGGTCACTAAAATTGAAGACGGTTTAGATCTACTTGGCCGTGCATGATCAGTTCCCATCATGTGGGCAGGCCAAATTGGTCAAAATTATTGGTTCTAATTGGTTCCCGGGAAAATGGCTTTTGTGTTAAGCTAGCAAAGTCTCCATGCATGTGGTATATATCTAATATACTAATTAATTAATTTAATATTTAATACTAAATTGTTATATATATGCGTAACATAGGATCGAAGCTGGATGTATGCTGTGAACCGTGTGAGTGAATAGTATATTAATGGTGTGTCTGGTTCTACAAGAGCTGTAGAGGAGGATATGTTGAATAAAGGGGTGGAATATATGTACTGTCCATGCATTGACTGCGAGAATCTAAAAATGTTTAAGAACCGAACGCAAATTAAAGCAAACTTGATTCGAAGGGGTTTCAAAAAGGGATATGCGCGTTGGACCAGTCATGGCGAAGAGGAGATTACAAAGAAAGGTAGTAATAATGACATCGCCGGTGAAGTCAATGATATGCTGCCAAATGATGTCGATTGTGGTTTAGATTTGAATATATTGCACGATGACAATCTAGATCAAATGGTTCGCGATGTAGAAGCGAACTATGATGAGAGAGAGTATGTTAAATTCTAGGGTTTGATAGAGAACTCGTAGAAACCTTTGTTCATATGCTGCAAGTCAAAGTACATGAGGTTGTCAGTCGTGCTTAAACTGTTGAAATTGAATATAAGCAACGGTTGGTCCGACGTGAGTTTTACGGCGTTGCTAGGTTTTTTAGCGGATATACTTCCAGAGGGAAACGAGTAGCCTAAAATCACGTATAAAGCCAAGAAGGTTCTTTGTCTATTGAGAATATAAGTAGAAAGAATACATACATGTTCGAATAACTGTATCCTCTACTGTAAGAAGTATGCATACATGCATTTATGTCTAGTGTGCAATTGTAACATCCTGATTTTCAGAGCTTTTTAAAACCTTGAATTTAAAAATCAAATTTTGAAATTTTTCTGAAATTTAATCAATCTTAATTTGAATTTTCAAAATTTAAAAGATTTAATGTGACTAAATTAAACTTCAACATTAGCTGAAAATATTTTATTTGGGTTCCTTGTGTCACAAGGAATTTTTTGATATTTTTGGTGAATTTTTGGGATTTATTTGCTATTTTCTAAAGCTCAAAAGGATTTTTATTTGATTTCTGAAAAAAGAAAAAGGAAAATAAAAATCCCGCCGCTTCCCCGCCGTCCAATCCTCCCTCTCTCTCCACGCGGCAACCAACCCGCGCCCTCTCCCTCCTCCGCGCCCCGCCTCTCCGCCCCGCCGCCCGATCCTCCCCCATTGCCACTTGGCGCCCATCCCGCGTGCCCGCGCGTCGCCGTGCCCCCGCGCCGCGTGTGCCCTAGCCACCCGCGCGCTCGCAGCCGCCTCTCCGCACCCCGCCCCCGCGAAGAACCCTAACCCTAGCGCCCAAGACACCCGCGCCCTCCTCCGATCTTGCTCGTCTGATCTCCCCGCGCCCCATCCTGGCCGTCCGTGCCCGCACCGCGTTCACCCCGCGTCCGTGCCATCTCCGGATCAACCCGCCTCGGTTCGCATGCTTTTAACGCTCGTAGTCGCCTCGGTTCGCGTGCACCCGAACTCCGCCGCCGTCGCCTCCGTCCTCGCGCACCCGTGCCGCCGTCCCCGGAGTCGCGCCGCCGCCGCTCGTGCCTCCCCTGCCTCTTCCGCCGCCGTCGGAGCCGTCGCCGCTGTCCTCGCCGGTAAGCCGCCCGTCCCCGTCTTCTTTCTTCGTCTCCGACCCCGGTCTCTATCCGCGTAGTGATGCCGTCGCCGTGCTCGCTGCTCCGCGCGCGCCACAGACGCCTCGCTCGCCTTGGTCGCCGCGCGCACCGCGCGCACCTCGCGCGCGCGCCGCGATGCGACGCTTCACGCGGCGCGCCGGCCACGCGTCAACCATCGCCGTGTTCCCGCCCGCGCTCGCGCGATGCGCGACGTTTCGCGCGACTCGTCGCACCACGCGTCGGCGATCGGCCGCTGCCCCGTCTCCCGGCAGCGCGATCCCCGCCGTCGCCTCAAATCTGGATCAACGATCCAGATCGCGCCGCGCGTCACCTTCCCCCGCCGTCCGATCCCGCCGCCGCCGCCCGCGCCCGAGCGCCGCCGCGTCAGCCTTAAGCCACGTCAGCAGCCATGCCACGTGGCAGCCACGTGTCAAGCCACGTCAGCCAATCCCGCGCCTCGGTGCCACGTGGCATCCACGTCAACCTCCACATCAGCGCCACGCCGCCAGGTGACACGTGGCAAGACCAAGCGGCTGCCACGCCACCTCCTTTCCGGCGCACAAGACCGCCTCTCCCCGCCATCGCTTTGCGTGCGCGCGCCCCCATGAGACCCGCCTTACCGTGCGGCTGGGTTCACAAAGATGATGTCTTTTCCGATTTAACTTTAGGGTTTATTTTCTGAGAGCCCGTTCTCCTCCGTCCTAGCTCCGATTGACCCCGTTCTTTTTTTAAATTCATTTAAAATCGAGCTCTAGCTATTGGTTCTGGTTTCATAATTTTTGAAGTTCATTTGCTTATCATTTTATGTGTTTTTCTTGTTTTAGTCGTTTTCTCTTTCGTTAGATTCGGATTCCGGAGGAGCAGATTCTACGCCCGAAGACCAAGAGTACCTCGCTGAGCATAACCAAGGCAAGTCGTGTCCTTTGATCATGTTGAACCCAGTTTGTAATCTATTATTTAATTATTTTATTTTAAATTACATTGCATCGCTATTTTTATTCGAACCCTTGTATTGGTAGTTATCATCCCAATTGAATTCATCCCTCCTTGATAATTTGGAATACCATGATACCATTGTCACCATAGGTTGGAAAACATACTAGTGATGCTAGGTTATTTGTCACATGGGTTGGTATGATAGAATGTTTAGCTTTGCTTATAGTTACGATTGGGTTTATCATCACACGTGAATAATTAATTTAACTTAATGAGATATTGATCCGTGGTTGGAGCCACAGCAGATCGTGGTTGGTGCCACAGTATTAAAATTTTGTGCCATGACGTTGGTGTGTCATCGGCGGTAGTTATACAAATTGGTTTTCACTCGGGCGAGTGATCGTGCAGTAAAGGGGGAAGTGTTGGAGCACTTCGAGGGATGAGATCGTCTCGCCCGGGTAGACTTAAGGACTTAACTTTGTGCGCCATTGATCTGAGTCTTACCGTGCAAACCACATGTCTGGTATGGGACGGACCTGGCTGACTAATTTAGGATGGTTAATCCACTGCTGGTTCAGCTTATGGATGGGAGGTCCATAAGCAGTTGGTTTAGCTTGTGGATGGGAGGTCCATAAGCGGTTGGTTTAGCTTTTGGATGGGAGGTCCATAAGCAGTTAGTTTAGCTTGTGGATGGGAGGTCCGCAAGTGATTATGTCAATTTCTTTGATTATTTACTTAACATTATTTTACTTAAAGTTCGCTTTCAATCTATTTACTGTATTTACCTTTAAATGCCATTTTATGCAAATTAACCTTTCAGTCTTCCTTTGGTAAGTCTTGCATACTATATTGCATTCATTTTTTACAAACGACTTGCTGAGTACCAATGTACTTACGGTTTTATGCCCAATGTTGCTCAGTTAAGGAAGAGGAGTATCACCAGCAGGAGGTTCCAGAAGGAGAGTACTTCGACGACTTCGCGGATTAGGCTTCGTTCTCCACTCGATAGTCTGTGGGCTTGTCGATTGGCCACTACGCTTTATTTTGGATTTCCGCTACTAGTTTTGTTAAGCCCTTCGGGCTAATCTATTGTAAGCTTGACCATAAGGTCGTACTTTTTGAGATTTATTGTTATTTGAGCTTTTCCTTTATTTTATCGTGTATATGGTTGTGATAACATCTATGTTTGACTGTATTCACTAGCATGATCCTGGGACTAGTGCAGAATACACAGGGAGTCCGGATTTGCATATTCGGATCTCGACAGCAATGCATCCCGATACAAGCGTAAAAATCAATAAGATGACGGCGAGAGAATAATGGTGAAGAAATGACCTCCTACTAAGGTGGCATGGTATGTTCCTATAATTTTTATTTGAAGTGGGCTTTTGCGAATCTAAAGAAGGCAAAACTGCTGCATTGGCACTCAGAGGAGCGCAAAATAAAAAGCACTCAGAGGAGCGAATCCCGATACATTCGCCTCGATTAGGCTACATGGAAGCACTATGCAGTGTTAGTAGCAATACAAGGCAGAGCAAAATAAAAAAATAAAACAATGAAATACTCAAACTTGTATTACACTACGTGCATAAATCCGTGCCACATTAGGAGTAATAAAAATATTATAAATAACCTTCACCTCGGTTATGCTACATACAAGTGTTCAATATTTGCAAACGTTATGCAGTGCTATTAGTAATATAAGGCAGAGCAAAATAATAAAAAATAAAATACTCAAAACTCCTATTACAATATGTATATAAAATCCATGGTACGCTAGTTGTAATAAAATATTAAAAACAACATTCATTTCAGTTACGCTACATCTAAGTGCTCAATATTTGCAAGCGCTATGTAATGTTAGTAGTAATACAAACGGAGTAAACCAATGAAAATATAATAATGAAATACTTTTATTACACTATGTGTATAAAATCCATGTTACGCTAGTAGTAATAAAAATAACCTTCGCTTCGGTTATACAACATGCAAGCGTTTAATATTTGCAAGTGCTATGCAATGTTAGTAATAAATACAAGACAGAGTAAAACAATAAAAGATTTAAAATAATTAAACTCCAATCACACTATACATATAGGTTCGCTAAAAAAAATAAATACTATATGTGTTAGCAAAAATAATATAAATACAACTAAAATACCCGCGAGTAAGCATCCATCAGCGACACCTAGATTAAAGACCTTTTCTTTTATATTTTCATAATCATCATATGTTATAATTTGTTATAATGTTTATGTTGGAATTCTTAATCAGGGGTTTTCTCGCACAGAATTGTAATTAACAAAGGTTATATGTAAATATATTAATTCTGAAAGTAATAGACCTGCAATATCTGATCCTTTGTCTTTTGTTTAACTGAATTAAATCAACTTGACTCTAATGATGTGGAGGCGGATTCATGCCCATTTTCCCGTAATCGTATTGCATGCACATTCCCACTGTAGATTCTTTTCGACTACGGTTAACGACTTATAGTTACTGCTGATCGTTTTTGGTTCTAGTACGAGTGTTAATACAAATGAACCGAATATCAACAAACCGATAAGTTGTTTTGAAAAAACTATTCCAACAAACCAATTTAAAAAGACGACAAAAAACTATTCTATATTTATTTATTCAGAAAAAAACTATAAATAAAAAATAACCCACCTAGAGGCGAGCAAACCAACAGCCGGGGGCATGTAGCCATCACGCCGGGCGCGCCACGCCTCCACATCACACTTGCCAATCTCTCCACCCCTTTTCCCCCTTTGTGGACGCACACATCACCATCCGAGCACGACCACCTGAGTTCGTCGTGTGCTGGGGCGGGTGGTGAGAATCGGTCACACAACTAACTCCATCCTACTGCGTGCTCGTCCAGATAAATCCACCCAGTGCGTTTCTTTCCCACACGCATGGAGAACCCGCTGCATCTGCGTGCATGGGGATAGAGCTCCCGGCCCAACTCTCCTTCCGTTTCCCATTTCTCCTTATCGTTCTGCGTTACTAAAGGAATGTACATTGGTCACCATAACTACTGCCTATATCGCCGTTTTATACCATCTTTAGACAACATTAAAAATAACTTCTATATTAGATTATCTATTAAGTTGTCTATCTAAGACCCACAATATTTTCAATTCTTTCACAAAAAACATTTATTATAAACAGTAACACATACACTAATATTTTGTGCTATCTATACAAACCTTATAGGCCGTCTATTACATACCAAGCGGTTGATACCGATCTATTGTACATGCTCAAGGACTAAATAACTCACCGGTTCATGCCCTTATCCGGAACGCAAGATCCCAACTCTGCTTCCGTTTGCCCACTTCTTTTATGAACGCAAGTAACAACGGTCGCTGCAACCGTAACGGAACAGCACTCGTAGGAAGCTTCCAGATTTGTTACGGCTCGAGTCGACGCCGTGCGTGCGTGGTCGCGGCGATGTTCTAACTAGGTTCTTCGTGCGTACTGCGTAGCACGCGCGTCCGGAGGCATCGATCTCAAACTGAGGCCGCGGTGACGCGTGGGCGAGGTGACATATATCCTATGCTCTTCTCATGTTAATTTAACAGGTACAGTTTTTTTGATATGTGCTCCTACACGTTGTATGGATGGTGCTGCTACTGGAGATCCAAGGTTGAGGTGCTTGCTTGCTGCTAGAGGACAGGGGCGCGCTGCGGACCATCGATCTTACGCGCGAACAAAGTAAACGAACGCAAATAATAGTCCCGACAGTCTTCTGTCTCGTTATTGATTTGGGTGACGGTGGATAAAAGACTGCCCTCATCCGCCTGTTTAACACATGAGTTAAGGGGTCGTTTCAAGTGGTTTTTTTATTTTGAAAAGCTACAAACCACTTAAAATATATCTTTTTTTATTTTGGTTTTTTGGCCTTTTAGTTTTTGAGTTTTTTTGCTTTTACTTTATTTTTTGTATTGTTTGTAAAGATATAACGATGATTTTTTATTTTTTAATTGAATAGTTTAAAAAATTAATAGTTATTATAATATAATGTTAACTAAAAAAATAATGATTATAGCTAGAAGCTGAAAATTAAAATCAGGTGGAGTAGGGCATAAGATACAAAGCTAGCTAATGGCCTCACGGGCTGAAGCCACAGATTTTGTTGAAGCGTCACCTCCCTCAACACGTGTACATTAATAATTGAGTTCTTTCAAGATCTTGCTCTATCATTTTTTTTGGTTCGTATAGAGCTGAGAGCATGACTTTCTTTTCTGTTGTTAAAGGACGGCCGATACAAGATACAGAGATCTTTTTAGCTTCGTAAAATAGCTTTTAATTTTTACTACAGTATCTAATTTTTAAATAAAATATTTTTTAAAGATAAAATCTATAAATTAATTACAGTACACGTTAAAAGTTCAATATTTGTACCATCCAAAATTGCAAACGAGTATCTTTTTCCGTAATCTCAGTTACAAATAGCTAAAATTCAAAAATTCAACTAAAAACTATAAATTACAGCAAAAAAACAGACCCACAGTAAAGCTGACACGCTAGCAAATCTCACATCACCAAGTGGCACTTGCAAATCGATTAATCCTGTCGAATAGTATAATTCTCACCAGTGGCACAAACTCGAACCCAAAGCGCACCGGACCAGCTGACCTTTGAGTGACCTTTCCGGGTCGAGCAGGCCGGACCAAACGGCAGAACACCTCTCCGGCCCCACCTGCCAGCCACCCAAACCCCGTGGCCGCCACGCCCGCATCCCCCCGAACCCACACCACAACCTAACCATGGTTAGATCCCAACCCCCAGCCCGACCCGATCCAATGCATTTCAGGGTACGTGCAATGCAATAATTTCTCCATTTTTCCAGTTCCAAACCGCATGCCGCATTACCTCACCAACCCCCGCTCCGCCTCCGCCCCCAGTCGCCTCCCCGTGCGCCCCATGTATAAAGCCGCCTCCTCCGCCCGCCTCCTCCTCAGATCTCTCTCCTCGTCTTCCTCCTCCGCCGCATCCGCCTCGTGCTCGTCACCCGCGTCGCGGCTCCTCGCCTCCAGGTGCATCTCGCTCTCGCGGCCGTGCTGCGCGCGGACCGCCCGCGGAGGAGTGCTGCGCGCCGCCGGGTGGTCCGGGAGGAGCTCGCCAGCGACCAGCGTCCGGGCGCAGATCGGGGTAGCCGCGCCGGCCGTCGAGCGGTTCCAGCGCAGGATGGCCACCGCAGGTGCGTTACTGCGTGCGTCTGGCCTTGCCATCTGGTCGGGGGCGGTGGCGGTCACGGGAGATTTGAGTGACGCCTTGCGCTCGAGCTCGCGCTGTCGTCTAGTGCTCTCTCTCTCTCTCTCTCTGCGTGAGTGCGCGCGCGCAGGTTTGAGAACTTTGGAGAGATTCCGAATTGGAATTTTAGTGGCTTGCGGAGGCGCCATCTACTAGTTGGAACTTCGAATTCTAAGATGGAGATGCGGTGCTCGTTTCGTGTCGATTTGGTGAGGCTGATGAGTAGATTGGTTTCGCGATTTACATGGGGTTTTTTGAGGTTTAAGCGCGTGATGTGATGTGATGGCCCGATGTTTTCGTGGGGCGATTGGGAATCGATCCATCGGCAGCTCCCTCGTTTCTCGTGCTGCCGCGCGGATTTGGTTGTTCCACATGCGTTCGCATCGGCGAGCAGATTCGAATGGATTCAAGCGAGCTCGTGCTGGAGCGCAAAGGCTCTCTCTCTTCTAGAGGAAGAGACATACATGTGTTGGATTTGGTCGGGGGTTTAGGGATCCTTGGGAGTAGAATCATGGATTCCTAGTATTATGCTCCCTTTCTCTAGAGATTCGAGATGGGTGGGTGTCTGCTATTACCTTTTTTTGGGGGAATTATTGATCATATACCCTCCACTTAGATGGAAATTGAGGATTTACCCTCCTGGCCCACGTGTCAGTGACCTACGATGATCCCACATATCATTGAGTGAGAAGGGTAAATCCTCAATTTCCCAACTATGGAGAGGGTATATGATCTAAACCCCCCGTGCTGCGATCTTGAAATAGAGCTCGAGCTCCAGATCTCATGGTTTGTGATGACTGATTAGGAGTTGGAAATAGTCGTGCCAGTGCTGACGGTTGGTTTGTCGCCACTATTTTTTTCGTTCTGAAAGATGCTCTGATTATAATAGGACTCTATAGGAGTTATGTAGTTTGGTGGTGATGGTATGTTTGTTTTGGCTCCCTGGTTGTGTGTTTGGGTAAGCTGCAGATTTGAATTGTTACCTTTTGAAGCTCTGATACAAATTCTTAGATGCCTCGAGTGGAATCATTAGTACAGAAGGGCCGCTGATACGTGTTTTAGTGTATTAGTTGGAGTATGTTGAGCTGTCGAGGATTGTTATGTTATATGTATCGGCCGATCATGCACTTAAGCCAGCTGCAAGAATCTCGGTCTTCTACATGCTCACATGAAACTAATTATAATAGGAATCTTGTTGTCCGTAATCTTCTCGGGATATGTTAATAGTTCCCAACATGTGTCTAATCTTCGACAAGCCACCAAGGTAATGACTTACCCAGTTGACTTAGAAGCCGTTGCTGTTCAAATATTAATTCTCCTTTACTTTTTAGTGCCTCACGCCAAGGAAACTGAAAAATGCAGCTTTAGTGATTGATGGCGTAGTCAATTTACGAAAGGACAGAAATTGCTAATATGTTGTTTATGAATTTGCCTTTCTTATGCTAATTATGGCTACTGTTGCCTGTCCTTGCCTGCAGCTACTGAGCATGCCTTCAAGAATATTTTGACCAGCCTCCCTAAGCCTGGGGGTGGTGAATATGGGAAGTTCTACAGCCTTCCTGCACTAAATGATCCAAGAATAGGTAATTGCTGTGCTTACTTTTGGAATTTTGAATTTTCTCCCCCCTTCACTTTGGTCATTACAATTTACCTTCATATTTTTGTTGTGTGTGTGTTGAGTCTTATTCTTGCATATCGTAAAGCTAGGAAAAGAAAAATTATAACACACACTGATTGTATAAGTCTACTCTGCATTTCCTCACTACCTTTCAACAAGGGGATTGGCTTGCCAGCTTTTGTAACTGTTATCCAGGTTTTCGAAAACAAAGTATTCCAATGTCTCTTCTTACTTGAGAAAGCTATGATTTTCACATTAAACATACGGTTATATTTTGCATGAGAGTATGTCAACATCTTTGTGTAGCCTGAGTCCCTTAGGCCCCTTAGCAATGCACGAGCATTAAACTAGTGTAAATTATGTTTGTATGTTAACTTTGTTGTTGTTGTTATCTAACAATTATTTTCTTTTCTGCCTATCAGATAAGCTGCCCTATTCTATCCGTATTCTTCTGGAGTCAGCTATCCGCAACTGTGATAACTTCCAAGTTACCAAGGATGATGTAGAGAAAATCATTGATTGGGAGAACACTTCTCCAAAGCTGGCTGAGATACCTTTCAAGCCAGCACGTGTTCTTCTTCAGGTTTGAACTGACACATCACACAAAATTCTCCCTGTTTCTAAATGCTTTTTGCTTATAATTGACATTACTCTCTAGGATTTCACTGGAGTTCCAGCGGTTGTAGATCTTGCTGCTATGCGTGATGCGATGGCCAAGTTGGGCAGTGACGCCAACAAGATCAATCCATTGGTATATACATCTTTTCTTGTTGTTATCTGAAAAGTTCCATCAGTTTGTTCTGGACCATCTTAGTTTTCACAGAAAAACCATTTCAAGTAGCCCAGAAGTTAGATCCTATATTTCTGATGACATCACTTATTGACCTTCTTGACATCTTGTTCTTAAACTCTATTTTTAAGGTACATATTTTCATTTGGAGTGCAGGTTCCGGTGGATCTTGTTATTGACCACTCGGTGCAGGTGGATGTAGCAAGGTCACCCAATGCATTACAAGCAAACATGGAGCTGGAGTTTAGCCGCAACAAAGAAAGATTTGGTTTCCTTAAATGGGGCTCTACTGCTTTCCACAATATGCTGGTTGTCCCCCCTGGTTCTGGTATTGTGCACCAGGTAAATGCTCTGGAGTTAGGATTGAAGGAAAATTTTCTGCATTGCTAATATGTCTTCTATCTGAACAGCTCTTTATTTTTTATTTTTGATTTGTATATAAACTTCAGGTCAATCTTGAGTATCTTGGCCGAGTTGTTTTCAACACAGATGGCGTTTTGTATCCTGACAGCGTGGTTGGCACTGATTCACACACCACTATGATTGATGGTTTGGGTGTTGCTGGTTGGGGAGTTGGTGGTATTGAAGCAGAGGCTACAATGCTTGGGCAGGTAAATCTCAAGCGGTGCCCTGCCTTATTTAATGATATTTATGAAAATCTTGTGCTGAGAGGAAAAAATGCACTAATGATGACCTCTTTGGGACATAACTATTTCCCAACATCCTTTCCCCATGCCCCCAAATCCAGTTGCAATTCCTCAATTCAGTTCACTTTACTATAAGATTCTAATTTGTGGAATTTGTGTTGAAATGGCTAATTGGCTGTTATGTCCTATTGGCACATTGAATATGCTGACAGTCTGATAAATGTTGACTATTATTTTAGCACCTTTTGATGTACTCCATTTGACCCATATGTTATTACCTTACACAGCCAATGAGCATGGTTTTGCCTGGTGTGGTTGGGTTCAAGCTGACTGGAAACTTACGCAGTGGTGTCACTGCTACCGACCTTGTTCTTACTGTGACCCAAATGCTAAGGAAGCATGGTGTTGTTGGAAAATTTGTTGAATTCTATGGTAAGTATTCATGTTAGTAGAGGGAACATGCTGTCTTGATATAATATAGTCGTACCTTATTGATTTTTCCCCATTTTCTCTGATCTATTCAGGTGAAGGTATGGGTAAGCTGTCTTTAGCTGACAGGGCCACAATCGCAAACATGTCACCAGAATATGGAGCTACCATGGGCTTCTTCCCTGTAGACCATGTGACATTAGATTATCTCAAATTGACAGGCCGAAGCAATGAAACTGTATGTTTCACTATGTCCAAACTCTTTTATCCATGCCATCACTGATTTTGATAGCCAAAATAAGCTTGAAATAGGTGGTCAAACTGAAACAGTTAGCAAATCATAACAGTTCTGCATCATATTGCCAATGTTTAGTGATGTTAAAAATCCCCATGGTGTTTTCTCCATTGTGGTGTGGAGTGGTATTTTTTTTAGTCCCCATGGGGATGTGGATCCATGCCTCCATGGTCGGTCTAACCGTGATGAGCTTTATCCCCGCACATCTTCCACCCAGGGACTTGCTGAACCTCAAAGAATATAAGGTTGTGCACAAGTGAGATGAATTCAGTGTGTGGCATGTGGCTGTCCTGTTTAAACACAAATTTTTAGCTATATGGTTATATTGTTTCTTTTTAGTTATAAGTTGTATGAATTCAGTGTGTGTCATTTTGTTTCTTTTTATTGTTATATTGCTTGAACTAAACACAATCTTATGAACATAATTACTTGGTTCAATTTGTAAAATATAGCATGTCTGATGAGTTCTACCTGCATCATTTTGTAAACTAAATCTTGCATTGTGATTTAGGTGTCAATGATTGAAGCATATCTGCGAGCTAACAAGATGTTTGTGGACTACAATGAGGTATGCCTTGTTTTCAGTGTTACAGCACTTGAATTAGAAGTTTTGATCAGCATATAGACAGACATATTTGCATTCATGATGGCAGCCGCAAACAGAACGGGTTTACTCTTCGTATCTTGAGCTGGACCTCACTGAAGTGGAGCCTTGCATTTCGGGCCCGAAGAGGTATATTCTTGACGACGTTCTTCTCATTGGACAAATGTTCTGCTAATGGGGAGGTACATTATGCGTACTGTCTGATTTATCAACCTGTAGGCCTCATGACCGTGTCCCTCTGAAGGAAATGAAATCAGATTGGCTTGCTTGCCTAGACAA
Source organism: Melocanna baccifera (assembly GCA_036346265.1). Classification (NCBI taxonomy): domain Eukaryota; kingdom Viridiplantae; phylum Streptophyta; class Magnoliopsida; order Poales; family Poaceae; genus Melocanna; species Melocanna baccifera. Next base: position 20,847,755 of record CM070698.1, read on the forward strand.
CAGAGTTGGTTTCAAGGTAAGCTCTAGGTTTTTGTAGCATATGATTTTTGCATTACAGTGCCGTATCTGATGTTACTAACCAAATACATGTACAAAATTCCAGGGTTTTGCAGTGCCCAAGGAACAGCAGGATAAAGTTGTGAAATTTGACTTTCATGGACAACGTGCTGAAATCAAGCACGGCAGTGTTGTTATAGCAGCAATAACTAGCTGCACAAACACATCAAATCCCAGCGTTATGCTTGGTGCTGGTCTTGTGGCAAAGAAAGCCTGTGAATTGGGTCTTGAGGTTTGTTCTTTTATAGTGTCTGCATACTGTTGTATTGCCTGCTTTTCTCTGCTTTCTGTTGACTGGAATGGTACGTTTCAGGTGAAACCATGGGTGAAGACAAGCCTTGCCCCTGGATCTGGGGTTGTCACTAAATACTTGCAAAAGAGGTATCTTGTTATTAATAATTTTAGTAAAACATGGAGTTACAGTGTGTTGTATCTGAATACATCTTTCAATCCAATCTGGTGATCTCTATGCAGTGGTCTTCATGAATATTTGAGCCAGCAAGGATTCCATCTTGTTGGGTATGGCTGTACCACTTGCATTGGCAACTCTGGTGATCTTGATGAATCTGTATCATCTGCCATAGCAGAAAATGGTATATCTAGATGCACATTGAATATTTTGTTGCAATGAGTCTGTATGATTAATTTGTGGTTTATTATTTTTTTTGCGTAGATGTTGTCGCTGCTGCTGTCCTGTCGGGCAACCGTAACTTTGAGGGTCGGGTGCACCCTCTGACTCGAGCTAACTACCTTGCTTCGCCACCTCTCGTCGTTGCATATGCACTTGCTGGCACTGTAAGTCCATGGCATTTTTTCCCACTTGATGCTTCATAACTTGTTTCTGTAAGAAGGGCTAGCATGGTCAATTATATGTCATCTATTTTTGCTTTTGCTGCATGGAGGTTGTTAACAGTAAAAATTGTATTTGTCAGGTTGACATTGATTTTGAGAGAGAGCCCATTGGAGTGGGAAAGGATGGCCAGGAAGTCTACTTCAAGGATATATGGCCCACAACTGAAGAAATTGCACAGGTATATACTATACTGTACCACTAATATGTTTCAGCTATATAGATGTAATTGTGATGTGTTGCTATCATGTCATTGATTATATTGAAGATGTTATCTCCACTTAATTATCTTGTAATTAGAATTGTGACTAAAAAGCTACTCAACAGGTTGTCCAATCTAGTGTGTTGCCTGACATGTTCAAGAACACGTATGAGGCTATCACAAAAGGCAACCCGATGTGGAATCAGCTTACTGTTCCAGAAGCAACGCTCTATTCATGGGATCCTAACTCCACTTACATTCACGAGCCCCCGTACTTTAAGGACATGACCATGTCCCCACCCGGTCCCCATGCGGTGAAGAACGCTTACTGCTTACTGAATTTTGGGGACAGCATTACAACAGATCATATTTCACCGGCAGGCAGCATACACAAAGACAGTCCTGCGGCTAAGTATTTGCTTGAGCGTGGTGTGGACCGGAAGGACTTCAACTCGTATGGAAGCCGTCGTGGTAATGATGAAGTAATGGCAAGAGGAACGTTTGCAAACATAAGGATCGTTAACAAGTTTTTGAATGGAGAGGTTGGGCCCAAGACCATTCATGTTCCTACTGGGGAGAAGCTATATGTTTTTGATGCGGCCATGGTATGTTGCTTGTATGTAAATATTGTGGTATTTATCTGTTCATTGATATTAATATTACCTATTAATACCCTTGATTTTGCCTGTTGCCTTAATACAGAGATACAAGTCCGAGGGTCATGACACTATCGTTCTTGCTGGCGCTGAGTACGGAAGTGGCAGCTCTCGTGACTGGGCTGCCAAGGGACCAATGCTCCTGGTAAGTTCCATGTTCCATCCCTACGGATTTAATGCCTTATTATTATCCTTTTGTTTGGGAAGTGCAGCATTAAGTTTGTGCTATTTTCAGGGTGTTAAAGCTGTGATTGCTAAGAGCTTCGAGCGTATCCACCGAAGCAACCTGGTGGGAATGGGAATCATTCCCCTCTGCTTCAAAGCTGGTGAGGATGCTGATTCACTCGGCCTTACCGGACATGAGCGGTACACCATCGACCTCCCGACCAACATCAGTGAGATCCGTCCTGGCCAGGATGTGACTGTCACGACCGACAATGGGAAATCCTTCACCTGCACTGTTCGCTTCGACACAGAGGTACATGCATTTCAAAGAGTTGGATCTTACTACAGTCCTGCCATTCTGTACTGTGTTGGACTACAGTTAAGTGTTTCACGATCGGTTTGCATACAAATCATGCGCTCTTCGTTGTGCTTCAGGTGGAGCTGGCGTACTTCACTCACGGAGGCATCCTCCCTTACGTCATCCGCAACCTGGCAGGAGCGCAGAACTAGGCGAAAGCGCATGCCATTTCGACCACGTGACAGCGTTGCAGGCTCTTCTTCCCCTGGGTGGGTGGCCTGCATCGTCGAGAGTTCGCTTGGGATCGGAGGTCCTTTGTTCATCGTATAAATAAACTGAAAATAAAGCCGCGGGAGACAGGAAACCCACTATCACACACCTGGTGCTAGTGTGGGTGCGGTTGAACAATTTTGTCTGCTGTTTGGTTGTGGTGATGAACCGTGTCCGTGTGCGGAACAAGCTTTAATTGTGGGTTGAATCATTCGGTTGTCGTGTTCGTAGACAGCGCGCGCGGTGTACATGGTTTGTTGCAGCTTGCGTTGCGCGCGTTTCTGCTCGGCTAATTGGTGGTCGTCCTTTATACCATTTTATCTTGACAAGTGCTAGCTGAAACGTGTGCCCGGCTGGGGCGTGCTCGTTATTTAAGCTATATAAGGTTTAGAAATTTAGCTACTGCTTGAACGAAAATTTTGACCCATACACGGGAACTGGCACCCCGAAAGGCTACATTTCCATCGGTATTATTTCGCCAAATCTGCGCTCCTGTATTTGGTGATTGAACTCACAGGTTGGTGAACATTGAAAGATAAAACCAACGGTAGCTTGGGCCCCTGTTTAGGTCCTCTCTGGACTACGGTATCGGGAATTGAACATTTTCTACGAGGGAAATTGCTGTATTTCAAATAGGATCTTATGGATTAATGAAACTACCTAGTAGTAGTTGGAAGAATCGAGCTAAAAAGCAGTGCATGAGATGGAACCGACAGATCGAGCATTGTAGCACAATGCACCAACAAGGGTGTTGTAGTGGCCATATGGTACATAGGATGTTTTCACAATTTTTATAGTTGAAAAGCATATTTCAACTGTAGCAGTTGCAACAGGCAAAACTACTTCTAGCTTCAAAAGTCGATAAACCAAAAGATATCAAATATATTTCTATCTCCATTTTTTTGAGAAAGCTCACTAATAGTTTCTATGTTAGAGAATCTATCATCTGCACGTATATCAGTAATGTAGAGGCAAAGGTGATGATTAATGTCTCTCAATTCCCCATTATCAAAATCATTAGGATAAAGTTTAGTTAGACTCATCAAATATTGTAAATTGAAATCATGAAACGATCTCTTGGACTCAAAGCGGCCGAGCAAATGGGCAATTTAGAGGTTTCCTCATTGAAGTGGCTATCGAGTTCTTAAAGTAGCCAATCAAGAACATCATTAAAACAATCCACTTCTTAATGATGCTTGTTGGTAATTCTAGTTTTTTGGCGTGGCTTCTTTGGATTCACATATGCTTCTCCCATTTCTAATTTGAAAATATTATGCTTCTCATAGAAGGCATACACTTTACCTAGGACAGATTTCCATCCATGCCTCCTAAGCTCATCCAAATGACTGTTGGTTGATTTTAAACAATCAATGGCATTCACAATGTCTTGATCTTTCCGTTGTAGGGTTAAAGATAAGTTGTTTATGATTATTAATATAGTCAACATAAGCTACAAACAAAACACAAAATTAAATGACTAGAAATAAACTAGAAGACCCCATGCTTGCCTTCTATTTTTGTTATCCTTGTATCCTTATTCCACATATTCTAGCATTTTGACAATTGTTGGGAACAAATCAACCAAACTCTTTAAGTCTTATAGTGAGAAGTCCAACGAGTATCTCCAGGTCTTTGAAGACATAGCTCTTGATTTAATCTGGTTCTAATTTTAAGTAGCCCACAACCTAAGACTTCACGCACATATTCTTGATATCTCAAATCACGTCCCTTATCTTGGAAGATCCACAAAACACATTCAACAAGACAGAAATCATATAAAAATTACTAATGCCTTTACGCTTTCTTACAATAGCCACAACAACTAATTGAAATTAGTGAGCAAACCAAGCATATTATCTCTCATAATCAATGACTGCAAGTTATTGAACGCACCTTATATATTGCTAGCACCTCATATCCTTGGTCTCTAATTTGCTTAACAATCAATAGAAGACTTGAGGTACAAAGAAGTTGTCTATTTCACATGAACATGACTAACAAATCTCTCTTTAACAATCCTATATTTATCAACATATCCCAAGACCACGACCATTTGTTCTTTGCAAGCCACATCTCTGGACTCATCAACAGCAAGTAAAACACATCATGCCCAATTTCTTCAAGAATAGAATGTAGTATTTCCTTTGCAAAACAATGTACTATGTCTTTTTGAATGTTTGGAGACACCATCATATTATTACCTAGATCATTGTTTCCCACAACATTGCCTACAACTGGATTTTGCTCTGCTGTATAAGCATGAAATTCCTTGAAATTTCCTTTATTGGAGGATTCATTGGACTCATCATTGTCCTAGAATGGCGATCCTTGCTTCAATAACACACTAGCGACATCAAGTGAGGCATTTAGTCAAGTATAATAAGTAATCTTCTCAGTATTACTTTGGTTATTTAAAGCAACGTAAATGTGTTGATCTTGGTTTAACAAAGCATCACAATCTCTCTTTGCTTGGTTGTGAACACTATTGAAAACTCCTACATGTTCCTTTACTCTAAATTTTTTGTTCCAACTAGACCAACCAGTTGTAACAAATGCATTATATCCAGCTTCCTTCTTGTTGTGACCGCTAAACAAGAAACAACAAAAGCAATATGCTCTATCTTTAGACTCGCTATACTCAAGCTAACTTTCAAATTGTAACATCCCAAAATTTTCAAAACCAATTAAATTGTGTTGAAATAATCATATTTTGCATTTTGGTGAATTTCCAAAAAATTTCAGCATTTATTAAAAGGTTTCTCAAATATTTTAGCAGATGAAAATGAATTTATAAAATTAATTAAAACTTTAACAAAGTTTGGAAAATAATTTAATTGTGTTCTAAATATTTTTAAGTGCCTCTCCAAAATTTTTCATAATTTCAAAGTTGGTTTGATAATTTTAAAAATTCAAACTCAATTTATGCAATAAAAAAATTTGAAAATGAATTCAATATCCAACTTCGTTGTGGGTCGAATTCTTTCCCCTCAACCTAGCCGTCACTATTTCAGCCCAACTCTGGCCCCGTGTGCCATCCTCGTTGATGCCGCTTCCTTTTCCCGCTTTCTCCGTGCGAAGATGCTTTCCAGTTGTTTCCATCTTCTCTCACACCTCCTTCCTTTCTCTGACTAGCGGGCCCAGGAACCACCCGCTAGGCATCGTCTTCCACCTCTGTCTGCCACTATAGTAGCATGTTCGACCGTGCCATGGGAATCATGACAAGAGCTTCGCTGACAAAGCCACGATCTCTGTTGCTGCGCTGCATGCATCATTGCCATGCCCTTACCCTCTACCATATTTGCCCGAGCCATCACATCCTCGACAGAGATGACGCGACACTGCGGCTACCATGACCTATGAAGCTTCAGTGAGCTTAGTGGCCTCGCCTCGCTATTTAAGCTCTACCTAACCGTGTCATCTCCATCCCCTTCTCTCACCATCTCCATTTCTCCCCTTGGCTGAGTTTTTCTTCCTCTGGAATGCCCAGAACACGCTCGCCATTAATGGCTTCGGTGCCCGCTCACTACCGTGCTTCGATGTGCTATCCTCCCTTCCTGGTGAGCCCTTAGCTTATTGTCCACGTTACTTCACACCATTTTCCTCCAATTTGGAATCCCCTAACTCAATTTCACCTCTCCTGTAGTGCCTTGCTGAGACCACATCATCCTCTTCAACTGCGGCCATCAGCGTGGCCGTTGAAATTCCACCTCTCCAGTGAACTCTAGCCCTTGCCATGGCTATTTTCAGCATCCTCTTGCCTCCCTAATTTCCTTCCCTCCCTCAATTTTAGCTGGACATCACCGTGGGAAGCTACCATCTTATGCACCATTGCCGCTGTGGCTGTTCTTTGATGACTAGCCATTCCAGACCTCCTCCGTCATTGTTGACCTCACCATCGTGACCATGGTGAGCTCTTGATGCTTGAGTGGTGGTGATCGTGGCTTCTTGTCATTGTTTTCGCCGTTCACTATCGCTGTTCTTCCTATCCAAGTGACCATAGGTCCCCAAGCCAGCATCGTCAGCATCGCGATGCTCTGCTAAAGCCAGTGTGTCACTCCGTTTGGCTTGTCTTTGCTTCTCCCGGATTCACATTGAAGCCATGCCTAGTGCCGCCACTTCGCTTCATCGCTGACCTAGCTCTGGTGGGTCTCGAGCTCTAGCACCACCACCAAAAGAGTCATCATGGCCTCCTATTCCCATTCTAAAGCTCGTCGTGCCCCTCCGCCGCTCCCTCGTCGCCGGTGAGCTTGGTAACATTAGATTAGATGATTAACGACTAATTAAGCTCATTTAAATCCTTGAGCCTATGACAAGTGAGCCCTATTAGATTAATTAGGAAGAATTGTTTTTAAACCAGTCTCAAATAATGAGTCATTGACATGTGGCCTCCACATATCAGTCATCTTAGGAACTAATAAAATTCTGACGAGTAGGCCCCACCTGTCAGTCTAATGATGCAATAAATCTAGTTTTCCTTTAGAAATAAAAATAGAAATTAAAACCAAAAGATCGTACACAAAGTTTTCTCTCTCATTTTTCTTGGATTTTCTCCCCTGGCAAAACTTCGAAAGCCTATGACTTTTGCGTCCAAACTCCAATTGAAAGATTTTTGTCTCTAAATGTTTTATAAAATCTTGCTATTTCATAATATTCAAGTTTTGACTCTGTTTGATTTTTGTTTGGTATTTATTTGTGTTATTTGGCTTAATGCTAGATATCGATGCACCGGAGATACTTCAAAATTGATCTAGAGCAAGACACAAGTGTTCAATAACAAGGCATGCACTCTTCTTTGACCATGTTGATCCCATAATTCAATGTTATGTATCTTGTTTGTTCAAACTATTATGCGTGCGCATATTTTCAATAAAATCACTATGTTGGTCAGGATGATTGTTATACGAATTTGTTACATTGATCACTCCTTGAAAAGTTGCAATACTCACTATTTGTCACCCTAGTGATGATATCAACAGCTGGTATGATTAATTATGGAATTTTAGAATAAGTATAAGGATAGAGTTGCTTAGCCCTGTATAGCTGTCGGTGTACTAGACGATCGACTGATTGCACTTTCAAAACATATGTTGGTTATCCTGCTGGATCAGTGTGGTCACCCTTGATATTTCACTTAAAAAATGAAACTAGAAAACTATGGTTTTGAGGGTGAGATATTTATATAACTTGTGGTGCGAGAGGAAAGCCGCATGTATTGGTTAGATGGTGGAAACTATGTGGATATAACTTGTGGTGAAAAAGGAAACACACATGTAGTTGTTGATTGTTGGAGACTCTCGCTTGTGTTAGTTAAGGGCCGTGAACTTAGGTGTTGCTGATCTATGTCTTCCGTACATCCAGAAGCACCTTTATAGGAAGGACCTGGTGTAACAAGTTGTTAGATATATTCTTACACCCGTGGTAGATCAGAGTTGTGCGAGCGCCTGAACAGGTGGTTCAAGGTGTTTTCTATCAAAGTCGTGTATGGTGCCAAAATCATTGACACAATGGTGGATTCCTCGGGGTTCAATATGTTCTAACTTCCTAAGGCTAAAATTCATGGGGTAAGATTAGTATACACTGATCATGAGACTAGCATGCTATACACATAGGGTTCAAAATTAATTTTTTTGGGTCCAACAGCATTGGTATCAAAGCCATACTGACTGTTGGTTAAACCTTTAGTTAGAAGGCCAATAAATGAAGGATCTTGTTTTTCAAAACTTAATTTCAAGGTTATAAAATGGTTGTGAAAAATATAAGTATTATTGATATTCTTACCTTCTCTTAGCATTTCCATCTCATCTAAACCCTTGCTTTCCTCATTTTTGTTATCACTACTCATGTCTTCATTTGATTTTATTGACCTCATTTCCTAATACTTTCCTCACCTTCAACTTAGTAGATGGTTAGGCACATTTCCTGTATTAAAATCTAAGGCCGAGATGCAACCAGTTGAAAGACAAGTGGTCCAGAAATATACTTGCCCCATGCATGATGGGAGAAGACCTCCTATGTGTGCTCAAGTCCAAAGGGAGTTGTAAAGGCAATAAATCTCACTGCCCTCAGGAGTCGACTCCACCAAGAAGATTAATGTTGTCAAAGACTAGACCCTTATGGCTAGGTTGCAAGATGTCATGTGTTGCTATTAGTATGTGTGAGCTATGTGCCCTTTTTGTAATGAATTTAGGCAAGTAGACACTACAATGCTATGGTTATGTTATACTACCTATGTGCTGTATGGTTTGCTTATTTATCCGTGGGGGGGGGGGGGTCGTATTTTGCAAATCATGCAAAAACCTAACATCTATATTAAAATTAAATTACGTGTTGTCCCTGTGGTTTATTTATTCATTTATCTTAAGTTGGTTATTGTCTTTTACAAATTTAGCCAAGAACCATTCTACTTATCTTATGCTATTTCCTTCTCATCTATGCGCAAATTGTGACAAAAGGTTTTGTCGATAGAATGACTAGACCAAGGACCTGTTCAAGGACTCAGTTTTTGGGTAGAAATGAGGTTTTCGGATCACAACCACAAAGAGGTCAGGAGTTGACCATGCAGTAATCTGATGAGCATCCATCTAACCCTCAAAGAAGCAAGATGAACCCCAAAATTAGCAAGGTGAAGAGCTTGGTCTAGCGTTGCCTGAGGATCCTTCAATGGTCCAATGCTTGCCATGATGAGGCAAAATCACCATGCGTAGGCTCTCATACTTCAGCAGATTGCTCAAAACACCGCCAACATGAGTATGGCCCCTATGGCAGCAAGTGAAGGTGGCACCGTAATAAATCAACAACAATCCAAGTTGAGAGATTTTCTACAGACTCGATCGCTAGTATTCTCCTACCCAAAAGAACCACTCAATGCCGATGATTGGTTGAGACCATTGAGAAGAAGTTGGAGGTAGCCTAATGTAGTGACAGTGAGAAGGTGCTGTACACCACTTATTAGCTTTAGGGTGCAGAAGTGCATGGTGGGATAATTTTTGTGCCATGCAACAAGAAGGACAAGTATTTGCGTGGAATACTTTCAAGGAGGACTCCTGTAAGGCTCACATTCCAACTAGACTTATGGATATCAAGAAGATAGAGTTCAGAGAATTGAGGCAAGACAACATGTCAGTGATCAAGTATCTTTACTATTTCAATTATCTTTCCCGTTATGCTCCTATCGATATCCCTAATAAAGCTAGAAAGATGGAGCTATTTAGGGATCACCTCAACCAAGAGCTAAAGCTAGCACCTGCTCTACTAGACTTTTCCAGGATTTAGTGAACAATGCCATCACATGGGAAAATAAGCGTCGTGAAAGTGAGAAATCACGCAAGCGCAAATGGGCCATACAGAAATCAGCAAGCAGTAGTTCGCCGAAGCCACACATATGTTAGTTGCCCGTTGCCCATTTTACTACACCATGACCATCGAGGTATCAAGTACAAGCCCCTCTTCCATCGCAACAAGTTGCACAGCCATACCATCAAGATGGATAGCTGCATGGAAGTGTTAGAAATACACCAGTGGAAGTGTCAGACTCTGGAGCAACAACTCTTAGATCCTCTGTGTAAATTACACAAGTCTAGGATCAGCTAGTGCACACAATAAACAATAAAGATAAATATCAACCATCATGGTATTTATTCATTAACTAAATATGGGCATAGTTGCCAAAGTTTATATCCACGGTCCATATGCCAAATTTAAATAATAGTAGCGAAACAACAATACCAAAGCGAAAGAAGCCTATTGAGCTTGTCCACAGGTAAACGACAGTAAGACACGGCCTACTCATCCTGATCACCGTAGTCGAAGTCATCCTCCTTTGAGATGATGAAGCAAGAGTGAGTACAAACTTGAACTCCGTAAATCACACGAGAGAATGAAATATAATGATAACGGCAACAAAGAAAGACATATAGGGTTATTTGAGCGTAAAACAGCATTTAAAAAAATATAGTAAATAAGTATGAAAAATGCTTAATTTAAGACAGTAAGTAAAACAATATTGTAGATGAAATTAATATCGTTAGTGCAGGTCCATCCACTACACTAATCTAACCATGGACATCTTTGCTGGACTATCTTTTCAAAAGATTTCATATGAATTTCATCCATCCAAATGCTTTTTAATTTCTTATGGATTTCATCTATCCATAAGCCTTTTTAGAAACCATTTTGAAAATCAAAGTCTAATCTATGAAAAACTTTACTCAGCTTGTCTATGACTGTGGGCACAGCTATCTAGGATAGTTTATACACTTTGTAGAGGTTGTACAATTTTACCCACGTGACATGATCACCTCATATTGCCATGTGATTCGCACACTTTCTTTGTTGTGCAGCGGAGAGACCATGATAAGGCTTTTACAATGCAAAGCCTTCAATCTGGCCACACCTCCACTAAGGTTTCACTATAATAAGGAATCCACCAGATCGGGACCTCCTCTTGTACCATATGAGACTTCTCATAGCCTACGCTGTGTTCACATTCAACCTGTAATGAGACTCAGATTAGAACCCGCAAATTAGTTAACCAGACTGTCCCATATTAGTCATGTGGTAATATAAATAAAGCTTTGTAGCAGTAGATCACAGACCAGTCCTTAACTTTACTTAGACTCAAACCACAAACCCCTTGTGCCTGACAATCAACATTGTGTCACCGAACAACAATATCTGCCAGCACCCACCACTTATCCATTATCCTAAGTCTAAACCAAGTTTTATAATTTGTTTGAAAATATTTCTTAGATTTTCTTGACTCACCGAAGTCAAGAATACTTTTAAAAAGCTTATCATTTTGTGTAAAAAGGGTATCCCAACCTGAAGTTATATCTATACATGTCTAATAATTTGCTACAAAATTTTTTTAGCCATACTAGTATATTAACTAGAGTTTTATTCTAGATGACAAGGTATTCACGAGTCAATGTCAAAGGAGGTCATAACAAATAGGCATTAACTAAATTTAAAACTAGAATTGAAATACATTGAATAAAAGTATCCATACACAATAATTTAAAATAACATAATTTTATTTCATAATCTGAGATCAACATAATCAAGATGTGTAACTTACCTTGCTCCATGAATTGATGCGAATCATTATCGAAGAATTCTTCTGAATCGTCATAGTTTATATGTGAAAATACCCAAGCAAACTCAAATAAATTCAAATAAACTCCAAATATTAAAATAAGGGCAAAAATAGATAGAGGGTAATTTTTGACGAATTAAAAAATTTAAATGAGCTCAATCAGAGCTAGGATGAAGGAGAACGTGCTCCTAGAATTTTGAATTCAAAGAAAAAGAATAAATCTAGATTTTTGGAATTATTTTTCTATTGGAAAAGGTATTTATGACATCAGCAGAGGATTTTGGGAATTATTTTTCTAAAGGAAATGACAGGATTATGGTGTCACGGTTGCCATGGTGTTGACACGTGGACCAGGTCTACAGTCGGGTGGTGGGGAGGAGGTGGCAGGGGAATCGACCAACGGGGAATTGGGCGCTGAGGTGGCCCAAGGCATGGCACCACGTGGTGCCCACGTTAGCTCTGGTGCTGACGTGGCCAACTTGCGACGACGGCAGCTCGGGAGGTGGCGCTCGTCGACGCTTCGGTGACCGACGGCGAGCAGCGAGGCACACAAGGCAGAGAGGAGGGTATGCGCAATATGGGGGTGGGCACGGATTTTACCAAGGAGATCGGAATAGGGTTGTCGGTGAGCAGAAAGCGGCAGCAGCGGGGGTGCTTCGGTGTGGTGCGTCCTCAGCGGTGTTCGAACCTAGCGAAGTGGTGCCTGAGGTCAGTGGCTTCGGGCCGAAGCTCCGGGGGTCATCGGTGGAGCTCGTGATGAAGTGGCACGACTAGGGGAGCTCGTCGGAATTTGCTTCGTCACCCGAAGGAGAGTAGTGAGCTGCGGGGAGCCTTGGGGCACGCGGAGGGAGAAGAGGAGGGGGAAGGTGGTGGTCTTAGGTAAGGAGGTGCTAGGGGACCCCTTTATATAGGGCGGAGGGGGACAGGCGGATTTCTTGCCAGATTTGGTGACTGGTGGAAGGAAAGAGAGAGGGAGAAGGAAGGAAAGGCAAGGCAAGAAAGGAAGGGACACAAGCATTAGGGGATTCATTCCCATATCGCGCATGGTTTCCAAAACCGTAGAGGGGGTGGAAAACGAATGTGAGGATTCGACGGGGCTTTGGTCACCAGCGAAAAGAAGGAAATGGGAGGGGAGAGAAAGGAAAGGGGAGGGGGAGGCGCGACAGTAGGGATGATAGGCAGGGCCCTCGCGTCGGTGGAAGGAAGGGGTTGGCGGGAGTCGTTGGATGGAGATCGAGCGGTTACGACGTGTGGATGAGAGAGAAAGAAAAGGCGGGTGGCCAGGATGGGTTTGAGCAGCAATGGTGATGGATCCAGGCCGTCCACGCGTCACCCGGAGGTGAAGGCGGGAGATTTAAAGTTTTAATTTTAATTTTTGATTTTTAGAAAACCTGAGAAAAAGGATAAGGATTCAAAAAAAAATAGCAAATAGACTCCAAAAATTCCAAAACATTCACAGAAGTTCCTGGAATCATTTTGGACTTAGAAAAAAAATATTTCCAGCTTATTTTGGCACTAAATTTTTATAATGAAAATACTTTTTAATTTTGAAATTGTTTTTTAAATATGAAAACACATAGAAAATCCAGATAAAAGCCAAATGAGTTTAAATAATTAATTTAAATTAGGATTTTTTTTCAAAAATTCAAAAAATCATTTATTTAATAATATTTTTAATATTTGTACTTAAATTACTTTTAAAATAAAATTCCTTTTTAAAAATAGGAGCAGGGAAATAAATTTTAAAAATTTTAAGCAACCAAAAGCAAAAGTTTTATCTTGAAATAAATAGCTGGGTATATCGGAAGTCACTTTGTTTTAGTTGTAATGTGATGAGATACTATGCTAATCGATGTCCGCAGAAGAATCAAGTTGTAGTCCATCCAAATCCTCAAGATGTGTTGTTCAAGAACCAAATTAAAGCCAAAGGTTGTGATGGATAACAAGCTCAGAATCTAGCCCCGAAGCAACCCTAGAATCCAACGAGTGCCCGAACAGGTGGCTTAAGGTGGTTCCTATCGTAGTCGCATATGGGGCAAAGACCGTCGACACGACGATGGATTTCTTGGGGTTCAATGTGTTCTAACTCCCAAGGGCTAAAATTCATCAGGCGGGGTAAGGTTGGAATCGAGCAATGTAAATGCCTTGTTATGATCTAGTGTCGACCATACTATTCGTATCTTGTGGGTAAAATGTATAACCTCTGTAGAGTGTAAAATCTATTTGAATAGTCATGCCCCCGGTTACGTGCAAAGTTTAATGATATCACTAAGGGTAGTCTTATGTTTTCAAAACTTGGTTGGGAATAAAAGGTATCTACTTTCGAAACATGAACATGAGTACACGAAAGCCATTGCTTATGGCTGAGAGCCAAATGATTTATGCTTATGTTACTTATTTATTACATTGTATTAAATGTCAATTGCTTTTACAACTTCTGTTTGCAATCTATTATTTGTTATCGCAAATAAAAGTAGGTTTTTGCAAAGTTAACTAGATTAGATAGCCACTTTTGACTCAGCTTGCATCCTATATAACTTTACTATAAAGTCTTGTAGAGTACAGTTTCCTACTCATAGTTACTTGCGGAACACTATCAGAGTGAGAAGAAGATTTCCAGATCGGTTACTTTCACGCCATGGGTATCAGCAAAGACGACGTCATTTGCTAAGATTTAACTCCAATCAGTTGCCTGTGGTGGGCCATGGCATGCTTGCTGGAATTTTGTCTCATTTATCGTTTATTGCACTGCTATTTACTTATTATGCGGATTATTTGGCCGGTCATCCTTTTTGTTATAAGCTTAGTTGTATAAGCCTATATTCACATGCTTATTATTATATGATACTCTGTTTATTCATACATGTATGGATGTGATACAATATTGTAATATGTGTGTGGTTAGTATATGCATAGGGTTTAAAATTAATTTTTCAGATCCGACACAAACTTATCAAACCATTTAGGTCCCACGATCTGCGAGTTGGGCCATGCTTGTGCGCCTGTGATCTGGTCCATGCGCGCCCATGAGCCTCGCCAGCTAGGATCCTAGTTGCCTCTCCCGTAAAGCTATCCGTCCACATCCAGTGTCCCATGTGTTGAGCTAGAAGTGTCCACAATACATATATATGGACTATATCTAGAGAAAACGATTTTGGATCCGGTGTCTTGTGCACCTGGTGGGCTTTAGTGGATCCGATTGGATCTACGATTAGCGTTTGTAGCCCTCTAGCACTAAACTACCGATGTTAGATTATACAACTTCTCCGCTTAGAGAACCCCTTCCATCTTAGTATACTATGGTATTTCATGAACCACCGAGTGATCAAAAGAACGTGTACAATAGTTGGCTTGTGCTTAAGCTGTGAGCAATCTTGGTTAATGTATATGCACATCTATGGCAGAACTAGCTTTTTTTAGCTTCAACTTCAACTTTTTTTCACTATTTACTACACTATCCACTAACTCAGCTACAGTAAAAAAAATCAGCTACAGTAAAAAAACAAAAAACCACCGTTAAAACGATCACCACCCTAGGTCATGTCCCCCACACAATTCGGGTCATTTTGGTTCGTAAAAATCCCATATGAATTTTACATAGAACAGTTTAATTTCTGCAGAAACGTGAAGCACATGGCATGATAGTTTCAATTAACCCTTGGAATACTGTCCAATATAATCCGGTTACAGGTGAGCAGGTCATTAACCCTTCCTCTTCTTCTCTCCCAAAGAGTACTCTCTCTCTCTCTCTCTCTCTCTCTCTCTCTCGAACCCAACCCCAACACGAGACCAAGGAATCGGCGGCGGCTGCGGCGGCGGCAACGATGGTGTGCGCCAAGTGTAAGAAATCACCGAGCTTAATTTTGTTACTTCTCTTTTGCCCTAGATTGATTGGATCTTGGGTGGCTGCTGCTGCGTGGGATCTTTGCCTAATTCGTTCTTGGCGTGCGTGGTCTCGTTTGCAGGTGAGAAGAAGCTGGGGAAGGTGATCGTGCCGGACAAGTGGAAGGAGGGCGCCAGCAACACCAACGAGAGCGGCGGCCGCAAGATCAACGAGAACAAGCTCCTCTCCAAGAAGAACAGGTCAGGGCAGCCGTGCTGTTTTATCTCTTATCTCTGTTCCTCTGATCCAAACAAAATCTTTCTGGTCTGTGAGTGATTCGGCCAGTCTTGATTCAAGCGACCCGTCGAAATCTAGGGGTTCATTGGTTTATTAATTTTGAGAAAGCTGGGAGAGAGAGAGATCCCATTGCATTGATGAATCGATTGATACAGATTAGATGATGATAGTCGGTGCCAGTTGTTGGGGCCTAATTTCACTTGCTATGGGTTCTTGAATAGATCAGTTTAAAGGCTGGTTAAGGAAAGAAAATAGTATCGGGATGGTGGCAGCAATTTCAAAGTGTCTTAACCTAGGACATGGATAAGATGTCAAAGCAGTAACTGTAGAATCATAGGAGATTATACAACTTGTAAGCAATCAAGGAGGATCTTATGTGTTTAAAGGGGATAGTGGATAGCCAAGCGAAAATCCGTAGTTGTCATTGTTATGAATAGCACTTGTATTCATCATGAGGCCAAAGGGCCAGTATATATACATGTACAGGTATGAGACAAACCTAATACAACACGTACAGGTATGTCATAATGTAACTACACATAGATATGGAATATATCTCTAACACCCCCCCTCAAACTTATGGTGGAGCAACAACATTAAGTTTGGAGAGGTGAAAATTGTCTTTGAGCTCAGTGCGTGCCTTTGTGAAGAAGTGCATGGCCGAATCTCGGAAGGCACATATCAAGAGTAACAACGATCCATGCACTGTGTCGCATGTATGAAGCATCAACACCAATATGCTTTGTAAGTTCATGCTTCATGGATCTTTAGCAATGCTAATAGCACTGTCTTGTCGACAAAAGAGGAGTCGGTGCGAATGTAAACACCAAAATCCTCAAGTAACCACCGTAACCACGTAACCTCCGATCAACAATGCCATCGCCGCAACTCGGCCTCAAGCGCTCGAGCGAAAGCGCTATATGCTTCTTAGTCTTCCAAGCAATGAGAGAACCACCAAGAAAAACATAGTAGGCGAGAAAGAGACCGCGATCGGAGGATCACTAGCCCAAGTGGCATCGAATATGCCGGAGTCAGAAAGAGCGGAGCGAGAGAAAAAGAGCGGCGATAGATAGTTCCACGAAGGTACCGTAGAACACGAAGGAGATGATCAGAGTGGACTGTGTGGGAGCGAAACAAACTGACTCAAGATATGCACAGGATACGAAATGTCAGGACGGGTAACACCAAGATAGACAAGGCTCCCAACAAGGTGACGATAGCGAGTAGGATCAGGAAGAGGTTCACCATCAGTAAGACAAAGATGAACATTAAGTTCCATAGAAGTCTCAGCTGTGCGCTGATCAGTAAGAGATGCGCGCTCAAGAAGATCCTGAATATATTTTTCTTGGGATAAATAGAAACCCTCAGATGTAGAGATAATCTCAATCCCAAGAAAGTAGCGAAGTGGACCCAAATCAGACATAAGAAACTGCTCGTGAAGACGCTCCTTGATAAAAGTGATATACTGAGAATCATCGCCAGTAATGATCATATCATCAACATATAAAAGGAGAAGCGTCCGACCACGAGGTGAGGTGTGAATAAAAAGAGCAGGATCATGAGCACTGGCAGAGAAACCAGCTGCAGTGACAATAGAAGAGAAACGATCAAACCAAGCTCGAGGAGCTTGCTTGAGACCATAGAGAGAACGGCGAAGACGACAAACCGTACCCTTAGGAACAGAATAACCAGGGGGCGGCCGCATGTAGACCTCCTCACGCAACTCGCTATTGAGAAAAGTATTCTTAACATCCAACTGAGAGATGGACCACTGGCGAACAGAGGCCACAGCAAGAAGAGTGCGAACAGTGGTCATGTGAGCAACAGGAGCAAAAGTCTCATCATAGTCACGACCATACTCCTGCTGAAAGCCGCGTGCCACAAGACGAGCCTTGTAGCGCTCAAGAGAACCGTCAGAGCGAGTCTTAACCTTATAGACCCACTTGCATGTGATAGGGGTGACACGTGGAGGAAGAGGAACAAGATCCCACGTGCCAGTACGTTCAAGGGCAGCAATCTCCTCTGCCATTGCATGCTGCCACTCCTGATGAAGAATAGCATCCTTATAAGAAGTCGGTTCGGCAAGAGCAGCAGCAGCAAAACCAAAACGCGCAGGAGGCCGAATAGACTGGCGATCGCGAAGAGCATAGCGAGGAGAGGCCGAAGAGGATGGCTCATCAGAAGAAGAGGGCACATCAGAAGAATCCTGAACCTGCGGACGACGGGTATAGTAGAGAGGATAAGGAGGAACAAGATCAGGACTATCCTCAGGAGAGGATGCTGTTGGTGAAGAGGATGTCAACTGGGAAAGAGGCACCGGAGAGACCAAAGATTGTGTTGATTTTGTGGTAACTATGGGAGTGGAAGGAAAAGTTAGGAAAGACAGTGGCTCGACAATAGATGCTGAAGTGGAGGAAGAAGGGTGTGGATAGAAAGGACGAGACTCATCAAAAGTAACGTCCCGAGAAATCCGCATCCGTCGGCCAACAGGGTCCCAACAGCGATATCCTTTGTGCTCAGCATTGTAGCCCAAAAAAACACACTCAACAGACTGAGCTGTCAACTTGGTGCGCTCACGCGGTGCAAGAAGAACATAGCACACACACCCAAAAAGACGAAGACTGGAATAATCAGGAGTCTTGCCACATAGACGTTCGGCTGGAATCCCACCTTGAAGAGCAGAGGAGGGCTGAATGTTAATCAAAAAAATGGCAGTGGAAACAATCTCAGCCCAGAAGTGTGGTGAAACATTAGAAGCAAGCATAAGAGCACGAGCTGTCTCAAGAAGATGGCGATGCTTGCGTTCGGCCACACCATTTTGAGCATGAGCACCAGGACAGGAAAATTGGGGGAGAGTGCCCTGCTCAGCAAGAAAAGTACGAAGAGCACCCGATAAATACTCTCCAGCAGAGTCAGCACGAAAAACGCGAATAGAAGAGTCAAACTGAGTACGGACCATGGTGGCAAAAGTCTTATAGATGGATAAAACATCACTACGAGATGACATAAAATATATCCATGTATATCGAGAAAAATCATCAATAAAAATGATATAATATCGATGACCTCCTTTTGAGATAAAAGGAGCTGGTCCCCATACATCGGAATGAATAAGATCAAAAGGACGCTGAGATACTGACTCGCTAGAAGAATAGGGAAGTTGAAGCTGTTTGCCAAGCTTACAACCCTGACAATGGAGAGAGGCATCACGGACCACGAGACCTAAAAGACCACGGCGAAGTAATGAAGACATACGTGATCCACAAAGATGTCCCAAACGATGATGCCACCGAGCAAAAGAGGTGGTGGAGGCTGCGGCGAGATGCGAAGGCGATGGTGGAGGCGACGGTGGCGAGGCGCGGAAGGAAGTCGGCCAGTCAAGCTCCCAGAGCCGTTGGGAATCACGGCGGCGAGGGCCAGGACCAATCAGAGTCCCCGTGCGGCGATCCTAAATACAACAAGAATCAGAATCGAGAATAACACGACAACCATGATCAGTAAGTTGGCGCGGATATGAGTCGCATAGTTAGTTTTGGGACATGCGAAACATCGGGAACAAGAAAAGATGAATTAGAAAGAGTGCCTCGTCTGTGTGAGAAGAGAGGAACCATCTGGCATGCGAGCAGAGATGGGAGCAACTAGAGGGCTAACTGAAGTAAGAGTGGTGGAATCAGATGTCATATGAAAAGAAGCTCCAGAATCAAGAATCCAATGTGATGTACGAGGAGGAGGCAGAAGGTGGTCTCACCCAAGATCGAGTAGCGAACCAGCGATGCAGGGCATTTATGCGAAGCAACCATACGACCTAGTAATTGTAAAAGCTGCTGAGTGTCGAAGTACCAGGACTTCACGAGGCGGGAGCCTCGGTGCTTCTCGGAGGACGAGTATCACGACGAAAATCCTTTTTCTTCTTGTAGCAAAACCGCTCCACATGTCCATCCTTGTTGCAATAAGTGCAATGGGGTCTCCTACCAACAAAGGTATCCATCGGTGAAGATATAGTCGGTGAAGAAGTAACAGGCGACGCAGCAGAAGTAGAAGCTGAAGAAGCCGCTAAAACCGAAGGAAGCGACGATGATGACAGGAGACCGACCACCAAGGCGAATCTCCTCGATGCGAGCAGTGTAAGGGCCTCCAACAAAGTCACTCGTGGGTGACGAGCAGCCAATTGAGCACGAGTGCGCTCAAACTCGGACCGGCGTGTCAAGAAGTCGTAGATGCGACGAAGCTCAGTGAGATTGCCGACACGACAAAGAGCGGCAGTGTGACAAACATCTGGCCCTAAAGAGTCAATCTGGCG
Source organism: Melocanna baccifera (assembly GCA_036346265.1). Lineage (NCBI taxonomy): Eukaryota > Viridiplantae > Streptophyta > Magnoliopsida > Poales > Poaceae > Melocanna > Melocanna baccifera. The sequence goes on from CM070698.1 coordinate 20,867,767, forward strand.
CCATATCGCAGATAGCTGAGCGTAGAACTCGTCCACAGTAGCATCTCCTTGCTGAAGTGACTGCTCCTGACGCACAACCGTAAGGTACAGAGAATCACCAGATGGCTCGTAGCGAGTGCGCAGATATGCCCACATCGCCTGAGCGGAAGTCAGACCAATAATATCACTGGTGAGATGCACCTCCATACTGTTAACTAGAATAGCAGAAGCACGAGCATCTTCATCAATCCATGTCTTGTGAGCAGCAAACTGAGACTGAAAAGTCTTCATGGCAGCCTCAAAAACTTCAGTTGCCTTTGTACAAATGTCTTCGGAAGCATCCTTCGGGAGGGTAGGTGCAGCAGGTGTAGGAGGGGAAGGCGGACAGGGCAAGTCGCCGGTAAGATACTCCCAAAGACGCTGACCCCGCATGTGAAGACGCATATGTTGAGACCAATCGCGGTAGTTGAGACCATCGAAGATCACCGGGCAACGAGGAACAGAAACTGAGCCTGCAAAAGAAGAAATTTTTTTCTTTTTTTTTTTGAGAGAGAGAACCGGTCAAAAGACCAGCGGCTTGATCAAAGAGGCAAAAGAATTCACGAGGCTAGCTCTTCCCCAAGCTCGGTTCAGAGGAGGCCACCCAAAAGAACTTACTGACGCGAAGATTAACAGGCGACCGATCTCCACCGGCGGCGGCCTCTGCACGGGTACTGTGCGGGTTCCGGCGTCCTTCGTGCCCGCGCGACGACGCGCCTTGGTGCGCGTGCGAGCAGGAGATCCGGTGGATTTCCGGCGTCAAGTGGCGGCGGCAGCCTCGATCCGGCGGCGGACTCCGAGTGCACCGATCGACGAGCGGTGGCGGACGGCCTCACCTCACCGATGGCGGGCGGAGAGGAGCAAGTGGAGAGGCGACTCCCTGCGGGCGAGATCCGAGCACAGCAACCGGAGGCGCCAGGCACACCAATCGGCGGCGGAGGCTCCTCCGACACCCACGGCGAGAGAGATCCAAATCCGGAGGGCAGCGGCGCAGCACCAGTCTCTCCGTCCGGATCCCGAGGGGTGACGAGTCCTCCGAGCGGCGACGCGGCTTGGATCCGACACTGAGAGGAGCCGCGCGGGGCTTCCAGAGAGGAGGAGCCGGCGAATCCGGAGGGCGGCGGCGACGGGAGGGCAGCTCGGATCTACAATCGCTCGGGCTGAGCTTCGTCGCCGGCGCGCCTGCACGGGAGGGCAGCCGGATCCGGATCCGGCGAGAAAAGCACAACCGGCTACGAGACAAGTGCAGATCGGAGCTGGATATAACGAAACCCTAGACTGGCTCTGATACCATGTTATGAATAGCACTTGTATTCATCATGAGGCCAAAGGGTCAGTATATATACACGTACAGGTATGAGACAAACCTAATACAACACGTACAGGTATGTCATAATGTAACTACACATAGATATGGAATATATCTCTAACAGTCATATTTGTTTTTTTGGTTGAACTTCTGTACCAGGCTGGTATACTTGAAATTTAAACCAACCAAAGAAAATTTCGAGAAAAGGTCGTCTGTGTAAACTCATTTCTCTACCAACTAAATCAGACCGACAATACTTTGGCAGTGCAACCATCCCCAATCTCCCACCATTTGGGGGCCATGCACAGCCACCTTATGATCCAGGATGGTGGAACCACGGTAGCCTAATGGCCACCAACGGCATGCAGCATTCTTCTGATGCAAGGCCTTATTGGAGCGTTCAAATTATTTACAAGATGCCCTTGTTAACTGCACAAGTTGTTAAGTATGAGTACAAATTGCAGCGAATCTGGATCACATAAGCTACATACACAAAAATGAATGCACATGTGAGGTCTCTCTCTCTCTCTCAACCTCTCTTCTTTGCAAGGGTGGAACCATTAAAGTATATGAATAAATGAAGGGCACCAAGGTCATTTCTGTTGCTCATCATGTGCCCAAAGCTAAAACAACTTATATTTGGAATCGTAGGGAGTAGCAAAAAAGAACAATCACCTCTCAAATTACCATACCTTTTAGGAGAATATATGAATAGTGGAAAGAAAGAGATGGGGAAAGGAAGAGGGGAGGAATAGGTGTCTTGATTTGTGTAGCATGAGAAGAGGTAGGGGTTCATACCAATGTGGGGAAGGTACCAATATTTTCAATTATGTCTTTGGGTACCTTTAACGTAAAATTCGAAGTACTGCTTTTATCTTTGTTAAAGCAAGGTACTCTTGAGTTTCCATGGTACTATCCAATATCTCCATTTATTGGTCGAGATTATTTGTGACTGCTCTTGTGGCTTCTAAATCCGTTGTTGAATATCCAGGGGTTCTACAACATCATTGGATGTTTTCCTGAACCTTGTCATTGTTGAAATCGTATCCTGTTATTTTTTTTCTTACTTCTAGCTGTTCATATTATATTCTTGGAAGATAATATGCTGTGAATGTGGTCTAACTCTATGCACTGCTGCTTAATATCAGGTGGACTCCATATGGAAACACCAAATGCATAATCTGCAAGCAACAGGTACACCAGGACGCCAAGTACTGCCACACCTGCGCTTATTCAAAAGGTAAGGAACTCACTCCTTTGGGAACAGCTTATACCTGTCTTAAGAATTTTGCTGTTTCAAGTGCATTCATGCCTTGTAAGCCAATATTGGCATAAGCTTACCTTTTGAAGTTTCCTAAATTCTGACATAGCATCAGCTTGTTTTAGGTGTGTGTGCAATGTGCGGGAAGCAGGTGCTGGACACGAAGCTGTACAAGCAAAGCAATGTGTGATGCGAGCTTCTGTGCCATCGAGGATAATCTTGTAATGGCCTGTCTATGTTAACTTGTCAGATCTTGTACTTGCAATCTGGCTGTGGAAAAATAGTTGTGTGTGACTATGTACTTGGCTAACAATTCTGGAACATGAAACGTCTCCAAAATTTCTACTCCCAGCAATTCTATGTTATAGCAATGGGCAACGAGTTCTGTAGTCTTGGTTGCATGCTTGTAATTTGTGCGTTTTTAAGGAGAATTTGTATTATATGTGCTTCATGACAGCAGGATCCGCAGATCCTAGTTCTGTAGTCCCATTGCTGAATGCTTACAGGCAAATTACCACAACAATGCTAGCCTATACATCAGAAATGAGATTGCGTTTGCACTTCATTATTTTAATTTAACCCATCGAAATCAAAATACTAGAAGTTGAGATGAACATTTAAAGTGCGAGAGGGAGAGAGATTTACGATTCTTCATTGCTAATGGTACAGTTTGTCTGAACAATGCTGCTTGTTTAATGCTTACATTACACACCATGACACTACTACAGCCTGTCAAATGTACTACCACAATGAGAGAGAAGCATCAACTACGGCTAGGTCAGCCTACAGGGCTACGATGCAGTAGATTAGGTTACTACAAGCTACCATACACAAGAGAAAAGGAGTAAGGATGGTTTTTGATTTTTGCTGAACGCGCCTAAAATCATGTGCTTTTAGACTTCATTTCTTGGCGTAAATTGCAGGGCTAAAAGAAAGAAATGGCTTCTCACTCTTCCGTTCTTGCAGTTTCAAGTCCTCTGGTTGAGCACGTGGCGGAGCTGGATCTTCTGGCTCTCCATCCGAGCTTCTAGAAGCTTCGCCTTCAGGCTCTGCTTCTGAACAAGCTCCATGCAGCCTCTGAAGCCCCGGTTGAGCTGGCTGTTCATCGAGTCCGGCGAGCTCCATCGCTCTATGCTCGGGGAGCTGAGCCCTATATCATGGTTCGCGCCTTCGGTAGTAGAATACATGCCATTTGATAGCCTTCCGTTCGACGATCTCCCGTTCATCATCTCCGCAACACCTTTCTTGAAGATTTCGCTGTTATTCAGAGGGGACGATTTCCAGAGCTTCGATATAGCCGACTCTTTCTTCTTGGGCTGTTTCATGTCTGTCTGGTACAGATTACTCAAGTCATCACCCAGCTTGTCGTTCTGCCCACCCTCGGAGTCATTCCCACTAGTCCAAGAAATCCTATCACAGATCTTGTTGACCGAAGGTTCGCTTCCGTTCCGTGAACAGCTTGAGCCCTGCATCTCTTCATGGCTTATGGTCTCCCAGCTGCTGGCATCTTCCGTTTCACCCTCATCGTAAGGGCTTCTATTTGAGTACACTTTGGTTGGGTTTTCCAGGAATATATCAGCCATTGGGTTGACTTCTTGGATTCCTGATTCGTATACTGGGGAGCTGTGCTTACAGCATGGTTCAGCTTCCTTTTTCTCAAGCTCTTCACTCGGGCGCAGCTCCTCAAAGATGGATAGTATATCCTCTGATGCTGGTGGTGGCTCATACGTGAATTCGATCTCCTGTTCCCTGACCGATCCAATTGCCCGCATAATGTTCTCTGCTGCTCGTACTATTGTGCCGTCTCCTTTGCCACAATTGAAAGAGGCGGTGAAAGCCTCAAGATCCTGTTGCAGTTTACTCAACTGTTCATATTTGGCTTCAAGAGTGAGTTTTGCATCAACAAGTTTCATCTGCACCCGCTCTTCACGCCACACCTCAGCCATCTGTAGCAATTTCCTGTCCTCATCCACCTCCTCCCGCAGTTTCAGAGAGTCCTGCTTAATGGCTTCGATCTCGGCTTTGTGTTCCTCTACCTCCCTCACCAGCTTGTTGCAAACCTCCTCAGTGAGTTCACGTGTCTTCCTCTCATTGTCATACTCTTGCAACAGATTATTCGCTGCCAATTTGACCTCCTTCAACTCATCAACAAGCTTCAAGTTAATCGTCTCCAGTTGCCTCCGATTCTTCTTCTCATGTTCGAGGTCTGCCTTCATATCTTCAAGAATGGCTTGAACCTTCTTGTGCTCTCTCCTCCGCCAAGCTGCTTTCTCCTCCGTCAGTTTCTTGAACAAGTGGTCAAGTTGCTTCTTGGCTGAAAGCCGCTCAGCTTCTAGCTCATCAACCCTGTCGCGTGCCTGCTGAAGCTCCATCTGTAGGCTAGCAACATAACTTTCCCCTTGCTGTTTGTCAATTAGATTTAGTTGGCTGGCAATCAAGTAGGCACCATCCGATTCAATCCCCTTCATGCTCTCAGACTCCCACTTTGTTGCATTCTCCAAGCTGGTGATAGGCAACACAGCTGAGGCAAGATGAAGTTGGACCTACACAATTAAATCCACTGAATTAACTTACCATAGAGCACATTATAACAGCAACTTAAGTGCACATAGTTTTTAGCCTAACCTTGTGGAGCTCTCCACTATGTCGCTCCAAGACAGAATTGGGGCTTGAAGTCTCATTCTTCAGACCATGTTGGTGAGCAAGATAATCCTTCCTGAGAAGCTGGACTTGTAGATGTCTCGGTATATGCTGTCATATAAGCAAATGCAACCAACAAGTGAATAGAGGACCAACAGATTGTCAACAAGCAGAAAATAAACATCGTTCATTTTCATCTCCTCCCAGCAGCAAGATGTTATACAACTAAACAAATTCAGACAGCACCCTCAGATCTACTCATTGTTGATGTTATACATCCTAGGATAACTTTTCCGTAAAGACAACGGAAAGCTTCCAAACATAACAGCTACATGAAGTACCAAAGACGAATTTATTGTGCCAATAAATCTCAGGCATTTCTACTGCTTTGGATCAGTCAGAATTTCTTTCACCAGATCTGACCTAGAACAATTTCATGAACAGCATATCATCCTCCAAAATTAACCTGAGGCAAGCCACCAAAATTAACCTGAGGCAAGCCACCGATAACCACACAAACTCCGCATTGGTAGATCCTGTACGCACGCATTCATTGTTTGTGGCATCAAGGACATCTGCATTGTAACCGACACCTGTAACCTCAGTAGAAACTTCCTCACAATCTAATTTACTCCACAAAACCACCTGGTGAGGTAATAGTAACTCCAGCAAGTACCCAGTAAGCGCCAGGAGACAAACAGATTACTGCTACTGTGCTACATCAAGAACCTAGCAAGGTACAGACGTACGCTTGATTGCACGGCGCGCCGACGATTCAATGCCGGTGGCCGGGCCCCAGCGTAGGTGTTAGGAGCAGATCACATGAGCAAGGTTAGATCACAAGGAACGCGCCAATGGCCGGGACAGTAAATGCCACCCGCAACGATGGATCGCCAACACCAAACGCTACCAGTGGTAGCTCCCACAGGGCGCCATAAATGGGGGATCTATGCTCCGATTTGGAAGCACCGTACGCCGCAACGGCTAATAAGTGCTGCCGCCACGAGCAAGAACGGGATGACGGTACGGTGGTACAAGAGCTAGTGTTCTTTAACGCGGCCATCGGCGTCCTGGATTCGCCCCCCGGTACGCCGGCCGAATTAGCGCCGAAATAAGCAAAATTGGAGCAATAGAAGCTAAATCGAGCTAAAATTTAACATTTTTCGATGGAAAAACGTCTTGGGGGGATAACTTACCTCGAGGCCAACACGGCCGGTGGCTTCGCGCTCGGCTGCGGCCGGTGCCTTCTCCGGCGGCCGCAGCCGCCACACCGCGGCCGCGAGCCGCCTCACGGAGGAAGCCGAAGCCGAAGCTACCCGGGCCTTCTCCGCGTTGGCATCCGCCTCGCTCTCGCGGGCGCTCCATCGCAGCTGCGGGGTACCGGGTTCACCGCGCCGACCGCTGGCGGCGGCGGACGAGGAGTCGGGGGCGATGGGGGTTTTGAGCAGCAAGCAGCGGCAGCGGCGGCGGGGGGTGCGGAGCGAGGGCGGAACGGAGGCGGCGGCGACGGCGGAGCGCGGCATTGGGTGGTTAGGGTTCCGGCAGTGTCAGCATGGGGTGGGGGAGGAGCGAGCCGTTGGAGGCGGCGGAGAGGGACCGAAGAACTGAAGACGAGGGAATGGACTGATACGCATTTTAACAAGGGAGAGGGAGGGAGGAAATCAAGGAGCACGAAGGACCACGGTGTTTTCGGGGCTTGTAAGGAAGGGTGTTGTTAACGAACGGAAGAAAATCCAATGTGTGCGGGCGTCCTTGTCCAAGGTTGATCTAAAATAAATTCTACCAGATCAACGGTGAATAAAGATGAACCTTATGTGAGACACTTCAAAGGAAAAGCGCTTCTGAATAAACAGACCGTCTCCAACATTTCACGCTCGGTAAAAGTAAATTCGGTGTGGGTGAGGCTACCAGCATGCATGTACTATTTATATCAATGGTGCTTTTTAGAGTACACACTGTATAGGTGCTTTTAGTAGTTAAGGTACGTGGTTGTGCTTCATAAGACTTTAGGTCTTCATTTTATTTAAAAGCATGTGCATTAGACATGGTGTTATGTGTGTGCGTGTGTATGTTTTTATTGTCTTTAAAATGAAGTAAAATCTAAAATTAGTGTGTCCATATAAGTATCGACCCATATTTTTTCTAATACGTAAAAATATATATGGCAAGATGCTCGAATATGTTTACTTCGGCATCGACTTTGACTTGTGGGACGGCCAAAGGATCGATGGCAAACGAGTGGAGTGAGGACATAGTGACAAGATGACGAAGGCGTAGTTGGTCGTGGGAGGTCACTAACAATATGAACGATAATCTAGAGTAGGGAATGGTTGATATCGGCCGTAAATTCAGTGTAGGCAGAATTTAGTGTGTTAATATAAGCGTGTCGACCTGTAGTTTGTCAAATGCGTAAAAGTGTATTCAAAATGTTTGAATAAGTTGTCTGATGCGTCGTAGTGTATGCATAATGCTTGAATAGGTTTACTTCGGCATCGACTGCTTGGATCGAGAGGGCTCACCTTTAGGCTTTTTGATTTTCTGTCACATTAACTTACTTTTAAACGGTACATTTTTTAATATAAAGTTTACAAGTAGATTGTAGCACACACTGTATCGAATTCAGTTATACCAGCTAAAATCATATGTGATTTTTTTCTCTTTATACTGTTTTTTATAAATATCTAATATTTAAAAAAAAATAAACTAAAAGCTAAAGCCACAGGGAAAAAACTCACCCGATGACTCGTGGGACGGCCAGAGGATCGATGGCAAACCAGTGGAGTGAGAACATAGTGACAAGATGACTGTCAAACCACTACAGGAGGTGACGGTGATCCGTATATAGTTTGTTGGGATCTATTGGGAGGCAATGACAATGACGGTGCATTTGGGCTTATAGTATGCGCTCAGTATTCACAAAGTATATAGGTGCCGGTGGAATGCATTTCCCCTTTTTATTCCTCTTTTTTCAGAACATGCATTTGATTTTTTAAGATTCCACTTCGGAATGGTTTCGTGATGCTGTTATAAAATTTCTTACTAACTTTCGACAAGCATATAACAATTTTAAGGTGAATTACATGTGAACTTTTACCCTTTATCCAGCTCGTCATTCACAAACTGTTTTTCTATATTTTCCCTATTAACCATGTCTACTGTTTTTAAGATTGTTCTTTGATGTATTAGTATGTTTTGCATCAAAGAACCTACTCCTACCCAGTTGTTCCTTAAATGACTACGGCTGAACAAAATATCAGGAATTCGTTTTCTGTTACCTTTCTCAGAATATTATTGATGTGAGGAATTCAATACTAGTACCCAACTAGAAACAACTTCGGCCAAAACACCTAGCTAGGTCCGATTTTCCGGAGACATCATTTAATTCGACTTGCGGTGGATTAGATGCCATCAGTGTGCAGGCCTCTTCTTTTCATTTTTTAAATACAATTTTTTTGACTTTTCTACAGTAACTAACTTTTAAATACAACATCTTTTCAAGACGAGATCTATAAATTGATTATAGTACATACTATATCAACTTCATTTATATCGGTCAAAACAACACGTGAGTTTCTGTTACTTCATACTCTCTTTCACAAACAATTCAAAAGCCATAAGCCACAACCATAAACTGAAGCAAAAAAAATAGGCTCCCTCTAGGTTCACTATCACCCTAGAAAATACCTTTTGGAAGACACGGACACGAAAGAGATGACAGAGGCTGACCGGTGTCATTTGGAAGCGGCTTAGAGAAGCCGCTTTTAAAAGCTGAAGTGTTCAAATCAATTTTCGGCTTTAAACAGAAGCCATTAAACACCCCCTGAGTACAACCGACGATGATTCGAGAGTTAGGTTATGTTTTGGGGCATCTATGTGTGGGCTAGGGTAGGGGCGGCCCCACCAAGGGGTAGCTGAGGACAAAGCACCCGCTACCGTTGACCAGACTTTTAGGTACCCTCCTAACATCAACATCTATGAGCCACTAGGGAGGGTGTGACATCTAGATATAGAAGAAGACTATAGTCCTTCATTTTCTTGGTCCCCTACTAAACTGGAGAGAAGAGGAGCTTAGATCCGATGTGCCATTTTTCTAAAGGTGCCATACTGGTACCAGGTCTCAACTGGGTCCCCTACTGGTTCTGGGGAACTTCGGTGATTGGCTGTGTAAGTTTTTCTTATCCTTTTTCACCAGGCGTCTCTGATTACTTGGGATTCGAGGGGCCAGAATTCTTGTCCTTTTATTCTGAGGTCACTGGACGGGATTAGGGACACCTTATACTTTCTTTGGTATTTCAACATTCTCCAGTATATTGCGTGCAGGCACATGCGACTTGATCACACTTTTTAAATCACTAAAATGGTCAGGTAGTTGATTTGCCAATGCATGTAAATCAATGATCTTCTGGACTTCTCTATTTGCTTCACTAATGCGTGGGTCATATGCATGGATTCCAATGGGTTGCCATGTAATTTTTCGGTATTTTTCTTGAAGGAGTTGATTTCCTCCCTCTAATATTGAGAAACTATTCTCTTCAAATATACTATCAACAAAATAGACGGTATACAAATCTCCTATCATTGAGTCCAAATAGTTGATTATGAATGCTGTCTCATAATCAACATATATCCCAAGCTTTTAGAAAGGGCCCATTGCAGTACGCTGTGGTGGAGATATAGGTACATAAATTTTGCACTCAAACCTACAGAGATGAGAGATTTTTGATGGTGACCCTTGCACTAGCTGCATAGGTGAATGGATATTATATGCCGGTGGTCTAAAGTTGATGAGAGTTATTACATGTAGGACTGTGTATCCCCAACATGTAGCCAGTAAATTACAATTATACAAAAGCGGTTAGGTAATAAATTTAATCCTCTTAATTAATACCTATGCTAGTCTATTCTGGGTATGGGCATGGGGAACGGAGTACTCAACTTTAATTCCCATTACCATGTAGTAATCATCAAATACCTTCAAAGTAAATTCTCTAGTATTGTCTATTCTGATGGATTTTATATGATGATCAGAGAAATTATTTCTAATTTAAATTATCTACGAGATCAGTTTTGTAAAAGCATGATTTATCGTAGATAATAAACATACGTGCGATTATTTCGAGAAAGCATCGATGGGTACTATAAAATATTTAAATGGTCCTGACAGAGATTATATAGGATCACAAATATCTCCTTAGATGCATTCAAGAAATGCAGGGACTTTATCCTTCACTTTCAGAGTAGAAGGTATAGTAATTAATTTCCCGATGGCACATGTGGGGCACACAAAATCTTTCTGATTCGAAAAATTCTCTACATCGATATTATATCCCTATGAATTGTTAATTATATTTCTCATCATCCTTAGTCCTGGGTGGCCTAATATATCATGCCAGAGACAGAAAAGTTTAGAGTTTCTAAATATAGTTTTCAAGGTAGTATAGGCTACGGGTGCCTTAATATTAGTATAGTGTAGCTTAGATTTAAATAAAGGAAGTCTTTCTAATACTCCTTTTCTACTTGCTTCACATTTTATAATAAGCAAGTATTCCTTACTATACTCTTCTTGATTCTTAACGTGGAAACTGTTAGCGCGAATACTTTGAAACTTAGGAGAGTTCTAGTTGATTCTAGGTATGGGGTACACAAATCTTCCTGATTCAGAAAATTCTTTACATTGATATTATGTTCCTGTGAATTGTTAATTATATTCTCATCATCCTAAGATCTAGATGGTCTAATCTATCATGCGAGAGACAGAAAAGTTCAGAACTTTTAAATATAGTTTTCAAGGCAGTATAGACTATAGGTGCCTTAATGTTAGTGTAGTATAGCCTAGATTTAAATGAAGAAAGTCTTTATAATACCCTTTTTCCACTTGCTTCATGATTTGTAATAAACAGGTATTTCTTACCATATTCTTCTTTAGTCTCAACGTGAAAACCGTTAGTGCGAATGTCTATAAAACTTAGAAGAGTTTTAGTCAATTCTAGGTATAATAAGGCTTATTTAATTACCAAATTTATACCCATCGGAAGTATAATTGTGGCTATTCCTGAACCTGATATACAAGCATCGCTACTGACGATTATGGTAAGGCTGCCAGCATTTTTGCTAATCGACTGAATTTTTTTGTCTATTTCAAGATGGTATTTGTTGTGCCACTGTCAGCTAAGCACACTTCCTCTATGGGTGCCACACGCATTCTAATATAAAGTATTTTATTAATACGTATTAGGAGATAATCAACATATAAAAATAAAATAATTCAAATATCAGAACATATCATGCTATTGTTGACTGAATAAATGAATGAATTAATTTCATCCGACTATCACAAAAATGAATTATTTGAGTATCATAATTGCAAGTCTAAGTTATTCCTTTCACATATGAAATGCATGACAACTAAAGTTTAAATACATTCTGTGCATTAGACTGGATCTGCTAAGAAGTCTGAAACTTTAGCTGCCATCTTCTCGGGGGTGAGATGCCCATCATGGGAAATCATGGCGGCGGCAGCAGCTGCAATATCAACAGGGGTGCGGTTGTAGGAGTGGAGTTCATCTCTATTGGTGTAGGCTGCTTTTCAGAATTCTCCCATCGCTGAAGAAAAAGTGGGTTTCATGTTATCCTTTTCCACCCTTCTTTTTGGCCTAGAATCCATCGACGACATGTTGCGGCTCTTTGTAGATCCGCGATCAGTACCGCTACTTGCCACACTTGTAGTAAGTTTGGTCCTGTTGACCATAGGGTTTGTCGTCCTACTTTGGTTTGCTAGTTTTGTTCTCAGGTGGAGCATTTGATTTACCTTTTTGGGCTACAACTTTGCCCTTCCTTCCCCTTTTCTTCATTATAGGCTTCCACACCTTATAGCTCCCAGCATTGGCCTCACAGCCAGTGGAGCTCCCAAGTGGCTATGCGATAAAATTTTTACAGAGAACTTTATCTTGCTTGTAGCTGTTTTGACGGTAGTTGCGCACAGACTGTACTTTACTATGATCTGTCTACACAAAGTTAAAAATTGGTATAAATTCGATGCAGAGTAAAGTTGTACTGCCCAACCATCTTAAAATTAGCAAATCTGAGTCGGATCTATTCCTGCTCTACTTGAGGAATAATGGTGTATTTCAGCTTCTCGAACCGCTTCTTGACTGCAGTCCATAATGCTAGTGCGCTCTTCTCTGCCATATACTCACTCTTGAGAGTGAGACAGAGGTGATGCTTGAAGAAGTGAAGTGTCTGATCATTTTTCTCAGGTGTGGGTTTAGCATCCTGTGGTGCACCAATCCTAATGATAGCGCAGAGCTTTTTGGCTCTAAATATGATCTCGACATCGGAAACCTAAGTCAAGTAGTTTTGGCAATGCTGGGCTAGCCCCTCGAATTCCCTGTTCGTGATGCCTATCATCTACATATGCATGAAGGAAATATATAAATTTACTACAGATAAATATGCATGAAAGAAATTAAATAATGATGCAAATATTCTTGTGATATTTTAGAATTTTTTTCGTATTTTCTATAATTTTACTATTAATTTCAGTGATTAAAGGCTATTTAAATAATTAAGATCAATCAAAATAGTAAATAAATATAGAAAAGTATAGAAAATAATGACAATAGTGCTAAACTAGCTTCAGATATGAAAAACAACTCAAAATTTGAATTCCCGTGACCCTTTTATACTAGAATATGTGTTTTTAATGAATTCTGCAAATTTTGAGGGTTTCTTTGCTAATTTTCAATTCTAAGAAAATTTTTGTGTAATGTTTTTGATTTTCTGAGGGCCCTTTTGCAAAATCCAAGTGCCCCCCGCCCCCTGGCCGATCGGATGGTTCGAACTTCCCTCGGCCGATCGGACAGTCCAAACTTTCCTCTGCCGCTCAGACTAATCCAAATGTCCCATGGTCGATCGGACGGTCCATAGCCGATTAACTGTCCATACTTTCTATGGCCGATCGGACTAGTCTGAATGTGCCATGGTTGATCGGATGGTCCAAATTTCTTTTGACCGATCGACTGGTCCGAATTTCTCATGGCTGATCGGATGGTCCAAATTTGTTTTTAGCAATCGGACTGGTCCGAACTTCCCGTGGATGATCGAAAGGTCCAAATTTCTTTTGACCGACCGGACTAGTCTGAACTTTTCGTGGCCGATCAAATGGTCTATGGCTGATCGGACTGTCCAAATTTCTTTTTGATTGATCGAACTGGTTCAAACTTCCCGTGGCCGATCGGACGGTCTATGGCCGATTGGACGGTCTAGATTTATCATAGTCGATTCAAGAGGGAGGGATAGGGGGAACCTTACCCCTGTTTACCACATGGCGGCGCGTGTGGGAAAATAGGCCAGCGGCGCAGTGCGGCTCTGGGTCGGTGACTCGGGTAGCGTGGCGCTACGCGGACGCCGTGCTGGGTAGTGCTGGCGGGGACCCATGCATGGGTGGAGTGGCGCAGAGGCCATGAGGGGCGGCGCCGGTGGGGAGCCCATGCGGGGGCAACGTAGCGTGGCTCCAGGACGACAACGGTACGTAGGGGGCAGAGCGGCAGCATGTATCGTGGCGATGGTCTGTGTGGGGGCCGGTGGCGCCGGCGCTTCACTCTAGGCTATGTAGCGACGCTTCTTCGGTGGGTGACGGCGCGCTACGCGGTGGCGGCCCGTGCCCCATGCGGGAGGCGGGCGATGGCAGTGCTACACCGTGCAGGGCGCGAGGTGGATGCAGAGGCCATGTGGGGCCGGCGGCTCGGCTGACGCGGCTGCGGGAGCTCTGGCAACGACGGCCATGTCTGGGGTCGGCGTCGGTGCACAGAGGCGTAGTTGGCCAGCGGCGCAGTCGTGTACGGGCGATATGCACCGGCGGGATGGCGACCGGCGACGCATTCAGCCGCATACAAATTTTTCTCTTCTTTTTTTTTTCAATCTACAATGCAATCATCATCTACTCTTTCATATAATCTACCGATCAACATTGTGCCGGTGACTTCAAGTCTGCTCATGGTAGATTAGAGCGGATTTGCACCGTAGAAAATAATCTAGAATGCGAAATTTGCAGAATTTAGAGCGATCTAGATATTTAATCTGTGAATGATTACCTTGTGATCCACTGGAGTAATTCGTGCTGATAACGTTTTGATGAACCGTCGCAGGTGAGTTCAGTCCGATTGATTCCTTCTATGCAAAAGAGATGAATCAAACACAGAATAGTGCAAGTAATAAATTGAACATAGAGAGATGAGAGGGGGACTCCTTTCTTTGTTGCTTTATCTGTTTACATACACGTTATAATGATTAGAACTTCTATTTATAGACTAAGTGAATGGTGCCCACCAATGAGCCAGGCTTGCAAGCCCAGGCCCAGATTTTTCAACAGTTTTCTCGTTAAACTAGCTGAATTATCAGTGCAATAGCAGGACTAGATACTATATAGTGGATATATTTATATCTGAAAGCTATTGAGTATTGTACAACTTGAAGGACTATGTTTAAAAATATAGTTGCATTTGTTACAATATCTATAAGACTTATATGGTGCCGCTCATTTCGGTTTGAGATTCTGGCTTCTAGTTTATTTTTCCAATATTCATAAATTTTGTTATTTTCTGGCTTTTCGGCTTTTTTTGAGCTTTTTTGCAGTTCTTTTTCCCGTATTCGTTTGTATTGTCCACGATGAGCTAATATGTTTTTTCTATTTTTAATTTTTTTTAAAATTAATTATGCCAAATAAGCCATCATTAGCTATTAGTGTAATTTCAGCCAGTTACAGTGTAATTTTAGCCATAAACCACAGAAAATAAGCCCAAATGAGAGTGGTTAATTTACACCACTGTTAATTGCAATATAAGAAATGGGCGGTCTCGATTAACGAGAGAATTTGTGAGACTTTTTTTCTTCATATTTACGGATTACCGTGAAAATTTGTAGCCCTCGAGAAGGAGGTGGGACTAAGCAAATACTCCATCGTGCGTAAGTCCAAGCTCACCGTAAGCATAGGCCAAGATGGAACTAAATCTAAGAAAATTAACATTATTAGACTACACATATTCCTATTAAATAGCTTACTACAATTACTCATTCACTCAAAAATAATGCACTATATTGTGAGACGACGTTTTGCTAATGAAATAGATTTATATCGCGGGAGGGAGGCAGGGAGTACACGACACCACAATTATAGCCATCAACCGGCTTGTTAAGAAAAATCAAACTTGCTTAATTACTTAACCTAACTTCAGTGTGTCGAAATTTGGCCATTTTGTTTCAAGCATTTCTTCCCATCAATACAAATAAACTTGATTGCTGTTTTCTATTTCCGTGGCCAGGTTGATAATTTCTACTTTCAAGTGAAGCATACCACTCAAGAATCAAGACACACTCGCACCATGCAGAGTTGGTTGTATAAAGTATTGAAGCAAATCACTATTGAGGAAAGCATTGAAGAATCTCCCGACTTTTTAATATCTTTTTCTTTCATTTCTTTTATACTGGCAGATGTGGATATTAGGGAACCCTATCAAGTTTGAAGGTTTGGAGCATCTAAACAGGAGATGTATCTTCATATGCAACCATGCATCACCGCTGGACATTTTCCTTGTCATGTGGTTGGCTCCAACTGGAACTGTTGGAATAGCCAAGAAGAGGCCAGTGCTCCATTGCCTATAACCATCAACTGCTCAGGTTCTGAGGTTGCATTCTCCTATTTTAAGAAGAGTTCTTGACCCGTCTGTCTGAATCTTCTCTGCGCCCAATGTGTGATTATCAGGTGGCTCGAGTGGTAGTTCAGAACTTCCTGTCACTGATCTTGTTTCCAAAGGGCACAAGGTCTAAAACTGGACGGCTGCTTCCTTTCATTAAGGTAAGATTCACCATTCTGAATCATACAACCGGATGAACCCTTTCGGACGATAAAAGTGAAATTTGGCATATATATTCTGGTCATGGTGTCCTCCATTCTTGACTGTCTGGTCCATTTGGAAAATGCCTTTCCAGGGTTTTGTGCATACAGCTTTGCAAACAAAGCTGCCCATCATGCCGATTGTTCTGACTCGCACACATCTGGCATGGAGGAAGAGCAGCCTCAGGGTCAGGCCGGCACCGCTGACCGTGAAGGTCCTTCCGCCGATAAAAACCGACGACCGGCAAGAAGAGAAGATCGACGAGTATGTGGAGACGGCGCACTCCATGTACGCCGAAAACCTTCCTGACTCACCGAAACCATTGGAGCGTTTGGTTCCTGAAAGGAGGGGAGCTGTCAGCTGTTACGAAGAAGAGTTCATAGTACAGTTTTGTTGGCTTGTAACAAATTGCTGTGCATTGTATACATATATGTACTAGATGTTCCTGTTGAGGATGATAGAAAAAAAAGGCTGTGTCAAAATATGGTCAGAATGCTTTCCACAGTGATGCTGAATTGCTGACTGGAACGCTTGGAATAAAATGTGCCGAGTATTTTTGGCAACATTTTTCAATTCATCTATCGGTTGGAAGCTATTAATTGCAGGCAAACGTGCTGTTCAAAATGAGAAAATCAAAAGGAATTATGACATGTCCATCTTGGAGAGAATAAATAAAAATGACCAATGGAGTTAGGTACAGAGGAATTGGGACTTCAGATAAGCAGATCTAGTTAGGCAACAGAATGTTTAACCAGGTCTTTACACCTCTGTCCTTAAATCAAGTTATCAAATGGAGCTATACGTGTAAATATGTTACACACAACATAGGGCTATGAAGTTCTTTTTAATTAGACATTGTTTGGATGGGCCAAAATCTGTGCCCATCCGCATGCATCTCGACCCTTCCAAAGAAGGCCTTAAAAGGGAAACTATCCCCCAACTTACCACAAAAGCTGTGCTCGAGTCTCAAATATTATGGTACACTAGACATATAGCAAATTAATATTAAATTAGACTAGTGCTCTCCTAGGTATCCATTACATGCACCTATACTAGCTCTTACATATAATTGTTATTCACTATAATTTATCCATCTAAAGTAGCTAGCTATGATTCATGAACCAATTCAATAAGAACTAAAGTAGATAGAAGTAAGACCTACTCTTAAATTAGAAAAAAAACTACTAAGTTAGATCTCTCTTTCCTTTCAACTTAAAAGTGCATAGATCTAGGTAGAATATAATACATTTTATTATATATATAGAGTACCAATTGCTAACCTTACATCACCAGGAAGAAATGGATACACAAGCATCCTTCCAAATCTCTAGTCTCCTTTCACCAAATCGCCTTAAAGCCGTCGCTCGCCTAGTAGACAGAATATCTATCAGGACGAGGGTATTTTAATAACATAATGAATATCACAAACGCTTTCATTCATAACCCGTCTGTGATAAATAGGTCATCATAGATGGTTCTTTTTACCAAAAAAACTATCTATAATGTATCACTATAGCTGTTGTGAGCCTCTTCTTCAATTCTTGGAAGCTCTCCTTGCCGGCTGCTGACCATTCAAACTTCTTCTTCTTCTTTAGAACTTGGGTCATTGATCTTGAAATTTTGGAGAAGTTATCGATGAACCGACGATAGTATTCGAATAGACCGAGGAAACTCCAAACTTTAGGGACGGTGTGGGGCTGATTCCAAGCTAGCACATCAATTACCTTGCTAGGATACACCGCAACACCTTGTTGGAAAGAATATGGCCTAGGAAGCCAACCTCCTTTAGCCAAAATTTGCACTTATTGAACTTTGTGCATAGTTGACGTTCTTGTAGTTTCTCGAGTACCATACGCAAATGTTGCTCATGATCATCTGCATTCTTAGAATAGACAAGAATATCATTGATGAAGACCACCATAAACTTGTCCAAATACTCCATAAAAATCTTATTCATAAGATTCATAAAACTAGCAGAAGTATTGGTGAGTCCGAAAGACATTAAGGTGTATCCATACGAACCATAATGGGTGGTGAATGTAGTCTTCAGAATATCCCCCTGCTTGATCTCGAGTTGGAAATAACTGAGCCTCATATCATTCTTGGAGAAGACACATACACCATTCGTTTGATTACATAAATTATCAATCTGTGGGAGAGGATATTTGTTCTTAATGGTAACTTTATTTAAGGACTGATAGTCAACATACATCATCAGACTATCTTCTTTCTTCTTCACAGATAGTATGGGGCTTCCTCATGGTGATGAGCTAGGACAGATAAATCTTTTATCCAACTGCTCCTTGAGTTATGTCTTCAATTCAACCAACTCATCCGGGGGCATGAGATACGGTCTTTTAGAAATAGGTGTTATCTCGAGCAGTAAATTGATGACAAATTCTATGTCATGGTCCAGTGGCATTCCTGATAATTCATCTAGAAACACGTCGAGATATTCACACACCACAAATACTTGACTAAGCTCTGGAACTAAGATGGAATTGAAAGTGGGTTGCCATGAAGACTCGGCATGAGTGGAGGAGAAAACAACTGGTTCTTCGCTAGAGATGACAAGAGAAATGGCTCGATTGGCACAATCAATGAATCCTCTGTGTTTGGACAGCCAATTTATCCTGAGAATTATGTCTAACCTATATGTATATATCATAATAAAGTTAGCTTTGAACTCTACTCCTTTGATCAATACCTTAACTCCCAAACAACCATATTTTGCTTTCATGACCGACTCGGGTGAATCAACTAGCATGATGTTCTCTAGGAGTGTAGTTTTTGTATTTTGCTGCATGGCAAACTTCTTAGATATAAAAGAATGAGAATCTCCAAAATTAAATAAGACCAATGTAGGTTCTGAGCACATAAGGAATGTACCCAAGGCCACATCAGGTGCTTCATTGGCCTCCTCAGTAGTCATATGGTTGAGACAACCGCGCCCGAAACCTTGAGCCAACTTGGAAGTTTCCTACACTCCTTGACCTTGTGCGAGATGTTGGGGACATTGCTGGACACCTTGGGGCTGAGGATGAGGCGCCGGGGGTTTCTTTTGTGGGCATTCATTTGCATAATGTTTGTGCTCACTGCAACTGAAGCAAGTGACTATACTAGCCCAGTTGTGTCCTCTGCGGCTATATGGCTGAACCATCACTTTCTGTGGGTGAGGAGCTTTCCCGTGGTACATCAGGGGTGGTGGTGTGGAAGGACATATGTTTGACAATTGCCAAACTCGTGGTTTTGGCGAGCCGTTGTTTGCTGGATTTTTGCACCATCCACTTGTGCTTACGACTCTCCACAACCGCCAAGTGCTATCCTCCACTCCGATCACCGTATCGACCATCGGTTGGAAGTCGATGATGTTGTGGGCAAAGAGGGACCACTTCATCTCTTCATTAAGGTGCTCCTAGAAGAGGGTGACCTTCCTCCTCTCGTTCGGTATTTTGGAGGCTGCATACCGAGTGAGGTTGTTGATGTGGTGAAGAAACTCTATCATGGACATGTTTCCTTGCATGAGATCATAGAACTCCTGCTTCTTAATCTCCATAAGGCCCATTGAAACATGGATATTATAGAAGACCTCCTTGAAGGTGGCCCAAGTAAGGACATGGCCTTCTAGGAGTATGGCTTGGTAATTCTCTCACTAAGCGGATGCAATGCCTTGGAGTTGATAAGATGCATAAAGCATCTTCTCCTTATTATTGCACTCGGCAACGATTAGCATGATCTTGATGGAGCGAAGCTAATCATCGGTGTCCAAAGGATCTGTCGCAGTCGTAAAGGTTGATGGTCGAGTTTGCAAGAACTCGCCCAACTTCGACTAGGGTTGAGCTACGGCAACTCCACCTCCCTTGGCTATAGTGCTGAGGTTGGCAGTGTTCTTTTTCTTCTTCTTCTTCCACATGCTGATTTTCAGCTTGCGGTGCACCCTGAGGAGCATTGGTTTGCTATGAAGTAGGTGCACTCAAGGATGGGCGCAGTGGATTGTGTTGTGGAGAATTGGTTTCCTCGCCTCCCAGTTGCCGAGAACACAGGCCTCAACACTTGCCATGATTTGATTCATTGAGCGGATTACCATCATCTCGTCCACACCACAAAATTTAATGATGTATACAAAAGATAAGAGGGAATGAGTACAAGTTACGTGGGTCAGCAAGTAATGGTGTCCCATGCTAAATTGCTTCATTTAAAACTAAGATATGCAAAAATTTGTGACATAAGGACATCATACATGAAACTTTAAGTTGATGATTAAGTTTTAAATGGTTTGCATAATGCTTGCTTAAACATAAAGCAAGAAACCATACCAAATATAAATAAGATACAACCATGATACATTAGCGTCTTACATAACTTACCACATCAAAATACACAAAAGTAGCTCACATCAACTTTCTAAAGTGAGATCTAGCCCGAAAGTCTAGATTTAAGCATCATCATTGCGCGCAGCGGTGTTGGGTGCATTGGGGACAGTAGGGGCTGCGAGCTCCACCTCCTCACGTCCATCGTGGTGAATATGGCATTGTTGTACTACTGGTGGTGGCTTGTCCGCAGCTGCACAGATAGCTATCACACGATGACAATTCCCGATAACCGACATGCGGGGACGTCAAGTAGTCGGTTGTATGATGAAGGTAAGCTCGGGAAACTCTTCAGCAGGTGCAAGTATGGCATCCTCCCCTTACAACAGCTTTCGTGTGAAGAAACCTTGGTCAACCAACGGGGTGATGTGGTCTAGGCATCTACAAATTTTAAATGGCATGGGGTTAGCGATCATTTTTACAAAGTAAAATAAGAGGCAAGGATGAGAAATGATGTTAGGAAAAGAAAAGGGTGCAGTAGTGTGTTGCTTTAAATTTTCCAAAATATTTGCTAGTTCCTAAGGTTCTATTTCAATGACTAAAATGTTGTCAAAACCTTTATGTTTAGCAAGTACACCTTCCTTTAATATACGGGGAATTTTGAGACAAGATGAGAAGGAAAACAAAAGAATGATTTAGATAAGATGAGAGAGCTAAGAGAGGTCAGAACACAGAAATTCTTGCTAACCTTACCTCTATTTTTTTTGTTTTAACATAAGTTGTATTTGAAAAATAAATATTTAATCTAAAGGCCATTGTATCTAGGATTTAATCTATAGTTAGTATGACTCTGATACTAGCATTATACAGACACTAGGCGTTGAATACTCGTAATACTTGTGTGCATACTGTACTAGTCCCATGATCAGTAGCTAGTACACACATTCACAACATTGAAATCACATCTATACATCTCACATATATTTAATTTACATCACAAGGGTCAAATACATAAGCAATGTATCTAAAGTTTACAACACATGAGCCAACCGGCCAAATAAATATAAGTATTAAAGGATAGTAGCGGAAGACATAATAAATAAACCAAAAGATTCCAATGGTATGCCCTCCATACCCCATAGGCAACTGATAAGTATTATGCCCTAGAATGACCCATCGTTGTATTCTCTGGTACTGGGAGTAAAATAAGCATCATCAAGCATAATTTCTTCTTCATTTCTTGAACAATAATTTAAGCAAGGTTGAGTGCAATGTGTACTCAACAAGACTTGTAGGGTCTAGCTACAAGTTTGCATTTGCAATATCGATAAGTAGTAATTTGAAATGGAAGTTTATAGAGCAATTGACATGTACTAAACAATAATTTTATAACTTTAATAAGAGCAAATCACAGCCCTCCTCAGCTGTGAACAATGATCAAAACTCAGCCATAGACATGGCACATACATCATATCATACCAACCCATCATTTTCAATGAAACCATTTTGTCAAAAAAAAAGACCCATTGTGGCTGCACCCAAGCATACTCATGACTGCAAGCATGGCTATGTAAGTAGTTTTACACTCTCAAGAGGTTATACTGCTTTACCCATATAAGATAATCAAATTCACTATCGGCTACTACATGCTTCCTTAGGCGTGCGATGAAGTGATTATCATAAAGCCTTTACATCATCTAGTCCTAACCTTGCAACAGCTTGATGAATGACAAACCCTCACTTCAGTGGATACCCTCCCTTTAGTGAGGCATTTACTGTTGTATTAGCAAGCTTTGGTCCTAACACCTTGGTGAAGAGAACCCCTACGAGCATCCTACTTAGTATGCTCTCACTACTTTGGCCTACCAAAATGCACGATAAGTCCTAGATAACTTAGTCAGCTAAATCCAGAGCCCATATAGTACATGTGGTTGTACGGTTTAGACTTAGATGTGTGGTAATAGAGTTTAATTCTTAATTGACCCAGGCGAGAATCTCTCCCTAACTACATGTGTGATACCCTCTCACATTTTTTAGTTTATCATATAACTTGCTTGTGTCTAAAACTAGGTTATTTTATTTTTATGCAAAACTAACAGAGGTTTCTCTTCTGGTATAATATTTTAAAATTTCCCATATCCACATGCACGTTTTTCCCAATGTTCAAACTTAGTGAAAACTAGTGCGTGGCTAAGCATCTAGACATTCTACATGAATGTATCATACCCAAATTGACATTAGCTACTGTCTAGCCATATCCTAAAGGTTACAACGGTAAGGATATCAATGTCACAACGAGGATCAATGTATACAAGTGGATATAACTACCGTTACCCACAAATATAGCGATTTTAGTGCAACATACACACATGCATAATATTCTTTACAAACAATATATAATAATTGAACTAATAGGATCAGCATGGTCAAAGAGGGCACTTACCTTGCTTTGGATGCTCAGATAATTGTTTGGGAAGGTTCTCGTAGATTTCTAGCGCGATAGTATCTAATTGGTAAAACAAAATGAGCACAAAAAAGAGCCAAATAAATTCAAACCAAGGACAAAATTCAAATATTTTTATATATTATGAAAGAGCATGATTTTAGAAAAAATTAGAGCGAAACATTACTTAATTTAGAGTTCATATCCAAAAGTTATGGTTAATTGAATTTTATTCAGTTTATAAATCCTAAAAAGAATAAAAGTGATGACATCAAAGGTGTAATTTCTGACAATATGCTTTTCAACAAAGAAATTGAACTTTCACATAAGTGAAAGCAGATTTTCCTATTTTATTTTTTTTCTAAAATTTCCTACATGTGGGCCATATATGTCAGTCTCACATGTTATAAATCGTGTTTTATTTATTAAATTACTAAGTTGGTCCCATATGTCTATGACACATATTTTAAATTTTATTTTAATTAAAATTTCTTAATTAATCTTGGCTAGACCCCTTGTCATTGACTTGTTAGAGGGAGTGAGCGAAGGCAGTTAGAAATAGAGGCGAGGGAGGTCTTGACATGGGCAAAATAGAAAAATAGAAAGGTGGGCTCACAGTGAAGCTCTGGGAGGTGGCGATGGCCAAAAAGGTGATCGGAGGTGATGGTGTGACGGTGAAAGACGGTGGTGGTGCTCGAGTGTGAGATGGCATGGCAAAGGGTGGCTTGCTCTCGCTCTAAAGCCAGTTGCTATTGGCTTAGGGTGCTGTCGCAAGGCTATTGGGGCTAGGCTTGGGGACAAATGGTCACTGGAGCAGCGACAGCGAGCTTCTCACAGTGGCGCTATGGCCGGCCATGTCAATAGCCATTATCTAAATTGACCAGCGCATGAGCTTTAGTGAGTCACTAGGGTGCTCACTGAGGGCTTGGATGGCTTTGAGGTGGTTGAAGATGTATTGTTGGTGGTAAGCAGCGGCAGCAGAGAGGAGGCCCATGACACCGGTGGGTTCTAGTGATGGAAACACTACAAGATGGCGCACATGAGCTTGCATGCAAGCATGCGGTGGTAGAACACAAAAGGAATTGAGCTAAGACTAACTGGAACAGTGTAATTACGATGGTGGAGCTAGCTACTAGAGTTGGGGAAGAAGGGAAGAAGGTTTAGCTTCGGTGATTCACAGTATTGCAGAGCAATTAGGTGAGAATGAAGCTCAGAGGGGAACTGAGGCACACTATGATACCATCAGTGAGGGAAGGAGCTCACCGAAGATGTTAGAATGTGGTGTGGGCTCATCGGCATCGAGAATAAC
Source organism: Melocanna baccifera (assembly GCA_036346265.1). Classification (NCBI taxonomy): domain Eukaryota; kingdom Viridiplantae; phylum Streptophyta; class Magnoliopsida; order Poales; family Poaceae; genus Melocanna; species Melocanna baccifera. The sequence goes on from CM070698.1 coordinate 20,891,949, forward strand.
ACTCTTGTTCCAAGCGATTCAGGGAGGTAAAAGTTCGGAGAATGAGTGAAATGAATGAGGGGTGAGATGAGGAGGAGATGGTGCAATGGGAAGCTTAAATTGCCAAGAGATTTTGTGGGGAAAGAGGGAGCATCTTGCGCGTATGTGGTGAGAAATCACAAGCTCATGGCTCGCTCTACCACACAAAAGGAAGGGGACAAGGGGCAGTTGTGGTCAAGAGCAGCACGGTGCGGAGCTGTGCTTAGCAAACAACACAACAAGCCTGGGAAGATCTAAAGGCAGTGAGGTGGCGCATGAGGCCTATGACATGGGTCCTAGGCCTAGGGCACATCGAGGGGGAGAGGGAGAAGCAAAGGTGAGGTCACGGATGAGCTAAGGGCGCAAGGCATGGTGGTGCTCGGTGCGGACATGAGGTAGACGATGGCTTCTAATGCACGGGCCTAGCGCCTCAACGAGAGAGGAAGAGAGGTCTAGATGGGTGGGCTATGGTCCCACTCATTAGCAATAAGAATTAAGAGATCAGAGAGAAGGCGCATTTCCAAAAATACACTTTGTGAAGTGGAAAGCGAAAAAGAGACTGAGAAGAAGCGAATTTGGTTCGAGTGATTATTTTAAAGAATTTTTGTCAAGAAGCGAAACAAGCTCCAAAAATTATGAGCATGTTTGTCAAGAATCCCCACACAGCGTGGAGTATTGTGTAATTTTTTTAGGATTTTATCTACTTTAAATTTCTCTTGAAAATGCTTTGACAGTCACTATTTCATTAAAAAGGCACTATTTGGATTTGGAAAATTTAAGAAACATGCTAAAAATATTACAATATTTATTTCCAACACCAAAAACTTATATTTGGATTTTTGAAATGGTTTTTACTATAAATTTTCCTATACCACTTTATGGATCATCTTTTCATATTTGAATTTTATTTCAATTTGAATTTCACAAGTTACTTTTCTGAAGAAACTCCAATCAAAAGCCAGGGAAACAAGATACAAGCAAAAAATTTTAAATTTTAAATATTTTCTTACTTGCTAAAATTTGGGATGTTACAAATAATTTATAAACACTAATTTTGGAAAGGAATATACAATTGAGAGAATTAAAATTTCGAATATGAAAAGATGATCTAGAAAGTGGTGCGGGAGAATTCACAGTAAAAGTTATTTCTTGAAACTTCATTAATATAACATCCCAAAAACTGAAATATAAGTTCATTATTCTAGAAACAAAAGTTGGAACATTTTTTTAGTAGGTTTCTAAAATTTTTGAAATCAAAATAGTGACTTTTGAATAAAGAAGTGATCTTCAAGGAATTTTTAAGAAAATTTAAAGCATGTAAAATCCTATAAAAATTTCAAATGATTCTAGACTATGTTAGGAGCCTTCACCAAATTGTTTAGAATTTGTGGAGCTATTTTGCTATACTTAAAAATTCTGTAGAACATTCAGATGAATTAAACCTTCCTTCTTCACTTACATTTTTTTGCTTTCAATTTTGTGAAGGCATATCTTTGGGAATACACCTTCTCTCTTATCTCTTAATTCCTGTTGCTAGCAAATGGGACCGATCTCCACCTATCAGGACCCTTTTCCCTCTCTCACTAACGCGCCGGGCCCATGGGTCAAACTCTTTCTTCCACCTCTCGCCGTACCAAGCTCCACTGTGGCCACCTCATGCCTATGTGCTCACTGATGACCCCTTTCCTTTGCTCCTCCCTCTCTATCACTATGCCCTGGGCTTAGGACCCATGCCATAGACCTTGCATGCCACCTTGTCACCCCTAGCACGCCGTAGCTCTGTGCGCGCTGTTCGTCGCACATAGTTGCATGTCACGCTACTTGCCTAGACGGTAATGCCCTGTACACAACCTCTGCTATCGGCCTCAACTTGTCTCATTGCTGCAGCACCATCATCACACCTGTGAATGCCCCTTGTCACCTTCCCTTTGTTTGTGCGGTGGAGCGAGCGCACGAGGCCACTAAATCTCTTGGCTATTTAAGCTTCCCACTGTGCCATCTCCTCAACTTACCTCTTGTTCATTTCCGCGCATTCTCTAAGCTTCAAGTTCCCTGAATTGCTAGGAATGAGAGCATCATTTTTGACATCGGCGGGTCCACAACCACGTTCTAGCGTCTCTAGTGAGATCCTTCCCTCTCTGATCATATCATAATGTGCCTCACTTCCTCTCTGAGCTCCATGCTCATCTAATTGCTCTGCAAAGCAATGGATCACCAAAGCAGAGCTTTCTTCCCCAACTATGGCAGCTAGCTCTGCTGTTACAATTACATCGCCCCGGTGAGCCTTAGCTCGATTCCTTTTGTTTCTACCACTACATGCTTGCATGCAAGATCACATGCACCTTCTTGCAGTATCTCCCTCACCAAAAACCGGCAGCATCATGGACCTCCTCTCCGCCATTGCCGCTTATCACTAGCAAGTCGTCTCTGACCACCTCAGACCTGGGAAAGCCCTCAGTGAGCATCCTAGAGACCCTTTGGTACTCATGCACTGGTCAATTTGGCCAATGGTCATAATTTTCTAGGACGTTGCCGTGGCCAACCATGGCGCCGCCATGGGAAACCTCACTGTCACCACTTCGGTGACCATTGGTTCTCGAGCCTAGCCTCAATCGCCTTGTGACTACTCTCTAAGCCTAGAGTAACCAGTTTTAGTGCAAGAACAAAGCATCCTTTGCAAAACCCTTCCACACCGGAGCGCCACTGCCGCTCCTCGCCATTGCATTGCCGCACTGGAGCTCCTCAAGCACCGTGTCCACCTCCCAAAGTGCCATGAGCCCACAATTCCATTTTGCCCATGTCCAGAGCATGTTGTCACCTCCCTCGCCGCCAGCAAGCTCACCAGAGCCATCGTGCTCCTTAGTGCCTCGCTCACACTCTCTTTGACTAGTAGGGTCCACATGTAACAGATGATAATTAGAGCTAATGACAGGTTTAAATGTAATGAGTCTATGATAGGTGGATCCAGCCAAAATTAGTTAAGAAATTTTAATTAAACTAAAATTTAAAATGTGTCACTGACATATGGACCCACTCGGTGATTTAATAAATAAAACATGTGTTGTAGGGGTGGCCCCCACCTAACCCAACTAGCCTGTGGGAAGGCGTAGATATCGAGTGAGGCAGTAATGAGACATGTGTAGTGACATGGGTGCCCTCCGGAGGAGGCTCGATGTAAGGTTACGAGTGTAAACGCTCCTTGCAAGGTTCACATATATATACATGATATCAACTCTTGGGAGAGGCCAAGAGGTTATTTGCTCACCTAACTCTCCACTACCATACCCCTCTCTCTCTGTTTGGTTTGTAACCACAACAACATGACTTATAAAATGTAAGACTGACATGCATGGCTCACATGTAAGAAATTTCAAAAAAATAAATAAAATGGGAAAAGCCACTTTTAAATCTGTGAAAGTTTGGTTTCTCAATAGGAAAGCACCTTTTCAGAAAATATGTCTTCGATGTAATCACTTTTTATCTTTTTTAGGATTTTATAAACTGAATAAAATTCAAATGGACATAACTGTTGCATATAAACTCCAAATTTAGTTTTTTTGTCTCTATTTTTTTGAAAAATCATAATATTTTCTATATATACAAAAATATTTGAAGTTGGTCTCTATTTGAATTTATTTGGCTTTTATTTGTGCTTATTTGGTTTTATCTATTAGATACCATCACGCTAGAAAATTTTGAGAACGATCCCAAGCAACTCTTTGAGCAACCAGAGCAAGGCAAGCACCACCCTTTGATCATGTTGATCCTAATATTTTAATTATTATATATTATTTGCAAAGAGAAACCTTTATTAATTTGGTATAAAAATAATATAAAAATCTAGTTTTTGACGTGGGCAAGTTATATTATAAACTGAAAAATGTGAGCGGAGATCTCACATGTAGATAGGTGGAGATACTCGTCCCCAGTCAATTAAGGACCGAACTCTATTGTCACACATATAAGTCTAAACTGTATAACCACATGTGCTATGTGGGCTTTAACTTTAACTAACTAAGTTATCTAGGACTAGTCTTGCATTTTGGTAGACCGAAGTAGTGGGAGCATACCAAATAGGATGCTCGTAGGGGCTCTCTTCACCAAAGTGTTGGGACCAAAGCTTGCCAACATAACGGTAAATGTGTCACTAAAGAGAGGATATCTATTGAGGTGAGGGCTTGTCATTCATCGGGCTGGTTCAAGGTTAGGTCTAATGATGTAAAGGCTATATAATAATCACTTTGTCGCACGTATAACAAAGCGTGTAGTGGCCAATAGAATAGTTGATTATCTCATGTGCGTAAAACTGTATAACTTCTTGAGAGTGTAAAATTATTTAAATATCCATGCTCGTAGTCATGAGCATGCTTGCTACAGTCACAATGCGTCTAGTTTTATTTCTAACAAAACAGTTTTGTTTGAAATGATGGTATGGTATGATGTGATGTATGTGCCATATCTATGTCTGAGATTTGTTCATTGTTCACAGTTGAGGAGGGATATTATTCTCCCTTATTAAAGTTATATAAATGTTATTTCATTAAATTAAATATATGCGATGTATATGGATGTGATTTCAATGTTGTGTTTGTGTGTACTAGCCATAGATCATGGGACTAGTATAGTACACACACACACACACGAGGATTACAAGTATTCAATGCCTAGGGTCCGACAGGAGCAAAGCGGATGGTGCGTCGGAGAGGACGACGATGACGATGTCGTAGCTCAGGACATATTCCAATACAAAAGCAAGCATGGCAGTGGTGAGAACAAGGCTCAAGGGAGGGGATGATGTGGATGCCAAGCACGAAGGACTCACCAGCAGCAATTGTGGCTCGACGCGGGCTCATTGGCGTCATGGAAGACGCCTCACGTTCCCGGCGATCCAAGGAGTGAACTGCTATGGTTCTTGAGGGAAATATTGCGAGTGGTGAGCTAGGAAGGAGATGATGCGGAGAGGCAACTTAAAAGGTGAGTTGAAAGGCACAACAAGGATGAGAAGAACAATGGCCATGACAAGTTCTCATAGTGCACATGGTTTCTCTCGTAAGAATGGACAAGGTAAGAGGACTAAAGGGGAGCTTTGGGCATGGCGATGAACAGGACAGGCCACTGACCATTGAGCTTGCAAGGGTGGCAATTTAGTTTGAGTGGTGAGATATGGTTAGGGCGGCAACAGTGACATGGGCATAAATGCTACTCGCGCGTGGGTTGGTAGAGGAGGGTGGCGGTGAGCTAAGGTGGTATGGAGGCGTTGGCGAGCTTCACAAGGCCATTGGCAGTGAGAGGGGAAGAGGAGTAGAGGAGAGGTGGCTCTACTCATTGGTGAGTGCACGCATTAGTGTAGGTGCAAGAGGTGGAAAAAGACATCTGACGCACGGGTCCGGTGCGTCAATGAGAGGGAGAGGGGAAATCTTACATTTTTTAATTTCTATTTTACTCTAAGACTTAGGGAATTTTGAATTATAGTAAATTAGTTGCAAAAATTATGAAAAGTTTTGTCAAATGTCATAACATAGTGTAGATTATTGTGCAATTTTTTTTCTGATTTTATATAATTTACACTTTCCTCAAAAATTCTTTGAAGTTCACTATTTTATTCAAAATGCATTATTTGAATTTGGAAAATTTCTGAATCATGCAAAAAAATATTCTAACTATTATTTCCAGCACAATTAACTTATATTTATTACATTATTGAAGTTTTAAATAATAGTTTTCACTATAAATTTTCCTACGCAATGGATTTCATTAATTGTATATTCTTTTCCCAAGTTAGTGTTCTCAAATTATCTCCTAGAGAAACTTCTGTCAAAAGCTAGGAAAACTAAATGTCAACAAAATACAAGCATTCTTTTAAAATATACACATTTTTGAACATCCCGAATTTTAGGATGTTACAACATTTTCAGAAAAAAAAAATTTGCCCCCACCGATAAATAAAAAATTCAGAAATTTTGAAAGAATTTGGAAAATTTTGAGAATTTTTTAATTTCAAATCTAATTTTTTATGGGAAATGGAAAACAAAAACATAGTGCCTGTTTCACAACCTCATGCTCACCAACCACCACTCCTCACCACTAGGCTAGTTTAGTGTTTCTTTCCAAGTGTTAGGTATGATATCTATTTAAACCTGACATTTCGAACAAAAAATACACCGGTTTGACCAATTTTCGGACCCCACCAAGAAAACAGAAATTCGTGAAATTTTGGCAACAAATGTTTCCAATGCTACTAACTGCAATTTACTCGAAAAACAACATAAATTACACAAAACATTTCAATTTTCATGTAGAGGGGGCTCGGAATTACCTGGGATACTCGTGCAAACAGGTCCCTCACATTTTTTTTCAATTTAGGCATTTTCCCCTACATTTTCCACTTGGAGGTGAATGTAGTGGGAGAAGGCCTTGTCATTTCTTGCAAATGCAACCTTTGATGTTTAAGGCACCACCCAAAACGGTTTAAAGCCAACTTCTGTTTCTGGCTTCTACTTTTTTTCACTATTCAGTAATTTTTTTTCTGATTTTAAGTTTTTTTTGACCTTTTTTGCCCTTTTTTCCTCGTATTCCTTTGCATTGTCCGTGATAGGCTAACATGTTTTTTTTCTATTTTTACATTTTTAAAATTTAATTATGCCAAATAAGTTAACTCAGTTACAGTAAAAAATAAGTCAACTACAATAAAAAAAAGCTATAAATCAATACCAAATTGAGCGCTACCTTAACCTGAAGGGAAGGTTTAAAGACCGGGTGACCCCTACCCTATCAGTTTGACCTACATATATTTCTGGACCAAACGCTCTCCGCGTCTTCTCCTTTCATTCATCTCTATTCAGGAAAATGACAAAACAAATTTAGTAATAAGAAGTAGTATATTATATATACGAAGGAGAAGTACAGAACAAATGATCGAGTGCTTACCCTGACCAGCTTGTCATTGGCTAGTCGCAACTCACAAGGAGACACAAGAGATAAGGCTTTGGAGCATATGGTAGCTACAACCGTACAGGACCAGAGGTTCCAGCTGCCGTACGTCCCCAATGCACTTCCCCAAGTGATTACAAAAGAAAATGAAATGAACAGCATACCGTACGTCCTATTTCACTTGCCAATCAGTTCACACTTCATGCATCACAGTGCTTGTTTGAGCAAACTTTGCAAATAAACATGTCCAGTGAAAAGGCCACGGCATTTTTATATTCTTCTGCATGGGAAGAAACTGACAACTTGTCTCGTTTGTTTAATCAGTCAGTGATTGTGATTTAAAACACCTTTGAAATGTCAGTAGGTGCCGTGCATATTGTAGGATAGGATAGGATAGATGAAAAACACATTTGAAACTGATTCTGGGTTGGTCAAGTCCTACTCTACCATTTGCCTTTGTAAATTTGGAGTACATCCTTGGCACAAACAAATGAACAACTATGCCAGTTGTTCCATGCGTTATGTCATACGTAGCAGTACTTAATCGGTGATTGTGGCTTAAATTTTTTAAAATTAACTGATGATTGTGGCTAAAATTTATTTAAAGTGTCACTAGGTATATAGGGTAGATTGAATTGTCCTCGAGCAATTATGGTTTGGTCATTAGAGTCCTATTGTATCAATTTGCCCAACTAAATTTACATCTTGGTAAAAAAAAAGGAAATCGATGATTTGCATCTCTTAAGAGATGGTTTGAAGATTTGCCACTTTTAGGGCATGTACAATGCAAAATGCTTGTACATAAATGCTAAGGGAGAGAATGCTATCTATGTGATAAGAAAGCTCACAAGATAAAGCTCTTAGAATGCTATCTATGTGATAAGAAAGCTCACAAGATAAAGATTGTGTGAGGTTAGCAGGAGCAACAGATGATTTCAATGTACTTAACATCAATCAATCAGATACTTCTCATAGACGAATATTAGATACAGATTATTGTTTTCACATATGTTTAGCGAGGAAAATAAGTCTGAAAATGAATTTTGTAAACAATTTGATAATGAAACTTTCAAGGATAAAATAATTTTTAAATAAGTTTCAAGGTTAGGATTTCTGATTTTGGTCTAAAATAGATTTGTAGGTTGCCTTCAAAGAGGGTTGTTAAGGAGCATTTTTGAAATATAAAATTTTGAATCGCGGTAAGGTAGCTATGGAATTAAAATTGCCAGAGCAAGATACAGGTAAGAGAGGATCATCTAAGAGGGATGAGAATGAACAAAATGCTTATATTTTTGTCAAAGCCTTTATAGGTGAAAATAGCTTTCGATAAACAATTCTAGTCATGAAACTAATGGCTATGCTAACTAAGGCCATGAACTACAATCGATATGCTCTGATATCACCCCTATTGGACCTGGATTTATTGATCCGAAATCCTCTATAATTCCACCGTACTATTATCTGAATTAGTAGATAATGCACATATATACATTGCTACAAATCAATACATAGCTTGTAAAAGTAAAACTAATATAATAATAGACTTACCAAGGACCGATCAGGCCACAACCTTTGAAGAGCAGCAACGGAAACGAAAACTTCATATAGGTGAGGTCCTCAGGATACACCCATAAGCAATCAAATGAGACTCATGACCTAATTCTTGGCCTCATCACCTTTCAATCTTGTCAACACCCTTAGATGGCTACAGAACTTTTCTTTCTCCTTCTTACTTACTGATGGCGTAACCCACGCTGGGTCGACGCAAATTAATTAGCCAGGCGACAATCATTACAGCTTGTGGTTGTGTTGTTTTATATTAGGAGGTCGTCAAAAGATTTAGTCCTTAAAATTATCTGGATGGTTCTACCATAAACCATACTCTCGTGCTCCCACCGCACCAACCCCTCTTATCTGTCCAAATATTTAAGCAAGTTTAGAGTTTTGGGTTCCAAAATTTCCTTTCAGCTTAAATACCATCCATTTCCATCCAATGGCTACCCAAATCCAAGTTTTCATGTTTTTGAAATGATGTTGGGAGAAAAGTAATGCCCGCATGTATCTAAGCAAGGCTAACCATGGCACTTCGATACAGACTTATCATCTGATGTGTATCCCATTAGTTCTAGGGTGACAAATTAATAATGTGAGTAGCACTAAAGCATTAACTACAATCTAATGACAATATAACATTAATAAAAGTAAGTCATGCAATTCAATAATGTCAAATGAAAATAATTTGCATTCAAAAGGTAAGTGAAATATGGTCAAAGTGATGACTTGCCTCACTCAATTTACTGTGGCATTGATCTCGTTCGAAGCCTTCTTAGTCAATGGCCTTGAAATTCTTGGTTTTTATCTTGATCCTGATCTCGCTCGATTTGTTGCTCCTCCGAGACTCCAAATTCCCGTTACATGATAAACAACTAAATCCAAATAAATCTAAATGAATTATGATTAAGTTTATGGCATGAGAGAAGGTTTAGTGGTGCAGGATGTAGACAGGGTCAAACAAATTTTGAGCACAGGGAAAATGGCAGGGAGGAAACCGTCAAGAATGATATCAAAGAAGGATCAATGCGGATGATCGCAGAATACTATTGCTTGATTCTAACTTTTTTTTATTATTTTATATTTATTAAAGAAGTTCCATGAGCTGGTGAGACCTACAAAAAAAAGAGGGTCTTCATGTGATATGTATTGTTTTAATAAACAATATTAATCATATATTTCATATTGCTAGGAGGCTTATGACATATTATTATTTAAGATTCAATTATCGATAATCTGTCAAGACCAAAATATTCAAATCCAGACTCTCTGTGTATACCGCACTAGTCTAGGATCACGCTAGTGCACACAGTGTAAACAAAGGTGAAATATCAACCATATGGACGATTCATAAAGAAACAAGCTTAAATATTAATTCTTATCAGAGTATGGCCTTGTGACCAAGCTTACAAATAATAGCCTAAATAACTTAAGAAACTAACAACGGAAAATAAAATTAAGCATGGTAGCCATTCGACATGCCCCACAGGCAATCGACTGGGAAACAAAGTCCTAATATGCGAAGTCGTTGAAGTATCCTTCTTGTGATATCTCCTGTTGATATGGCTCTTCTTCAACTAAGTAACAGTAGGCATAAAACCGCGAGTACATTGGTATTTGGCAAGTCGTTTGTAACAAAAGTGCAATATAATATACAAAACTTACCAATGGATGGTTGAAAAGTTATTTTGCAGAAAGCAATAATTTAAAGTAAATACAATAAATAGATTGAAAGCGAACATCAAAAAAACAATAATAAATACATAACTAAAGGAATTAAATAGACCATAAGTGAACTAACCATCCATTGTAATAAACTACTTGTGAACTACCTGTTCACTTTCCAAAGCTATCCAACCCAATTTTATAAAATAACTACCACTCGTGTGAAATCACCGAGCATTGTCTATAACTAGGGATACGGCTATTCGAATAGTTTTTCACTCTGTAGAGGTTGCACAACTGTACCCACATGATGTGATCATCCTCACGTTAAAGAAAATCACAACAAAGCCTTTACAATATTCAACCTCAATCAAATTCCACCCACTAAGGTTTCACTATTGAGTAGGTTAATCACCTAGTCAATAATTGCCCCCTCTTGCGCCTCATGAAAATCAGCAACCATGTTTAACTCAATGCCAAAATTAGAATTAAAATATCATAAATTAATTAGCCAGGTCTATCCCATACTAGACATGTGGTTTGTATGGTAAGACTCAGATCAATAGCATACAAAGTTAAGTCCTTACACATTACCTATGCGAGACTTTCACATCCCTCGAAGTGCTAACCACACTTCCCCTTTACTGCATGATCACTCGCTCAAGTGAAAATCAATTTTGTATAACCAACACCAATGACAAACCAATATCATGGCACATAAATTTTATAACTGTGGCACCAACCATAATTCAATATCTCATTAAGTCAAATTAATTAATTAACCACATGTGATGATGAACCCAATGAGACTATAAATATGATTAAGCAAATTAATCGTATAAACCATGTGACAACTAGCATGGTATCACTAAATAATTTCACATCCTAAGGTGACAGTGGTATCATCACATTCAAATTATCAAAGGAGTGATTAATCAATTAGGACAGTAATTACTAAGCACAAGGGTTTATAATCTTCTATTTGTGTTTCTACTCCATCGATGACGCAATCTAACGATAAAGAAAATGAATGAAGCACAAAAATAAAATTAAATTCAAATTAACTCTAAAAACTTTAAAACTATAACCAAAAGATATAGCTCAATTTTAGATGAATTTAGGAAAAAGAACGTGGTCAATCAGAGCTAGGACGGAAGAGAACGGGCTGATGGAAAAATATAATCTAAAGAAAATACTGAAAATTTGAAAAATTCTACTGTGCTATGGATTCGGTGCATGGAAAGACTAGTCTATGGTGGAATCGGCTCATGAAATAATGTGATACGACTCAGCTGGATGATGTGGCTACTGACTAAGCATATAGGGTTGACGTGTCGGTGATGAGGCAAGACACGTGTGCACTAGGACTGACAAGTCTTTGACACATGGCAGGCTGACTTGGTAAGCTGACGTGGCACTCGGGTTAGCTCAAGAGCTGATGTGGCTAACACGTGGTGATCACGTAGGATTAGGGTTGAGGTGACAACTGGCGTGGGTGGCTGACTCGGCTGGGCTGGTGACGATCGGACGGTCTGAACCATGAAGATGATCGGGCAGCCGAGGAGTGAGGATGTTCAGATGGTCCGACGATCAGACTATCCGAATGATGACAACAATCAGATGGTCCAATGAAGATCGAACAGTCCAGAGACATGAAGACATTCGGACGGTCCGAACGATGACGATACACATCGCTCAACGGTTGGCTATGGGAAGCAATGCGACCGGCGATCAAATGAGTAAGGTGCGATAGTGTGGCGGCCATGCACACGAACTAAGATGGCAACATGGCTGATCTAAATGATGAGAGTGGCGGACAGGAGAGACAAGGTTTGGCGGGAGCGAGAACTCACCGGCGGCCCTTAGCGGACGACAGCGACGGCGAAGACCTCCGACGTGAGATCGATGGCGGTGGCTGAAGGCAAAAATGAAGGCGGCAGCGACTAGGATGGAGGGTGACAGCGAAGCTGCGAGGGCAGCAGCGCATGAACAGCAAGGACGCTCAGCGAAGATAGATGTGGGGTGCGGAACGCGAGGGAGGTGGCACTATTTATGGCATGGTCGACAAGGAGGCCGGGTCGAACACGAGGTGGAGTCCCATGCGGGCATGAACGCCGAGGAGACAAGATCGAATCGGCCGAACGAGATGGCCAATTGGACGGCTCAAGATGTGTGGCGTGCAGTGGATGGCCAATGCGTGGCGGTAGCCGATCGAACTTGTCCGATTAGTGCGGGGACTTTTAGGGATTTTTCAATTTCAGAAATTGGAAGAAAATAATATGAGCGGTAGAAAATAGCAAATAAATCCAGAAAAATTCACAAAAAATTTCTTGAGACACAAGGAACCCAAATAAAATATTTTCAGCATATGTTAATATTTATTTTATTCATATTAAATTCTTTTAATTACTAAAATTCAATTTAAGCTTGAATTAAATCCAGAAAAATCCAAATGGTGAATTTTATTTTAAAAGACTTCAAATAACACTAAAAATAAGGATGTTACATAATCAAAGGCTTAATCCAATAATAAACTTAAAATGTGTGGGTCTGTTATTTAATTAATTGCTACTATATTCTTATACGGGAGGCACTCCTAAGATGCTAATAGGTTACACTACTAGTTGCTAATTAACAACTAACTTTAGTTAGGGCACTAAGTTCTCATAAACCATGATTGATAATTAATTAATCCTAGGGTTTACATGCATTGGGATGATATGCAACTCTTATATTAGCCTAGATACTAGTAGACTTCAGGACTACAACCTACTGGTACGCTGGCAGATCATTTTAATTAAAGTCTTAATTGGGCCTACTACCATGTAGTTCATCAAATTATAGTTTAGCAAAATTATTATTAATTACTAATGGTCCATGTGTTATCGAGTCAATTAATTATATTTTACTGGATTTCTATTTTAACATGACTCCCTTTTTAAAGTTGAGCTTTAAATTAAACGCTAGTAATACTCTAATTCTCTTAATTATCATCTAGCACAATTTAATTTTAGTTAAAATATATTTATGTAGGGCCTAGCTTGTTATACACCATTATATTTCAACTTCATTTTTAATTAAATTTACATTGAAAATTTAAGTGCTAGCAAATGCTAATGACTTCTAATATCATTTTTACAAACCTTCATTTCTAACTTTTCTCTAGGAAATTTTTTAATTAAAGTGGATCTCCAAATTAAATATTATTGTCTTTGGAGGACCTCTAATTATATTTAAATGTAATCTTTAATTAAATCCTTGTATTTCTAGTTAAATATTAGTGACATATAATTCAAATTAATTACCTTAATTTTAACTTAATTTCCTTTTAAAAAGAGCCCTCATGACATTTGTCTTTTAAAAAGTGCCCTCTTGACATTTAGACATTTATACAAAGTTATATTTTAATAATGTATTTAATTAGTATTTGAATTTTTCAAATAAATATTAATGGCACTTTAATTATTTCAATCAACATCTTACCCTCATTAATTTAATTACTTTCAATTTACATAAAACCCTATTATAATTCCATATTTTAACTTTATCCTTATTATTATTAACTAAATTATATTTTCATTATATTTTTATTATGGATTGTTATTTTCCTGAATAATCTTCTAACTGAAAAATGAAAATAGAGAATGACATGTGGGGCCATGGACAGTGCTCAGGTCCCCTATTATGCTTGCCTTTCCCCTCTGTTTCTCCCCTATAGCCAGGGCAAGCTCGCTGATGGCGAGGCGACCTCGACGGTGCAGTCGTAACCACAAAAATGGAACCCAATAGTATTAAATGAGCTAGGGGAGGCAATGTCAGGGCTCGAGTGGCACCAAGGCGAGCCAACGATGACACCTAGCGGCTGGGTGTAGGGAGGAAGAGGGGTGGCGTTGACCGGAGTGAAGAGGGGGGAGAGAATGAGGGGAGCATGAACATGAGGGAGCTGAGGTAAACAAATTGGGGTGGTTAGAGACAGTGGGGAGGAGCCAAGGCTCACGGTAGTGGTGACTAGGACAAAGGGGGGCTCCAATTAGGGATTGGGGAGGATGAGGAAGGCACAAAAAGGCACTAACTGGTAGGAATTGACATGAACTACGTCGGAGCGAAAACAGTGATGGGGATGGCAGTTTCGGTCGAACTTGGGGGGCGGATGACATGGCAAGATCTGATGAAGAATAGTCAAGATTGAGAGAGGGAAAACTCAATTGGTGGGGTGGAATGAATGCAATGTGACATGAGTGATTTTAGGAGATGTTCATCGAGATGGTCGGAACGGTAAGGTGGATGCAGCAAAGTTTGGCCGATGTGCAGTGGCAAGCTCCCAAGCTTGGCTCAGGTAGTGGCTAGGTGCAGAGGGAGTGAGGTGAGGGCAAGGTGAAAGCAAGCGAGGTGGGGGGATTAAATAGCCAAGGCGGTGGTAGTGTTCACAATGGCCAGCAACAAAGCACCAATGCATGGCGTGGGCACCACAGGGCATGGGTGTTGGCATGGCATCGAATAGGGCTCAATTGTGGGTGTGACCGACGAGGCAAGTTGGGATAAGCACGGTGAGGTGATGGCAAAGAGACCAGAGCAGGTGCGGGCGCACGTGGGCACTGTTGAGGATGACTCGGTGAGGGCAGGGTGAAGTAGGCGTGGGAATGCACAGCTGGCATGCTTGGTGCAATGTGATGCGGTGAGCACAGCACAAGGTGAGGGCGAGCGTGAGGCCAGGTTGGCGCTGGCAAGCATGTGCGCGTGGCATAGGCGGTGATGCATGGGGCGTAGACGCAGGTGGTGGGGCTGAGTCCCAGTCGGGCGAGCACGCAGGTGCACTACGTTGTGAGCAATGTGGGTGTGAGCGAGCATGGCTAAGAGGCATAGAGGGAGGATAGAAAAAGGGAGGCTAGGCTAGCTGGCGGCTTGGGCTGGGAAAAACAAAAGGAAAAGGGAGATGGGCCAAGAAGAAGGAATGGGTCGAGCCCAACTTGATTTGTTGATTTTCGATTTGTATTTTCCTTTTGATTTGAATTTGGTTTTTGGATTTCAACTTTAATTTAGATTTGAGTTCGATTTTGGATTTTGAATTGAATTTAGGTTTTGAATTTGATTCACATTTCATTGCTTTCAATTTTGTGTCCTTTTATTATTATGCTTATTATTTGTATTTATTGAGTATTACTTCTTGTATTATTTTGCATAGCACAAATTTTAGAAAAGCCCAAATAAATTTTCAAAAAATCCAAATGTCAATAAGATACATTAAAAAGTTTTAACCTTTCCATTTTTCTTACATCCTAATTTTGGGATGTTATACAAGCCTAGACACCTCCGTGCATATTGCGGTGATGTGCATGAACCCCTGCAATAGGGGCACTACCAAAGGTCGGAGGAAAAAACAAAAAGAAACAAAAAGCAAAGTCGATTTGGCGCGGGGTCTTGTAGGAGCATAGTGACTTCAACGGACAAGAGTTGAGGTGGAAATTGCTGTGATGTGGTCACTCATATCCTACCCCTTTAGGACTTGAAGTGTTGTGGTACATGAATTCCTAGATGAATTCTAATAGGATTAGAATTCCTACTTTCTTTTAGAGTAGGATTCCTACTTCTCTTTGAAGGAAAATTAAGGGGACTATATAAACCTATAGAGAACCTAAGCTAAGAAAAAGCAAGAAAGCCAACTTATCCAAAGCTGAGGGTGCACGAGAGAATTAGAGACTAGGATATTTTTTTAACACTAGATTCTTATATAAGGTAAGGATCCAACGATGGTAAAAGGTTCGAGAGTGATAATTCCTTATACCATTTTGAGGTTATGTTTATAAAATTTGTAGTCGGCTCCGCCAAATCTTTTCTCTTGTCATGGTTGCTTCATCGCCCTTATTTTGTTTCTCTCTATGAGATTCGTCTACTTCATTCTTGAGACCATGCACACTCTTGTCATATCTCACCAAACTCCAATTTGATCTGGGGGCTGCTGCGCATAAGAAGGGTTACTAAAGTATAAAAATACAGATAAGCACCTTATCTATTCTATGTGGCAAGAAAAAAAATCAGTTTTGCATTGCTAAGCACCCTGCATTGTACAAGCTCTCGAGATTGAGCTTGAGGAAATGCCACTCTTTATGAGAGAAATAGCTGAGATTTGTAGCAGCTCTCCATGTACTCTGGTATTTCTTCTTCTTTCCGCCACCAAAAACACGCGGCGTCCATATCCGAAAACACAACCGCGACTGCAAGTTGGTAGATTAATGTACGCAAGTAACTCTCTGTTCAGCAAGGGATTGGTATATTCTGACGTACGTATTGTGGCTTGATCAATTTCGTATGATCTAGTGTTTCTGATCGCGCGATGCAGTAGGCCGTAATCTGTTTTGCATGTTACGTTATGCTATGCGGTGATACACATCTAGTCTTGCTTGAACAAGCATGGAGGTATTCGTTACTCTCTCCATTCAAGAATATATTTGACGTTTTGGATATTAGCATGACCTTTAGCATCCAAATTTGATCACTAATTTTATATAAATATATTCATAAAATAATATAAAATTATTATACTATGAAAATGTTTTCATGACTAATTTGATAACACCATTTTCATATGACCAATCTAAATATATAGTTATATACATACATATATATATATATATATATATATATATATATATATATATATATATATATATATATATTAGTAGTTAAAGTTAAAAGAAGTTTGGCTGGACGTTTTCGAAGACACCGTATATTTCTGAACAGCTAGAGTATGCTTTCTTTCACCATATGTAAGTTTTTAATCACAATTTACTAAATGCAGAGCACCGGTCGTCATTGATTGATGTACTCCCTCCGTTTCACTATATTTCTATGGCCTCGATAAATAGTATCTGTTTCAAAATATTTATTCGTTGAAAAAAAATCAAGAGTGTAGTTATTATAATATTTCTACTCCATATCTCTAATTAAATGTTTTAGAAAAAGTTAAGCTGTGTTATGCCATTTAATATGAGTATGTATGATTATTTTTTATTAATTTTTTTATATTTAATGCTTCTGTGATCTGTGCATACGATGGGATGTGAACAAATATGGTACAACAGGCAGTATTTATTAAATTTGCAGTGATGATGTAATTACGGTGACATACCAACTAATCGATGCATTAAAATTACAAACAAGTTATCGATCAGTATGTAGGATGAGATTTTTATCCAAGTCCTCCAGAAATCTCTATCCGCCCGCCTCACTATAGCCAAGAATTAATCTCTACCATTTTGATCTTATAACTCCAACGTGGCATAACATAACGGGTGATTTTGAACAACTCTTGATTGTATAATTCCAATTCTACTAAAACAAATGAGCTCGAAAATTCTATTCGATCAAGAATCGAAGATACGGTAAAGTCGAGTAAATAACCATTCGATCGATCGATCAAAACAGCGAAGAAACAAACAGCAGTCTCAACAAACCAAATAATGCCAACACACAGAGATAACCAATAGGACAAGGAAGCACATACAGTAAGGTTCGAAGGAACATAAAAAGACTTGCAGTCAGACAAGTTCTACAAGAGTGCCATATATATCAACACAAGAGAGTTTTATTTTCTTATTAGAGCTGCCGAAAAATTGACATATATACCGTATGTCATGTCAATTTGTTTATATTCGTCTTGCCGGCCGAGCAATTCACACTCTGCCTACCGTTGATTGTGAGTCTATACTTCTGAGTGATGAACAACCGTATGACTTTGTAAATATACACCTAAAGTAGAAAAAGACTTGCTGGTTTTCTACGTTTAGCTCAAATAAACATATATATTGAGTGAAAGGAACACAACGTAAGTAGCTTGCTGGCTGATCTTCATAGGGAGAAGACGATGCTACTTGATACTGAGTTTAACGCTATATGCATAATTGAACAATTATGCAACGAAGTTTGCGGTGAGTTGGATAATTACACTGGGATATTTCTTTTGTAGGGATAGATATGATATTTTCTCACTCTCCCAGGTTTTATTTATTTTTGTACATAATATCATCTAATCTTACGATCGGTTGCACTTTGCTAACCTTCAATCGGATCCGACCAGCACACCTGACAGTCGGGGCCCACCCGCAAGGGCCATGCGAGCAGGGAAAGTGGGAATTTTGGACACTGTTGGACCTATACCTCTCGAAAATTCCATTTTTGGCCCCCGAAACAAAAAAATTCCAAAACTGGACCCCTTTTGAGCGCGAGATCACGGGAGGTCGACCGTGGCCCGATGCGTGCGGTGCGGTACCGCACGATCGCGATTGCTCATCCGGTCGTGCGGTACTGCATCGCACGACCGCTCGGCGCTTCGCCGAGCGCGCGATGCTGCGCCCGAGCGCGCGACTGCTCTGCCCGAGCGCGCGAACGCCCCGCCCGACCGCGCGTTGCCCCGCCGAGCGCGCGTTTAATTGCTTCTAAATTTTAAAAATTTTAAAATATTGTTTGAGAGAGTAGGAATGAAATTTGTGTGAAGTAACGATTAGTGTATTTGTGATTTTCATATATTGCTGACCGTGAAAAATGTGATGAACTGACAATAACAAATTTCGATTATGGTATGTTGTTTAATTAGAAGCAATTTAATGAAATTTTTTTTGAGCACAAATGTGATATAAACAATTGGACGAAATGAATGAAAGTGATATTGAACACGTGGGATCTGTAATGATTATAAGTTTTGTTAATTTTGTAGTTGTGAAACAGAAAAAAATCTGATAAATTTGTAAAACAAGTTTATGTTGATTGGCTCGTTGAAGATGCATAAAAATTATGGTAATTTTTTTAGGAACGATTGTACGAAACGATCGATATATGAAGTGGTAAGTGACTTTTAGGGTTTGGTATGTTTTAAGGGTTTGCAATCCGCATAATGTTTGTATGTTTTGTCAATTTTGTAGTTATAAACTGCGTAAATATGAGATAAAGTTGTAATAGAAGTTTATGTTCAATGCAAGTTGTAGATTCGATATATAAAGTGGTAAGTGATGTGACAATTGGCACGTGGCATGTGTGGAACTCAGACTTGTAATGTTGAGAATTCCACCACTAATCTTAACATGCATGCCTTAGGGAAAAAACTTGCTGGGTCTATTACATTTTGTCTCTTGGGTGTAGCGTGGTTGTTTCCCTTTTGTCGCTACCAAGATGGCTCCGCGCAGCCTTCTTCCCGTCACTCATGGTCTTGAGAGCTGCCTCACGAGCTTGAAGCTCTTCCTCCTGACGCTTGATGGCTGCTTCACGCAGACTTAAATGCTCCCGCCTCCTTTGCAGCTCATCTTCTTTACCCTTCAGACGGATTTGATCCACCCTCACGCGGCGTTCTTGCTCAAGCCGCATCTGTCGTTCCACCTCGCGAGCCTGAGTCATCTTGACAAAGTATTGTCCTTTGTTTTCCACCTGCACGGCCCGGTTAGCTGGCCATGCCGGCGACACCCGATCCACCCATTCGATGAACGTGCAAGCCTATATGTGGCGTGGTAGATGTCATGGATCAAGTCGAAAAACGATAACGAGAAACAAATGATTTAGTTGTCGTCGTTACCACGAAGTCGTCATCAAGGTCTGGACACTTGAAGAACCTACGGCCGTATTTGGCTCGTTCTACTCGATCCGTCCAGACTCGCAACATCGTCCTAAAGCCGCAATGGCACTTCGGACGCTCATGCCACTCCGGCACTCCAAATGGGTCGGACCTCCAGGAAGACATTGTTGTGTAGTAGTATTTGTGATGGCTTGAGGAGGATATGTGGTATGAAAGACATTGGAGGCATTTATGTAGGCATGTTATGTGGTGCAGTGGGCATAGTCCATGGAGAGGATCTTTTCGTTTTTCGGATTCCAGCAGTAGCAATAAATGGCCCTATTTAGGCTTTTCGAGACTATAGTCTCGTAATAAATTAATTTCGTAGCCTTTTCGAGCTTTGCCGCAATTTCCCCATGTGTTGTCACTGCGGAAAGCTGCCCTGTTTTGTCATGTCACTGATAAAAGCTGACCTCTTGTTGTCATGTCTACTGAGCAAAGCTGCGCCGTTTCGTCATGTCACTGCGCAAAGCTGGCATGTTTTGTCATCTCACTGAGCAAAGCTGGCATGTTTTGTCATCTCACTGAGCAAAGCTGCCCCGTTTTGTCATGTTTTGTGCGTGAGGCTACCCCCCCACAGGCTATAAAACGGAGCCATCCCTCACATAGGCAATGAGCCATCCCTCCTGAGTTAGTTGTTCGCAATCTTTGTAGTTTTCTTTCGTGCTCACTCCCCCAGACTAGGCAATGAGTCAGCTCAGCGCGTCTTCATGGGCACCCACGGTAATGTGCCCAAATTGCAACACGGTGGTTAGACGTAGGACATCACAGACGGCCGCGAATCCTGGGCGACACTACTACAAGTGCCCCTATCATTCGGTGAGTCTGATTGTTTCGGGTTCATTCAAATCGTTGTGGTAAGTTTAAAAATCGTCTTGTCATGGAATCGCAGAAGCTGCTTGGTGGTTGCCGATTTCGGGTGTGGGAGGATGAAATGGGAAATAGGGCGCATAATCATTCGCCGTGAGAGAGTTGTCGTCGGGGGTTGCGACCCGTCGGGATGCGCATCGCTTCGGCTGCAGACTAGAGTGGAAGATAAATTTAATGTTGTGTGCTATTTTGTTTCTTGTGTTTATTGTTATCCTCAAGTTGTAGTGCTGGAGGTTCTCCTCCGGGTATGTTGGTAATGTTTTTGCTATGTTGTCGTCAAGCTCTTTTGGTAATGTTTTATGTACGGTTGTGTTGTATTTTAGTTGTTATGTTCGTTCATGTGTTGGTGGTTGTACTACTTGCTACAATTCAGGTACGTGCAATATATGTGTTGTTTCGTGTTGTGATTGCCTGATGCCTTCTTATTATGTGGGTTGTCCCGTGTTGTCATCGATCTGTTGGATGTATGCCCTAGTAAATCAAAGAACTAAGAGCATCACTTTTTATACAGAAAACCTTCTTTGAAAATCAAACGATCAAGCGCTTGAAAAACATAACGAAAATTACAAAAGCACAATTACAAAAATTCATTCATCATCTCACGTCGCGCCTCAAATGCGCGCATATGATCATCCGAGAAGGTGAACCTACAAGTGGAGCGTGGTGCGTCGCGAAGATCGTACTGCGAGGCCTGCGCCCGAGGCGGTGGTGGAGGGTCCAACTCTGTGGAGAGTTGCGATGGCTGGCCAAAAATCATAGAGCTCAGCCACTCGGAGGAGGTGTCTACGTCCTGCTTAGATGGTACAGCTGAATTAAGCAATGCAAAGTACAAAAATTTATCATAACAATTACTAATATGACAGGGCATTTACCTGGGTACCCTGAACAGCGGATGTCGATGGGTAGTCGTGCATGTACTCCTGCGATGTCATGCCTTGATACGTCTGCCCAAACCACCTGTCCCGGTCGTCTAGGTTGGACTGCACGGTAGGGGTGTACGAGGCATCACCCCTCTCGCTTGGGACGACGAGTCATGGTCGCTCTCTGGAGTGGGCCCCCGTCGACCTGGAGAGGGCCCCCGTCGGCCTGGAGAGGGCCCCCGACGGCCTGGAGAGGGCCCCCGACGGCCTGGAGAGGGCCCCCGACGGCCTGGAGAGCGCGATGGCTCCTCCGTCGCCCTCCGTGATGACGTCGCCCTCCGTAGTAGCGTGCTATCCTGTCGCAAATGCTGCAAGACGAACATGTGGTTAGACATAAATAGTAAGTAAGCCGAACAAAAATAGTGTGCAATTGTCAAACCGCCGATCCGAGGCGCGTGGAGGCCGAGCGATCGTAGCTGGGCCGAATCTCGGACTGGGATGGACGCGACGTCGATGGCCGTGCTGATGGTGGTGCTGAGGGAGGTGGTGGTCCTTGGCCACGTCCGCCACCGCGTGTACCAACAACGTCATCTCGGTGGCGACCACAACTCAAGGATCGTATCGCACCCCTTGCGTCATCGATGATGGTGCGCATATAACCTACCCACCGAGATTCGGTATTTGACTTCCTACGTCGTATAGCATCATCAGCCTCGTACCCGATATGATGTAGCCGGTCCACCTGCAGTGAAACAAAAAGTCATTTCAAACGTAATCATCCACTGCGTAATGACATAGTAATCTCGCATCGCTGGTCGACCCGTGCAGCTAGATGACGATCTGGACCTCCCTGTATAGCGTCCTCGTGAGCTGCCTGAAGTGGAGGATGTGGCGGCTCCCCTGTAAGCCTACTGCGGGTGCGTGAAGCGTACCACCGAAGGTATGTCCTATACGTCGCTGTGTCGTCCGGCCGTGTCTCATCCACAACCATCGTATCCGCATGGTCACGCCACATGTCTATCCACGTCCGCTGTGTGGCTCTCCGTCTTGATCGCCGCCTCTCCTCGATTGCCTTCATTGAAACATTACACAATTAGTAGGGTAGTGACATTGAGACTAATGCAGAATGAAACTTAGGGTGTAGTGACATACGGTGGGTGCTATCCGCAGAGGGCGCCCTAGCATGGGAGGGACTCGCGATGCATCCGAACTCGTCTCATGACTCGGTGTGGGCAGTATGGCTCGACGCAGCGCGCAAACACCAAGTGGCGGTGGTCATCCAAGACTGTGATCTCGCCGCACCGAGATGACAACCCGTGGGGGCCGTGTTCGCAATGAACCGTTGAGACCATGGCCACGGACAACGCCGCCAAACGGCGGCTCGAACCTTTGGTGGAAATCCGTGTACGCACGTCTCGGTCTGTCCCTGGCCCACCTCAACTGAGCATGCGTCCAACGTGTACCCATTGTGGGCGCATCAACGGGGTCCTCACCATCATCGAGGCCGCATAAGCTGCGGATGAGGTCATAAGGGTGCACAACACGACCAAAGGAAGGCTCGCCAACGGGAAGTGTTCCTACGACCACTGGCGAAGGAGAAGGTAGCAGGCGGCTAGGACCGGCTCGATGGCCGAGGTACGCTGCGAGGCGTCACACAAGCCTCGGTATGTGGCGCTAAGAACTGCTGATCCCCAGCTATACTGTGGTCGCGACCGTGCCACCATCCGCTAAGGACTCGGCTATCTGTATGTAGCTAGGCTGCACAGAGTCTCCAGTCGTGCTAGGGAACAAGATCCACCCGAACAGATATAGCAGGTATGCAACGAAGTGTGTCCGCACCACGTCCTCATCTGCGTCTGCAGGACAGGTCATGTAGCGACGAAGCCATCCATGTGGCACCCCGGCTGCGTTGTCTCGGATCGGATGACCGAACCGGTGACCCAGACGGACCTTCCAATCTGCTGCCTTTCGGGGTGGCACCACAGAAGCACCACGAACGGTAAACTCTGTAATCATCGTGGACGCCCTGCAGAGTAACCGTCATCTCCCCACCGGAAGTGGAAGGTGTGAGTCTCCGACCTCCATCGATCAACGAGAGCGGACAGCGATGGCGCATCATCCGGAACCCATGCGGTAGATCCAACATGCGGGCAATGGGCGCAGACCGGTGTCCCGATGAGTGGGATGTACCGCTGGTCTAGACGCCGATTCTCGGGGGCCCCTAAGGGACGAAGCAAGGAGGCCCGTGTGCGTCTCCAGACAACCACACATGGCATCTATGGTGCTCGTCCCAACGGGGATCTAGCAGCTCGAACGCCATGTCTCGCCAAAGAAGGACAACAAGTTGGTGTACATTATAACAAAATGTGCAACAAATAACAACATAACTAACAACAAATGTAATGATAGGGAAACGTACGGAATGTAACATATATAAAATGTGCACTCCAATATGACCCACACGACAAGAAAACATATGGAATGTGCGAAAACATACATAACATGGTAATGTGCAAGACATAGCTACATCGAGCCAACAATTCAGCGTACACCTCGAATAATACATTACATATGGATTGTGGTAGGTACTACGGAGCGTTGCTTGATCTGGCCTGTTGGGCACCGACTCAAGGTGTGGCCAATCGTCTTGCATAGCCTACACTTCGGGCGCCGAACACGATCCCCTCGCTGGCTCTCATCCATGTCGTTGCGGATGCGACGGCTTTGTCGTCTTCCACGACCGACATGCTTCAGTGCATCGTTGGGCACCCACTTTATCTCCCCGCCATAATTCTCTTGTGCATGTCTACCCGTAGGAATGGAACTCTGCACTCCAGGTTGCATACAAGTGCTGCATGTCGTAGTACTTGGAGATGTACTGTGTCGACGCCTGGTTCCATACAGCGCAGGCCGCGTACACATGGGAGCATGGCTTGTGCAGAAGCTCGGGCTTGTTGCAGGTGCAAGATGCTTCATCACCAATCGTGCATACCTGCTTGCGCTCCCCTCTAATGTGACCCATGACATACTTCGCCTTAGGCGCACCTCAAACTTCCTCCTTAATCCATCAATGGCTGAGCAATGTGGGATCGAGCCTTCTCCATCTTCCCGTCCATGAAGGCTGCATTACCTCGAGTATTGCTTGTTTTCCTCAACGTGCTTCGCGCCATCATGGCTCTATTCACAAAGTAACCGACGGTGCGGTTCCAAGTCTCATCCACGATTGCCGTGATCGGCAGGATCGACGCCTTCAAGACGCCATTGTAAACCTCCGACATGTTGGTTGTCATGATCCCATACCTTGCCCCACCGTGTCGTGCAACAAAGACCACATTTCCAAGTCGTGCATTGGCCGAACCCATTCTCGAGAATACCCGACTCTTGTGGATCCCCCTCCACGGCCCCGCTCAGATGCACATGCTTCGTAGCCTCTCGATCGATTTGCCTCCACAAGGTGTCGAACTTCCGCTTTTGGTTCGCATGCATAGCTTTTGAACATTTTCATTAGGTCCTTGCTACGGAACCTTCTATGAAAGTTCGCCGCAATATGCCTCATGCACGCCGTTCTTCACATCAGTCCACTGGAAGGGGGGCTGCGTCCCATTCTGCAACGTTCGCAACGCAGACAGCAAGCCTGCATTGCGGTCGGAGATAAGGCACACTTCAGGGCGCTCTTGCACTACGGCATGCTTCAAATTGCATAGGAACCAAAGCCAGCTTTCTGTATTCTCGTTCTCCACAATTGCAAATGCCACTGGGAGTAACTGGTCATTTGCATCGGCTGCAACTGCGGTGAGAATTGTACCCTTGTACTTGCCGGATAGGAACGTCCCATCTACGGTTAGCACTGGACGGCACCACCTGAACCCTTGTATCGCCTGATGGAAGGCCCAGAACACCCTGTCAAGAATGAAACAGTTCGGACCCTCCGTAGGATGAACTCTCTGTTGCCTGTTTATGTACGTGACTGGGTTTGATTGTGAAATTTGATGCAGCATTCTTGGGACCAGGTCGTACGCCTCCTCGTACGTCCCATACATACCGTGCAGCACCTTTCGCTTCGCTCGCCACACCTTCTTGTAGCTCACTTCGTAGCCCGCCGTGTTCGCTACTTCTGCCATTAGAACCTTCGGGGTAATTGACACATCCGCCTGGACGAGGTGCGTGACCAGCTCCGCAACATACGATGATGTCATGTTGCGGTGTCTATGTACTGGGCCCGCAAGCTCGCAACTGTGATCTTGGAGCACCGTTATCCGGAACTCAGTGCCAACGCCCTTGTACCGTTGTGCACGGACTTTGCCACCACATGACCCGTCGACACACTTCACAACGTACGTGTCCGGCTTTGACTTATGGACCCGATACGTCCGGCTTATGTTGACGGCATGTCTACGAATAGCCTGCTGGACCGCACTCTTATTCCGAAGCATTGCCCAAAAGAGTGCGCCCTCGCTGAACCCCCATTCTCCCTCCTCCGCCTGTGGCAGCACTAGGGATGCCGCTGCGATGTCGTCCAGTCTGGACGACACGTACACACCGTCCGTCGTCACAACACGACCTACCACCCCTCCAGTTGCACCTTCGCCATCCTCGTCCTCTCCAGAACTGCCTGTTTCCACCTCCTCATCCTCCTCGCTGCCCTCTTCTTCCACCTGATCCCCAAGATACTCATGATACCAATACGGCGGCCCACCACCTCTCGTCCACACCTTCGTTGGGCTGGAAATTGTCCGCACGCCTCCCGCCGTCTTCATCACCCACTTCCTCGCCCACATGTTCTCCGCAGAAACATCTTCATGACCGCCGAGATGAACCCGAGCCATCGCATCTCCACCGGCGCACCGTAACCAACCATGGGCGATGATTTCGCCTCTCCACGAACTCGACATACACCATTGGCCTGGCCATATATCGCAGCATCGGGGTTGCACACGACCTCCATATAGTTCGCCCATGAGGCATCATTGGTCACCTTCAGAAGTTGCCATATGCTCTCCCTTCCGTCATCCACCATTGAGGCATAGACTGCCTCGATCCGTAACTTCTTCCTTGCGGTCTGTCGATCGAACGCTGAACGGACCCGCCTCCGTAGCTCAGACAAGCTCATGACGCTCACACCGGGTGCCTGGATCACGGTCCGCTCGCAATTTGACAGGTCCGCCCCATACGGCCCATCACGTACGAGACCACTCCCATAAAACAAGAACAATTGTTCAATGCCAGCCATTGCGTACCTAACATAAGTGCATAATCAACCATTTTAGTGCACAGCATGTAACAATCGTATCATGTAATTAACAGTTTCGATTAGTATATGTTTTGTATTTATAAATCTACGATTTATTCGTAACTATTTTACTTTCAAATTGTACCATACATCAAATTAAATACACACTTCATTTTTATTTCCATCAAATGACCTTCATACTACGGTCATTCACTAAGCATACTAATTATACAAATTGTCTCCAATCTACAAATTTACCACCTACAAATGCTCCAACATAAATATTTACTTTTTCAACACATACACATTATGTACACTACAATCTTTTATAACTTTTACTTAATATAGTCTTTTCTAACTTTTTAATTCTAATCTATCAAATTTATTTTAATCCTAGTACTATTGTTATCACCTACAATTGCTCTAACATACATATGTGTTTTCCCAACGTCTACACACTACAACTTCATATTTTCCACCTAACTGAAACTACTTTGCAGTACGTATGTTCACAAAAAAATGAAACCATATATACACTACAATACATCATGCTAAACATATGCAAGATTTGCTATACATACATATCGTATAAAATAATGACATAACATAACAGTAATCCAAGATGGTTTCGTTAATTATGGCCTAATGACATACATAACATTATAGTTGCATGGGCACAAAACTTACCTCTTGTTGATGCTCACGAGACGATCTACAACTTTTGTACTTGCCAAACCACTGATTCCAAACGATAACAACCGAACTCTTCCGGCTTTAGCCCGCACTTTTCTTCAAAGAAAACTAACTACATTACAATACGTAACTTGAACATAAATTACGACATTATCTACACTACAATAAAGCATGCATCATATGTGGATTTTTACCTACATATGTTCACATAAAGATTACCTACAAATACATAACGTACCAAATATTGACATGGCGTATCACACATTCACATAAAATAACATTACCAAACGGTGATTTGTGCTAATCGACTAATTATGGACTAATCACATACATAAAAATTTAGTTTCGCGGGCACAAGACTTACCTCTTCTTGAAGCTCACGACACGATCTACAACTTTTATACTTGTAAAATCCGCTGATTCCGAACAAAAAATACTCAAATCTCCGTGTTTTCACTCCTCTCTTCCCTTCACTTTCTCCCTTGCTCTAACCAAACTTCAGCTGCAAATGAGCCTTCTGCCTTGGACATCCCTCCCTTGCGCTGTGGTTATGTGTTTTGAAGTATGCATGCAGCAGTCATGGAAAGGGGGCCCTTCCTACCTTACAGACAGGTGTGCAAACGAACAGAAGAAAGCAATGCGCGCTGGGGGCTTTTCCTTCTTTCGGGCGGCAATTACGCGCGTGGCAGAGATTCCCGGTCGCAGCATTTATTCGCTGGGCAGACGCGCTCGCAGCCAAAACGCGCTCCGAGCCAAAATGCGCTCGGCGGGCAACGCGCTGGTCGGGCGGGCGTTCGCGGCGGGCGAGCAGCGCGCGCTTCGGCGCAAGATCGCGCGCTCGGCGGAAGCGCAGGCCGGTCGTGGCGGTTCGGTACCGCACGACCGGATGAACAGCGCGGTCGTCGCGGTACTGCATCGCACGACCGCCACGGTCGCCTCCCGTGATCTCGCGCTCAAAAGGGGTCCAGTTTTGGAATTTTTTTGTTTCGGGGGCCAAAAATGGAATTTTCGAGAGGTATAGGTCCAACAGTGTCCAAAATTCGGAAAGTGGCAGCCCTCATGGCAAGTGTGGGAGACTATCCGTTTTTACCTCAACCGTCCGCTTCGTTCGTCAGAATGATCTTGTTTCGTGTTATGAATGCTAACTGCTACAAGCCTAACCAAATCATCTGTTCATCACACACAAGCCTCTCAGTTAAGACCTTCCAATCCACATTACCCGACGAAATCCCTAATAACCAGTGTTGTCCGCCTGACGTGCTCATGCCAAGATGTTACTGTCACATCCCGTCGTCGTACTCGCAGTCAGAGACAACGCCACGCATGGCCTTTCCGAGGTTACCGAGGGCAGAAATGGCGGCGGCAGCTCGCTGGGAAGAAGGGACTGGAGGGAGGAAGATGCGCCGGGTCCGACGCCGACGAGCGCTTCCACGGAGCTGCACGTTCATGGATCGCGTAGGGCTCCTACCTACACACTGTCCGTCCTTACGCCACCACTTCACCGCGCTGGATATATTCGTATACTAATTATAAAATACTTTAATATAAACTACACGAAAAAAATTACAAATAAGCTCATAGTTTTTAACGTATTTTGTAAATACCTTCATATACACATATAAAAAGAAGTATATCAAAAAATCTACATACCACAGCTGAAAAAATTTTCATAGCACCTGAATGGTCTTAAATACTCGTATACTACACATACATACCCTTCGTTATGCGAGATATTCTCTATGTTGTGAGATACGACATAGGGTGTAATTACATCCAGGTGTAGAAAAGAGGCTTTATATATATATATATATATATATATATATATATATATATATATATATATATATATATATATATATATATATATATATATATATAGGAAAAATACTTTTACACCTGTGTAATTACACCCACCTCTAATATACCACCTAAATGAACTTGAAATACTCTTTTATCACTTTGGATATACTCGTATACTAATTATAAGATACTTCAATGTGAACCACATGAAAAAATTGCAAAGGAATCCATAGTTTTTAGCGTATTTTGTAAATACCTTTATATACGCACATAAAAAGGAGTATGTCAAAAAAAATCTACATACTACCTCTAAAAATTGTTTATACCACCTAGATGGTCTTAAATATTCGTATATTGTACGTACATACTATCCGTTACGCGAGATATTCCCTACGGTATGAGATACGATATAGGGTGTAATTACACCCGGGTGTAGATATATATATATATATATATATATATATATATATAAATAAATATAAACACTAATCAGTGCGCATGTGTAAAATACCATCGGTAGCGAATGAAGTTACTGTCGAACGCTTATAATACACAACTGGTGGTAACTTTTCTCACAGCCTGTAATAACTTTTCTCATAGTTAGTGATAACTTTTCGAGGCGCAAAACTGCGCACAGAATAATGCTACCGCATGTGTGTATATATTCTGGACCAAACGCTCTCCGGATCTCCTTTCATTCATCTGTACACAGGATCACACTTCACGGATCACAGTGCTTATTTAAGCAAACTTTGCAAATAAACGTGTGCAGTGAAAAGGCCACGGCATTTTTATATTCTTCTGCATGGGAAGAAACTGATAACTTGTCTCGTTTGTTTAATCAGTCAGTGATTGTGATTTAAAACACATTTGAAATGTCAGTAGGTACCGTGCATATTATAGGATAGGATAGATGAAAAACACATTTGAAACTGATTCTGGGTTGGTCAAGTCCTACTCTATCATTTGCCTACGTAAATTTGGAGTGTATCCTTGGCACAAACAAATGAACAGCCATGCAAGTTGTTCGATTCATTGTCATTCGTAGCAGTACTTAATCGGTAATTGTGGCTTAAATTTTTTAAAATTAATTGGTGATTGTCGCTAAAAATTATTTGAAGTGTCACTAGGTATATAGGCTAGATTGAATTGTGCTCGAGCAATTGTGGCTTGGTCAATAGAGTCCTACTCAGTCAATTTGCCCAACTCAATTTGCCCAACTAAATTTACAGCCTGATAAAAACAAAATAGATGATTTGCAACTCTTCAGAGATGGTTTGAAGATTTGCCACTTTTAGGGCACCTACAATGCAAAGTGCTTAAAGAGAGAATACAACCACGTCATCAAGCATCTATATAAAACTCATTTTCTCCGATTCAAGCATGTCTTTTGTAAGTGCTTGCATGTTATATTGTCTACTAATTAGATATAGTTATACACGTTGAGATACGATGACTAATATCCTACCCCTTTAGGACTTAGAGAAATTTGCTACAAGAATTTCTAGATGAATCCTAAAACAATTAGGATTCCTACTTCCTTTTAAAATAGGATTCATACTTCTCTTAAGATGAGAACTAGGAGGACTATATAAATCCAAGGGATGGCCAAGGGGAACCTAAACCAAGAAGCAAGCAAGCAAGCCAACTAATCCAAAGCTGAGGGTGCACAAGAGGATTAGAGACTAGGATATTTTTTATCGCTAGATACTTGTATAAGGCAATGATCTGTGAGTCCTAAAAGGTTCAAAAGGGTTGTGAGAGTGCGACAATATCTTGTACTCTTTTGAGGTATGCTTAAAGAATTTGCAGTAGGCTTCACTGAATCTTTTCTCTCTCATCGTGGTGCTCTGTCACTATTATTTTTGTTCTAAGAGATTCATCTACTTCATTCTTGAGATCGTGCACACTCGCGTTGTATCTCACCAAACTCCGATCTGATATGGGGGTTGTTGTGTATAAGAAGGGTAATCATAGTATAGCAATGGTATCGGAGCCAATGTTGGATCAATTTGATTTGTAAGAAAGTCAATAAAGCATCAGAAAAGCACAAAAATCAAGATCAATGTCCACGATAT
The DNA here is from genome assembly GCA_036346265.1 of Melocanna baccifera. Classification (NCBI taxonomy): domain Eukaryota; kingdom Viridiplantae; phylum Streptophyta; class Magnoliopsida; order Poales; family Poaceae; genus Melocanna; species Melocanna baccifera. The sequence continues at coordinate 20,923,242 of CM070698.1, forward strand.
AGAATCAAAATGAGAAATTTAATGATGGAGGAAATTTTAGCTTGTGACAATACATGGTGAAAGATGTCCTTGTCCAGCAGGGGCTAATAGATGCGCTTGAAAGGGACAAACCGGAAAACACATATGAAGAAGATTGAAAGGTGATGAAATAGAAGATTGTCATTACAATCAATCTATGTCTCTCCGATGAGATGAAGTACTCAGTCATTAAGCAAAATTCGCCAAAGAAATTATGGAGTAAATTAGAAGAATTGTATATGGTGAATTTGCTAACAAACCAGTGGGTGCTAAGGCGACAACTATACAGGTTGCACGTGATCGTAGGCACATGGTTTATTAACCATCTCAATATCTTCAACAAGCTTGTCACGTGGCTGAGTAGTGTGAATAAGAAAATTGAAAAGAGTGACAAGGTTGTTATGCTGGCATTAGCTTTACCACCATCATATGAGCAATTAATGATGAATATTCTCATCGAAAAAAGTACTCTCAACTTCAATAAGATAATTGCATATCTATTAGAGGTGGAATCCTTGAAGAAACCATTAGAATCTTTATTCTCAGGTAATCAAGCATTGAGTGAAGTAAGTGTTGCAGGCAAAAGCAAAAGTCACGGGAAGAAGAAGGGTAGATGTATATGCTATCTATACCGATTGGTAGGTAAATCTAAAGGAAGAGCAACCAATGGGAGTTCTGATAAAATCCTAATTGGAGAAGAAAATTGTGTCATCGGTGGTAGGTACTCAAATTTTATCTGTAGTTATGTGTGAAACTACAAAGATGGTTGCAAATTCTAGCAAGCATACAGGTGAATGTGCGAGCTATTAGAAGAAATAAGACGTGATGGGACCAACCACGCGGTATTGGCAAGCAGGTAGAGCTCAGAGTCGATAAAAACCTATGGCTTGGAGGGTTGTAGCAATAGGAGGTGTGGTTAACCAAACTATACAAGGAAAGAGCTCTAAGGTGGAGGGTTCAGACGGCCAAGCCAGACACCGACACACACATTGTAGTGATGTACGTGAGCTCCTACAGTGGGGACACTCCCATAGGTGGGAGGAAAAACAAAAAAGCAGAGCCAATTTTGAGCGAGTTATTGTAGGAGCATAATAACTTCAACAGATAAGAGTTATGGTGGAGATTGCTGAAATATGGTGACTCATATCATACACTCTTAGGACTTGGAGAGGTGTGATACATGAATTCCTAGATGAATCCTAATAGGATTAAGGTTCCTACTTCCTTTTAGAGTATGATTCCTACTTCACTTCTCTTTGGAGGACTAAGGTGTAATATTCTAGATTCTAGGGAATGCAAAAATGAGAGAAATTTTGCATGCATATTATTTTTCTTGGTTTTTATTGGAGTTTCCACGGAAAAGTAACTTGCAAACATAATTTTTTCAAAAGAAATATACATTGAAAAGAATTCAATTTGAATTCAAAATCAAATTTGAAAAGGTGACCCTAGAATGACCTAGGAGAATTCATAGTAGAATTCATCTAAAAAACTCATAAATATATTCATGGCACTAGAAACAAAGATTTGAACATTTTTGAATGTGTTCTTGAATTTGTTCAAATCAATATGATGCTTATTACATAGAACAAAGACTGTCCAAGATTTTTTTAGAAATATCCAGAGCAGATAAAATTTTGAAACTTTACAAAATGACATGCACTATGTCAAAAGTGTCCACAAAAATTTTCATAATTTTTAGAGCTCATCTGATGCATCAGAAAATTTACCAAACTTTCAGCTCATCTTAACTCTCTCTTTCTCTCAATGCCATGTGGGGTCCACCCGTTAGGCCACCCCTTCTCACTTGAGTCCTAACGCTGACGAGTGGGACTGAACCCCACCCGTCAAGCTACCTAGTCTTCACTCATTGACGCGTCGGGCCCGTGCATCAGGAGTTATCTTCCACCTTAAGCGCACCAATGCCGCGCTTGCTTCGCTGCGGCCTATGCCGACGCCACCATTTTTTGACAACTGAACCCATGGTTTCTAGCTCAACTACCTGGCCTCATCTACTGGTTGCATCGCTGCACCGAGTTCCCCTCTTTCTTATCTGTTCTGTGTGTTGTACCTCGCCAAATAGCACGGAGAGTTTGTCTTGCCGCCATGCTCATGAGAACTCGCTCATCCCTCTTAGCCATTCCGTGCATACAAAGCCAATCCAGCTATGCCATCCTCTTCCTCATCTTGCCCATACTTCATTCCCATGAAAACCTAAGCTTTTCCTTCCTTACCACACTTGGAACGCGTTGTCTTCTTCCGCGGCGGTGAGCATGCTCCGCTAAGCCTTGTCGTGGCACAAGCTCTCTAGTGGACCCCTAGCTTCTCTAACCGTGTCATATTATGTTCCCTATCACCTAGAGGTTTTCCCCTCATTCAAGTGACCTTTGGTCCTCGAGTCAAGCCCTAGACACTTTGCGGCATCACCTTGAGCTGTGTGGGCTAGTCTTAGCATGAATGCATCTTTCCTAGCCCTGTTGTAGTTCGCTGGAGAACCACTGCTGCCTCTCGCCATTGCAAGCCACCGTTGACCACCATTTTGGTCACCGTCACTGCCTAGAGGTGTGCAAAGACATAGCCATCCCATTTTGACCATGTTAAAACTGAACCATAGCTCCCTTCACTGCCGGCAAGCTCACTGGAGCATTGCTCCACTTGGCTCTGTCTTCCTCCCATTAACAGTGGGCCCGACATGTTAGGCGATTAGCTTAGCGCTAATGATGTGTTTATATCCAATGTTTGTATGATGTGTGAACCCAGGCTAATTAATTAAATGTAATTATATTTAAAACTATGTTTAAAAACTATGAAAATGACATGTAGGACCCACATACAAATAAGGTTTTAAAATATGTGAGTATGACATGTAGGACTCACCTATCATAACGTTAATTCATTCTAATAACATATTTGAACCTAATAAGTTTATGACAAGTGGGCTTGGTCAGAATTAATTAAGGAATTTTTATTTAAACTGAAAACAAAAATATGAGTCACTAACACATGGGACCCACACGGTAAATAAGTAATTAAAACGTGATTTGAACCTGTGAGGCTAACATGCATGGCTAACCTGTCAGTTAATTAAGAAATTAATAAAACTCTAACATGAGTGGCCCACATGTTGGTCTAATGATGCCATAATTCATATTTTCCTTTTATAAAGAAAGATATAAATTACAAATCAAAATTTGTGCAAAATGCTATTTCCTATTTTTCTAATTATTTCCTAACTAAATAAAATTCAAATAGCCATAACTTTTGTATATGAACTCCAAATTTAGTGATTTTTGTCTCTAAATTTTTCTAAAATCATGCCTATCCAAATATGCAAAAAAAATATTTAAGTTTATCTATGTTTAAATTTGATTAGATCTTATATATATATATATATATGAATTTTATCAAATAGACATCGTCGCGTCGAACAATTTTGAGAATGTGTCCGAACCATCTTTGAGCAACAAGAGCAAATCAAGCACCCCCATTAATCATATTAATCCCACTATTTTAATTATTGTCTATTGTTTGCAAAATGTATTATGCATGCATGTATGTTCCCTTAAAAAATGCTATACTGTGGATAACTGTAGTTAAATATGCTTGTATACATTGAACCTCTTTGCAAATTTGATATCATTACTGTTGTAACCGTTAGGACATAGTTTAGGTAGTAGCTAATATCAAAATTGGGTATATTACATTAAGTAAACGGTCTAGATGATTAGCCACGTGCCAGTTTTCGCTAAGTTTGATCATTCGGAAAAAAAAACTTATGTACGGACATAGCTGATTTAGAAATGTTGGACCAGAGGAAGAACCCCTGTTAATGTTGGTATAAAATAAAATGAAAAACCTAGATTTAGATCCAAATTATTTACATTATAAACTATCAAATATGAGAGGATACCTCGCATATAGATAGGGGGAGATTCTTGCTCGGATCAATTAAGAACCGAACGCTAGTGCTGCACATCTAAGCGTACAATCACATCTACTATATGGGCTCTAGTTTTAGCTGACTAAGTTATCTAGGACTAGCCTTGTATTTTGGTAGGCCAAATTAGTAAGGGTATAATGGGTAGGATGCTCGTAGGGGCACTCTTCACCAAGATGTTAGGATCAAAGCTTGCTAATACAATAGTAAATGCCCACTTAGGGGGCAGACCTAAGTGAGGGTCCTCACTTAGGGGATGGATCTAAGAGCAGATTCGAATGCTCACTTGGGGGATGGACCTAAGAGAGGTTTGATATTCATCGGGCTGTTGCAAGGTTAGGTCTAGGTAATGTAAAGGTTATATGATAATCAATTTTGTCACACACACCAAAGAAAGTGTGAAGTTGTCGACAGTGTATTTGATTATCTTATGTGGGTAAAGTTATACAACCTCTCAAGAGTGGTAAAAAGCATTTAAATAGTTATGCTCATAGTGATGAGTATGCTTAGACGCAGCCACAATGGGTATAGCTTTTGTTTTTACAAAACTGTTTCGATGAAAAAAATTTTGGGATGGCATGTACGTTCGCGTGTGCCATGCCCATGCTTGAAATTTGTTCGATGTTCACAGCTGAGGAGGGCTATGAATGGATGTGATTTACTATTATTAATATTATATTAATGATATTTCATTACATGCCAAATGCTCTTTACAATTCTGTTGCAAATTACTACTTATCAATATTGCAAATGAAACTTGCTTCATACTAAAAATAACTGTAGAATAGAGCCTTACTTATTATAAGTCTTACATTTATTTATATGTTGCGATACACTACTAGTCTTGCTGAGTACACAATATACTCAACCTTGCTTGGATAATTGTTGTTCAGAAAACAAGGAAGATAACATGCCAAACAACACATACTTTGCCCCGACATCGGAGAATATGACGATGGATCTTTGTAGGGCCTAACTCTAGTTAGTTGCCTGTGGGCTATAGTAGAACACTATTGGCTGTTTTTGCTTTATTACTTGTCTTCCACGGTGCTTTACTCTTGATACTTCAATTTATTTAGCCAGTCGGGCCTATGTTGTGAACTTTAATTATTCATCGCTTATGTAATGCCCCCATTGTTGTAAATTAATTGCATGTGATGTGTATGGATTTGATCTAGATGCTATGAATATGTGTACTAGCCACTGATCATGGGATTAGTATAGAACATATATGGTGATTTTGAGTATTCAACACACGAGGTCCCCACATAGGGGGCTATATAAACCCAAGGGGTGACCATGAAGAACCAAGCCAAGAAAAAGCCAACTTATCTAAAGTTGAGGGTTCATCAAGAATAAAATATAGCTACTTCATTTCATTTATACTCTTTCTTTCATGAATTTTGATGACTCATTGCGAGAAAGATTGGTACAAATACATATTTAGAGCATGATTTGGAGTTTTTGTGCAAAATCTTGCTATGTTAGAGCTTTAATATTTTGCTATTATTCTCTTGATCTTTTGATTTTGTTCTCACTATGACCAAGGTCAAATAGAACAATTGTTTTTTCATATGGATCTAAGTGAAAATTTTCAATTCATTTGGTGGATTTGAAGTTTTTTATGGAATAGCTTCACTCTATTTTTGGTTTATATGATCATTTTCAGTCTTTACAATGCTTGTATGACCATTTTTAGCCTTTATTTGCATAATTCTCTCTTTAATTCTAAAATCACCTCCTACTTGTATTTTTGAGAAATTGCCAATTGATACATCAAGAGGGATATTGAAGAACCATATGGGAAGTTCAAGTTTTTATTGTTATGAACCATTGTCACATTGGAGGTTTTGTGATTTGAATTTTGCAAAAAAAAAATCAATTTTGTTGCAGCCCTGGCAATCTGATTGACAGAAGCATTTTTATTTCAACTGAATTGTATTTTTTTGGGTTTCTTGACCTTCATAGTTTCTCATAACTATTAAAGTGAAAAATCGATGAATACTTGAGGGAACATTCGAAGGCACCAGTGGCGGATATAAAATAAAAATGACGTAGGGGCCTCATTCTTTATGCATGTACTCATCAATGCATCTATTAAGAATGTAGTAGATAGTAATATATTCTAAATTTATAACATCAATTAACTTCATGGCAAAGTTCAATGGTCCATAACTATAACTATTTACCAGACAACTTACCAAAATCAAGAAACTCACTATTAGTGAAAGATCTATGGTGATTCTGAGAACAAAATATGGTTAGCATCGATAAAAAAAATATTTGGCCCCATTGCCTACAAAATAGATAACAAAACAATAAGTGAGTAAAATCTTAAGTAAAAGAATTATAGAATAATCGAGTAAAGTGAAGCAAATTACATTTTATAATTGGTTACGACTTATGAAGTTCTAGAAATGATCTATTATAGAATTATTGGGGAACAAAACCCAAGAAGCAGGAGTCTATGATGAACTGTCATCCACCCGTGGCCCACTCAAAGGAAAGGAGATTGCATGGACAATGAAGCTATGAAGATAAAGCGTCTAAGACTCTAGGGGTATTGGTGAACAAAAATCGTAAGGAGCTACTCGCTGGTGGTTAGGCCATGCCCATGCGTGTCTATGTCCTCTCCTGGCTACCCATTGGCCTTGGCACTAGCCTGGACAGCTAGGCCGCACGCTGGCCTAAGCCACGAGGGGCATAGGAGAAGGCTCATGGGAGAAGTTATGGCCCACACATTGACCTAGGCCGTTTGGCTGCAAGTTGTAAGGCACTAGTTTTAGTTATGTAGGGGCAAGCTATGCAGAGTTGGATTCTGAGGAAAGAAAATTGAAATTGGCTCTGAGGGCTTGTGCCTCCGCATAGCCCTTAGTCCATCTTTCTCTAGAAGGTGCCATTCATCCTCTCTATCATCGTACCGATCCTACAGTATGACATGACCATGTGACACCAGATAGATGGTTTGGAAAGATATTGGCACGCCACATCATCGACTTGTGTTGTCATGTTATCAATTGCGTAACAGAGGATGCAATTGGAACTAAGAAAAATCTAGGAACCAGTCAGTCCTAATGTATGCAGCATGCTCTATATAAAGAGTGCACTGGCTCCCTATTAAGGTACACCAATACCGAAGCAAACAACACACACACTAGCTAGTTACTCACCCGAGGCCATGGCGGACGGCGTCGTGAAGGCGGCGGTGGACAAGCTGGAGGAGCTGGCGCTCCAGGAGCTGAAGCTGCAGTCCCAAGTCGGCAAGAAAGTGCGGGAGCTGAAGGACGAGCTGGACTGGCTGCGCGCCTTCCTGGGGCACGCCGACCAGCGCCGCCGGCAGGAGGTGAATGAGTACATGGAGGTGTGGGTGCGGCAGACACGGGATGTCGCGTATGACGCTGAGGACCTCCTCGATGAGTACTTCGTGAAGGGCCGGCTGCACTGCCACAGCGTCCTCGACCTGCCATCCTTCCTCCGGTGGCTCCGGAGATCGGCCTCCGGGTTGTTTGTCCGCCACTCCATCTGCGACCACATCGAAGAAATGAAGAAGAGGCTTGCAGACATCAAGGGCAAGAGGGACGACCACAATTTGCAGAACCTCCCAACCACCTGGGATCCCCCGCATAGGCACTACGCCGAATGGTAACGTATATGTCAGCACTGCTTCGTATATGTTTCCTGTATATGTATACTAGAAATACAACCACGCGACACCCCTTAACAACTTTGCATTGGACCCATTTTATATATTTTCTTTTTTTCAAGAAACGAAAAGTTGTAGTTTTTAAATAGTTTGGTTAATTGGTAAATGCTATAATACCATATTTTTAAATAGTTTGGTTAACCCTTTTTTTATACCGAATAAACAAATACCCACTATATAGGAAGATCCAATTATTTTCTTTTTTTTCCTACTCCTACTGCAGGCATAGGATAATACCATATTTTCCGTACATTTTTCGTTTATCTATTTTTATCTATTCTTTTTTTTATTTTCTTCTATTTTTTTCTTTTTCCCTCACTTTCTTACCTTTTATCTTTTCTCTTCTCTCTTTTTCCTTCTAAATTTGTTCACCTTGTTTTGAACTGTTCACTGTAGCCACATTTTTTTCAAATTTGACCTCCCCGTTTTTACAAATCTAGTTTTCTCCGTGAACCTACTAAGCTCAGCAAGAACCTACCGAGCCCCCGTATTCGGTTGCATGCCAACACATTGTGTAGCCACTGTCAGCGCTTTAATTTGTGCTAAGCCTAATTAATTAATATTAATCATAATTAATTAGTACTTAATAACAATTGATTAGTACTATTCATAATTAATTAGGGCTTTAATTTTAGTGCTAATCATATTTAATTAGTGCTAATCATAATTAATTAGTGCTAATCATGTAGTGCCAATTAAGCATAGACAGTATTTTATCGTACTTGCAATTAATTAGTACTAATTGTATTTAATTAGTGTTAATTAAAATTAAAAGTCTTTCACGGAATAAAATTCAGGATTTACTCCTTTTGTTATTGTCTCGCTCCGGAGATAAGACGATCACGGGTGCATCATGCACCTCCACTCTCTCTCTCCCATCACGCACATGCATATCTCGCTCGCTTAAGACGATCACAGGTGCATCATGCACCTCTACTCTCTCTCTCCCGTCATGCACACGCATATCTCTCTCGCTTTTTCCACCTCTCACCCCTCCTAAAAGGCACTACTTAGAGCCATTACTATTTATTTTTAGTCAAAAAGCATAAGCCACAACTAAATAAATAGTAATACCTGAAATTACTGACTTTTAGGAGGGGGCAAGCAGTGAAAAAATGAGAACTAGTGGCTTTTAAAAGGAGAGTGCAAGCAATGAAAAAGTGATGATTAGTGGCTTTTAGAAGAAGGGGGCAAGTAGTTAAAAAGTGAGGATTGTACAATATACCGTTTGGCTATGCATGGACAGTATAGCGTGTGCCTGTGCATGGACAGTATAGCGTGTGCCTGTGAAAATATTGTGCACACTTAATTAGGACCAGCATGATTAGCATTAATTATGATTAGTACTAATTAAATACAATTAGCACTAAATAAAATATAATTAATTTAGTATTTTAATTAGTACTAATTATTTATGATTAGCACTAAATAATTATGATTAGTACTGATTAATTATGTTTAGCGCTAACCGTGGCTGCACAGTGCACCATAGTGCGTCAGCATGCAACCAATCATGAGGGGCTCGGTAGGTCCCCTACCGAGCTACTCCAGCCTACCTAGCTCGGTAAGTCCATAGAGGGTGCTAAATTTGCAAAAACAGATGTTTGATGGTTGAATTTAAAAAAGTGGCTAAAGTGATATTTATATAAACAATTATTTCTTATCCATGGCCACCACTTCTTCCTCCCCTTCCTATCTCATTTTCCCCATGACACCACTCTTTCTCGATGTGCCTCTGCTTCCGCCTCTTCCCTAAGCCCCACCATGTTCTCTCCTCCTTCCCTCGTGGCCGCCCCTCATCCCATGCCGCATTCCACCCGCGTCGGGTGCTGCCTTCCACAGTTGGTCGCTGTCACCTCTCCTTGTGTCATGAGCTGCCGCCTTGCCCGAATTCGACGATTGCCAACCTCACCTCTCTTGGATCCGGTGGCCTTCAATGTTGTGTCCCCCAGATCCAGCAACCGCTGACATCACCTTCGCTGGATTCGGCCACGTCAAGCCCCTTCCCATCCACTCCCTACATCACCATCGTAGCCTATCATCGTCGCCGATCATGTGTGCGCAGCTGTGGTGGCGTGATCCCAACACAGTCACCGCTCTTCCTCCATACACCTCTGCCTTCGCATTTCTCCTAAGCCCTGCCCCGTTCTCTCCTTCCCCCATTGCCATCCTGTGGCCACCACTAATTCAATGCCGCGTTCCACCCTCAACGATCTACGCTGCCTTCCACCCCGCCATTCACTGTTGCCTCTACCAATGTCGCGAGCTGCCACCTTGCCCGGATCCAACAACTGCCGACCTCCCCTCTCTCGGATCCGGTGGCATTTAACGTCACGTCGCTTAGATCCGGTGACCGTCGACGTCACCTCCATCGGATCCGACTGCCTCAATCCCCTTCTCATCCATTCCCTACATCACCATTGTAGCCTGCCACCATCGGCCATGTGTGGGCAGCTGTGGTGGCCCAGTCCCATCGGCGTCACCGACCGCCGTGTTCACCCAATCCGGTCACTAGGTTTGATCCAGTCGACTGGTGCATGCTCCACTCTCTTTCCTCCCCAAGCGATCCAACGACCAACATCCATCCCACATGACATCAAACGTCTCAGAATCTTAAGGTGATGTGGCCCAACTGGGAAGCTAGGAATCACCCGTTCTATTATAATGATATACTAGTAAGGTGCCCGTGCGTTGCAACGAAAAACCAAATAAAAATGATGGATACTATCAAATATGATCTCAAACTGAATAATAAACATTAACTTTTTCTTACGTCATTATGTATTAAACAAAACATACATGTTCATACTCGTAAATAAATCAAAAATATATACAGAAATGATAGTAAACAAGAAGTGTCATGTATCACAAATTCACACTCAGTTGGCAGGAGCAAGCATTTACCTTGGCACGTTGCATCTGATCACAATCAAGCAGATATGAAGGAAAAGCACTCTCTTGAACATCATCATTGACCTTTTATCGAGAAGTTGACTCATCATGCATTTTCAGGCTGCAAAGAAACAATTGACAATAAGGCCCCATAAATGCGACTGCAACCAAAAAGGCAGAATCTATACTGCAAGGAAAACTTAATTTTCATGCTCACATCCCCTACTCCATAATTGTTTGAGAGTGTTGTTTGCTAGAAAGAGTTGTGTGCTACGTCGCGCCAAGTGGATTTATACAAAATGATCGGAAGACAAAATACAGTAAATAATGCAAAAGCATGCTGATATGTGTGGATCAATTTTACTATCGATTTGGCGGCCATTAGTTGCCGACCCAGTAAATAAATGAAAACAATCTAAAGATTATCAATTTATCATACCTCTTCAACTTTCCTTTGTTCTCTTTTCAACTGATTCTTCATAGCTGGTTTTGCTACACTTAATGGTGTGCGGTGCTTCTTAATGGCCTGTTGCAGATAACGAATGCATTGAGATATTGAAATGTTTCAGGTTAGGCTAAGAGGTAAAAAAGATTACCTTTCCACCCAATTCAACTACTTTACGGTTCTCTATTTGCTTCCGCTCCTTCCATGTAGAGGCACCTATAAAATTAGCATCAGGTGAATGTTTGTACAACAATAAATTCTAACAATCAAAATTAAGATTTTTAAGGAGAGATGGAATACATATCCTTTTATTCTAGTCTTTAAAAAAATGTAAAAGTGAAATGCTGAATACCAAAACCACATATATTAAACGAAGTTAACTGATATAATTTAATTGACAAATGTTTTACTTCTATTTCTCAAGGATGTAAGAGGAGCCATTCCGAAGCATGTCCAGTGTCCACTGCATGGTGATCTGACTTGTGCCTAAACACCAAGCAGAACCTGGAACAATTGAAAAGGTCTGCATTATAAAGCAATTAATGACAGGTAGATATGTTATATTATCATACAAAGGCATGTACATTCAAGAACTCCAAAAGCACATGCAAACATCAAGCTAACAATTCCGCACATATTCTCTTTAACTTGTAGCATGCTCATTCTAAGCAAACAATACACTAATCCAAGAATGTCCGTATTGAATCAAACTTAAGAGATAATATTGAGCGCCCCACTTTAAGAGCACAAAGAAGGTGAACTAAACATGTTTAATTCTCCCAAATATTTCTACATATTAAATTTCTGATAAGTAGTTATATTTCAGCTCTGCACCACAATAGCATGGATGCATTAAAACCAATGTATTCCTCCACCCAAATCTTAGCATTCATGCAAAAACTAAGCAATCGAGCCAAACACTAAAAAACACTAATGAAGCCTAAAAACAAGGTTTCCCTGATCCAATAGCCCATTTGGTGGCGGCGCACCTCACTGTGGGCATATAACTCGGAGTTTAAAAGATTTTTGCTTCAGCAAGACATGTCTCAAATTTGAGGATTATTTTTTTTGTTCGCCTCAGAAGTGATTAAGTTAGGTGGGTTATTGCATTTGCAGATAACATCAAAACAATAGAAGATGTGTTAGGCAATGCTGATAATCTAACATTGCACAAAAGATCCATATTGAGCGCCTGATAGGAGGACACATTTAAGGTATGGTGAAGCAAGGTAGGTTTACATAATGAAACTCAACGACATCAGCCAAACATTGCATGTGATTTTGCAAAACATGAACCAGTCTGCTGCTTTCAAACATATGCTTTACCAAACAGACAGTAGTTGAAATCCAACAAGCAAACACTTCCTCAACAAACTCCTTCACCAAAGATCTGCAAACATCCAAGCAACAACAAAACTAAACACAACCCCAAACACTTTCGAGATATCTTAGCCAAACCGACAACTCTACATGCTTATACAACAAAAATCAACCTTCCCAACTGCGGACACATCGAACACAAGAAATGTGAGCATCTCCACACTTATCCTACCATTCACAAACCCACAAGAAATCTCTACCACCTTCACTATCGAAACCCACGACGTATCAATAATCCATTGTAAATAACGAACATCAACACATCCAAAACCGACATTTGCCAAACCAATCCCTCTCACTTAGCTCCCACTACACAAAAACCCAAACCCTAATCCGCCGAATCGGCGGTCACCAAACCAAGAAACAACCAAAGGGGATCATTGCGCCTCACGCGTCTCGGGCGCGGTGGCGAGGCCGAGAGGCCGATGTAGAGCTTGTCGTGGATCTTGAACACCCTTTGGAAATCGGTCGCGACGGTCTGCAGCTGCACGCCCAGCCTCCGGTCACTGGCAATAGCGAAGCAGTTCTTCCCCACCTTCACGGCGAGCAGATCCTTCTGCAAATCACCACGACACAACAACACAAACGCACGATTCATTTGTAATTTCAGCGCGTGAAGACTCGCCCGGATCAAGAACCAACCCAACCCAGAAGGAAGTGCGCGAGAGACGGGGGGAGAGCAGGAGGAGAAGAAAAGGGCGAGACCTTGTGGAAGTCGGCGGGAGGGACGCTGGGGAGGTAGAACCCGCGGGCGGCGCCGGCGGAGTAGGCGAGGACGAGGAGGAGCACCAGTTGGGCCGCCATGGGTGGGGTGGGGGATCACCACTTGGAGGACGAAGGCGTGGCCCATGGCGGCGTCGGCGAGTCGGTCCTCCAGTGCCGCACCTCCCGGCGAACACCACCAACGGAAGGTCTCGATCGTCTTGAGCACCGCTCCAGCCTCCTCTGGCTCGGGTACTGGGAGTTGCAGCGCCTTCTTCGTCTTCCACTGTCCATCGTTCACCTCCGCGCCGCCCGGCTTCTTATCCGCGCCACTGCCGGGAACGAAGTCTTGGCCGCGAGGGAGGGGAGGATGCGCGGCGAGGAGGGAGAGGGATGGGGGTAGGAGGCGGTGCGGGGACGGAGAGGGGAGGCGCGCGCGTGGGGTTGGGAGGAGGCGCCGGGGCTGGAGGTGAGGCGGCGGCGCTTGGGAGGAGGAGGGAGGAGGCGGTGCCGCGGGGTGGGAGGGAGGGGAGGAGGCGGCGGCGCGGGGTGGGGAGGAGGAGGAGGCGGGGGGCGGCGGAGGGAGAGCGAGGCGGCGGGGGAGAGAGAGGGGGAGGCGGGGGGCAGGCAGCGGTGCGGGGTGGGGAGGGAGAGGACGCCGCGGGCCGCGGGGGGAGAGCAAGGGGGAGGCGTGGGGGCGGCGGGAGGAAGAGCGAGGAGGAGGCGTGGGGGCGGTGGGGGGAAGAGCGAGGGGTAGGCGTGGGGCGGAGGGGTGATGTTGGGATTTTAGAGTTTAATCAGATCGTGTGGCTGAGAAGAGAGGAGAAAGATCGAATAGTTAAGAAGTGAGGAAGGGTGGACGTGACGGCAACCACCAACTCCTTCTTTTTAAATAGTAAAGATAAATTTCTGATAAGTAGTTATATTTCAGCTCTGCACCACAATAGCATGGATGCATTAAAACCAATGTATTCCTCCACCCAAATCTTAGCATTCATGCAAAAAAACTAAGCAACTGAGCCAAACACTAAAAAACACTAATGAAGCCTAAAAACAAGGTTTCCCTGATCCAATAGCCCATTTGGTGGCGGCGCACCTCACTGTGGGCATATAACTCGGAGTTTAAAAGATTTTTGCTTCAGCAAGACATGTCTCAAATTTGAGGATTATTTTTTTTTGTTCGCCTCAGAAGTGATTAAGTTAGGTGGGTTATTGCATTTGCAGATAACATCAAAACAATAGAAGATGTGTTAGGCAATGCTGATAATCTAACATTGCACAAAAGATCCATATTGAGCGCCTGATAGGAGGACACATTTAAGGTATGGTGAAGCAAGGTAGGTTTACATAATGAAACTCAACGACATCAGCCAAACATTGCATGTGATTTTGCAAAACATGAACCGATCTCTTTGCTTTCAAACATATGCTTTACCAAACAGACTAATGATGAGAGTTGAAATCCAACAAGCAAACACTTCCTCAACAAACTCCTTCACCAGCATCTGCAAACATCCAAGCAACAACAAAACTAAACACAACCCCCAAACACTTTCGAGATATCTTAGCCAAACCGACAACTCTACATGCTTATACAACAGCAAATCAACCTTCCCAACCTGCGGACACATCAGAACACAGTAAACAGAGCATCTCCACAGCTTATCCTACCATTCACAAACCCACAGCAAATCTCTACCACCTTCACTATCGAAACCCACGTACGTATCAATAATCCATTGTAAATAACAGAACATCAACACATCCGAAAACCGACATTTGCCAAACCAATCCCTCTCACTTAGCTCCCACTACACAAAAACCCAAACCCTAATCCGCCGAATCAGCGGTCACCAAACCAAGAAACAACCAAAAGGGGGGATCTGACTGCGTCTCACAGCGTCTGGGCGTCGGTGGCGAGGCCGGAGAGGCCGATGTAGAGCTTGTCGTGGATCTTGAACACCCTTTGGAAATCGGTCGCGACGGTCTGCAGCTGCACGCCCAGCCTCCGGTCACTGGCAATAGCGAAGCAGTTCTTCCCCACCTTCACGGCGAGCAGATCCTTCTGCAAATCACCACGACACAACAACACAAACGCACGATTCATTTGTAATTTCAGCGCGTGAAGACTCGCCCGGATCAAGAACCAACCCAACCCAGAAGGAAGTGCGCGAGAGACGGGGGGAGAGCAGGAGGAGAAGAAAAGGGCGAGACCTTGTGGAAGTCGGCGGGAGGGACGCTGGGGAGGTAGAACCCGCGGGCGGCGCCGGCGGAGTAGGCGAGGACGAGGAGGAGCACCAGTTGGGCCGCCATGGGTGGGGTGGGGGATCACCACTTGGAGGACGAAGGCGTGGCCCATGGCGGCGTCGGCGAGTCGGTCCTCCAGGTGCCGCACCTCCCCGGCGAACACCACCAACGGGAAGGTCTCGATCGTCTTGAGCACCGCTTCCAGCTCCTCCTGGCTCGGGTACTCGGGGAGTTGCAGCGCCTTCTTCGTCTTCCACTGTCCATCGCTCACCTCCGCGCCGCCGGCGGCTTATCCGGCGCCACTGCTGAACGAAGTCTTCGGCCGCGGAGGGAGGGGAGGATGCGCGCGGAGGAGGGAGAGGGATGGGGGGTAGGAGGCGGCGGTGCAGGGGACGGAGAGGGGGAGGCGACCGCGCGTGGGGTTGGGAGGAGGCGCCCGGGGGGCTGGAGGTGGAGGCGGCGGCGCTTGGGAGGGAGGAGGGGAGGAGGCGGTGCCGCGGGGTGGGAGGGAGGGGAGGAGGCGGCGGCGCGGGGTGGGGAGGAGGATGAGGTGGGGGCGGCGGAGGGAGAGCGAGGCGGCGGGGGAGAGGGGAGGCGGGGGGCCGGCAGCGGTGCGGGGTGGGGAGGAGAGGGCGCCGGGCGCGGGGAGAGCAAGGGGGAGGCGTGGGGGCGGCGGGAGGAAGAGCGAGGAGGAGGCGTGGGGGCGGTGGGGGGAAGAGCGAGGGGTAGGCGTGGGGGCGGAGGGGTGATGTTGGGATTTTAGAGTTTAATCAGATCGTGTGGCTGAGAAGAGAGGAGAAAGATCGAATAGTTAAGAAGTGAGGGAGGGTGGACGTGACGGCAACCACCAACTCCTTCTTTTTAAATAGTAAAGATAATAATATGTGAAGATTTTAGCATGCCCATTATATTCTGCATGTCATGCCAGTTAATCCGTATAAATGGTATGTTATAGATCTTTACTACTACCTCTGACTGAAAATAGATGTTAGACATCAACACAATCTACATGTAAATCTTAGACCATTAATATTTATAGTGTTATATTAAATTATTAATACATAATATTAAAATACATATCGAAAATAGTTTTCATGCGAAACCTACCAGTTTTATTTTCATCATACCAATTTAAATACTTTTATGTATAATAAAAAGTTTGGATATATACATGTGTTCTCAAATAGCATCTATTTCAAATCGTGGTAAAGTTACAAAGATGAACCAAAACTGGAGAGTACATGTAGATTCAACATAATTTCTACTATGTCAAATCAGAAATGGAAACTTCGAACATGAAAGACATGTCCTAAAAGAAAAGATAAAGCATTCTGATGGTGGCATATTATGCATAATTAAATTTAAAAAATATAAAAATAAAAACGGCTCGCTAGTTTAGAGCGGACAATGCAAAGGAATACGAGAAAAAAATGAAACGCAAAAAAACCAAAAAAACAAAAAAAAATCACTACGTGATTTCGTCGCTGCTACAGTGTTTTCGTCGCTAAACAGTGAAAAAAAACTCTAACTTGAGCGGGGCTATGCATAAACAGAGGAAACATGTATTTATTATTTGTAGATTTACTTCAAGGCAACTTAAAACACACAGCAGGGTTGGCATAGATTCATACTATTATCCCTAACTTCTTCTTGAGTAAATACCTAATTTTTTGCCCTCCTTGCTCTTAGATATATCCCTAAATTCAACCATGCTGCCCAGCTCACATCTAGGGGTGTAAACGGATCGGAAACGGACGGATAATGTCTCTACCATATTTGTTTTCATATTTTTTTCGGATACGGATACGAATACGGATAACTCGAATACGAATACAAATACGAATAATATCGAATACAGATACGGAGCGAATACAAATCAAAACGAATACGGTTACGAATATTTATCAGAATATGAAAATCCCTTAAACTATACATCCAAAATTAACGAAAATACGTAAATAATTCATCTTGTCAAAATATTTATGAAATCTAAACAAGCATAGATGGAGTGGACTGATGGGCCGTCGTCGACTCGCCGTATTGGGCTGGACTACTGGAGGCATTATGGGCTAGATGGCTATTGGGTTGAAATCCGGATATCTGTTTTCGTAATATCCGGATAATCCATATTCGTATCCATATTCAACGGATACCAGGCTTACCGTATTCATATCCGTATCCGATAAAAAAAATCTGTATCCGTATCCGATCCGAGAATTATCCGAAAAAAATCCGATCCGACACAATCCGTATCCGTATTCATCCGGATCGATCGGAAACTATCTGATCCGTTTTCACCTCTACTCACTTCACATGCCACGTCGCCTGTGCCTTTTCTCGCGCACGGCTGGGCTGGGTCAGATTGTGGCTGGGTATGTTCCTGTGGAAAAAGCACC
Source organism: Melocanna baccifera (assembly GCA_036346265.1). NCBI lineage: Eukaryota > Viridiplantae > Streptophyta > Magnoliopsida > Poales > Poaceae > Melocanna > Melocanna baccifera. The sequence goes on from CM070698.1 coordinate 20,940,962, forward strand.
TTTTGAGCGCGCTCCCTACAATTTTGTGTGAGCCAAGCACCGTGTCCAAGTGGCACGTAATGTGAGCCAGTCGGAATGGTGGAATCGGTTGCGAGAGGCTGGCAGGTGGGCTGAGGCTGTCAGAAGCTGTAGCATGTGACGAGCTTGCTTAAACATGTAGCTTAGCGACACGTCCTTAAATATGTAGTTTCTTGATAGTTATGACAAGTTGACAACTTACGTGTAATTTACTCTTTGTATTACTTGAGTATTAGTGGTTTGGAACTTGGCAAGCATATGCACCCAAATGTTCCATCATCAATTATACAAATGAATTCCTGTTATTCTAATTTAAGCGTCAGCATAATTGATATGATCTACATCAGTACATCTTGCATACACCATCACATACTAATAGCAAGTTTAAAATCAAAGTTTTTTTAGCAATACCATGTGTTTGCAGCGCCAGTTTCAATGATTTGTGGTAACGTGATTTGTTGATTTTCAATTATATTATCATAATAGTATTTTTCAATGAATGTAATACCTGAGCAGCCCAGGTGAGGGAGGAGGCAAACTTGGCTTTTGCCTCCTCCGTGTGCTTATCCGTGCGCTCTCCTCTACCATCACCTTCGCCTCCCCTTCTACGGTTGCTACTAAGCCGCCACCCCTTCACGCGTGGGCAACCGCCGCCGCCACCAGCTACTGTGACACCGAGTGCCACCCTAGCTCGCATGCCGCCACCGTGAGCTGCTGCCGTCGCCTGGCCGCGCCCTTGCCCAGCGCCGCTGCCGCCCGCACACGCGTCGCCATTGGCTAGCCACCAATGCCGCCACCTGCTGCCACACGTCCCTCCAGACGCCAAGCACCGCCTCACCCCCCGCTAGCGCTCGCCGTTGCCGCCTTGTAGTCAGCCGTCGCTCCCCTGCTCCGCCCGGCTGCTCGCCACGCAAGAAGGCAAGGAAAAGCTAGGAGCCGACCGAGAGAAGAGGAGAGAGGGGCTGGCCGGCCGAGAGAAAGAAGGAGAGGAGAGGAGTCGCCAGCGTAAGGAAAGAGGAGGGAAGAAAAAGAGAAGGAGAGGGGAGGGGCCGAGCGTGAGAAAAGAAGAAAGAGGGAAGAAAAAAAGAAGAGAAAAAGGAAGAGGGAAGGGAAAAAAGAGAGGAAGGGGGAATTCTAATTCGGTGCCAGATTTGTCAGATCCGGCCAAGGAGCGACAGATCATGCTCTGATTCAGTTGTCGGGGTTAGGGTAACAATTCAAAACCCTCTTCCGTTATTTACCGATTCTTGCATAAATTAATATGTCGATTAAACACCGGGATAGCGAGGTGTCCAGTGACAGGATTTGGCTATATTGCGTTATGCGTAAGAGCGATGCCATTTGCTCATATGTGTATATATTACGTTAGCAATGAATTAAAATGGTTAATGCTTGTTTAGGTGACGGTTCAAGTCTAGTGTTCTCCACGCACCGCCCGTCAGGTTAACAGGCAAGTGTATAGTAAAACAGTGAATTATGATGGATGCTTGACATTTGTGTTTCCGTGCCATGATCTAAAGTATTTAAGAGATGATATATATGATTATGTGCTAATCATATCTTGAGGAATAGTGTTTATGATTAAACATTCTCATTTGAAGAATATTGCATCATGCAAAAACATTCTCATTTGAAGAATATTGCATCATGCAAAATGCATAAGAGCCAGGTCGGTGAGAAAGTCTTATAACTAGTCAGGAGAGAGTGACATCAACAGGTGTACCCTTCGCTATACTGGTATAAGTATCAGTTATAGATGTATTGCATTTTATTGCATTGCATGAAAAGATAAACAGACAGTGATAGATAAACAGACAGTGATACAGTTATAAATATTTGATTACAGTTTACAGTTACAGATGCATTGCATATTATTACATTGCATAAAAAGTGATACAGACAGTGACAGTTACAGAGATTTGACTTACAGTTTACACTTACAGTAGATTTGATTTACAGTTCACAGTCATAAAATTGATTTACAGCTCACAGTCATGAAATTGATTTACAGTTCACAGTCATGAAATTGATTTACAGTTACAATTATAGATTTACAGTATACAATCGTAGAATCGATTTACAGTTTACAGTTACGGATTTGTGTTGAAAATTACAGTAATAGAGTTGATTGAATTGTTACATTGATGTATTATTTTATCGTGTGCTTGCTAAGTCTTCGGACTCACCCTTACTTTGTTGTTTTTTAGGGTGATCCAGAGTGACGATAGACGTGAAATGGGAGTAATTCCTTTTACACTGCACATATAAAATAACCGCTTAGTTCCCCACTGAACATTATGTTTAATCTTTTGTTAAGAAGTTTATGTAAATTTTATAGTTAAAGCATGTTTTTGGAGAATAGGTTCTCCTGTTAATACAGATCTCGAGCATTAACTCTGTTTGTGGCTTAGCCTATGTAAATAGTAAGAGTGTGGTGGTAACATCCTGAGCCCTGTGGAAGGTCCGGGTGTTACAGTGAACACAATAGGGAAGTACCCTAGTAATAACATTCAACTATTACAATCATAATGTTACTACATCTACAGCTATATCAAGATTAGCTATACCAGTCTAAGAAATAGCAAATCCATACTGACTCTTTACATTGACAGTGTTTACTATCATTTTTCTGTAGCATAGTAGCATGTACAGTAAATTAGCAATATTGCAGGTACTAAAATATGATATTATAGTTTATCTGCAATCATTGGTATATGTATAAGATATGATATCAATCATTGGTATATGTATAACCAATGATGAATAGTTCTGCTTGCTATTCGACTGACCATATGTTCAAACTGTTTTGCAGGAGCACATTCAACGACTGGATCACAGATGACTTGGAAAATATAGTTGGAATCAAATCGCACTACCAGGAAGTCCTCAAATTTCTCTTGAATGATGTGAAGGGGAGAACCATTCTTGCGATCACAGGGACAAACGGGATCGGCAAAACGACAATAGCCAGTTGGATCTACAAGAGGAACTTTGTCCAGGAAAGGTTTGATTGTGCCATCTGGGTGAATGTACCCCAAAAGGCTAAGCTTGTGAATCTCCTAGACGACGTACTTGAGCAAGCCACTGGTGTGCCAGCATCAAAGAATGAACAGAAGGATGAAAAGAAGATTATGAAAGAGCTCACCGAAACACTCAGCAAGAAGAAGTACCTGATTGTTCTGGATGACGTGCGTAACTTGGAAGAATGGAGGTTCTTCTTGGCAATGCTACCAGACAATTGCACAACAACTAATAGAGTGGTGATAATCACACAAATCAAGCCTCCTTGTATCCTAGGCAATTCAACTGGGAGACTGTGCCATCATCACTTGGAGATAAAGAAGCTAGCTGCGGATAAAGGCAAAGAACTGTTCTGTAGAAGGGTCTTTGGAGAAAAAGCTTTCCCTGAAGATTTTTGGAATGCAGATTATCATTCCAAGAATATTGAGAACTTGATGGATGGCTCGCCGCTGAGGATCACATTATTGGCTGGGTTGCTGAGATCGAAAACAGAGGATGAGTGGGCTAATGTTATCAATCAACTCCAATGTTTCTCCAATGAAAATCAGCCACACCCAAAAATGTTGAGAAGCAACAACAGCAGGAGCAGCAACCAGAGGAAGAACAACGTCAAGAAAACAAGCGGCAGTCAGAGCAACTACAACAAGGCCAGCAAGAAGAAAAGGAAAAGCAGCAAGTGCAGCCTCTAAAGAAGCAGCAACAAGAAGGCCAACAAGCAAAGGAGGAGAAGCCGCATCGTGCAAGCGTCCAGTACAAACAGCTATCATTGACGGACAAAATCCTCTCACTCAGCTTCGACAATTTGCCTCCTTATCTTAAGCAGTGCTTCCTCTACTTTGCTGCATTCAGGGCTGAAATTGGCATCCACTGCAGTAAGCTCATACAACTTTGGATAGCTGAGGGGTTTGTGCAACCTGCCGATGGATCAACGATGGAGGAGCGTGGTCAGGAGTACATAAAGACACTAATATCTCGGTGTCTAATCAATTTGGTCGAGATGGACTACAACTACAACATTGTCACCATCAGCATCCACGAACGTGTCCTTGCCTTTGCACGGCAGGAGGCACGCGACACCAACTTTCTCCAAGTCCGCAGCAGTAGCACCAACCTCACCCGGACATCCATCCGGCGACTCTCCCTTCAGAGCACATTTGATCCACACACAAGCCTGAACCTTGCTGTCCCTAAACTTCGGTCCTTGCTATGTGATTTTGAACAAGGCACCACTGATGACCCCAGCAACAGCAGCCCGCCCATTTGCTTATCCAACACTAAAAACCTCTGGAAGAAAGCAACTGAAATCATCACTGGCCATGTGGACAACTTCACCATCTACCAATGCAAGTTTCTACGTGTTATTGATCTCAAAGGTGTGGCTCATTTCTCCAATTTGCCAAGAGATATCGGGTGCCTGATCCATCTACGGTACTTAGGGCTGGCACGATGCAGCCTGGTGAGCCTTCCTGATTCTGTAAAGAATCTTTGCAACCTGCAAACACTGGATATCACAGAGACTGAAATAGATGCAGTTCCACATGAGTTTTGGAAAATCCAAGCGCTCCGCCACGTACTCACAAAAAACCTGAAGAATGGACCAAATGAAGTCTATGTGTTGCGCAACCTCCAGACACTCCTAGGTGTATCCTGGGGTCAGTGGGCTAAAAATGGTGATACATTAAAGAGGCTGACCAACCTTCGGTCTCTTAAGGTGCAGAATCTATCATGTAAAGAAGATAGTAAGGCTCTTTTGTCTGCTCTTAACAGCCTGGAGAACCTCACATCCTTGGAGTTGGAAGGAGACCATCTCCCACTAGATGACCTGCTCAATGTCCTAGCGCTACGCCGCCTTCAGTGCCTCAAGTTACATTGGACAACAATTGAAGCGACACCTGATGCATCAATGGCAGAACAAGCTGATGCACCAATGGCAGAACAACCTGATGTACCAATGCCAGAACAACCTGATGCACCAATGCCAGAACAACCTGATGCTCCAAACGCAATGCCAGATCAACCTGATGCTCCAATGGCAGAACAACCTGGTGCATCAATGGCAGAACAATGTCATAGGTACCTGCTCCCTAACCTCACCAAGCTCGAGCTTGACAAGTCAAAAATCACATGTATCGATGTGATTGCCAAGCTGCCCAACCTTGCTTTGCTCATCCTCGGGGAAGATTCCTACATCGAGAATGATATGGTCATTCCAGCCAATGGATTCTGTGAACTAAGAATTCTCCAGCTCAAGAAATTGCACAAACTAAAGACATGGAGTGTAGCTGCAGATTGTGGGTCTGCACTCGAGCAGCTTCAGAAAATATCCATCTCTAACTGCACTGAACTGACAATGATCCTGGAGCACCTGAAAAAACTGCAGCATCTTGTGATTCTGGCCGTCGACAACTGTCCAAAAATTGGTGACCTCCCTGCTAAACGTGAATTCCAAGCACAACACAAGTTGGCAATCTTATGGGAAAAAATGTCAAACAATGAAAAGGCAGATAGCTCAGTCAAGAATGCAACTGCATGATCTGCATCCTACGATGCCTAATACACAGCGCTGCAGGCAGAAAATGGTGTGGAAGAGCATTAAGGGAAATGCAACAGAAACCACATGTACCAAAACATCCACGTCAAGTATGAGGAATTGTTGTATTGTTTCGAAGGGAAATGGGGAGGGTCATAGTTTCCTGTTAAATCTATGCTTTTTGTAGTGCACGACATTTGTTCTCCGATTACACCCAAAATCTCCTAAACCCAAAACAATACTTGCTCATCTGATTCCGACCCTCCCAAAAACTCCCTCTGTTCTTTTTTATTTGACATTTTTTACTTTTCAAGGTCTCCGAGATGCGACTTTGACCGCTATTTTTTTATAACTTTACACTAAGATATACTAGTAAAATTATAATATTATGAAAGTATTTTTAACAACAAATCTAATGATGTAACTTTTATGTACCCAATCTAGATAGTTTTGAGTCTATTAGTAGTCAAACTTTAAAAAGTTTGACGGCACGGATTCTAAGAAGTCAAAGTATCTTGGTTTCCATGACGTGCAAGCTCATCAAGCGCTTGTTATTGTCTGTGCCCTTCTCTAGCTTGAGCGTCCTCTGCACATTGGCACTGAACATGCCCAAGGATAGTATAAACAATTACATGTCCAAATGAAGGGGCCAGGCGATGCATTGGTGTCTCTTGGTCATGTTGCACGTGACGGCGGAGGAAACGACGAAGTAAACAAGATCAATCGCAGAGAGACAAGATTTAACGTGGAAAACCCTCCCAATGCGAGAGGGAAAAACCACGGGCGCCAGCCAGCAATAATCTTCACTATATCGGGGTGAGGTTACAACGCCGGGGATTTACAACTCTAATCTTCTATCCCGAACGGCGGCTTACAGGATATATATATATCAGGGAAACCCTAATTTGACTAGGACTCCGGCCCTAAGCCTCCGGCGACGGGCCTCCGCTACGCTCCGTCCAGAAGCTGGCCTAATTGATATATAGAATTTGGATCACAAATCAACAGGTCAGATCAAGTAACTATTCATCGGCCTTGCTTGCATGCACAATAGTGGTAGATCCAGAATGAAAGCGACGGGGGTGGCATGTGTATCACCGCATGTATGTTTTGGAGGTACTGAAGAAGGGCCCTCGTTCTTGATTTGCAGTAGCCAGTAATTCCCTAGCTCCTCTCCAAAGAAGACGAGGATGACGGCAGCACCGCCGAGGCTGACACGGACATAAAGTTCCCACAACGCTATGCAGCCGGTCCTGAGATTTTAAGGACCCGGGGTGAAACTAGAAATAGGGGCCCTAGTATAAATATCTAAATATAAATCTACATACACACACACACACACACACACACACACACACACACACACACATATATATATATATATATATATATAATTTTACCAACAAATACTTAAAATGTGTTATGTATTAAAGAAAAATTCATATCAAAGAGTTTATAGTTATTACCTTAAAAATTCCTTCTAACATTTCTAGATACGAAGTCATTGATGATGGTATTGATATCAATCTTATCCAATAATTTCTTCTCAATGCATAAAGTTGCCAAACCGTTTAACCTCTCTTGAGACGTTGTTGACCTTAAATGATTCTTCAACAATTTCAACTTTGAAAAGCTTCTTTTAGCTGATGCCATGCAGGTGCAAGTGCTCTTTCAACAATTTCAACAATATTAGCCATGCAGGTGCTCTCGTATTTCGAGTTCAGATGGTGGTTCATGCACCCACATCACCTCTCTTGTGTGCAGAAGTCTCTTCTAAATTCTAACACTGGAGGAGAAACATTAATGATCAGTTGTGTAATGACAAAAGGTCTATGGTAGAATACACTAACTCAAAAGACATCAAGATGTTCATACAACTTATTTATGCGAGTAATACTAGAAGTGCAATACAAAAGTCAATGCTTGCTATTTTTCATCTGTGTACAGAGGTTAATGCCATGGTTATACATAATTCAAGTCTGTTTCTTCAGATAGTGTTTTTAATAAGAGCATCAGAACTCAAAATTCATGGCATATGCAGTTGCGTAGCTGGAGGCATTTGTCAAGTGCGATTTCTTCAATCTCTTAATTTACCACAGTTAATGACACAGACTAAACTTTACTGATCTGATTTTAAAACATGATATATCTGAAGGGCGCACACCTCTTTAAACAACATGTATTAACTGGAGAATTCAGCACCATTAGGATAGATAATAACACCTAGCCAAGAGTAGCCCAGAAATGAGAAAACTTTAGACTGAAATGCATATATACGTAGGTAGAACACATTTAGAATTGCTGATCATGTCAAGTCAGAATAGATTAAGACAAATGGGCATTCCCTATCCAGTGGCCAACTGCAGCCTGCTGTGGGCTATGCTTTTCAACAGAGCATGGGTCAGCACTCAGCAAACCAGGAGCAGCTAGTTGAAAAGTTAACAAACAAAAAGGAACAGGCTAACACGACGAACAGGCCTGCCGTCGCTGCTGAAGAAGTTGCTTTGCTCGCCGCCTTCGACACGACGACAGTACGACACACAGTGAGGCAGTGACCCAGAGCTCTTCCGCCTCTTCGACTCTTCCCCCAGCTGGCCAGCTTGCTCCCACGGTCCCACAACTCTGCGTCTCTGCGTGTGCAGGCAAACAAAAGCCAAACAAACAGGCAACAGCGGAGAGCGGACGTGCAGACTGTCAGGGCCGCAGTCACGAGGCGACGGGAAACGGGGAAATGAAAAGTCTATTTTTGCATGCACGAGACGACGGCCGACGGGAAAACGAAAAGGCCAGTGGCCAGACGGGAGGCCGCGACGGGAAAACGAAAAGCCAGCAGGACGAGAATCGTGGGGGGCCCCTGGATTTTGGGGGCCCGGGGCGGCCGCCCCGCTTGCCCCCCTCCAGGGCCGGCGATAACAGAAATGAAAGGTACCAGGACCATCTCCATGGATTACTTGGGCGCAGGAGGAGCGTCTAGATGGAATTACGGCTTGTCGGATGCACCAGACCATCTCCATGGATTGCTCGAACCAAGCAGGATGGGCTAAGACGAAAGAATAGGATAATGCAATGTACTTCCAATGGGAAAGAGCACGAGCAACAGTAGTCTAGGCTCAGGCTGGGCAGCTCGAGAAGTTTACAATTTGTCGAAGCAAAAGGTCCTATCTTAAATTGAACAAAACAAACAATTGGGAATGGGAGGAGTTGACTCAAGGATTCGGCAGGACGTGCTGAAACGGATAAGCCACAGTGACATGACCCGTGCATCTCGAGCAGTGCTTCTATGCTCTCTCCTTGTATGCTCAGTTTACTACTCGAGAAAGAGAAACATCACAAAGACGGTGACAACATCTGTTCTCTTAAGAATCCCACATGGAATTCACGTCGAACACCTCGCGAGCAGCAAGCTCGGCGTCGTGCAGAGAATCAGACTAAGCAAAGCGAGGAGAGCGGGTAGGCGAGCAGAGCAGAAAAGGAGCGCACCTGGGGATGCAAAGCGATGAGACAACCTGAGACTCCCGAGGAGGATCGCACCGCCGGCGCTCCTCCGACGGCTTCGCGCCGAATGCCGTCGCCGCAGAGGCCGCGCCATGGATCCCCGAACCGACGGGGAAAGCGAGGCAGACCGACCAAAAACAACCGGGCGAATTGGCTGGCAGGTGGGCCGGGCTGGTCTGTGTAGGCCCAGCCCTTCTGGGCTTTATCTTTCAATTTCACGAATTGGAGTGAGAGTCCGTATCCAGTTCTTTTTAGTGGGTATCAAGCGGACGTTTAATTAGTTTTCTAACTCTGAAGTTGCGTCTTCCGCACTTAATTACTTGATGGTGCCACTTAGAATACTCGTTAATGTAGTTACACAAGATCAACGAGATGCAATTTGCACTCCTTGCTGCAGCCAAGGCAAATAAGACGAGTACTTTGGCTTGAGTTGTTCTTAGGTCTGTTTTTTAGTTGTGACTTATGCATTTTGCCTCTAGAATGAGCGTTTGTATAAATAAACTTAATGCTAATAAGCTATTTAAAAAAACTATTTTTATAATCTATTCTGAATAAACTAACGGAGAAACTATTTTATTTGTTTGTTCGAGAAAAATTCTATGCTAAAAGAAAAAGACTCTGCTTAGCAAAAATTTTACAATATTTTGCCATTATACCTGTGGGGCCACTGTGCAAGGCAGGGGACACAACTCCGGCCTGATCAGAAAATAGATCGGGCCTTCCCTCTTCTATGCTTTCCTGAGGCCCTCCAGATTCTCTGCGAGAGGCCGGACAACTCAATTTATCAGCCTCCACTACCATCATGTAATCTACTTTTCTCTATCACTGAACATAGAAAGTGTTAACAGTGATTTATAGCTTTTTTTTATTGTAGTTAGCTTTTTTTTACTACAGCTGAGTTGATTTATTTAACATAATTAAATTTAAAAAATTTTAAAACTAAAAAATCATGTTAGTCTCTGACAATGTAAAGAAATATGACAAAAAACCAAACAATAAAAAAAACACCACCGCAGAACCGAACACCACCGCAATCGTGCTTCTTAGCGGGACCATTAAAAAAAAACATCACCGTAGAAACCGAACGCCACCTCAATCGCGCTTCTGAGTGGGGCCATAGTTCGTTCAGACATTAGCCAAAAAGAAAAGACTTTTGGTTTAGCAAAAGTTTTACAATATTTTGCCATTATACCTGTGGGACCACTGAGGTAGGCGACACAACTCCGGCCTGACCAGAAAATAGATCGGGCCTGCCCTCTTCTATGCTTTCCTGAGGCCCTCCAGATTCTCTGCGATAGGCCGGACAACTCAATTTATCATCCTCCACTAACACCATGTAATCTACTTTCTCTATCACTAAACATAGTTCGTTCGAACATTAGCGCATTCTCGAATGTACTGCTTTGACCGTAGATTTCTATTATAGTGTATTGTTATAAATTACAAAAGAATATAAAAAAGTGGCCAAAGTGATATTTATATAAACAATTATTTCTTATCCATGGCCACCACTTCTTCCTCCCCTTCCCATCTCCTTTTCGCCATGACACCGCTCTTCCTCGATGTGCCTTTGCTTCCGCCTCTTCCCTAAGCCCCACCCTATTCTCTCCTCCTTCCCCTGTGGCCGCCCCTAATCCCGTGCCACATTCCACCCGCATCAGGTGCCACCGCCTTCCACAGTTGGTCGCTGTCACCTCTCCCCATGTCATGAGCTGCCGCCTCTCCCGGATTCAACGATTGCCAACCTCGCCTCTCTTGGATTTGGTGGCCTTCAATGTTGTGTCGCCCAGATCCAACAACTACTGACATCACCTTTGTTGGATCCGACCGCATCAAGCCCCTTCCCGTCCACTCCCTGCATCACCATCATAGCCTTTTATCGTCGCCCATCAGGTGTGCGCAGCTGTGGTGGCCTGATCCCAACGCAGTCACCGCTCTTCCTCCATATGCCTCTGCCTTCGCATTTCCCCTTAGCCCTACCCCGTTCTCTCCTTCCCCATTGTCATCCTGTGGCCACCACTGATTCAATGCCACATTCTACCCTCGTCGGTCTACCCTACCTTCCACCCTGCCATTCGCTGTTGCCTCTCCCAATGTCGCGAGCTGCCACCTTGCCCGGATCCAACAATTGCCGACCTCTCCTCTCTCGGATCCGGTGACATTTGACATCATGTCGCTTAGATCCGATGATCGTCGACGTCACCTCCGCCGGATCTGACCGCCTCAATCCCCTTCTCATCCATTCTCTACATCACCATTGTAACCTGCCACCGTCGGCCATGTGTGCGCAATTGTGGTGGCCCAGTCCCACCGGCGTCACTGGCCACCGTGTTTGTCCAATCCAGTCACTAGGTTTGATCCAGTCCACTGGTGCATGCTCCACTCTCTTTCCTCCCCAAGCGATCCAACAACCGACATCCATCCCACATAAGATCAAACGTCCTAGAATCTTAAGGTGATGTGGCCTAATCGGGAAGCTAGGAATCACCCATTCTATAATAATGATATATATATATATATATATATATATATATATATATATATATATATATATGTAATATGTGCAGGATTTAGCATGCCCATTATATTCTGTATGTCATGCCAGTTAATCCGTATAAATGGTAGGCTATAGATCTTTACTACTACCTCTGACTGAAAATAGATGTTGTTTTAAATATCAACACAATCTACATGTAAATCTTAGACCATTACTATTTATAGTGTTATATTAAATTATTAATACATAATATTAAAATACATATCGAAAATACTTTTGATGCGAAACCTACCAGTTTTATTTTCATCATACCAATTTAAATACTTTTATGTATAATAAAAAGTTTGGGTACATGTGTTCTCAAATAGCATCTATTTCAGATCTTGGTAAAGTTACAAAGATGAACCAAAACTGGAGAATACGTGTAGATTCAACATAATTTCTACTATGTCAAATCAGAAATGGAAACTCCGAACATGAAAGACATGTTCTAAAAGAAAAGATGAAGCATTCTGATGGTAGTAAGTATGCATAAACAGAGCAAACATGTATTTATTATTTGTAGATTTACTTCAAGGCAACTTAAAACACACAGCAGGGTTGGCATAGATTCATACAATTATCCCTAAATTCTTCTTGAGTAAATACCTAATTTTTTGCCCTCCTTGCTCTTAGATATGGCCCTAGATTCAACCATGCTGCCCAGCTCAGATCACATGCCACGTCGCCTGTGCCTTTTCTCGCGCACGGCTGGGCTGGGTCAGATTGTGGCTGGGTATGTTCCTGTGGAAAAAGCACCTTTTGAGCGCGCTCCCTACAATTTTGTGTGAGCCAAGCACCGTGTCCAAGTGGCACGTAATGTGAGCCAGTCGGAATGGTGGAATCGGTTGCGACAAACTTTTGCTGTCCGATCGCTGCTGCTTGTTATCTCGTACTTGCTGTGGAATAGAGGAGGACCCACAGCCGCACGGGATATATCTGAAATTGCTGCTACTTGTTATCTGGCAGCTGAATGCGTACGTACGTATAACGATCGACCGGTGCCATTTGGAAGCGTTTTGGAGAAGCCGCTTTTAAAAGCTGAAGTGTTCAAATCGATTTCCGGCTTCTTCAAACAGAAGCCATTTAAACACCCCCTGAGCACGATCAACGATGATTCGAGAGTCAGGTTACGTTTTGGGGTAGCTATGTATGGGCTGGGGCTAGGGCTGGGACGGCCCCACCAAGGGGTAGCTGAGGCCAGAGTACCCGCTACCGTTGACCAGCCTTAGGTACCCTCCTAACATCAACATCTATGAGCCATTAGGGAGGGTGTGACATCTAGAGATAGAAGAAGACTATAGTCCTTCCTTCATTTTCTTGGTCCCCTACTAAACTGGAGAGAAGAGGAGCAACGAGGCACTAGCAGCCAACAAGGTGGCAAAGGTTCTGGAGCTGTGAGGGGCGAACTATCAAGCAGGGGTTGATGGAGATATGCCCTAGAGACAATCATAGAGATGATTCTGTTTATTATGTTCATGAATTATTGGATAATTTATCTTGTTCCTTGAATAACATCGTCAATATTTATTATCAAGTGTGTGACTTGATTGTAAAACTCTATATTGTTGCGATATGATTATTCTTAGATGATCCTTAGTCAAACATATGAGGACACATATTAATAGACTAGCATATGTATTGGTTGATGACCATGTTTCACGGGTCATAGATATAAAGATATTAAACCAATAATATGGACACATGTTAGCAAACATGGGATTGGATCGACCCACCATGAAACACTGCGAGAATGTTGTATTCTTAACGTCATCAGTTGGTTTCATTCACAATGCGTATGCTATGTCCTTAAGACTTGAGATCGTCGCACGTACTCAAGATGCATAATGACTGACTTAGGGGTTGCCAAACACTACTCCGTAACTGGGTAGTCATAAAGGTAGTTTGCGGGTTTTGTTATGATGCGTGCATTGAGGCATGGTCGATCAAGATAGAATTTGCCCCTCTAGGCAACAGGAGAGATATCTCTAGGCCTCTCGAGTGATTGGATTCCAGAAATGCATGGCCATGCTATTCACGGTTAAAGAGTTAACCGTAGTCGGGAATTCAAGTCACATAATCGAGAAAGAGTGGTTGAGCTAACCAAACAAGGATGACACGTACTCGCCTTGAGTTTAACCGATATCGTGAGGCAAAGGGAAATGCATGAGTTTTGTTGAGGTTCGTCCGATATGATCTTTGTATATACTTAGGAGTCAGCATGTCTTGCTAAGGGGCTACTGCCGATTAGTGGACGAGTAGGAGTACTCGGGCTATGTCTAAGTGTATGTGAACCTATAGGGTCGCACACTTAAAGGGCTGGGACTTAATTCGGATAGTGATCCGAATTCTTATGGGCCATGAGTTCCTAATGGGTCTCTAGTTCGAGACCCATTATGATGGATACCTATAAATAGAGGGGAGGTAGCATAGGTTTTCACAAGAGAATTCGGAATTCCCGAAACCCTAGTTGCCACACCTTCCTCATCTAATACCGCGCCGCCGGCGCTAGCACTCCAGCGCGTGGTGTTCCTGCCCCGTACGTGTGGATACCTTGGAGGTGTTGATACGAAGTTTCAACACTAGGACGATCCGCAACTTGTGACGATCACAAGGACCTAAAGGAGGAGACGTTCTGCTAGAACGACTACAACTGCATCAACACGCCACATCGACTCTACTTCCACTACGAGTCTGCACGTCTAGTGGTAATCCCATGATCTATTACTAGAGGAGGTCCCTTTTACGCGGTAGAATTTTTGAAATTTTGCTTGCATAGCCTACCCGTAGATCTTTAGGGGTGGAGGAGGGACCTGCAAGTTTAATGTCATGGATGAGCAGGCGGGTATGAATACATAGCCAAGATGCGAGAGCAAAGGCACCATGGGCCGGATGGGCCGTCAAAAGTGTGAAAACAGAGTAAAGTAAACATGTTGGACCGTGAATAGTAAAGGACCAACATTGAGCTGTAACTATTAAGGACTTGATGGTTTATAAACCAAGCAGCAGCTGTAACAGGGAAACATAATAGAATTACAATAGAAACCTGATTCCCAAATCTATCTTCGCCTTCCCCAATCTCCTCTACTTTCCCTATCCCCAACTCTCAAATCCTCTTCCGATCTGCTCGATCTACAATTAACTTCTCGAGGGTGGTCATGTGGCAGTGTTCCTGGAAAATCATAGATGTATCCTGTTCTTTGCGGCTTCTAAAAGCTGCTTTTGGCTTTTGGTACAGTAACTAACTTTTAAACAGAGTATTTTTTTAAGATAGGGTCTACAAGTTAATTGTAGTACATGTTAAAAAACTAATATCTGTATCATCAAAAATCGCAAGCGAGTATTTTTCTTTCCGCAATCTCTATCGCAAACAGCCAAAAAGGCATTAGCCGCAGCCAAAATCCATCAGCCGCAGCCAAAAAGAACAGGCCCACCTGATTTGCTTTATTCTAGTTTGTTTCCTTGACATCGGCTGATCTGGGAATTGAAGGCGATTTATTTGGAGATCAAATTTCTTGCATCTAGAAGCTCTGTGCACAACACAAATGGCCAATGAGTATGACAACATTAGAAACACATGCGTAAACCAGTTTAAGGTGATCATTGTACAATAATGCAAAGTACATGTAAAGATCAAATTTTGGCTCGTTTTTGTTGCTCCTGCCCACACAAAAAAGGGTCTGTCTATGCCTCAGTAGATTGTTTTCTTGGATGAAATCAGTCACATTCTTGAGCTGTCAGATTAAATCCGACGAACTCAACCACCCACCATCGCCAAGAAAATAGAAATTCGTGAAATTTCGGCAGCAAATGTTTTCAGTGGTACTAACTGCAATTTACTCGAAAAACAATATAAATTTCACAAAACATTTCAGTTTCCATGTAGAATTTGGGGGGGGGGGGGGGCTCGGAATTACCTGGGATTCTCGTGCAAACAGGTCTCCTTACATTTTTCAATTTAGGCATTTTCCCCTACATTTTCCACTTGGAGGTGAATGTAGTGGAGAAGGTCTTGTCATTTCTTAGAAATGCAACCTTTGATGTTTAATTGTAAACAGAAGGGAAGGTTTAGGTAGCATTCGGAATAGCGATAGCTTATGATTGTTTTACTGTAACTGAGTTGGCTTATTTAGCATAATTAAATTTTTAAAAAAATTAAAAATAGAAAAAACATGTTAGTTCATCACGGATAATGCAAAAAAATACAAGAAAAAACATAAAATAGAAAAAACAAAAATATAAACAGTAATTTAAAAGCCCAAAAACCATCGCCGAGACTTCTCCCTGTTAGGTATGTGATCTCAGGCCAAACGGCCAAAACGAGAAAGAGAGAAATCAGCGCCCTGATCGGGAGTGCCTTCCATATATGGTTACGGTCCCCTGTTGCAATAGCGCAATATAAAACGGGAGTTACGGCCTCTCACAAGACACCCATCGCTCGTTCCCGTGAGAACCAAAACTCCGTACAAACCTTAAGAGACCCGATCTACTGTGCGCTGTTAGCAACGGGAAGACCGCCGCCGCCGCCGCTACAGGACGCCGCCGGCGACTCTCTGGACGACTGCACCGACTCTTCCTCACGCCTGCATCACGCAGGCACGGGTCTTCGCTCATGGCGTTCATCGGCGACCGTAAGTTCTCCGATCTATTTCACCTCTAGGTGTTCTTGAGTTAGGCTAGCAGATAAAATTTCATACATAAGGATTATGAACCCACACTCCCATCACTGAGCAGCCCCTTAATGACCGGGTGACCCCTACCCTATCAGCTTGACCTACATATATTTCTGGACCAAACGCTCTCCGCGTCTTCTCCTTTCATTCATCTCTATTCAGGAAAATGACAAAACAAATTTAGTAGTAAGAAGTAGTATATTATACATACGAAGGAGAAGTACAGAACAAATGATCGAGTGCTTACCCTGACCAGCGCGTCATTGGCTAGTCGCAACTCACAAGGAGACACAAAGATAACAAGACTTTGGAGCATATGGTAGCTACAACCGGATAGGACCAGAGGCTCCAGCTGCACTGGCAATGCACTTCCCCAAGTGGTTACAAAAGAAAATGAAATGAACAGCACACCGTACGTCCTATTTCACCTGCCAATCAGTTCACACTTCATGGATCACAGTGCTTGTTTGAGCAAACTTTGCAAATAAACATGTGCAGTGAAAAGGCCACGGCATTTTTATATTCTTCTGCACGGGAAGAAACTGACAACTTGTCTCGTTTGTTTAATCAGTCAGTGATTGTGATTAAAACACATTTGAAATGTCAGTACGTGCCGTGCATATTGTAGGATAGGATAGGATAGGATAGATGAAAATCACATTTGAAACTGATTCTGGGTTGGTCAAGTCCTACTCTATCATTTGCCTTCGTAAATTTGGAGTACATCCTTGGCACAAACAAATGAACAACTATGCCAGTTGTTCCATGCGTTATGTCATAAGTAGCAGTACTTAATCGGTGATTGTGGCTTAAATTTTTTAAAATTAACTGATGATTGTGGCTAAAATTTATTTAAAGTGTCACTAGGTATATAGGGTAGATTGAATTGTCCTATTCTATCAATTTGCCCAACTAAATTTACATCCTGATATGTACAATACAAGATGCTTGTACCTAAGTGCTTAAAGGGTGAGAATGCATCCATATAAAAGTCATTTCGTCTGATGCAAACATATCTTTTGTAGGTACTTGTGTGTTATATTATCTACTACTTAGATATAGTTATACATGTTGAGATACGATGGCATATCCTACCCCTCTTGGACTTGGAGATGTGTGCTATATGAATTCTAATAGGATTAAGATTCCTACTTCCTTTTAGAGTAAAATTCCTACTTCTCTTTGAAGGAGAGCTAGTAGATTATATAAATCCAAGAGGTGGCTATAGAGAACCTAAGTCAAGAAGAATGAGCAAGCCAACTCATCCAAAGCGGAGGGTGTAAAAGAGGACTAGAGGTTAGGATAGTTTTTAATACTTGATTCTTATATAGGGCAAGAATCCGATGTCCTAAATGGTTTGAGAGGGTTGTGTGAGAGAGATAATTTCTTGAGACTGTATATGCTTGTGTCGTATCTCACAAAACTCTAATCCGACCCTGAGGCCGCTGTGCATAAGAAGGGGTATCAGAGTATACAATACAATAAACACTTGCTAAGCACCAATGCCTACTTAAACACTAATACAACAAAATATGCGCCTTATCTATCCTATGTGGCAAGAAAAATCAGTTTTTTTATTACTAAGCACCTGTATTGTACATGCTCTTATGGTTGGGCTCGAGGAAACGAAATGCCACTCTGTTAGAGAGATATAGCTGAGATTTGTAGCTCTCCATGTACTCTTGTATTTCTTATTATTTTTTCCTCCACCAAAAACACGCAGCGTCCATATCCAAAATTTGAAAACACAGCCACGACTGCAAGTAGGTAGATCTGTGTACGCAAGTAAGTTTTGTGCTCTGTGCATCCCCCCCCCCCCCCCTCATTATTTGGAGGTGGGTTTTTCCCATTTTAGAAATCTGTTCGTACTACTTTTGCAAATGATGCCAAACACAAAAGACTTGCAGTCAGACAAGTTCTACAAGAAGAGTTACTATACATATCGACACAAGGGAGTTTTATTTTCTTATTAGAGCTGCCGAAAAATTGACATATATACCGTATGTCATGTCAATTTGTATATATTTGTCTTGCCGGCCGGGCAATTCACACTCTGCCTACCGTTGATTGTGAGTATATACTTTTAAGTGATGAACAACCGTATGACTTTGTAAATATACACTTGTAGTAGAAAAAGAGAGTATGACCCTTGTGTTTTGCCTTTTGCGCATCCGGAGTGCAATTAGGTGGTGACCCTTACAAATGCAACCTTTGATGTTTGATTGTAAATAGAAGGGAAGGTTTAAAGACCGGGTGACACCTACCCTATCAGCTTGACCTACATATATTTCTGGACCAAACGCTCTCCGCGTCTTCTCCTTTCATTCACCTCTATTCAGGAAAATGACAAAACAAATTTAGTATTAAGAAGTAGTATATTATATATACGAAGGAGAAGTGCAGAACAAATGATCGAGTGCTTACCAGCTCGTCATTGGCTAGTCGCAACTCACAAGGAGACACAAGAGATAAGAAGACTTTGGAGCATATGGACCGTATAGGACCAGAGGTTCGAGCTGCACTGGCAATGCACTTCCCCAAGTGCTTACAAAAGAAAATGAAATGAACAGCACACCGTACGTCCTATTTCACTTGCCAATCAGTTCATGGATCACAGTGCTTGTTTGAGCAAACTTCGCAAATAAACATGTGCAGTGAAAAGGCCACGGCATTTTTATATTCTTCTGCATGGGAAGAAATTGACAACTTGTCTCGTTTGTTTAATCAGTCAGTGATTGTGATTTAAAAAAAATTTGAAATGTCAGTGGGTGCCGTGCATATTATAGGATAGGATAGGATAGATGAAAAACACATTTGAAACTGATTCTGGGTTGGTCAAGTCCTACTCTATCATTTGCCTTTGTAAATTTGGAGTACATCCTTGGCACAAACAAATGAACAACTATGCAAGTTGTTCCATGCGTTATGTCATACGTAGCAGTACTTAATTGGTGATCGTGGCTTAAATTTTTTAAAATTAATAGATGATTGTGGCTAAAAATTATTTAAAGTTCCACTAGGTATATAGGGTAGATTGAATTGTCCTCGAGCAATTATGGCTTGGTCATTAGAGTCCTATTGTATCAATTTGCCCAACTAAATTTACATCCTGACAAAAAAGGAAATCGATGATTTGCAACTCTTAAGAGATGGTTTGAATATTTGCCACTTTTAGGGCATGCATGTACAATGCAAAATGCATGTTACATAAATGCTTAAAGAGAGAGAATGCTATCTATGTGACAAGAAAGCTCACAAGATAAAGATTGTGTGAGGTTAGCAGGAGCAACGGATGATTTCAATGTACCTAACATCAATCAATCAGATACTTCTCATAGATAGATATTAGATTCAGATTATTGTTTTCACATATGTTTAGCGAGGAAAATGAGTTTGAAAATGAATTTTGTAAACAATTTCATAATGAAACTTTCAAGTATAAAATAATTTTTGAAAATAAGTTTCAAGGTTATGATTTGTGATTTTGGTCTAAAATAGATTTGTAGGTTGCCTTCAAAGAGGGTTGTTAAGGAGCGTTTTTGAAATATAAAATTTTGAATCGAGGTAAGGTAGCTATGGAATTAAAATTGCCAAAGCAAGATATAGGTAAGAGAGGATCATCTAAGAGGGATGAGAATGAACAAAATGCTTATATTTTTGTCAAAGCCTTTATAGGTGAAAATAGCTTTTGATAAACAATTCTAGTCATGAAACTAATGGCCATGCTAACTAAGGTTATGAATTACAATCGATATGCTTTGGTATCACCCCTATTGGACCTGGATTTATAGATCTGGAATCCTCTGTAATTCCACCATACTATTATTTAAATTAGTAGATAATGCACACAAATACATTGCTAAACATCAATACATATCTCGCAAAAGTAAAACTAATATAATAATAGACTTACCATGGACCGATTAGGCCACAACCTTCAAAGAGCAGCAATGGAAACGAAAACTTTATACAGGTGAGGCCCTTAGGATATGCCCATAAGCAATCAATTGAGGCTCATGACCTAATTCTTGGCCTCATCACCTTTCAATCTTGTCAACACCCTTAGATGGCTGCAGAGCTTTTCTTTCTCCTTACTTACTGATGGTGTAACCCGCGCTGGGTCGATGCAAATTAATTAGCCAGGTGACAATCATTATAACTTGTGGTTGCATTGTTTTATATTAGGAGGTCGTCAAAAGATTTAGTTCTTAAAGTTATTTGGATGGTTCTACCACAAACAACACTCTCGTGCTCCCACCACACCAAACCCTCTTATCATCTATCCAGATATTTAAGCAAGTTTAGAGTTTTGGGTTCCAAAATATCCTTTCAGCTTAAATACCAGCCATTTCCATCCAATGGCTACCCACATCCAAGTTTTCATGTTTTTGAAATGATGTCAGGAGAAAAGCAATGCCCGCATGTATCTAAGTAAGGCTAACTATGGCACTTCGATACAAACTTATCATCTAATGTGTATCCCATTAGTTCTAGGGTGACAAATTAATAATGTGAGTAGCATTAAAGCATTAACTACAATCTAATGACAATATAACATTAATCAAAGTAAGGCATGCAATTCAATAATTTCAAATGAAAATAATTTGCATTCAAAAGGTAGGTGAAATATGATCAAAGTGATGATTTGTCTTGTTCAATTTACTGTGGCATTGATCTTGCTCAAAGCCTTTTTAGTCAATGGCTTGCTCAATTTACTGTGGCATTGATCTTGCTCAAAGCCTTTTTAGTCAATGGCCTTGAAACTCTTGGTTTTTATCTTGATCCTGATCTCGCTTGATTTGTTACTCCTCTAAGACTCCAAATTCCAGTTACATGATAAACAACTAAATCCAAATAAATCTAAATGAATTATGATTAAGTTTATGGCATGAGACAAGGTTTAGTGAGTGCAGGATGTAGACAGGATCAAATAAAGTTTGAGTGCAGGGGAAATGGTAGGGAGGAAACCGATCGAGAATGATATCAAAGAAGGATCAATGAGGATGATCGAAGAATACTATTGCTTGATTCTAACATAATGATTTCTTTTATTATTCTATATTTATTAAAGAAGTTCCATGAGCTGGTGAGACCTACGAAAAAAATAAGAGGGTCTTCATGTGATATGTATAGTTTTAATAAACAATATTAATCTTATATTTCATATTGCTAGGAGGCTTATAACATATTATTATTTAAGGTTCAATCACTGATAATCTGTCAAGACTAAAATATGCAAATATAGACTTTCTGTGTATACCGCACTAGTCTAGGATTAAGCTAGTGCATACAGTGTAAACATAAGTGAAATATCAATCATATGCACGATTCATAAAGAAACACACTCAAATATTAATAATTATCAGAGTACGGCTTTATGGTCAAGCTTATAAATAATAGCCTGAATGGCTTAAGAAACTAACAATGGAAAACAAAATTAAGCATGGTAGCCATTCGACATGCCCACAGGCAATCAACTGGGAAGCGAAGTTCTAATCTGCAAAGTCGTTGAAGTATCCTCCTTGTGGTACCTCTTATTGATATGGCTCTTCTTCTTCTTCTTCAACTGAGTAACAGTAGGCATAAAGCCGTAAGTACATTGGTACTCAGCAAGTCGTTTGTAACAAAAGTGAAATATAATATGCAAGGCTTACCAATGGATGACTGAAAGGTTATTTTATAGAAAGCAATAATTTAAAATAAATACAATAAATAGATTGAAAGCGAACTTTAAAGAAAACAACAAAAAATACATAACCAAAAGAGTTAAATAGACCATAAGTGAACTAACCATCTACTTTAATAAACCACTGGTGAATTACCTATCCACTTTTCAAAGTTATCCAACCCAATTTTATGAAATAACTATCTCTCGTGTGAAATCACCAAGCATTATCCATAACTAGGGACACGGCTATTCGAATAGTTTTTCACTCTACAGAGGTTGCACAACTGTATCCACATGATGTGATCATCCTCACGTTAAAGAAAATCACAACAAAACCTTTACAATGTTCAACATCAACACAATTCCACCCGCTAAGGTTTCGCCGTCGAGTAGGTTAACCACCTAGTCGATAATTACCCTCTCTTGCATCTCATGGAAATCAGCAACCATGTTTAACTTAATGGCGAAATTGAAATTAAAATATCATAAATTAATCAACCTGGTATATCTCATACTAGACATGTGGTTTACATGGTAAGGCTCAAATCAATAGCGCACAAAGTTAAATTCTTATACATTACCCATGCGAGACTTCCACATACATCGAAGTGCTAACCACACTTCCCCTTAACTGCATAATCACTTGTCCAAGTGAAAACCAATTTTGTATAATCAACACCAATGACACATTAATATCATGGCACATAAATTTTATAATTGTGGCACCAACTACGATTCAATATCTCATTAAGCTAAATTAATTAATTAACCATGTGTGATGATGAATCCAACGAGATTATAAGTATGGTTAAGCAAATTAATCGTACAACCCATGTGACAACTACTATGATATCACTAAATAATTTCACATCCTAAGGTGACAGTGATATCAAGACATTCAAATTATCAAATGAGTGATTAATCAATTACGACAGCAACTACCAAGTGTAAGGGTTTGTAATAAATTAGTAATGCATGATAATTTAAAATAAAATAAATAACAATAAATTGAAAATAAGGTTCAATATGATTAAATGATATAACTTGTCTTGGCCTTACTTAGTTATGAATTCTTGATCTTCTGTTTGTACTTCCACTCCTTCGATGACGCGATCTAATGAGAGAGAAAACGAATAAAACATAAAAATAAAACCAAATTAAATTCAAGTGAACTCTAAAAACTTTAAAAACCATAACTAAAAGATAGAGCTCAATTTTAGATGAATTTAGGAAAAAGAACAGGGTCAATCAGAGCTAGGACGGAAGAGAACGGGCTCATGGAAAAATCTAATCTAAAGAAAATACTAGAAATTCAAAAAATTCTACTGTGTCATGGATTCGATGCATGGAAAGGCTAGTGTATGGTGGACTCAGCTCATTAAATAGTGTGATGTAGCTCGGCTGGATGATGTGGTTGCTGACTAAGCATCTAGGGCTGACGTGTTGATGATGTGGCAAGACACGTGTGCACTAGGGCTGACGCGGTGGTTGACATGACTCTGACACGTGGCAGGCTGACATGGTAAGCTGACATGGCACTCGAGGTAGCTCGGGAGCTGATGTGGCTGACACGTGGTGACTACATAGTATTAGGGCTGAGGTGGCAACTGGCGTAGACGGCTGACTTGGTTGGACTCGTGACGATCGGACGATCTGAACAATGAAGACGATCGGGTGGCCGAGGAGTGAGGTTGTTTAGATGGTCCGATGATCAGACTGTCTGAATGATGATGATAATCAGACGGTCCAATGATGATTGAATAGACCAGAGACGTGAAGACGTTCGGACGGTCCGAACGGTGACGACACACGTCGCTCGACGGTTGGCTGCGGGAAGCGATGCGACGGGCGACCGAATGGGTGAGGTGAGATGGTGTGGTGGCCGTGCACATGAACTAAGGCAGCAACATGGCTGATCTGAACAATGAGAGTGAACAGGAGAGATGAGGTTCGGTCGAAGTGGGTACTCACCGGCGCCGCCTTAGTGGACAATAGCGACGATGGAGACCTCCGGTGTGAGATCGATGGCAATGGCCAAATGCAAAAACGAAGGTGGTAGCGACTGGGATGGAGGGTGATGATGAAGCTGCAAGGGCAGCAGCGCACAAACAGCAAGGACGCTCGGTGAAGACGGCTGCAAGGTGCGGAATGCGAGGGAGGTGGCACTATTTATGGCATGGTTGACGAGGAGGCTGGGTCGAACATGGGATGGAGTCCTGTGCGGCCATGAACACCGAGGAGACAAGATAAAAAATGAGAAGCAACGACAGGAAGAAGATGAACAGTGCACATGCGGCTAGATGAGCGACACGTGGCTTAGGATGAGATCGGACGGCTGGTTTCATAAGGGACAGAAGAACAATGCTCAGGCATGTTCCAACCGGCCGAACGAGATGGCCAATTGGACAGCTCAAGATGTGTGGAGTGCAGTGGATGGCCAACGTGTGGTGGTGGCCGATCGGACTGATCCGATTGGTGCGGGGACTTTTGGGGATTTTCAATTTCAGAAATTAGAAGAAAATAATATGAGCTGTAGAAAATAGCAAATAAATCAAGAAAAATTCACAAAAAATTCCTTGAGACACAAGGAACCCAAATAAAATATTTTCGGCATGTTAACATTTATTTTATTTATATTAAATTCTTTTAATTATTAAAAATTTAATTTAAGCTTGAATTAAATCTAGAAAAATCTAAATGGTAAATTTTATTTTAAAAGGCTTCAAATAACATTAAAAATCAGGATGTTACAAAATCGAAGGCTTAATCCAATAATTTTTTAATTAATTGCTACCATGTAGTTCATCAAATTATAGTTTCGCAAAATTATTATTAATGACTAATGTTCCATGTGTTATTGAATCAATTAATTATGTTTTACTGGATTTCTATTTTAACATGATTCCCTTTTTAATGTTGTGCTTTAAATTAAACGCTAGTAATACTCTAATTATCTTAATTATCATCAAGCACAAATTAATTTTAGTTAAAATATATTTATGTAGGGCCTAGCTTGTTATACGCCATTATATTTCAATTTCATTTTTAATTAAATTTACATTGAAAATTTAAGTGCTAGCGACATGCTAATGATTTTTTAATATCATTTTTTACAAAAATATATATTTTAATAGGATCTTCAATTGACATATGAGTTTCTAAAACAAATATTATTGGCGTCCTAATTAACCTTCATTTCTAACTTTTTTCTTGGAAATTTTTTTAATTAAAGTGGATCTCCAAATTAAATATTATTGTCTTTTTGAGGACCTCTAATTATATTTAAATGTAATCTTTAATTAAATCCTTGTATTTCTAGTTAAATATTGGTGACATATAATTCAAATTAATTACCTTAATTTTAACTTAATTGTCCTTTTACAAAGAGCCCTCATGATATTTGTCTTTTAAAAAGTGCCCTCATGACATTTAGACATTTATACAAAGTTATATTTTAATAATGTATTTAATTAGTATTTGAATTTTGAAATAAATATTAATGGCACTTTAATTATTTCAATGAACCCTATTATAATTCCATAATTTAACTTTATCCTTATTATTATTAACTAAATTATATTATATTAGGGATTTTTATTTTCCTGAATTATTCTCTAACTGAAAAATGGAAATAAAGAATGACATGTGGGGCCATGGGCAGTGCTCGGGTCCATATGTCATACAAGAGAGAGAGAGGGAGACAGAGTAGTATGGCTATAGGGGAGAAACAGAGGGGAAAGTTGAGCATAATAGGGGAGGTGGCAATACAAAGCCAGGGCAAGCTCGCCGATGGCGAGGTGACCTTGACAGTGCAGCCGCAACCACAAAAATGGAACCCAAGAGGAGTAAATGAGCTAGGAGAGGCAGTGTCGGGGCTCAAGTGGCAACAAGGCGAGCCGGCGATGACACCTGGTGGCTGGGTGCAGGGAGGAAGAGGGGTGGCATCGACCGGAGTGAAGAAGGGGAGAGAATGAAGGGAGCATGAGCATGAGGGAGCTGATGTAAACTCATCGGGGTGGTAAGAGACGGTGGGGAGGAGCCGAGACTCACTGTAGTGGTGACCTAGGACAAAGGGGGCTCCAATGAGGGATTGGGGAGGATGAGGAAGGCACAAAAAGGCACCAACTGGTAGGAATTGACCTGAACTACGTTGGAGTGAAAATAGTGATGGGGATGGTAGTTTCAGTCGTACTTGGGGGGCAGATGACGTGGCAAGATCCAGTGAAGAATAGTCAAGATTTAGAGAGGGAAAACTCAATTGGTGGGGTGGAATGCGATGTGACATGAGTGATTTTAGGAGATGTTCATCGAGATGGCCGAAACAATAAGGTGGATGCAATAAAGTTTGGCCGATGTGTAGTGGCAAGCTCCCAAGCTTGGCTCAGGCAGTGGTTAGGTGTGGAGGGAGTGAGGCGAGGGCGAGGTGAAAGCAAGGGAGGCGGGGGGATTAAATAGCCAAGGCGGTGGTAGTGTTCACTATGCCCAGCAACCAAGCACCAATGCATGGCGTGGGCACCACAGGGCATGGGTGTTGGCATGGCATTGAAGAGGGCTTAGTCATGGGTGTGACCGACGAGGCGAGTCGGGATAAACACAGTGAGGTGTTGGCGAAGAGACGAGAGCAGGTGTGGGCGCATGTGGGCACTGTTGAGGATGGCTCGGTGAGGACAGGGTGAAACAGGCATGGGAGTGCACAGCTGGCGTGCTTGGTGCTACGTGATGCAGTGAGCACGGCACAAGGTGAGGGCGAGTGAGAGGTCAGGTCGGTGTGGGCGCTGGCAAGCGCATGTGCGTGGCATAGGTGGTGATGCATGGGGCGTAGGCGCATGTGGTGGGGCTAAGTCCTAGTTGGGCGGGCACGCGAGTGCGCTACGTTGTGAGCAATGCGGGTGTGAGCAAGCTTGGCCAAGAGGCATAGAGGGAGGATAGAAAAAGGGAGGCTAGGCCAGCTGGTGGCTTGGGCTGGGAAAAAGAAAAGGAAAAGGGAGATGGGCCGAGAAGAAGGAATGGGTCGAGCCCAACTTGATTTGTTGATTTTTTTTATTTGTATTTTTCCTTTTGATTTGAATTTGGTTTTTGGATTTCAACTTTAATTTAGATTTGAGTTCGGTTTTGGATTTTGAATTGAACTTAGGTTTTGAATTTGAGTTCACATTTAATTGCTTTCAATTTTTTGTCCTTTTATTATTATGATTATTATTTGTATTTATTGAGTATTACTCATTTTATTATTTTGCATAGCACAAATTTCAGAAAAGCCCAAATAAATTATCAAAAAAATCCAAATGTCAATAAGATGCATTAAAAAGTTTTAACCTTTTCATTTTTCTAACATCCTAATTTTGGGATGTTACACAAGCCTAGACACCGCTATGCACATTGCGGTAATGTGCATGGGCCTCTACAATGGGGGCACTCCTAAAGGTTGGAGGAAAAAACAAAAAGAAACAAAAAAGCAAAGTCAATTCGGTGCGGGGTCTTGTAGGAGCATAGTGACTTCAACGGACAAGAGTTAAGGTGGAAATTGTTGTGATATGGTCACTCATATCCTACCCCTTTAGGACTTGGAGTGTTATGGTACATGAATTTCTAGATGAATTCTAATAGAATTAGAATTCCTACTTCTCTTTGGAGGAAAATTAGGGGGACTATATAAACCTATAGAGAACCCAAGCCAAGAAAAAGCAAGAAAGCCAACTTATCCAAAGCTGAGGGAGGGTGCACAAGAGAATTAGAGACTATGATATTTTTTAGCACTAGATTCTTATATAGGGCAAAGATCCGACGATGGTAAAAGGTTTGAGAGTGATAATTCCTTGTACCCTTTTGAGGTTGTGCTTAAAGAATTTATAGTCGGTTTTGCCAAATCTTTTCTCTCGTCATGGTTGCTTCATCGCCCTTATTTTGTTTCTCTCTATGAGATTTGTCTACTTCATTCTTGAGACCATGCATGTTCTTGTCATATCTCACCAAATTCCAATTTGATCCGGGGGCTGTTACGCATAAGAAGGGTTATTAAAGTATAAAACTACAGATAAAAGCACCTGCTAAGCACCAATGCCTAATTAAACATCAATACAACAAAATAAGCACCTTATCTATTCTATGTGGCAAGAAAAAAAAAATCAGTTTTGCATTGCTAAGCACCTGCATTGTATAAGCTCTTGAGATTAAGCTTGAGGAAATGCCACTCTTTATGAGAGAGAGCTGAGATTTGTAGCAGCTCTCCATGTACCCTGGTATTTCTTCTTCTTTCCGCCACCAAAAACACGCGACGTCCATATCCGAAAACACAACCGCGACTGCAAGTTGGTAGATTAATGTACGCAAGTAACTCCTCAAACCCCCCGGGGGCGTTTTCCCGTTTTGGAAATCTGTTGATGGAAAGGATTTTCTTAGGGGTTTCACATGATCAATTTCGTATTCTGACGTACGTATTATGGCTTGATCAATTTCGTATGATCTAGTGTTTCTGATCGCGCGATGCAGTAGGCCGTAATCTGTTTTGCATGTTACGTTATGCGGTGATACACATCTGGTCTTAGCTTGAACAAGCATGGAGGTATTCGTTACACTCTCCATTCAAGAATATATTTGACGTTTTGGATATTGGCATGGCCTTAATTCAGCATCCAAATTTGATCACTAATTTTATATAAATATATTCATAAAATAATATAAAATTATTATATTATAAAATTTTTTCATGACTAATCTGATGACACTATTTTCATACGACCAATATATATATATATATATATATATATATATATATATATATATATATATATATATATATATATATATATATATAAAGAAGTTTGGCTCGATGTTGTTTTCTAAGACATCGTATATTTCCGAACAGCTAGGGTATGTTTTAGGGGGCGTTCGGAATAACGATGGTTTCTGGCTTCTGGTTGAAATTTCACTGTAGCTGGCTGATTTTTTACTGTAGCTAAGTTGGTTTATTAGGCATAATTAAATTTTAAAAAATATAAAAATAAAAGCGACATGCTAATCTATCATGGACAATGCAAAGAAATATAAGAAAAAACAAAACACAAAAATAAAAAAAATAAAAAAACAAACAAACAAAAAAGCTACAATATTTGAAATGTCGAGCGGACGCCGGCCCCTTAACCATATGTAAGTTTTTAATCACAACTTACTAAATGCTGAGCACCGGTCGTCATTGATTGATGTACTCCCTCCGTTTCACTATATTTTTACGGCCTCGATAGTATCTGTTTTAAAATATTTGTTCGTTGAAAAAAAATCAAGAGTGTAGTTGTTATAATGTTTCTACTCCATATCTCTAATTAAATGTTTTAGAAAAAGTTAAGTTGTGTTATGCCATTTAATATGAGTATGTATGATTATTTTTTATTAATTTTTTTTAGATTTAATGTTTCTGTGATCTGTGAATATGATGGGATATGAACAAATATAGTACAACAGGCAGTATTTATTAAATTTGCAGTGATGATGTAATTACGGTGACAGACCAACTAATCGATGCACTAAAATTACAATCAAGTTATCGATCAGTATGTAGGATGAGATTTTTATGCAAGTCCTCCAGAAATCTCTATCCGCCCACCTCACTATAACCAAGAATTAATCTCTACCATTTTGATCGTATAACTCCAACGTGGCATAACATAACGGGTGATTTTGAACAACTCTTGATTGTATAATTCCAATTCTACTAAAACAAGTGAGCTCGAAAATTCTATTCGATCAAGAATCGAAGATACGGTAAAGTCGAGTAAATAACCATTCGATCGATCGATCAAAACAGCGAAGAAACAAACAGCAGTCTCAACAAACCAAATAATGCCAACACACAGAGATAACCAATAGGACAAGGAAGCACATACAGTAAGGTTCAAAGGAACATAAAAAGACTTGCAGTCAGACAAGTTCTACAAGAGTGCCATATATATCAACACAAGAGAGTTTTATTTTCTTATTAGAGCTGCCGAAAAATTGACATATATACCGTATGTCATGTCAATTTGTTTATATTCGTCTTGCCGGCCGAGCAATTCACACTCTGCCTACCGTTGATTGTGAGTCTATACTTCTGAGTGATGAACAACCGTATGACTTTGTAAATATACACCTAAAGTAGAAAAAGACTTGCTGGTTTTCTACGTTTAGCTCAAATAAACATATATATTGAGTGAAAGGAACACAACGTAAGTAGCTTGCTGGCTGATCTTCATAGGGAGAAGACGATGCTACTTGATACTGAGTTTAACGCTATATGCATAATTGAACAATTATGCAACGAAGTTTGCGGTGAGTTGGATAATTACACTGGGATATTTCTTTTGTAGGGATAGATATGATATTTTCTCACTCTCCCAGGTTTTATTTTTTTTTGTACATAATATCATCTAATCTTACGATCGGTTGCACTTTGCTAACCTTCAATCGGATCCGACCAGCACACCTGACAGTCGGGGCCCACCCGCAAGGGCCATGCGAGCAGGGAAAGTGGCAGCCCTCATGGCAAGTGTGGGAGACTATCCGTTTTTACCTCAACCGTCCGCTTCGTTCGTCAGAATGATCTTGTTTCGTGTTATGAATGCTAACTGCTACAAGCCTAACCAATTAACCAAATCATCTGTTCATCACACACAAGCCTCTCAGTTAAGACTTAAGACCTTCCAATCCACATTACCCGACGAAATCCCTAATAACCAGTGTTGTCCGCCTGACGTGCTCATGCCAAGATGTTACTGTCACATCCCGTCGTCGTACTCGCAGTCAGAGACAACGCCACGCATGGCCTTTCCGAGGTTACCGAGGGCAGAAATGGCGGCGGCAGCTCGCTGGGAAGAAGGGACTGGAGGGAGGAAGATGCGCCGGGTCCGACGCCGACGAGCGCTTCCACGGAGCTGCACGTTCATGGATCGCGTAGGGCTCCTACCTACACACTGTCCGTCCTTACGCCACCACTTCACCGCGCTGGATATATATATATATATATATATATATATATATATATATATATATATATATATATATATATATATATATATATATATATATATATATATATATATATATATATAAACACTAATCAGTGCGCATGTGTAAAATACCATCGGTAGCGAATGAAGTTACTGTCGAACGCTTATAATACACAACTGGTGGTAACTTTTCTCATAGTTAGTGATAACTTTTCGAGGCGTAAAACTGCGCACAGAATAATGCTACCGCATGTGTGTATATATTCTGGACCAAACGCTCTCCGGATCTCCTTTCATTCATCTGTACACAGGATCACACTTCACGGATCACAGTTCTTATTTAAGCAAACTTTGCAAATAAACGTGTGCAGTGAAAAGGCCACGGCATTTTTATATTCTTCTGCATGGGAAGAAACTGATAACTTGTCTCGTTTGTTTAATCAGTCAGTGATTGTGATTTAAAACACATTTGAAATGTCAGTAGGTACCGTGCATATTATAGGATAGGATAGATGAAAAACACATTTGAAACTGATTCTGGGTTGGTCAAGTCCTACTCTATCATTTGCCTACGTAAATTTGGAGTGTATCCTTGGCACAAACAAATGAACAGCCATGCAAGTTGTTCGATTCATTGTCATTCGTAGCAGTACTTAATCGGTGATTGTGGCTTAAATTTTTTAAAATTAATTGGTGATTGTGGCTAAAAATTATTTGAAGTGTCACTAGGTATATAGGCTAGATTGAATTGTGCTCGAGCAATTGTGGCTTGGTCAATAGAGTCCTACTCAGTCAATTTGCCCAACTCAATTTGCCCAACTAAATTTACAGCCTGATAAAAAAACAAAAATAGATGATTTGCAACTCTTCAGAGATGGTTTGAAGATTTGCCACTTTTAGGGCACCTACAATGCAAAGTGCTTAAAGAGAGAATACAACCACGTCATCAAGCATCTATATAAAACTCATTTTCTCCGATTCAAGCATGTCTTTTGTAAGTGCTTGCATGTTATATTGTCTACTAATTAGATATAGTTATACACGTTGAGATACGATGACTAATATCCTACCCCTTTAGGACTTAGAGAAATTTGCTACAAGAATTTCTAGATGAATCCTAAAAGAATTAGGATTCCTACTTCCTTTTAAAATAGGATTCATACTTTTCTTAAGATGAGAACTAGGAGGACTATATAAATCCAAGGGATGGCCAAGGGGAACCTAAACCAAGAAGCAAGCAAACAAGCCAACTAATCCAAAGCTGAGGGTGCACGAGAGGATTAGAGACTAGGATATTTTTTATCACTAGATACTTGTATAAGGCAATGATCTGTGAGTCCTAAAAGGTTCAAAAGGGTTGTGAGAGTGCGACAATATCTTGTACTCTTTTGAGGTATGCTTAAAGAATTTGCAGTAGGCTTCACTGAATCTTTTCTCTCTCATCGTGGTGCTCTGTCGCTATTATTTTTGTTCTAAGAGATTCATCTACTTCATTCTTGAGATCGTGCACACTCGCGTTGTATCTCACCAAACTCCGATCTGATATGGGGGTTGTTGTGTATAAGAAGGGTAATCATAGTATAGCAATGGTATTGGAGCCAATGTTGGATCAATTTGATTTGTAAGAAAGTCAATAAAGCATCAGAAAAGCACAAAAATCAAGATCAATGTCCACGATATAGAATCAAAATGAGAAATTTAATGATGGAGGAAATTTTATCTTGTGACAATACATGGTGAAAGATGTCCCTGTCCAGCAGGGGCTAATAGATGCGCTTGAAAGGGACAAACCGGAAAACACATATGAAGAAGATTGAAAGGTGATGAAATAGAAGATTGTCATTATAATCAATCTATGTCTCTCCGATGAGATGAAGTACTCAGTCATTAAGCAAAATTCGCCAAAGAAATTATGGAGTAAATTAGAAGAATTGTATATGGTGAATTTGCTAACAAACCGGTGGGTGCTAAGGTGACAACTATACAGGTTGCACGTGATCGTAGGCACATGGTTTATTAACCATCTCAATATCTTCAACAAGCTTGTCACGTGGCTGAGTAGTGTGAATAAGAAAATTGAAAAGAGTGACAAGGTTGTTATGCTGGCATTAGCTTTACCACCATCATATGAGCAATTAATGATGAATATTCTCATCGAAAAAAGTACTCTCAACTTCAATAAGATAATTGCATATCTATTAGAGGTGGAATCCTTGAAGAAACCATTAGAATCTTTATTCTCAGGTAATCAAGCATTGAGTGAAGTAAGTGTTGCAGGCAAAAGCAAAAGTCACGGGAAGAAGAAGGGTAGATGTATATGCTATCTATACCGATTGGTAGGTAAATCTAAAGGAAGGGCAACCAATGGGAGTTCTGATAAAATCCTAATTGGAGAAGAAAATTGTGTCATCAGTGGTAGGTACTCAAATTTTATCTGTAGTTATGTGTGAAACTACAAAGATGGTTGCAAATTCTAGCAAGCATACAGGTGAATGTGCGAGCTATTAGAGGAAATAAGACGTGATGGGACCAACCACGCGGTATTGGCAAGCAGGTAGAGCTCAGAGTCGATAAAAACCTATGGCTTGGAGGGTTGTAGCAATAGGAGGTGTGGTTAACCAAACTATACAAGGAAAGAGCTCTAAGGTGGAGGGTTCAGACGGCCAAGCCAGACATCGACACACACATTGTAGTGATGTACGTGAGCTCCTACAGTGGGGACACTCCCATAGGTGGGAGGAAAAACAAAAAAGCAGAGCCAATTTTGAGCGAGTTATTGTAGGAGCATAATAACTTCAACAGATAAGAGTTATGGTGGAGATTGCTGAAATATGGTGACTCATATCATACACTCTTAGGACTTGGAGAGGTGTGATACATGAATTCCTAGATGAATCCTAATAGGATTAAGGTTCCTACTTCCTTTTAGAGTATGATTCCTACTTCACTTCTCTTTGGAGGACTAAGGTGTAATATTCTAGATTCTAGGGAATGCAAAAATGAGAGAAATTTTGCATGCATATTATTTTTCTTGGTTTTTATTGGAGTTTCCACGGAAAAGTAACTTGCAAACATAATTTTTTCAAAAGAAATATACATTGAAAAGAATTCAATTTGAATTCAAAATCAAATTTGAAAAGGTGACCCTAGAATGACCTAGGAGAATTCATAGTAGAATTCATCTAAAAAACTCATAAATATATTCATGGCACTAGAAACAAAGATTTGAACATTTTTGAATGTGTTCTTGAATTTGTTCAAATCAATATGATGCTTATTACATAGAACAAAGACTGTCCAAGATTTTTTTAGAAATATCCAGAGTAGATAAAATTTTGAAACTTTACAAAATGACATGCACTATGTCAAAAGTGTCCACAAAAATTTTCATAATTTTTAGAGCTCATCTGATGCATCAGAAAATTTACCAAACTCTCAGCTCATCTTAACTCTCTCTCTCTCAATGCCATGTGGGGTCCACCCGTTAGGCCACCCCTTCTCACTTGAGTCCTAACGCTGACGAGTGGGACTGAACCCCACCCGTCAAGCTACCTAGTCTTCACTCATTGACGCGTCGGGCCCGTGCATCAGGAGTTATCTTCCACCTCAAGCGCACCAATGCCGCGCTTGCTTCGCTGCGGCCTATGCCGACGCCACCATTTTTTGACAACTGAACCCATGGTTTCTAGCTCAACTACCTGGCCTCATCTACTGGTTGCATCGCTGCACTGAGTTCCCCTCTTTCTTATCTGTTCTGTGTGTTGTACCTCGCCAAATAGCACGGAGAGTTTGTCTTGCCGCCATGCTCATGAGAACTCGCTCATCCCTCTTAGCCATTCCGTGCATACAAAGCCAATCCAGCTATGCCATCCTCTTCCTCATCTTGCCCATACTTCATTCCCATGAAAACCTAAGCTTTTCCTTCCTTACCACACTTGGAACGCGTTGTCTTCTTCCGCGACGGTGAGCATGCTCCGCTAAGCCTTGTCGTGGCACAAGCTCTCTAGTGGACCCCTAGCTTCTCTAACCGTGTCATATTATGTTCCCTATCACCTAGAGGTTTTCCCCTCATTCAAGTGACCTTTGGTCCTCGAGTCAAGCCCTAGACACTTTGCGGCATCACCTTGAGCTGTGTGGACTAGTCTTAGCATGAATGCATCTTTCCTAGCCCTGTTGTAGTTCGCTGGAGAACCACTGCTGCCTCTCGCCATTGCAAGCCACCGTTGACCACCATTTTGGTCACCGTCACTGCCTAGAGGTGTGCAAAGATATAGCCATCCCATTTTGACCATGTTAAAACTGAACCATAGCTCCCCTCACTGCCGGCAAGCTCACTGGAGCATTGCTCCACTTGGCTCTGTCTTCCTCCCATTAACAGTGGGCCCGACATGTTAGGCGATTAGCTTAGCGCTAATGACGTGTTTATATCCAATGTTTGTATGATGTGTGAACCCAGGCTAATTAATTAAATGTAATTATATTTAAAACTATGTTTAAAAACTATGAAAATGACATGTAGGACCCACATACAAATAAGGTTTTAAAATATGTGAGTATGACATGTAGGACTCACCTATCATAACGTTAATTCATTCTAATAACATATTTGAACCTAATAAGTTTATGACAAGTGGGCTTGGTCAGAATTAATTAAGGAATTTTTATTTAAACTGAAAACAAAAATATGAGTCACTAACACATGGGACCCACACGGTAAATAAGTAATTAAAACGTGATTTGAACCTGTGAGGCTAACATGCATGGCTAACCTGTCAGTTAATTAAGAAATTAATAAAACTCTAACATGAGTGGCCCACATGTTGGTCTAATGATGCCATGATTCATATTTTCCTTTTATAAAGAAAGATATAAATTACAAATCAAAATTTGTGCAAAATGCTATTTCCTATTTTTCTAATTATTTCCTAACTAAATAAAATTCAAATAGCCATAACTTTTGTATATGAACTCCAAATTTAGTGATTTTTGTCTCTAAATTTTTCTAAAATCATGCCTATCCAAATATGCAAAAAATATTTAAGTTTATCTATGTTTAAATTTGATTAGATCTTATATATATATATGAATTTTATCAAATAGACATCGTCGCGTCGAACAATTTTGAGAATGTGTCCGAACCATCTTTGAGCAACAAGAGCAAATCAAGCACCCCCATTAATCATATTAATCACACTATTTTAATTATTGTCTATTGTTTGCAAAATTTATTATGCATGCATGTATGTTCCCTTAAAAAATGCTATACTGTGGATAACTGTAGTTAAATATGCTTGTATACATTGAACCTCTTTGCAAATTTGATATCATTACTGTTGTAACCGTTAGGACATAGTTTAGGTAGTAGCTAATATCAAAATTGGGTATATTACATTAAATAAACGGTCTAGATGATTAGCCACGTGCCAGTTTTCGCTAAGTTTGATCATTCGGAAAAAAACTTATGTACGGACATAGCTGATTTAGAAATGTTGGACCAGAGGAAGAACCCCTGTTAATGTTGGTATAAAATAAAATGAAAAACCTAGATTTAGATCCAAATTATTTACATTATAAACTATCAAATATGAGAGGATACCTCGCATATAGATAGGGGGAGATTCTTGCTCGGATCAATTAAGAACCGAACGCTAGTGCTGCACATCTAAGCGTACAATTACATCTACTATATGGGCTCTAGTTTTAGCTGACTAAGTTATCTAGGACTAGCCTTGTATTTTGGTAGGCCAAATTAGTAAGGGTATAATGGGTAGGATGCTCGTAGGGGCGCTCTTCACCAAGATGTTAGGATCAAAGCTTGCTAATACAATAGTAAATGCCCACTTAGGGGGCAGACCTAAGTGAGGGTCCTCACTTAGGGGATGGATCTAAGAGCAGATTCGAATGCTCACTTGGGGGATGGACCTAAGAGAGGTTTGATATTCATCGGGCTGTTGCAAGGTTAGGTCTAGGTAATGTAAAGGTTATATGATAATCAATTTTGTCGCACACACCAAAGAAAGTGTGAAGTTGTCGACAATGTATTTGATTATCTCATGTGGGTAAAGTTATACAACCTCTCAAGAGTGGTAAAAAGCATTTAAATAGTTATGCTCATAGTGATGAGTATGCTTAGATGCAGCCACAATGGGTATAGCTTTTGTTTTTACAAAACTGTTTCGATGAAAAAAATTTTGGGATGGCATGTACGTTCGCGTGTGCCATGCCCATGCTTGAAATTTGTTCGATGTTCACAGCTGAGGAGGGCTATGAATGGATGTGATTTACTATTATTAATATTATATTAATGATATTTCATTACATGCCAAATGCTCTTTACAATTCTGTTGCAAATTACTACTTATCAATATTGCAAATGAAACTTGCTTCATACTAAAAATAACTGTAGTATAGAGCCTTACTTATTATAAGTCTTACATTTATTTATATGTTGCGATACACTACTAGTCTTGCTGAGTACACAATATACTCAACCTTGCTTGGATAATTGTTGTTCAGAAAACAAGGAAGATAACATGCCAAACAACACATACTTTGCCCCGACATCGGAGAATATGACGATGGATCTTTGTAGGGCCTAACTCTAGTTAGTTGCCTGTGGGCTATAGTAGAACACTATTGGCTGTTTTTGCTTTATTACTTGTCTTCCACGGTGCTTTACTCTTGATACTTCAATTTATTTAGCCAGTCGGGCCTATGTTGTGAATTTTAATTATTCATCGCTTATGTAATGCCCCATTGTTGTAAATTAATTGCATGTGATGTGTATGGATTTGATCTAGATGCTATGAATATGTGTACTAGCCACTGATCATGGGATTAGTATAGAACATATATGGTGATTTTGAGTATTCAACACACGAGGTCCCCACATAGGGGGCTATATAAACCCAAGGGGTGACCATGAAGAACCAAGCCAAGAAAAAGCCAACTTATCTAAAGCTGAGGGTTCATCAAGAATAAAATATAGCTACTTCATTTCATTTATACTCTTTCTTTCATGAATTTTGATGACTCATTGCGAGAAAGATTGGTAAAAATACATATTTAGAGCATGATTTGGAGTTTTTGTGCAAAATCTTGCTATGTTAGAGCTTTAATATTTTGCTATTATTCTCTTGATCTTTTGATTTTGTTCTCACTATGACCAAGGTCAAATAGAACAATTGTTTTTTCATATGGATCTAAGTGAAAATTTTCAATTCATTTGGTGGATTTGAAGTTTTTTATGGAATAGCTTCACTCTATTTTTGGTTTATATGATCATTTTCAGTCTTTACAATGCTTGTATGACCATTTTTAGCCTTTATTTGCATAATTCTCTCTTTAATTCTAAAATCACCTCCTACTTGTATTTTTGAGAAATTGCCAATTGATACATCAAGAGGGATATTGAAGAACCATATGGGAAGTTCAAGTTTTTATTGTTATGAACCATTGTCACATTGGAGGTTTTGTGATTTGAATTTTGCAAAAAAAAATCAATTTTGTTGCAGCCCTGGCAATCTGATTGACAGAAGCATTTTTATTTCAACTGAATTGTATTTTTTTGGGTTTCTTGACCTTCATAGTTTCTCATAACTATTGAAGTGAAAAATTGATGAATACTTGAGGGAACATTCGAAGGCACCAGTGGCGGATCTAAAATAAAAATGACGTAGGGGCCTCATTCTTTATGCATGTACTCATCAATGCATCTATTAAGAATGTAGTAGATAGTAATATATTCTAAATTTATAACATCAATTAACTTCATGGCAAAGTTCAATGGTCCATAACTATAACTATTTACCAGACAACTTACCAAAATCAAGAAACTCACTATTAGTGAAAGATCTATGGTGATTCTGAGAACAAAATATGGTTAGCATCGATAAAAAAAATATTTGGCCCCATTGCCTACAAAATAGATAACAAAACAATAAGTGAGTAAAATCTTAAGTAAAAGAATTATAGAATAATCGAGTAAAGTGAAGCAAATTACATTTTATAATTGGTTACGACTTATGAAGTTCTAGAAATGATCTATTATAGAATTATTGGGGAACAAAACCCAAGAAGCAGGAGTCTATGATGAACTGTCATCCACCTGTGGCCCACTCAAAGGAAAGGAGATTGCATGGACAATGAAGCTAGGAAGATAAAGCGTCTAAGACTCTAGGGGTATTGGCGAACAAAAATCGTAAGGAGCTACTCGCTGGTGGTTAGGCCATGCCCATGCGTGTCTATGTCCTCTCCTGGCTACCCACTGGCCTTGGCACTAGCCTGGACAGCTAGGCCGCACGCTGGCCTAAGCCACGGGGGGCATAGGAGAAGGCTCATGGGAGAAGTTATGGCCCACACATTGACCTAGGCCGTTTGGCTGCAAGTTGTAAGGCACTAGTTTTAGTTATGTAGGGGCAAGCTATGCAGAGTTGGATTCTGAGGAAAGAAAATTGAAATTGGCTCTGAGGGCTTGTGCCTCCGCATAGCCCTTAGTCCATCTTTCTCTAGAAGGTGCCATTCATCCTCTCTATCATCGTACCGATCCTACAGTATGACATGACCATGTGACACCAGATAGATGGTTTGGAAAGATATTGGCACGCCACATCATCGACTTGTGTTGTCATGTTATCAATTGCGTAACAGAGGATGCAATTGGAACTAAGAAAAATCTAGGAACCAGTCAGTCCTAATGTATGCAGCATGCTCTATATAAAGAGTGCACTGGCTCCCTATTAAGGTACACCAATACCGAAGCAAACAACACACACACTAGCTAGTTACTCACCCGAGGCCATGGCGGACGGCGTCGTGAAGGCGGCGGTGGACAAGCTGGAGGAGCTGGCGCTCCAGGAGCTGAAGCTGCAGTCCCAAGTCGGCAAGAAAGTGCGGGAGCTGAAGGACGAGCTGGACTGGCTGCGCGCCTTCCTGGGGCACGCCGACCAGCGCCGCCGGCAGGAGGTGAATGAGTACATGGAGGTGTGGGTGCGGCAGACACGGGATGTCGCGTATGATGCTGAGGACCTCCTCGATGAGTACTTCGTGAAGGGCCGGCTGCACTGCCACAGCGTCCTCGACCTGCCATCCTTCCTCCGGTGGCTCCGGAGATCGGCCTCCGGGTTGTTTGTCCGCCACTCCATCTGCGACCACATCGAAGAAATGAAGAAGAGGCTTGCAGACATCAAGGGCAAGAGGGACGACCACAATTTGCAGAACCTCCCAACCACCTGGGATCCCCCGCATAGGCACTACGCCGAATGGTAACGTATATATGTCAGCACTGCTTCGTATATGTTTCCTGTATATGTATTCTAGAAATACAACCACGCGACACCCCTTAACAACTTTGCATTGGACCCATTTTATATATTTTCTTTTTTTCAAGAAACGAAAAGTTGTAGTTTTTAAATAGTTTGGTTAATTGGTAAATGCTATAATACCATATTTTTAAATAGTTTGGTTAACCCTTTTTTATACCGAATAAACAAATACCCACTATATAGGAAGATCCAATTATTTTCTTTTTTTTCTACTCCTACTGCAGGCATAGGATAATACCATATTTTCCGTACATTTTTCGTTTATCTATTTTTTTTCTTTTTCCCTCACTTTCTTACCTTTTATCTTTTCTCTTCTCCCTTTTTCTTTCTAAATTTGTTCACCTTGTTTTGAACTGTTCACTGTAGCCACATTTTTTTTCAAATTTGACCTCCCCGTTTTTACAAATCTAGTTTTCTCCGTGAACCTACTAAGCTCAGCAGGAACCTACCAAGCCCCCGTATTCGGTTGCATGCCAACACATTGTGTAGCCACTGTCAGCGCTTTAATTTGTGCTAAGCCTAATTAATTAATATTAATCATAATTAATTAGTACTTAATAACAATTGATTAGTACTATTCATAATTAATTAGGGCTTTAATTTTAGTGCTAATCATATTTAATTAGTGCTAATCATGTAGTGTCAATTAAGCATAGACAGTATTTTATCGTACTTGCAATTAATTAGTACTAATTGTATTTAATTAATGTTAATTAAAATTAAAAGTCTTTCACGGAATAAAATTCAAGATTTACTCCTTTTGTTATTGTCTCGCTCCAGAGATAAGACGATCACGGGTGCATCATGCACCTCCACTCTCTCTCTCCCATCACGCACATGCATATATCGCTCGCTTAAGACGATCACAGGTGCATCATGCACCTCTACTCTCTCTCCCGTCATGCACACGCATATCTCTCTCGCTTTTTCCACCTCTCACCCCTCCTAAAAGGCACTACTTAGAGCCATTACTATTTATTTTTAGTCAAAAAGCATAAGCCACAACTAAATAAATAGTAATGCCTGAAATTACTGACTTTTAGGAGGGGGCAAGCAGTGAAAAAGTGAGAACTAGTGGCTTTTAAAAGGAGAGTGCAAGCAATGAAAAAGTGATGATTAGTGGCTTTTAGAAGAAGGGGGCAAGTAGTTAAAAAGTGAGGGTTGTACAATATACCATTTGGCTATGCATGGACAGTATAGCGTGTGCCTGTGCATGGACAGTATAGCGTGTGGTTGTGAAAATATTGTGCACACTTAATTAGGACTAGCATGATTAGCATTAATTATGATTAGTACTAATTAAATACAATTAGCACTAAATAAAATATAATTAATTTAGTGTTTTAATTAGTACTAATTAATTATGATTAGCACTAAATAATTATGATTAGTACTGATTAATTATGTTTAGCGCTAACCGTGGCTGCACAGTGCACCATGGTGCGTCAGCATGCAACCAATCATGAGGGGCTCGGTAGGTCCCCTATCGAGCTACTCCAGCCTACCTAGCTCGGTAAGTCCATAGAGGGTGCTAAATTTGCAAAAACAGATGTTTGATGGTTGAATTTAAAAAAGTGGCTAAAGTGATATTTATATAAACAATTATTTCTTATCCATGGCCACCACTTCTTCCTCCCCTTCCTATCTCATTTTCCCCATGACACCACTCTTTCTCGATGTGCCTCTGCTTCCGCCTCTTCCCTAAGCCCCACCATGTTCTCTCCTCCTTCCCTCGTGGCCGCCCCTCATCCCATGCCGCATTCCACCCGCGTCGGGTGCTACCGCCTTCCACAGTTGGTCGCTGTCACCTCTCCTTGTGTCATGAGCTGCCGCCTTGCCCGAATTCGACGATTGCCAACCTCGCCTCTCTTGGATCCGGTGGCCTTCAATGTTGTGTCCCCCAAATCCAGCAACCGCTGACATCACCTTCGCTGGATTCGGCCACGTCAAGCCCCTTCCCATCCACTCCCTACATCACCATCGTAGCCTATCATCGTCGCCCATCATGTGTGCGCAGCTGTGGTGGCGCGATCCCAACACAGTCACCGCTCTTCCTCCATACACCTTTGCCTTCGCATTTCTCCTAAGCCCTGCCCCGTTCTCTCCTTCCCCCATTGCCATCCTGTGGCCACCACTAATTCAATGCCGCGTTCCACCCTCACCGGTCTACGCTACCTTCCACCCCGCCATTCACTGTTGCCTCTCCCAATGTCGCGAGCTGCCACCTTGCCCGGATCCAACAACTGCCGACCTCCCCTCTCTCGGATCCGGTGGCATTTAATGTCACGTCGCTTAGATCCGGTGACTGTCGACGTCACCTCCATCGGATCCGACTGCCTCAATCCCCTTCTCATCCATTCCCTACATCACCATTGTAGCCTGCCACCATCGGCCATGTGTGCGCAGCTGTGGTGGCCCAGTCCCATCGGCGTCACCGACCGCCATGTTCACCCAATCCGGTCACTAGGTTTGATCCAGTCGACTGGTGCATGCTCCACTCTCTTTCCTCCCCAAGCGATCCAACGACCAACATCCATCCCACATGACATCAAACGTCCCAGAATCTTAAGGTGATGTGGCCCAACTGGGAAGCTAGGAATCACCCGTTCTATTATAATGATATATAATAATATGTGAAGATTTTAGCATGCCCATTATATTCTGCATGTCATGCCAGTTAATCCGTATAAATGGTATGTTATAGATCTTTACTACTACCTCTGACTGAAAATAGATGTTAGACATCAACACAATCTACTTGTAAATCTTAGACCATTAATATTTA
Source organism: Melocanna baccifera (assembly GCA_036346265.1). Classification (NCBI taxonomy): domain Eukaryota; kingdom Viridiplantae; phylum Streptophyta; class Magnoliopsida; order Poales; family Poaceae; genus Melocanna; species Melocanna baccifera. Next base: position 20,983,992 of record CM070698.1, read on the forward strand.
TAGTGTTATATTAAATTATTAATACATAATATTAAAATACATATCGAAAATAGTTTTGATGCGAAACCTACCAGTTTTATTTTCATCATACCAATTTAAATACTTTTATGTATAATAAAAAGTTTGGATATATACATGTGTTCTCAAATAGCATCTATTTCAAATCGTGGTAAAGTTACAAAGATGAACCAAAACTGGAGAGTACATGTAGATTCAACATAATTTCTACTATGTCAAATCAGAAATGGAAACTCCGAACATGAAAGACATGTCCTAAAAGAAAAGATAAAGCATTCTGAAGGTGGCATATTAGGCATAATTAAATTTAAAAAAATATAAAAATAAAAATAGCTCGCTAGTCTAGAGCGGACAATGCAAAGGAATACGAGAAAAAAACGAAACGCAAAAAAACCAAAAAACAAAAAAAAATCACTACGTGATTTCGTCGCTGCTACAGTGTTTTCGTCGCTAAACAGTGAAAAAAACTCTAACTTGAGCGGGGCTATGCATAAACAGAGGAAACATGTATTTATTATTTGTAGATTTACTTCAAGGCAACTTAAAACACACAGCAGGGTTGGCATAGATTCATACTATTATCCCTAACTTCTTGAGTAAATACCTAATTTTTTGCCCTCCTTCCTCTTAGATATATCCCTAAATTCAACCATGCTGCCCAGCTCACATCTAGGGGTGTAAACGGATCGGAAACGGACGGATAATGTCTCTACCATATTTGTTTTCATATTTTTTTCGGATACGGATACGAATACGGATAACTCGAATACGAATACAAATACGAATAATATCGAATACAGATACGGAGCGAATACGAATCGAAACGAATACGGTTATGAATATTTATCATAATATGAAAACCCCTTAAACTATACATCCAAAATTAACGAAAATACGTAAATAATTCATCTTGTCAAAACATTTATGAAATCTAAACAAGCATAGATGGAGTGGACTAATGGGCCATCGTCGACTCGCCGTATTGGGCTGGACTACTGGAGGCATTATGGGCTAGATGGCTATTGGGCTGAAATCCGGATATCCGTTTTCGTAATATCCGGATAATCCATATTCGTATCCGTATTCGACGGATACCAGGTTTACCGTATTCGTATCCGTATCCGATAAAAAAAAATCCGTATCCGTATCCGATCCGAGAATTATCCGAAAAAAATCCGATCCGACACAATCCGTATCCGTATTCATCCGAATGGATCGGAAACTATTCCATCCGTTTTCACCTCTACTCACATCACATGCCACGTCGCCTGTGCCTTTTCTCGCGCACGGCTGGGCTGGGTCAGATTGTGGCTGGGTATGTTCCTGTGGAAAAAGCACCTTTTGAGCGCGCTCCCTACAATTTTGTGTGAGCCAAGCACCGTGTCCAAGTGGCACGTAATGTGAGCCAGTCGGAATGGTGGAATCGGTTGCGAGAGGCTGGCAGGTGGGCTGAGGCTGTCAGAAGCTGTAGCATGTGACGAGCTTGCTTAAACATGTAGCTTAGCGACACGTCCTTAAATATGTAGTTTCTTGATAGTTATGACAAGTTGACAACTTACGTGTAATTTACTCTTTGTATTAGTTGAGTATTAGTGGTTTGGAACTTGGCAAGCATATGCACCCAAATGTTCCGTCATCAATTATACAAATGAATTCCTATTATTCTAATTTAAGCGTCAGCATAATTGATATGATCTACATCAGTACATCTTGCATACACCATCACATACTAATAGCAAGTTTAAAATCAAAGTTTTTTTAGCAATACCATGTGTTTGCAGCGCCAGTTTCAATGATTTGTGGTAACGTGATTTGTTGATTTTCAATTATATTATCATAATAGTATTTTTCAATGAATGTAATACCTGAGCAGCCCAGGTGAGGGAGGAGGCAAACTTGGCTTTTGCCTCCTCCGTGTGCTTATCCGTGCGCTCTCCTCTACCATCACCTTCGCCTCCCCTTCTACGGTTGTTGCTAAGCCGCCACCCCTTCACGCGTGGGCAACCGCCACCGCCACCAGCTGCTGTGACACCGAGCGCCACCCTAGCTCGCATGCCGCCACCGTGAGCTGCTGCCGTCGCCTGGCCGCGCCCTTGCCCAGCGCCGCTGCCGCCCGCACACGCGTCGCCATTGGCTAGCCACCAATGCCGCCACCTGCTGCCACACGTCCCCCCAGACGCCAAGCACCGCCTCACCCCCCGCTAGTGCTCGCCGTTGCCGCCTTGTAGTCAGCCGTCGCTCCCCTGCTCCGCCCGGCTGCTCGCCACGCAAGAAGGCAAGGAAAAGCCAGGAGCCGACCGAGAGAAGAGGAGAGAGGGGCTGGCCGGCCGAGAGAAAGAAGGAGAGGAGAGGAGTCGCCAGCGTAAGGAAAGAGGAGGGAAGAAAAAGAGAAGGAAAGGGGAGGGGCCGAGCGTGAGAAAAGAAGAAAGAGGGAAGAAAAAAGGAAAGAAAAGGAAAAAAGAAGAGAAAAAGGAAGAGGGAAGGGAAAAAAGAGAGGAAGGGGGAATTCTAATCCGGTGCCAGATTTGTCAGATCCGGCCAAGGAGCGACAGATCATGCTCTGATTCAGTCGTCGGGGTTAGGGTAACAATTCAAAACCCTCTTCCGTTATTTACCGATTCTTGCATAAATTAATATGTCGATTAAACACCGGGATAGCGAGGTGTCCAGTGACAGGATTTGGCTATATTGCGTTATGCGTAAGAGCGATGCCATTTGCTCATATGTGTATATATTGCGTTAGCAATGAATTAAAATGGTTAATACTTGTTTAGGTGACGGTTCAAGTCTAGTGTTCTCCACGCACCGCCCGTCAGGTTAACAGGCAAGTGTATAGTAAAACAGTGAATTATGATGGATACTTGCCATTTGTGTTTCCGTGCCATGATCTAAAGTATTTAAGAGATGATATATATGATTATGTGCTAATCATATCTTGAGGAATAGTGTTTATGATTAAACATTCTCATTTGAAGAATATTGCATCATGCAAAAACATTCTCATTTGAAGAATATTGCATCATGCAAAATGCATAAGAGCCAGGTCGGTGAGAAAGTCTTATAACTAGTCAGGAGAGAGTGACATCAATAGGTGTACCATTTGCTATACTGGTATAAGTATCAGTTATAGATGTATTGCATTTTATTGCATTGCATGAAAAGATATACAGACAGTGATACAGTTATAAATATTTGATTACAGTTTATAGTTACAGATGCATTGCATATTATTACATTGCATAAAAAGTGATACAGACAGTGACAGTTATAGAGGTTTGACTTACAGTTTACACTTACAGTAGATTTGATTTACAGTTCACAGTCATAAAATTGATTTACAGTTCATAGTCATGAAATTGATTTACAGTTCACAGTCATGAAATTGATTTACAATTACAATTATAGATTTACAGTATACAATCGTAGAATCGATTTACAGTTTACAGTTACGGATTTGTGTTGAAAATTACAGTAATAGAGTTGATTGAATTGTTACATTGATGTATTGTTTTATCGTGTGCTTGCTAAGTCTTCGGACTCACCCTTATTTTGTTGTTTTTTAGGGTGATCCAGAGTGACGATAGACGTGAAATGGGAGTAATTCCTTTTACACTGCACATATAAAATAACCGCTTAGTTCCCCCACTGAACATTATGTTTAATCTTTTGTTAAGAAGTTTATGTAAATTTTATAATTAAAGCATGTTTTTGGAGAATGGGTTCTCCTGTCAATACAGATCTCGAGCATTAACTCTGTTTGAGGCTCAGCCTATGTAAATAGTAAGAGTGTGGTGGTAACATCCTGAGCCTTGTGGAAGGTCCGGGTGTTACAGTGAACACAATAGGGAAGTACCCTAGTAATAACATTCAACTATTACAATCATAATGTTACTACATCTACAGCTATATCAAGATTAGCTATACCAGTCTAAGAAATAGCAAATCCATACTGACTCTTTACATTGACAGTGTTTACTATCATTTTTCTGTAGCATAGTAGCATGTACAGTAAATTAGCAATATTGCAGGTACTAAAATATGATATTATAGTTTATCTGCAATCATTGGTATATGTATAAGATATGATATCAATCATTGGTATATGTATAACCAATGATGAATAGTTCTGCTTGCTATTCGACTGACCATATGTTCAAACTGTTTTGCAGGAGCACATTCAACGACTGGATCACAGATGACTTGGAAAATATAGTTGGAATCAAATCGCACTACCAGGAAGTCCTCAAATTTCTCTTGAATGATGTGAAGGGAGAACCATTCTTGCGATCACAGGGACAAACGGGATCGGCAAAACGACAATAGCCAGTTGGATCTACAAGAGGAACTTTGTCCAGGAAAGGTTTGATTGTGCCATCTGGGTGAATGTACCCCAAAAGGCTAAGCTTGTGAATCTCCTAGACGACGTACTTGAGCAAGCCACTGGTGTGCCAGCATCAAAGAATGAACAGAAGGATGAAAAGAAGATTATGAAAGAGCTCACCGAAACACTCAGCAAGAAGAAGTACCTGATTGTTCTGGATGACGTGCGTAACTTGGAAGAATGGAGGTTCTTCTTGGCAATGCTACCAGACAATTGCACAACAACTAATAGAGTGGTGATAATCACACAAATCAAGCCTCCTTGTATCCTAGGCAATTCAACTGGGAGACTGTGCCATCATCACTTGGAGATAAAGAAGCTAGCTGCGGATAAAGGCAAAGAACTGTTCTGTAGAAGGGTCTTTGGAGAAAAAGCTTTCCCTGAAGATTTTTGGAATGCAGATTATCATTCCAAGAATATTGAGAACTTGATGGATGGCTCGCCGCTGAGGATCACATTATTGGCTGGGTTGCTGAGATCGAAAACAGAGGATGAGTGGGCTAATGTTATCAATCAACTCCAATGTTTCTCCAATGAAAAATCAGCCACACCCAAAAATGTTGAGAAGCAACAACAGCAGGAGCAGCAACCAGAGGAAGAACAACGTCAAGAAAACAAGCGGCAGTCAGAGCAACTACAACAAGGCCAGCAAGAAGAAAAGGAAAAGCAGCAAGTGCAGCCTCTAAAGAAGCAGCAACAAGAAGGCCAACAAGCAAAGGAGGAGAAGCCGCATCGTGCAAGCGTCCAGTACAAACAGCTATCATTGACGGACAAAATCCTCTCACTCAGCTTCGACAATTTGCCTCCTTATCTTAAGCAGTGCTTCCTCTACTTTGCTGCATTCAGGGCTGAAATTGGCATCCACTGCAGTAAGCTCATACAACTTTGGATAGCTGAGGGGTTTGTGCAACCTGCCGATGGATCAACGATGGAGGAGCGTGGTCAGGAGTACATAAAGACACTAATATCTCGGTGTCTAATCAATTTGGTCGAGATGGACTACAACTACAACATTGTCACCATCAGCATCCACGAACGTGTCCTTGCCTTTGCACGGCAGGAGGCACGCGACACCAACTTTCTCCAAGTCCGCAGCAGTAGCACCAACCTCACCCGGTCATCCATCCGACGACTCTCCCTTCAGAGCACATTTGATCCGCACACAAGCCTGAACCTTGCTGTCCCTAAACTTCGGTCCTTGCTATGTGATTTTGAACAAGCCACCACTGATGACCCCAGCAACAGCAGCCCGCCCAATTGCTTATCCAACACTAGAAACCTCTGGAAGAAAGCAACTGAAATCATCACTGGCCATGTGGACAACTTCACCATCTACCAATGCAAGTTTCTACGTGTTATTGATCTCAAAGGTGTGGCTCATTTCTCCAATTTGCCAAAAGATATCGGGTGTCTGATCCATCTACGGTACCTAGGGCTGGCACGATGCAGCCTGGTGAGCCTTCCTGATTCTGTGAAGAATCTTTGCAACCTGCAAACACTGGATATCACAGAGACTGAAATAGATGCAGTTCCGCATGAGTTTTGGAAGATCCAAGCGCTCCACCACGTACTCACAAAAAACCTGAAGAATGGACCAAATGAAGTCTATGTGTTGCGCAACCTCCAGACGCTCCTAGGTGTATCCTGGGGTCAGTGGGCTACAAATGGTGCTACATTAAAGAGGCTGACAAACCTTCGGTCTCTTAAGGTGCAGAATCTATCATGTGAAAAAGATAGTGAGGATCTTTTGTCTGCTCTTAACAGCCTGGAGAACCTCACATCCTTGGAGTTGGAAGGAGCCCATCTCCCACTAGATAACCTGCTCAATGTCCTAGCGCTACGCCGCCTTCAGTGCCTCAAGTTACATGAGACAACAATTGAAGCGACACCCGAGACATCAATTGAAGCGACACCTAATGCACCAATGCCAGAACAACCAGATGCATCAATGGCAGAACAACCTGATGCACCAATGCCAGAACAACCTGATGTACCAATGCCAGAACAGCCTGATGCACCAATGACAAAACAACCTGATGCACCAATGCCAGAACAACCTGATGCTCCAATGGCAATGCCAGAACAACCTGATGCTCCAATGGCAGAACAACCTGGTGCACCAAGGGCAGAACAATGTCATAGGTACCTGCTCCCTAACCTCACCAAGCTCGAGCTTGACAAGTTAAAAATCAGCCAAACACAAATCGAAGTGATTGCCAAGTTGCCCAACCTTGCTTTGCTCATCCTCAGGGAAATTTCCTTCATGAAGGACGATATGGTTATTCCAGAAAATGGATTCCGTGAACTAAAAATTCTACAGCTCGAGAAATTGCCCAACCTGAAGACATGGAGTGTACCTAAAAATTGTGGGTCTGCACTCGAGCAGCTTCAGAAAATATCCATCTTTAACTGCACTGAACTGACAATGATCTTGGAGCACCTGAAAAAACTGCAGCATCTTGTGATTCTGGCCGTCGACGACTGTCCAAAAATTGGTAACCTCCCTGCTAAACGTGAATTCCAAGCACGACAAAAGTTGACAATCTTACGGGGAAAAATGTCAAACAAAGAAAAAGTAGATAGCTCAGTCAATAATGCGACTGCATGATCTGCATCCTACCATGCCTAATACAGAGCACTGCAGGCAGAAAATGGTGTGGAAGAGCATTAAGGGAAATGCAACAGAAACCACATGTACCAAAACATCCATGTCAAGTATGAGGAACTGTTGTATTGTTTCGAAGGGAAATGGGGAGGGTCATAGTTTCCTGTTAAATCTATGTTTTTTGTAGTGCACGACATTTGTTCTCCAATTTCACCCAAAATCTCCTAAACCCAAAATAATACTTGCTCATCTGATTCGGACCCTCATAAATACTCCCTCTGCTCTTTTTTACTTGACATTTTTTACATTTTACGGTCTTCGAGATACGACTTTGAGCACTATTTTTTATAACTTACACTAAGATGTACTAGTAAGATTATAATATTATAAAAGTATTTTTAACAACAAATCTAATGATATAACTTTCGTATAGCCATTTAGATAGTTTTGAGTCTATTAGTGGTCAAACTTTAAAAAGTTTTATGGTACGGATTCTAGGAAGTCAAAGTATCTTGGTTTCTACAACATACAAGCTCATCAAGCGCTTGTTATTGTCTGTGCCCTTCTCTAGCTTGAGCGCCCTCTGCACATTGGCACTGAACATGCCCAAGGATAGCATAAACAATTACATGTCCAAATGAAGGGGCCAGGCGATGCATTGGTGTCTCTTGGTCAGATCAACAGTGGTAGATCCAGAATGAAAGCGACGGGGGTGGCATGTGTATCACCGCATGTATGTTTCGGAGGTACTGAAGAAGGGCCCTCGTTTTTGATTTGCAGTAGCCAGTAATTCCCCACCTCTCCAAAGGAGACGAGGATGACGGCAGCACTTCGGGCCTCCGCTACGCTCCGTCCAGAAGCTGGCCTTATCTATATATAGAATTTGGATCACAAATCAACAGAACACCTCGCGAGCAGCAAGCTCGGCGTCGTGCAGAGAATCAGACTAAGCAAAGCGAGGAGAGCGGGTAGGCGGGGAGAGCAGAACCGGAGCGCACCTGGGGATGCAAAGCGATGAGACAACCTGAGACTCCCGAGGAGGATCGCATCGCCGGCTTCGCGCCGAATGCCGTCGCCGCAGAGGCCGCGCCATGGATCCCCGAACTGACGGGGAAAGGGAGGCAGACCGACCAAAAACAACCGGGCGAATTGGCTGGCAGGTGGGCCGGGCTGTTCTGTGCAGGCCCAGCCCTCCTGGGCTTATCTTTCAATTTCACGAATTGGAGTGAGAGTCCGTATCCAGTTCTTTTTAGTGGGTATCAAGCGGACGTTTAATTAGTTTTCTAAGTCTGAAGTTGCGTCTTTCGCACTTAATTACTTGATGGTGCCACTTAGAATACTCGTTAATGTAGTTACACAAGATCAACGAGATGCAATTTGCACTCCTTGCTGCAGCCAAGGCAAATAAGACTGAGTACTTTGGCTTGAGCTGTTTTTAGGTCTGTTTTTGAGGTGCAGCTTATGCATTTTGCCTCTTGCATAAGCATTTGTGTAAATAAACTGGGTACAGATAAGCTACTTCGAAAAAACTATCTTGATAATCTACTTTGAAAAAATTGATGGAGAAATTATTTTATTTGTTTATTCGAGAGAAATCCTATGCTAAAAAAAAGACCCTTTGTTTAGCAAAAAATTCTACAATATTTTGCCATTATACCTGTGAGACCACTCTGCAAGGCAGGGGACACAACTCCGGCCTGACCAGAAAATAGATCGGGGCTTCCCTCTTCTATGCTTTCCTGAGGTCCTCCAGATTCCTGCGAAGATTCCTGCGAGAGGCCGGAGAACTCAATTTATCAGCCTCCACTGACATCATGTAATCTACTTTCTCTATCACTAAACATAGTTCGTTCAGAAATTAGCGCATTCTACAAAGTACTGCTTTGACCGTAGATTTATATTATAATGTATTGTTATAAATTACAAAAGAATATAAATTGTCAAAGCATATTTCACGATGAATCTGGTGATAGCATATTGAGTGGTCAATGTAGACACTTTTTTACACATGGAAGGTCAAGTAAAAATACTTGATAGCACGTACGCTAGGACGGCCTATATTTACTGGCAGCTGGAGTGGCATTTATGCTTTGCACATATGGTGAGTCAAATAATCATGTGCTGCTTACCCCTGTTTATTAATATGTATAAAGGTTTCTCTTCACTTGCAAAAAGGAAAAAAGAGTCATACTTGCAACTTGCAAGTGCCGCGAAGGTATAAAAACTGACGAAGAATGTGATGCCCTTCATATTTGTCGTCACACTCTGGTACACTATCATAGTTGCACACTATCACACTATCTTAATTTGAACCTCAAATCAAAATTTTCCATTTTATAATTCTTAACCTTCAACATAATTTTTATACTTCAAACTTTCAACTCGGGATTTGACACTTGCACCTAAACAATTCGATTAGTGGGGATATCGCCACTATGTGCGTGAATGATCCCAACCAGGGATATCGCCCGTGCTCGCCGGCGACAAATCGTGGAAGTCCGACACCGTCAGACAGGGTGCAGGCCACAAGGGGAGTGCGTCATGGTTGGGTGCAACAAGAGTCAAGCAAGACTTGCTAAGGAGGTATATAATTGTATTTTGGTGTAATTCGATGGTATATAATAAAAAGAATATTTCTCAATGATAATTTATAGAATCGGATGTTATTCAGGCCCCGCTCAAAATGGCATTGAGCGGTGGGCGTTTGCTTTTTTTTTACTGTTTGGTTTTTTTACTATTTTACTGTTTTATTTTTAGTTTTTCTTTTTTTCTATATTCCTTTTGTATTATCTGTGATAAGTTAATATATTTTTTATTTTTATTTTTTTAATTTGATTATGTCAAATAAGTTAATTCAATTACAGTAAAAATAAGCTAATTACAGTAAAAAACCTATAAACTATCATCATTCCAAACACCACTCAGTACATAGAACTACATGTTAGAAAAAATTAGTAAAAGTACGACCAAACTTGAAAGTAGTGCCGGGTCTTTTTTTTATTGATCTATTTTAATTTCAGCGATGATGTGGTTGCTGCGAGGAATACACGTTGTTAGAATTATGTAGTTTTCTTAGCATTCCTAGAGCGGAACAATTGGCTAGTATTATCTTAAGATAGTAGCGGAGTTAGAAAATCTTCATTGAGTGTGTACATTGCACGATTTGATTTTCAAGTCTTGGTACATTGCAACAAGGAGAAATGGAGAAGATGGCAGGGCAACAAGGAGAAATGAAGATGAAACAAAAGCAACACGGAAAAATGGAGAAGATGGTAGGGCAACAAGGAGAAATGGAGATGAAACAAGAGCGACAAGGAGAAATACAAGAGGACAAACTGTCGGAAGAAAAAAAAAAGAATCAGAGCAACAGCAGGAACAGCCTGTGTACCGGCAACCAAATACACATGTTGAGCTTCGACGATCTCCCTTCTCACCTCAAGCTACGCTTCCTCCACTTTCTGCATTCAAGGCCGAGGACCATATCAATAACAACAAGCTCATCCGTCTATTGGTGGCTGAGGGGCTCATGCTACCAATTGATGGACGGACGATGGAGACGAATGGCCAGGACTACCAGAAGAAGCTAATCTCCAGATGCTTGATCAATCCGGTGAAGATGGAGTACGGCAACAACATCATCAGCATCAGTATCCACGAACGTGTCCTTGCCTTTGCAAGGTCGGAGGCACATGACATCAATTTCCTCCAAGTCCATCACAGCACCACCGAGCTCCCCAGCACGGCCATACGCCGGCTCGCCATTCGGAATGCATTTGATCCATGCACAAGCCTGACCCCTGCAACCCCGAAGCTCCGATCCTTGCTGTGATAATGTCCAGAAGGCCCTGATGCCGATGGCAGCTCCTCTCGTTGCGCTCCGTACATCTCCAGGGTATCGGAGTTCTTCATGGGTCGTGTGAACAGCTTAAGAATCTACCAGGGCAAGTTTCTGCGTGTGGTTGACCTCCGTGGAATGGTGTACCGATCAACCTTGCCACACGAGATTGGGTGGCTGATTTATCTTCAGTATCTGGGGCTGGCACATACTGGGTTGAAGAGACTTCCTAAGTCCATCAAGAATCTCCATAATCTTCAGACACCGAAATGAAGATTAAAGCACTCCGTCATGTGCTGGCACGGCACATCAAGAATGGTCCAAGCCAAGACAATGCTTTAAACAACCTCCAGACCCTCCATGGTGTGCACTAGAAAGGCTCTGAATTGAAGAAGTTGATCAACCTCCGGTCCGTAGGACTCCAGAGAATTCGCAACTGTGAAGGCCTTGAGGATTGTCTCAGTAGCATGGAGTGCCTCACGTTCTTGGATTTGAAAGCAAAGGATGGATTTGACCTCCCATTGTACAAATTGCTTGCCATGCGCAACCTTCAACGTCTCAAGTTAGATGGCAAAGTGAGCAAGTTGACTTGGACAACAGTGTTGAAGTATAATTGCATTCACTGTCTTTCCTCATCGGTTTAAACTTTTCGATGAATTGATTGGTTCATAAAACTCAATATGATATAAGAGCAAAGAGATCTTAAGTTCAAGACCCGGTTGACATAATTAAAAAATAATTGCAACCACTTCTATTATATATTTTAAGTCTGAGGGTGCCTACACGTGAGGAGAAGTATTGAAATATAAATGAATTGTCTATATTTTTTCATCAGTTTAAGTTTTTAGGTGAACTAATTGATGCATATAACTCAATATAGAGAAACAGAGTAACAGGCGAGTCATAGCTATTTACTTCATAACCTCACCAAGCTCGAGCTCTACTACTCAGGATTAGACCAAGCACATATCAACCTACTTGCTAAGGTGGCTGAACCTTGCCGATCTCATCCACGGGGAAGGTTCATACATTGGGGAAAAGAAGGTTATTCCAGCTGATGGGTTCCCTGAGCTAAAAAGGCTCCAGTTCAACACATTGCCGAACCTGCAGCGATGGAGCGTAGCTGAAGGTGTTGGGCCCGCACTCAAGCAGCTTCAGCGAACATTTATTCTCAACTAACAGAGATCCTCCAGCACCTGAAAACACTGAATCATCTGGTGCTGCTGGTTGTCCACAATTGTCCGGAAATTGCTGAGCTCCCCGTGAAAAGCAATTTTCAGTTAAAACAAGAGTTGCTAATAGTACGGGAAAAAATGCCAGGCAAAGAAAAATGCAGACAACTCAATCAAGAACAAGACTGAAAACAATGATGACTGATTCTGTGATTCACAGTGCTGGAGACTACAAATGGTATGCAAGACATGGGAAATAATGCTCCAACGTGACTTAATGGGTTAATAGTGTGTTTGGTCCCTCTACTTTATTAGCCACCTTAATTTGGTTCCTTTTTACTTCAAATGGATAAGATTGGCCCCTCTTCTTTGGTTCACATTGATCATTAGGATGGATGGGAAACTGAGTTACAAAGCAATAAGTTGCTTAGGTGGATGGTGATTGTATTTAACAGATATTTTGTACCCTCCTCTCTTATTTCTGCATTTATTAATAAGTGAAAACATCTATTCGTGTTTCTGCAAAACATATAAAACCCAAACAAGCAATGAAAACAAAATGTCTTCCTGAAAATTTAAATTAGTAACTGACAGTTATATTAACTCAACAATAGTCCTGCCATTTTTTCATATCGGCACCAAGGGGGAACCAAATTTCTAAGCAAGGGGACCAATGTGGATGATTTGGAAATAGCTGGACCAAGGTGAGCCCAGGAACAAATAAGTGGGAGCAAATGCGGTGATACCCTATGTTACCAAAGAGGACCCTAGAGGCTGTCTTTCGAGAAAATCTGATTTTTTTTCCCATGCCATTGTTGATGAGAAATCACTAGGCTGAAGAGAGTAATGCTTATGCTAGATAACAATTGTCCTAAAGCAAATGCATATGTGCCAGCCAGACACCACACCAGAATCATATATGTACCACTGCGCCCATGTCAAGCGTGAGGGAGGTGCTCCATACGCTTGAAGTGAATTTCAGAGTCCCCCAGTTTCATGTGAGGTCTGTTCTCTGTAGCTGATTCAGCAACTGCCCAAACTGGAAATAATGAATGAATATTATTACTCCGTAGCTGATTCAGCTCCTGCCCAAACAGGAAATAATGAATTATTATTATTATTATTTGTTGTTGTTGTTGTTGTTGTTGTTGTTATGTGATCTTGTCCCTCTCAAGGTCCCTATTGGTTCGCTTGAAACACGAGCTTGATTCAAAATTAGCAATGCATGACAATGCTGCTCGAGAAAAAGAAGAAAAACAAAAGGCAGACAAAGAGATTCACCCTTAGGAATCTCACATGGACATTACGTTGAGCACCTAGCGAGCAGCGATCTCGGCACTGTGCAGGCCTTGAGAGGAGAGGGGGTAGGCGAGCAGAGCAGAGAGCGCACCTGGAGAAGCAGAGCAAGGAGACAACTCATCAGCTCAAGACTCCGGAGGCAGATTGCACCATTGGCGTTGGCGCTTCTCTGAACATTGATGGTACCACGTCGAATGCCATCGCCGCCACGGGCGACGGTCATGGCTTCCGAGCCAACGGGTGAAGCGTTCCGTCCAACCACAAAAACAACGGGCTAGCTAAATTAGTAAATGGGCTATACGTTCTAGAACATGTTTGGTTTCTTCGCCCACCTTGCCAATATCTGATTTCTTTCCCTAGACTTGCTTTTGGGCAAGGTGAGCCAGGATTTCCTTACTTTTGGGTAGCAAGGATTTTCTTGCCCACTAATAAGGCAAGGCAAGGCTAGCCAAAAAAGCAAGCAAAGCAGTTTGATCGCGTTCTTCCGTGAGAAGATGTCAGGGCACAACAACCTCCATCCTATGGCAGATTTCCCAGTCGACCTGTGCAAGTTTCTGCGTGTGTTCGATCTCAAAAGACCTGGGACGTCATGGCGGTTCCTTTCCCAAGGAGATGGGGTGGCTGATCCATCTACGGTGCCCTGGCTTAGCAAGCACCCGCTTACAAAGGCTTCCAAATTCTACCAAGAAGCTCTGCTATCTGCAGACACCAACAAAGATGCGGTTCCGCGGAAATTTTGGAAGATCCAAGCCCTCCGGCACTAAGGAACATCTAGTGGGAACAAATCGCCAGTTGGAACGGGAGTCCATTCTAGAAGATTTCCACAAAAAACAAAGACTCAATGATAGAAGCGACGGAAAGGGGAAGCCTAAAATTTTTCTCCTGGAGAATCTCACGTAGACATTACGTCGAGCACCTCGCGAGCAGAGCTCGAGCGGAAAGGTAAAGAGGCGAAAGGGGGACACGCGAGCGGCTCAGGACGCGCCTGGAGAAAGCGCGGGAGAGCTTGAGGCTCCGGGGAGGTGACGATGGCGCGTTGCAGCGCCGGCGCTTGCTCTCTGACGAGCTCCGCCCCCGACGCCGTGGCTGCCGGGGAGGACGCGCGCGCACCATCGGTTACGAACTGGCGCGGGTAGCGCGCGGGCTCTACTCGAGCCCGAGGCCGCCTAACCACGCAAAAGAACAACCGAAATAAAAGGGCCTAAGTGGTAGTTCACGTCTAGTGGGCCGGGCTGGACTGTACAGTTTACAGGCCCAATTTTCTGTTCAGGGTTTATCTTTTCCATCTTCTTCATCGGTGGCAGATTATTAACACGCGGTGGGACCCTTACGACAGAGAACATGACGATGACGGTAATGGCATTTACTAGAATTTTTATGTTTGCGGTGACATTTGTAAGTTTGTTCTGGTATTTTGTAACTTCGTGACGATCAAAGGGTACATATATTGCAACGAGCTAGAGATGCATGCGTAAAACATCGGATTGCAAAGACCTCATTGCTGTCTTCATATGTTCAGCGTTATAACTCTCTACACCACTCCTAGTGCGTATTATTGTCACCGAATATTTTCCCCCCTAGATCGTTCACATGAAGCAGCTAGCTCAAAAACTAATCCTTCTTTATATGTGTGTGTGTGTAGAGAGAGAGAGAGAGAGAGAGAGAGAGAGATTCTTGCGAACCAGGACAACAAGTGCAACAAGCTGTATCGCTAATTTAATTGATCTCTATCCAAGCATACATGAACATGTGTGTGACATGCATATGGAGACAACTACTACTTCTTGTTCCCTTTATTCCCTGTATTGAAACCTCCATTATCTCATATCATGCATAAGAACTCTATGCTTTGCACTCAGTGGTCCTTACGTACTAACCACAGGCCACTTGCACAATGTGCACCACAAAATATAGAGCATCAAGATAGAATTAAGATAAGATAGAATTAAGCTATGTGCTCACTCATAATCATGAGGTGACCTAAACCGAATTAAAGGTTGAATAATTGGTGTTGGTGGGACCCATTTTGTGTGCTTAAGGTCGATGTGAGCTACTGGAATTCTTGCATGCTTCTATGGCAGCCGCAGTTGTAATTGGATGCCATGCTTCTGCTACAAACCTCCCTGCAACAAGGAAAGCATCTGCGTGCGTGCGTGCATGGATTGGGCTAGTCACTAGCTAGGGCACTGTGTCTACCAGAAAAATGGTTTGTGATTTTCATTTCCTCAAAACATTTAGTAGATGAAATGATAAACATTATTAACTAATTGTATGATTTTCCAGTAAAAATGTTGTACGTACCGATTTGTTGCATGCAATAATATCGATCCTGTCTCGTCCTAGCTAGCCTTTGCACAACCTGCTACCACCCCTCTAAATAAGGTGCACCAAACGTCCAACTAATCAAGACTTCCACCAGTGGTTGTGATCATGGATGCTTTGCTTCTGCTAGAAACCTATCTGCGAAAAGGAATAGCATCTGTACTGCGTTATTCGTGCATGGATTGGACTTGTCACTAGCTAGGTCACTGTGTGCTACGCAGAAGCGGCTAGCTTTAGGCATCTCCAAGAAGGTCGAGTTAGCTATTGGTTAACCTTACCATTGTTATGAATATTATATGTATTGTCATAAGGCCAAAGGGGCCATATATATACAAGAGGAGTACAGGGGTATGCTATATACAGATACAGAAGTATACATGGAAATGAATAGCAATCCTACTCTATCTCCTATTCGTTTCTATCTCTAACCCCCCCTCAAACTTATGGTGGATCACATATACTGAGTTTGGAAAGAAAATATAAATGTTGTGCCCTGGTCTGCGGCTTCGTGAAGAAATCAGCGAGCTGTAATTCAGAGGCACAAACTGAAAAGCAAGCACTCCCTCCTGCACCTGTGAGCGAGTGTATGAAGCATCCACACCAATGTGCTTGGTGAGCTCATGCTTCACTGGATCTCGAGCAATATTAATGGCACCTGTACTGTCAGACATAAGGGGTGTAGGTCCCCTCACCGGCACTCCAAAATCTGCAAGTAACCACCTCAACCAAGTTATCTCTGCTGTCACTACTGCTAAAACTCTCAATTCAGCCTCTGCACTCGAACGAGAAACTGCAGTCTGCTTCTTTGTCTTCTAGGCAATTAAGGATGAGCCAAGAAAAACACAGTAAGTAGAAAGCGAACGACGATCAGAAGGGTCACTAACCCAGGTCGCATCGGAGTAGGCCTGAAGCTGTAGTGAGGTGGAGCTAGGGAAAAACAAATGACGAGATATGGTTCCACACAAGTAGCGAAGAACACGTAGAAGGTGGCTGTAGTGAATATAAGTAGGACGGGCCATGAATTGACTCAAGATATGGACAGCATGAGTAATGTCAGGACGAGTGCTCACAAGATAAACCAAACTGTCAACAAGGTGGCGATAACGAGTAGAATCATTAAGAGGATCGCCATTAGTAGCACGAAGCTGAAGGGAGAGCTCCATAGGAGTCTCAGCAGTGCGAGTATCGGTCAGACCAGACCGATCAAGAAGATCCTGGACATACTTCTGCTGGGAGAGGTAGTAGCCCTCAGGCATGGAAGAAATCTCAATCTCAAGCAAGTACGTAAGCAAACCAAGATCAGACATAAAAAACTGCTCACTGAGATGCTTCTTCACAAATGTGATGAAGGAGGAATCGTCACCAGTAATGAGCATATCATCCACATAAAGAAGTAGTGTCTGACCTCGAGGTGAGGTGTGGACAAAAAGGGCAGGGTCATGAGCACTGAAAGTGAAACCGACAGTGGTAATTACCGAGGTAAAACAAGCAAACCAGGCACGGGGAGGCTATTTTAGGCCATAGAGAGCACGATGAAGACGACAAACATGGTCATTGGGAACAGAGGCAGGTGATGGCTGCATATAAACCTCTTCATGCAAGACACCATTAAGGAAAGCATTCTTAACATCGAGCTGAGAGATAGACCACCGACGAACAGAAGCAACCGCAATAAGGATGCGAATAGTGGTCATATGGGTAACGGGGGCAAACGTCTCATCGTAATCACGGCCATACTCCTGCTTAAAACCGCGCGCCACAAGACGAGCTTTGTAGCACTCAATGGTACCATCAGACCTGGTTTTGATCTTGTACACCCACTTGAATGTGATAGGGCGAGCATGCACAGGTGTCGGTACGATGTCCCAAGTCTCCGTACGTCGAAGAGCATCAAGCTCTTCTGCCATAGCGAGCTGCCACTCAGAATGAGAAGCAGCCTCACGATAGGAAGTGGGCTCATGAACAGAAAGAGCATGAGCTGTCGAAATAAGTCCAAAACGAGCAGGAGGCCGAAGAGATGCCCGGTCACGAAGGGCATAACGAGGAGCATCATCAGATGAATCTGATGTCGGTGTCGGCAAGATACCAGGAGATGAGTTTGGTGAGGGCCGAGGACATCTGGAGTAGTGTACCCCCGAAAAACGAGATGACGGTGCTGTAGGAGCAGGAGGTGGAGTTGTAAAAGGTAACACAGGAGGTGTAGGTGCAGCGGAAACCACAAGAGGCAAACTAGAAGATGGTGGTGAAAAAGAGGAAATAGGGGACAAGTTAGAGAGAGACAACCAAGAGATCGTCTCAACAGTGGTGACAGGACGAGGAGCCGAATCTTGATAGAAGAAAGGTCGAAATTCGTCAAAGATAACATCTCGTGAGATCCTGATCCGGCGAGTAGAGGGATCATAGCAGCGATATCCTTTATGCTCAGAACTGTACCCAAGGAAGACGTATTCAACTGACTAAGCAGATAGTTTAGTGCGCTCATGGTGCTGCAGAAGAACAAAACAAGTACAACCAAAAATACGAAGATGACTGTAGTGGGGAGCTTGAGAGTAGAGACGCTCTATAGGGCTGGCACCCTTAAGAGCAATGGAGGGCTGTATATTGATAAGATATGCAGTTGTAGAAACAGCCTCAGCCCAGAATTGTGATGGAACATGGGAGGCAAGAAGAAGAGTGCGAGCAGTCTCAAACAGATGACGATGCTTGCATTCGGCGACCCCATTTTAGGCATGAGCACCAGGACAAGAAGACTGGTAAAGAGTGCCCTACTCAGAAAGAAATTGTCGGAAGGCACCAGAACAATATTCACCAGCAGAGTCACATCGAAAGGTACGAATGGAACTCTCGAACTGAGTATGAACCATCGTAGCAAAGCTACGATAGATCGCAAGAAACTGACCACGAGTAGACATAGGAAAAAGCTAAGTAAACAGGAATAATCATCAATGAAAAGAACATAGTATTTATGCCCGCCTTTGAAGATAATAGGCGCAGGTCCCCATACATCTGAATGAACCAAATCAAAAGGTCGAGCTGACATAGACTCACTAGAATGATAAGGAAGTTGTAGCTGCTTGCCTAACTTACAACCTCGACAAAACATGAACGTGTCTACAGTAACACGTTCAAGAACTCCCTGGTAAACTAATGAAGAAAGACGGGACCCACATAGGTGACCTAAACGGTGATGCCATTGCGCAAAAACTCCGGTGGTGGCAGCAGTGGCGGTGGAAGTAGACGTGGTAGGAGCAGCTTGAGAGGATAGAAGGTGAAGGCGGTCAAGAATGTAGAGGCCCTAGCGATCCTTACGGCGGCGGCCAGTACCAAGAATTGTCCCTGTCTGTCGATCCTGAATAAAACAGGTGTGAGAGTCAAAACCAACCCTACAACCAAGATCAGTGAGCTGTCCTACCGAAATGAGCTGCATAGTAAGTTGAGGAACATAGGAAACAGCCAAAAAAGAAAAATCGGTAGACAAAATCGTGCCCTGACAACTAACCGGTAAGGAAGTGCCGTCAGCTGTTTGAACATTGATAGGAAAAGGAGGAGATCCAACTGAAGTGAGAGATGTAGAGTCTGGTGTCATGTGAAAAGAGGCACCAGAATCCAGGACGCAAGATATACCTGAAGGAGATGTCTGAGCTAGACTGGCAGAACCCACAGAGTTGTGAGAGAGTTGCTGAAGTAGAGCTTGGCAGAGCTGCTGGACAGAGTGATCTTGCTGATTAGAACCTGATGAGCTGGTTTGTCCTCCTGTGAAGGAAGGGCCTCCCTGCCCCCCTTTTGTCGTCCACCTGGGTGTACCTTGTTCCGCCTTTTTCGCACCACACAACTTTGGTAATCATGTCTGAAGTTCTTGCAGTAGATGCACTGAACTCCAGTTGATGCAAAGGCAGGAGCAGAAACTGGTACTGGAGGAGGAGCCGTAGTAGAAAGCATCGGTGTAGTCGAAGAAGGAGCAGTAAGCACAGTCGGAACAGCCTGAGCTGCTAATCCAAGACGAATCTCCTAAGCCCGAAGCGTTGAAAGAGCTTCGGTGACAGTCGGTCGTGGCGAGCGGCTCAGCAGTTGAGCCCTAACAGGCTCAAACTCTGGGCGAAGACGACAGACGAAATCATAAAGGCGAAGGCGATCATGATCCGCCTTCTGCACTTTATGACACTCCTGATAAAGTGGAGAGGTCAGCTCATCCAGCTGGCGCCAGAGACTGGCGAGGGCTCGGTAGAAGTCGTCGACGGAAGAATCCCCCTAGCGAAGCATCTCCAACTCACGCTGAAGCGAAAATAACTGGGCATCACTGCTCTGCTGATAGCGCTCACGTAAGTATTCCCAGATTTATCGAGTAGATCGTAGACCGACAATATCTGGCTAGATGGAGTCGTCGACATTGACCACGAGGATGGCACGGACCCGGGCCTCATTAGCACACCAGCGCTCAAAAGCATCAGTGGCGTGCTAAAAGGCCTCATCAGCAGCATCAGCAGCAGCCGTAGCCTCCTCCGTTTTCTTCTTGGCAACCTCATCATCTGCAGGAGGTGCAGACGTAGGCTTCCTGGGAGGAGGCTGAACCAGTGGTGGTGGAGACGGTCGTGCACCGGTAACATGTCTCCAGAGGCGGACACCATCGAGCGTGATCTCCATGAGAGAAGACCACATCCTGTAGTTCGTCCCATGGAGCTTTGTTCCCGAGAAGGGGATCGCAGCTGGTGGAACGGAAGCCATTGGTAGGGACGCTGGACGGCACGGCGACCAATAGAACGACATCTAACAAGCGGTGCTGGACGGCGCGGCAGTTAGATCGACGTTTTTTTCCTTTTTTCTTTTTTTTTGCTTAGCTTCTAAAAGAAGCTACCTATACCAACTGAGATGCACAATGCACACAGCACCCCCACACGAGCAGGATGGGGCGATGGGCTATCGCGGCTCGGTGGCGGCAGTCGATGGCCGCAACAGGACCGCAGGGCCGACGGCGCGGGGGCGGGTGCGATGGGCTCAGCAGCCCGCGAGGCGCAGCGTCGGCGGCCTCGGTCGGGGCGGAGTACAGGGCGCAGGTCGGGGCGGAGTGCAGGGCCCTCCTTCTAGCGCCAGTAGGGCGGCACCTTCTGCAGACGGGAAGATCGGCGCTATCTCCGAGTCATCAAGGTAGAGGAGCCAGAGAAGCTGGCGCGCCTGGAGGCGGCGACCAGCGTTGGAACTCCGCGCCGGAGGAGCACCGCGGTGGTCGCAGATGGGAAGGCGAACTCAGAGCCAGGCGGTCACGACGTCGGGCGGTCAGGGGAGGAGCATCGTCAGCTAGACTCCCCCTCGTCAGCGAGTGCGAGAAGCAAGGCGCCGGCGGTGGTTCTCGGATCCGATCCGAGAAGAAGATAATGACGGTCTGGACAGCGGCGGCGGCGGCCAGAACACGTCGGCAGCAGAAGAATAGGTTAGAGCCTAGAGCTCTGATACCATGTTATGAATATTGTGTGTATTACCATGAGGCTCAAGGGGCCATATATATATATGGGAGTACAGGGGTATGCCATATACAGATACAGAAGCATACATGGAAACAAATATCAATCCTACTCTATCTCCTATTCGTTTCTATCTCTAACAACCACGTCAACGAAAGTCTTTGTGGAGGAGAGAACGAAGAGAGAGAAGAGATATCGTTATTTCCAGACGCAACGATCACAACCTGTGAACCAAGAACAAGCGACAATGGTTTCTATTGTTGGAGCAAGGTCGTTGTTTGCGCACGAGTTTTGTGGACCCCACATCGAAGAAGACGACGTAGCGTGCCGCGCCAGCCTTCCTTTTGCCTCACCGTGGCTGGATCCAGATGCTGTAGCTACATGGCAGTGAGGGAGGTGAAGCCGACATATTGAGGTAAGAAGAGACGTGGAGACAAACGAGGTGGCAAAGATGATGAACCTGGTTAGATCAGGCGATTCCAACTAGTTTTGCCGAATCTTGACTCCAGCGAGGCGGATCTGACCAGATCTGGAGGCGAAGCACCAGCAAAATAAAGAGGGAGGGGAAGGGAGAGGAGAGGCAGCAGTGAAAGTGGAGAACGGGACTTTCTAACAGTGGCCATGGCATATGGCGGAGGGAGGGGAGGTGAAGAGCGGCAGCGTGGGATGGAGAGGCAGCGACATTGGTGGTTGGGAAGACTGAGGAGGGAGAGAGGTGGAAGGAGAGAGAGTTTAATACACTACGCTGAGACCGACATGTGGGTCCGGTGGTGGAAAAATAGGAAAATATTTGTTGTATTTATTGTGTGGACCATTTCTAAGAGATAATATGTTAGAACAGTCATATCTAGCAATGTTGGTTGATGAGTTGGACATATAAAAGGCAGCTTAAGAGACAAACTATTGTATATGCCCCAAAGAGTAATTAACATGTGGGCATTAAAAGTATTGTGCTCTCTCCATTCTCAAATAGAGTCCATTTTAGAATACATGCATGCAATCAACATCATTTTATACACAAAACTATTCAATTTGTCGCATGGGAATGATATTAGTATATTATTCATCCAAAGTATTCCAATATTATTCATCCAAAGTATTCCATATCATTGTACTTTTATTAATTTTTACTAACACATAATTAGAAAATGTAATGGTCAAATGTCTTTATTAAAGACTATGTTGATGTCTAAAATGACAGGTAAAAAAATAGAGAGAGTAATAAGCAACACATAGGCCTAAATTGCATGATGTGCCTTACCAAAATTGATGATCATTTGTCGGGACCCAGAAGTTGCATTCCGAGCCCTATGTGTATACTATGCTAGCCCTATGATCAGTGGCTAGCATACACATTTAACAATATTCATATCATATCCATGCACAATAAATTTAGAACAAGTAGTGCATTTAGATAACGAATAAACCTAAACGATGAAGTTTACACACTAGGGCCGACCAGCCAAACAAAACATACAACGGAAGTGAAAGATAAATGAGATGCCAAAAACAGCAAGTATGCCTCATCCCAAGCAACAGGCAACTGACTTGGGCAGATCCCTAGAAATTGGCATCATTGTCTCCAAAAACTGCAGCATTATAGTACCCACAAGATGTGTCTTCCTCTGCATCCTCTGAATATGTTCAACAAACAATGGTTGGGTGCGAAAATCGTACTCCACAAGACTTTTAAGCAAAGATATATACTATGCAGACTGTGTCAATGATAGCTGTCTAGTCTAGTTTAATTTGTAAAACATGCTTTCAATTGAAGTAAGACGTAATAGATTGCAAGCGGAAGTTGTAAGAGCATTTAAATTTGGTAAGTAAATTATAGGAGCACAAATTGCATAATGTAGAACAAGAGGGTTGCTGCCTTAGATCTCAAAACAGCGGCATAATCCTTGCTAAACCAACTTTACATTTCCATCCATATCTTCCTATGACCATTTTATCAAACATAAAGCTACTTATTGTGGGATTTCACCAAGTTTTGTCCATAACCGAGGACACGACTACTCGAATAAATTTACACTCAGAAAATGTTGTACACTTTACCTATACGACATAAACATCCCACCATGTTATACATGTCACACGATACCATTGGTACCTATTTTGGAGAGTTCATGATGAAGCTTTTATATTACCGGTGCTAACAATACTGCACTATGATACATTCTTAAGACGGGGAGTGCCCTCCTGTGTTCCAAGATTCACACAGTGTACCAAGTACCTTCCGTTATGGGCAAGGTCCCTCCGAACATGGAGTCTGCACAAGCGGAAGTTGTAAGAGCATTTAAATTTGGTAAGTAAATTATAGGAGCACAAATTGCATAATGTAGAACAAGAGGGTTGCTGCCTTAGATCTCAAAACAGTGGCATAATCCTTGCTAAACCAACTTTACATTTCCATCCACATCTTCCTATGACCATTTTATCAAACATAAAGCTACTTATTGTGGGATTTCACCAAGTTTTGTCCATAACCGAGGACACGACTACTCAAATAAATTTACACTCAGAAAATGTTGTACACTTTACCTATACGACATAAACATCCCACCATGTTATACATGTCACACGATACCATTGGTACCTATTTTGGAGAGTTCATGATGAAGCTTTTATATTACCGGTGCTAACAATACTGCACTATGATACATTCTTAAGACGGGGAGTGCCCTCCTGTGTTCCAAGATTCATACAGTGTACCAAGTACCTTCCGTTATGGGCAGGTCCCTCCGAACATGGAGTCTGCACCATAAATGCACAGCCCAAAAATCCACCTACAATCTACCACTTCCGGTGAAGTTGCTAGCCCTAGTAACTTATTATGCTAAGCCCTTCCCATAAAAGACATGTATGGCTGTATGGTCGTACTTGGGTCTATGGCACAATATGAATTGGTTCTTAGTGACCTGGGCAAGACATTCACAATATGTAGAAGTCAGCGGGAGGAAAGACGATGAACGACGATGAGGCATGCTGAGGGAAGGTGCGGGGAAGCTCTGGGGAGGCATGGCCATGGCTTAGCATGACCAGTGAGGGCTGGCAGTAGAGTAGTGGTGGCGGCGGCCATGGCGGATGGCGAGGAGGGGGGAAGAGGTGGTACGGGGGCAAAATTGGGAGGGGATGAGCATCTAGGGACTAAGGGGGTTTCATTTTGGGGGATGGCGTGATGGAAGCTTACCGAGGTAGCTTGTTGGCGATGACATTTCGGTGAACAGAAGCTAAAATTGTGGAGGGGAAAGGAGTTAGGGGAGCATGGAGAAGCTCAGGGCATGTTGAATTGAGGATTGGCTCACCTTATCGTCATATTGGCTTTGGCTCAGGTGTGACCGGAGTTGGGGAAGAAAGGGCATTCATGGCCAAATTGGTGCTTCAGCAATGGAAGGAAGGAGGAGAGGATGGTGTGGCCGGAATGCTTGTACTCAACATGGGCCGGCTTTTATAGGCGTGAGATGGCTGGAGGCAAGCAACGGTGTTTGTGCGGATTCTGGCACTATTGCTGCCATGAGCTAGAAGACAAGGGCATAGTAGATGGATTTGCAGAGAAGAGATGATGAGATAGTGAGGTAAGGGAGGCAGGAACAGGTATTGGCAGTGACGACGCAACATCCCGAGGGTGAGCGCGCTGGAAGGGTCAAGATGAATAGGCATGAACTGTGGTAGGATTCCAGGTATGGCAGCTCACCTCTGTAGCATGTGGTGTTTAGCATGGATGAGACGGGACAAGGTAGTGGCCATGATTACCCATGGCAGATGGCAAGTTGGACCGTGCAGCGTCGAGCACCTAGCGGTCGTCGTGGCGCAAGAGTGAAGGAAAGGGGATGGGGTGTAGGGAGGAGGGAGAAGGCAGGGTACATGGTTCAAGGTGGCGCATGGCATGAGGTGGAGTGGTCTTGGGACGTGGTGGCAGCTTGAGGCACAATGGACAGTGACAGGTGCGGCCGTGGTGCCGATAGGCGCATTGGGCAGAGTAGGGTGACGAGGAAGGAAGGGGATGCTGATGAGTAGGGCTGGGCAGTAGTGATTGAAAGGGAGGACGAGAGGAGAGGCTGACAAGTGGGGCCAGGAGAAAAGATTTAATTAAATGGGTTTTCTTTTTTATTCATATATGGATTTCAAGCTTGTATTTCTAAAATTAACAAATGGACTCCAAAAATTGTAAAGAATTTTGGGGAAGCTCCTGACATAAGGAAGAACCTTATGTAAAATTTCTAGGTTTTTTATATCTTATATTTTTGTTGAAAATTCCTGAAAGCTCACTATTTTATTTAAAAGAGCTATTTGGTTTGATCATTTTTTAGAAAAAAACTTAAAAATGTCCAAATTTCATTTCCAGCTCTATGAATCTACATTTGAGTTTTGACATGGTTTTTGCTATAATTTCCCTTATGCCACTTTATGGATCATTTCTTACAAATTTGATTTTTAATTAAATTCAAAATTTATCCATTGCACATCCTCTTTCCAAAATTTAATGTGTATGAATCATTTTTTGAAAGGAACTTCAATCAAAATCAAATAAATGATGATGCAAGCAACAGGTTTTAAATTCTTCTCAAATTTGGGCTTCTCATGCAATGCCACACTGACAACTGAAATGCTGATTTTTAATATTTTAGATATTGTGTGGCCACATGAACAAACTGTAATGTTAACAGCAGCTAAAATATGGAGAGAAGATGAAAAGATAAAACTTTTGTTTGGAACAACTACTACTACAAAACTTATCACCATTTGACTTCTCCTAGAAGCAATTAGACTATGAACCAATTAGTAGTACTTCAATATATGGGTATGGTGTCCCATATTTATGGTCGAGGTTTTCAGTTTTTTCAAACCCCATCAAGAATGTTATAATGCATGGTTCTCTAAATACTATCAAAATATAACTTCATTTTTTATGGTGTTTTATTAGATAAAGTAAATTTCAAAAAAACTCATGCTTATGGTTATAGTTACAGAAAACCCCAGGTTTCTCAGCTATACTACTGCAGAAAATGTTATCACGGACGATTTTGTGAGCCGTTTGAATTTATGGGTCAGTAATGACATAAGGACATCACCGACGGTTGTTGAACTGTCTTTGATACATACTATCACAGACGGTTATTAACTCATAAACATTTATGATAGTTGACTATCACAGATGATTTATAGTAGAAATCGTCTGTGATCTCTAATGAATTACAGACAGTTTCAACTATAACCTGTCCGTGATCAATCACAGACGGCTTGTTATAAGGAACCGTCTATAATATTATTTTATATTACTAAATATATTTCTATTTATTGGCTAGCCTACTAGTGAAAGCATCTAGGCCCCTAAAAATAGTTTTGGTAATTAATGAAATATGTAAATATGGGATTAATGTATTTGTTGAGTGTTTAATAGGTTTAGTCCCCAACGATGAATATGACAACTTGAAAATGCATGCTAAGGGTCAACATGAAGATCAAGATGGTTAAAGACAAAGGTACAAATAGTCTAAGATCCCTTTTTGATTTTGCCGGTCTTAGGTGAAAGGTTGGATGACCGAATTATAAGTTAAATGCCATACTATTAAAAGGGATCAAGCAAGTAACTTGACAGTATGTTCTTATGCCATTTGGATCAATTTAGTATTATGCATGCACTTAAAATTAAAATTGATAGCCAACTGTGCATTGTCAAGAAAATTGGTAGTACCAGTCTGTAAATAGTGATACTACTGCAATGCAGTATGACCAGAGTGGTAGTGCAGAACTACTGAAATCTGGAAGTACCGACGTTAAGTTGGTAGTACGTTTTTTCCAGAGAGCACCCTCTTGAAATACTTAGCCTCTCTCAAAATGGTACTGTCGGGTTTTGAATAGCGGAACTATCATAGAGCAGTAGGATCGCACCCTTGAAAAAAACTACCAGAACTCGGAAGCTTCAAAAATTGGGTGGTACATTTTTTTCCAAAGAGGCCCAACTTTTGGCCTCAAAGCAAATAGAAGTACCACGCTAAATTTCGGAACTACCGAAAGTCGGAACTACCATGATTTCAATGGTGGTAGTACCGCGCCGAATTTCAACAGCTAGTTCTGACACTTTGACATTGCTGTTACTATTTCTACAGTACAGGTGCGGAAGTACCACAAATTGCACATTGGAACTACCGTTTTTCCTGATTTTCTAGGATTCTTTTATGCAACAGCTATATTTGGTTGGTGGGGGTATAAATACCCCCCACCAGCTCAATGATAGGGGTAGACACTTTATTGAACATCATTGAGCAATAGAGCATCTCTCCAACACCTCAATTTCACTCGTGTATTTATTTGAGGTAGTTGAGCTGATTCAAGTGCATGTTCATCCTAGATTGATCCATGGCACTTAATCGCCGTCAAGCAAAGCATGATCTTTTACTCTTGATGCTTGCCAGCACCTAGATGGATTGGTGAGAGTTGTGAGGTGACTTCTTCAAGTAGATTGTGAAGAAGCTCGGCACCACCTTGTGAGTGATTTGGTGTCCACCTCTTCAGAGCGAAAGAAGGACAACCACTAGTGATCGAGGAGTGAGGCTTAATTCGTGGAACCGATCCAAGATGCTTGGGCTTTCCTCAATTTGGATTAGGGAAACCGGCAAGTTTTCGAATACCACGGTAAAACATCATATGTTAATTGGTTATTTCTTTGTCTCATCTCTCCATACTTATATTTCTAGTATATTGTGATCATTGTGATTGTACTTTTAGTTGTGCTAGAGATATTTGTGTAGAGTCTTGTGCTTGTGGTACCTTAGCCATACTAAAATTGTGTAGGTTTAAATTGTATTGAAATTTTGCCTAGTTATTAATTGTGTTAATTAGTTTTAGAAGGCAAGAATTTTTAAAACCTCCTATTTATCCTCTCTAGCCGGTTATCCTTTATCCTGTAGCTAGCCAATAAACAAAAATAGATAGGAAAAGGAATGTCAACCGTCTTCATGAAGAACAATTCCCGAAGAGACGGTGACGCTTTGGTCTTCCAACGATTTCTTGGGAAAGATTCTGATAAAATTTTATTTGTTGGACTTCCATTTAACTTTGCCACAAGTCAATAGCCTACAAATAACCATCAGAATGACAGATTTTATATCTTAATTTCCTACTTCTACTTCATTTTAAAGTTCTTATCTCCAAACCTCTCAAGTCTGAGTAAATTTCTTTAGAAGATATAATCGGTCCTTGGAGTTCTTCCATTATGGGTAAGATGGTGGAAAATATACATTCCACGAAACAAATTGACTTTTCGACCACCTTCTAACGACTGTTGGATGGGTAGAATCCATGGATCATGACTTCAAGATGGTCAAAAAGTCAATTTGGTCTATGGATTGAAGTTTTCAAGAAATTGGTAGAAGAAAAAATCTAGAAGTGTCAAGATTTACATGATCGAAACCCTAGTTAGCCATCCATCAATTTCATAATTTCAGATCCAAGTATCAAGAAAGAGAGGGGAGGGGATCAGATGGGGGTATCACGGCAATGAAGGAGAGGTGGCGGTCACCATTGTGTCACGACGGTGACACTGCACAAGACACTCTTATGACACTTACGACAAGAGTGTGTTGTGTAGTGAACCGTGACGTCACAACCGGAGGCGGAGAAGCTCACGGCAGTAGTCAGCATCATTGAGGGGACAAGGTGCTTCGGTTTGGGGGAGGAAGCGGGAATAAGGAGTGGATGAACTAGAAACAACAAGAAATGTCCTCATCAGTGTTGGTTCTTAGAGTAGAAAGGGAGAGGGGGAGTAATAAGGGGCGAGAGGTGGGAGGAAACTGGTGCCTGCTGTACAATGCAGAGAGAATGGATGGGTGAGATCAAAACCCTAGCAGAGATGCCACGGATCAATGAGGTGACATTATTATAGATGGTTCGGATTAAGAACCTTTATGATTCACAGACGGATTTTAAAATGAACCGTCTGTGATAATTATGTATCACAGATGATTTTAGCCATCTCTAGTAATGTAGATGGTCACGATTTTAAAATTGTTTGTGATAATTGCAACACTAACGGTTCTTGGAACCGTTTGTGATGAGGCGTCCAGTATAGCCTTTCTGTAGTAGTGCTAGTTGCTCTTTATTAACCTAAGGTTTTATAATCTTAAGGCTTCATAAATGCACACCCTAACCAAATAGTATCTTGTGGGTGTCGGGATGGTGGTCACTAGGTGGATTGGATCAATGACTGAGGGAGCTCTATAGCAAATCCACTGACCATAGATTTGTTGGAGGTAGCAAAGTTGGCGGGAAGAAAGGACATATTTGGTTAGAGTGGGGTTTTGTAAAACCTTATGACCTAAAACCTAGGGTTATGTCGGACCCTGGGCATTGAATATATACCCATAACCCTCGTGTGTATACAGTACTAGTCCCATAATCAGTGGCTAGTACACACAATCACAACACTGAAATCACATCTATACACATCTCATACATTCAACCTACAACAAAAGGTCATATACATAAGTGATACTTAGCATGTTTACAACATTAGGGTCGACCGGCCAAATAAATACAAGTATCAAAAGAGTGCAGTGAAAAACAAGGTAAATAAACCAAAATATTTCCAGCAGTATGCCATCCATACCCCATAGGCAACCGACAAAGATTAGGCTCTAGAATAACCTGTCGTCGTACCTTCCAGTACCAAACATAAAGTAAGCATCATCGAGGATCGTTTCTTCTTCATTTTCTGAGCAACAATTTAAGCTTCATTCTCTGAGCAACAATTTAAGTAAGGTTAAGTACATTGTGTACTCAGCAAGACTTGTAGTATACAACATATTATATAAATTCAAAGCTAAACAAAGGATGGGGCTCTATGCTACAAGTTATTTTCAGCATAAAGTAAGTTTTCATTTGCAATATCGATAGGTAGTAATTTGTAATAGAATATTTAATGAGTGATTACTGTGTAAGAAAATAACAAGTATATAACTTTGAATATGAATAAATCACAGCCCTCCTTGGCTATGATCAATGAATAAATTTCAGCCATAGATATGGCACATACGTCAAAACATACCATCCCATCATTTTCAACAAAACCGTTTTGTCAAAAATAAAAACTAGACCCGATGTAGCTGCACCAAGCATGTTGATGACCATGAGTATGGCTATTTACATAGTTTACACTCTCAAGAGGTTGCACTGCCTTACCCATATAAGATAATCAACTATACTGCCAGCCAAGACATGCTTCCTTAGGCGTGCAATGAAGTGATTATTATGTAGTCTTTACATCGTCTAGATCTAATCTTGCACTAGCCCGGTGAATAACAAACCCTCACTCAGGCGTGTCCATCCCTTAAGTGAGGCACCTACCATTGTATTGGCAAGCTTTGGCCCTAACAACTTGGTGAAGGGAGCCCCTACAAGCAAATCTTTTTGGAACGGCCTACCAAAATAAAAGGCTAGTCTAAGATAATTTAGTTAGCTAAAGCCAAAGCCTATAAGAGCATATGTGGTTGTACGGTTAGACTTAGATGTGCGACAACAGAGTTCTATCCTTAATAAACCCCTCCTATTTACATACGAGGTCACACTCACATTTTCAATTTATACTATAACTCGTTCACGTCTAAAACTAGTTTTTTTATTTTATTTTTATACCAAACTTATAGAGATTACCCCTCTAGTCCAACATTTCAAATAGCCCAATTCCATGTGCAAGTATTTCCAAATATCCAAACTTAGTAAAAATTAGAGCATGGCTAAGCATCTAGACGATATATGTAAATGTAATTTACCCAAGTTGACATTAGTTACTGTCTAAACCTTGTTCTAATGGCTGCAATAATAAGGATATCAATATCACAAGGAGAATCAATGCATACAATAGAAATTAACTATTGTTACCCACAAATATAGCAATTGTAGCCAAAACATACACGCATGCATAATATTCTTTGCAAACAACATACAATAATTAAAATAATAAGATTAACATAGCCAAAGGGGGTGCTTGCCTTGCTCAGGTTGCTCAGAGAGTTGATCTAATCGATAAAACCAAATGAGGACAAATAAGGTCCAAATAAATTCAAACAGAGACCAAATTCAAATATTTTTGTATATTTAGGTAGAACATGATTTTAGAAAAAAAAATTAGAGACAAAAATCACTAAATTTAGAGTTCATATACAAAAGTTAAATGCATTTAATTTAGCTTGTTTTTCAGAATGCTGAAAAAGAAAACATGATGTTGAAGGCATATTTCGGCTAGAGTACGCTTTCCTACTAAGAAAGCGGACCTCCTTTGAACCAAAAAGCAGCTTTTCCATTTAAACTATTTTCTAAATTTTCTTTTTATTACAAGTAGGCCATGTATGTCAATCTCACATATTTTAAACTGCATTTTAATTATAAAAACAGTTAGGAGACCCACATGTCATGGACTCATTTGGTTTTTTATTACTTAATTAACTTGTAATCCATTTTTATCTCTTATTTAACCCACCTAACAAGTGGGGCCTACAGGTCAAAGAGAGAAAGAGTGAGCAAGGTAGGGAGATGCACGACGGCTCTAGCGAGCTCGCCGGTGGCGAGAGAGGCAATGATGTAGTCCAAGGAGGGGAAAAATGGAATGAGGGGACTACAACGAAGCCATGGGAGGTGGAAGCGGTGCTCGAGAAGGTTCGGTACAGCAGTGCGACGGGGAGGTGTGGTGGTGGCGCTTGGTGTTGCGAAGGCTTTACCATAGGGGAGTCGCTCTTGTGCTAAGGATTAGTGCGCTAAGCTCAAGGTGCTATCACAAAGCTATAGATGCTAGCACAGGGACCAATGGTCACCAGAGGTGGCAATAACTAGATTTCCTGTGGTGACGACACAGTCGGCCATGACAATGACCTAGATTTCCTGTGGCAATGGCTAGTCATTGGCCAAATTGACTAGCGCGTAAGCACCAGGGGGGTCTGTAGGAGGCTCACCGAGGGTTCAGCCAAGGTTGAGGTGGTCGAAGATGGCTCGTGGGTGGTGAGAAGTGGTGGCGAGGTGGAGGTCCATGACGCTGGCAGTCCTCACCGAAGGTGAGCTACAATATAGGGGCTAGAGTTAGCTTCATGGGGACACAAGGATGGTGCATGCATGAGTAATCAAGCTAAGTCTCACCAGAGTGGCTTGAATCATCAAAAATGCTGGTGGAGGTTGGAAAAGTGAAGGAAGCTCGGCGTCTATGCTTCACTGTGTTTCACAGCAATTAAATGAGTATGAGGCTTCAGAAAAGTGTAAGACACATTGTGACGTAGTCAAAGGGGAAAGGAACTCGTCGAAACAATGAGTTTACATTGGTGCAAGGGAGTGAGCTCACTGGCCTTGGAGAAGACAGCACGGTTTCAACTCTCCGAGGCCCTAATTGTGATTGCAAGTGAAAGCAAACATCAGAGAGGTGTATAGATAGCTTAGAGAGGGAACTCCATGGTCAAGGAAGCTCACCAATAGCAATGGCATTCGTGGGTAGGTCGAGAACAATGCACTCATTCTCGGTGATTCAGAGCTAGGAGCTTAGAGAATGTGCACAATTGAATAAGGGGTGAGTTGAGGAGGGGGTGGTGTAGAAAGGAGCTTAACTAGTGAAGATAATTTTACAGAGAGGGGTGAATGTCTTGCGCAGTCGCGATGAGAAAATGCAAGCGTATGCTTGCTCCATCGCGTGGACAAGCAGAGGGGACAAAATGGCCTTCATGGGTGTCATAGCGATGGGAGTGGGCAAGGCAGTTACATTGCACATGGGTGAGTTGGTCAGCGTGGCGCTACTACGGTTAGCACGGGCAACACGGAGACGTGGATCTGTGTGTAGCGAACAATGTGCACGTGCTTGGTCAAGCCGAAAGTGGCAATGTGGTGAGCGGGGCCTACACCCTAGGGTCAGGGACCTAGTGCATAGTGAGTGAGAGGAAGGAGCGGAGGAGACTTAGACATGGGCGCGGCCACGGTAGCACGAGGGCGCAGTGAGAGGTGGAAGAAAGGTCCTGATGGGTGGGGTCTAGTTCCACTCCTCAGCGACAGAAATTAGAACATCCAGAGAAAAAGCGCATTCGCAAGAATACACCTTGAGAGAAGGTGAAGCGAAAAAGAGGAGGTAGAGAAGAATGGGTGGATTCGACTGATTATTTTGAGGAATTTTTAGATATAGAAAAAGAGCTCCAAAAATTATGAAAATTTTTATGAAGGTTTTCTTGTGTGATATTTCTAGGATTTTATCTGCTATAAATTTCCTTGAAAATTCTTTGAAGGTCACCATTTTATTCAAAGTACTCTATTTGAATTTGGAAATTTTCATAAACATGCTAAAAAATATTCCAACTTTTATTTGTGTATTTGGGATGTTACATTAGTGAATATCAAGCAATGGTTTTTATTGTAAGTTTTCTTGCTCCACTTTCTGGATCACCTTTTCATATTTGAATTTTAATTCAATTCAGGCTTCATCAGTTGTATATTCTTTTCCCAAGATAGTGTTCACAAATGATATTCTAGAGAAACTTTAGTTAAAAGGCCAGGAAAACTAAATGTCAACACAATACAAGCAAAAAGTTTTAAATTTTACACATTTTTGAAAATCTTGAATTTTAGGATGTTACAGGTTAAGTGCCACACTACCAAGAAATGACAAATTCTTGATGGTTAACATATGTTAAGAAAGAGAATACCTGCCAGGAGAAAGGTTAGCTGATGGTGACCCTCAGGAACAATCTGTTAAAAAATATATTGTTTTCTAAAATTTATTCTATTAGATGACACTGAATGTAATACAGTTGAACTTTAGCCTCATAGATATATCACTGACATATCAAAAAATCATGATGTCGTATTTTGTGATCCGAATCTGGTCGGGTTCGACCACTTTAAGAATCTAATCAGGTTTCACTCAGAGAGATATTCTAACCAGTATGATTGGTCGGTAATGTGAACTAATTGAAGGTTATAATTGGGATCATCTTCATGTTCATGATGGACTCTTCACCGATTTGCACCATCGTGGTGTCCAAGGTGTTTTCCCCAACTAGAGTCAGCATTGTTACTCAAGTTATTTCTAACTACAACTCTTTACTATTATCTTCTCAGACTCTATTTTGTCTCCGAACGAAGTGTTTTTCCCATCTTCGAGTAGGTAACTGTTCAAATTTTTTAGTAGGTCTCTGCTTCCATTGCTGATTAAAACTCTGTTCCTTACTCATCTAGGACTCTTGTTCCCAAGGCTATTTATACCCACTGTAAGCCCCACAATAGATAGCGCATACAACACAAGTTATTTATATATATAGTACGCAAAGAGTGTTCTATAACTTCTCCTCCATATAGTGATTTTGTTGATTATGCATCCAAGGTTTTCCTATAAGGGTTTTCCACATTAAAGCTTTTACACGTGATCCTGATTATTCTTGTTTTTCATATCTCATTGTGGTTTTTATAACAAGTGATATCGGAGCTTGGTTCTTCGTTTGATCAATCTAAGGCATACTTGACATGGAAGTATGATCTTCCGTTATTGATTGTTACACAAGATTTTCTCTCTAGCAATTCAAGATGTGAGTTGTTCTACCACAGCTCGATTTGAATAATGCATTATTGGGAAACAACAAGATGCTCGTTGCATGGTCCGTTGAGGAGAAACAAAGGAGAGATCATAAGGCTTTCTCTCAAATTCATCTTCATTTTTATAATAATATCCTCTAGGAAGTTATGATGGAGACCATCGCTTCTACGTTATGGTTAAAGTTGGAATAGATTTGTATAACCAAGGATCTGACTAATAAGATGCATCTGAAACAGAAGGTTTTCTCACTTAAGTTGGCAGAAGGTGGATAGGTGCAATATCATCTGATTACATTTAAAGATGTCATCCCAGATCTTGAATTCATGGAGATCAAATATATACGATGATGAAGATTTGGATCTTATTTTGCTCTGTTCACTGCCTATTTCGTTCTCTATGTTTAGAGATATAATTCTCTACAATCAAGATAGTCTTACTTTGAAGGAGGTTTATGAAGCTCTGTATGTCAAAGAAAAGATGAAATGTGTGGTTTTGAGCGAGACCTCGGGTTCACATGTACAAAGTTTGTCTGTTTAGGGTAGGATAGTCGAGGGGTCTTCGACAAGTGATTGCAAAGGTCATTCGAAGTTGAAGACCAAGAAGTTATGCTGATACTGCAAGAAGGGTGGGCACGATATCTCCGAGTGCTGAAAACTCCAGAATAGGAGAAGAGGAATGATAATGCCAAGAAAAATTAACAAGATGATGAAGCTAAGTTCATCATCGTCACAAAAGATGGTTCCAAATGGGAGATTCTTGTTGACTTTGCTAGTGATTCCAAAACCAATTATGAATGGATTCTTGATTCAACATGCACTTTCCATATGAGCTCGAACTATGACTGGTTCATTACTTATGAGGCTATTCCGAGTGGATCAGTGTCAATGGTAGTAAGATTACAGGCATTGGTTCTATCCAGATCAAGTTGTTTGATAGTACCATTAGAACCCTATCAGAGGTTTGACACATTCCAAATTTAAAAAGGAACTTATCTCGTTGAGTACTCTTCTTGCCAAAGCATATGAGTTTTAGGTGCAGGTGGAGTTTATCTCAAAAGGCTTTCCTGTTGTAATGAAAGAAGATATAAAGGTAGCAAAGCTCTATCATCTTCAATGCACTATCCTGGTCTGGAAGGCTACTGTTGCCTCGACTAGGCTATCCAGTACTGATCGAACAAGTCTATGGCATATGCGTCCCAGTCATATGAGTGAAGTCGGCTTAAAAAAGTTGTGCAAAAGAAGTCTTCTCGATGGTCAAGACATCAACCTGTTAAAATTTTGTGAACATTGTGTTTTTGGTAAATAAAAGAAGGTGAGTTTTAGTTATGCAAATCACTTTCAAAAGGCATATTAGATTATATTCATTCTGATTTGTGGGGTGAGTCCTATGCTCTATCCCTTGGAGGTGCCAACTATATGTTGACCATCATCAAAGACTACTCTCAAAGAGTTTAGGCATACTTCATGAATCACAAGTCTAATGTGTTCAAGGCATTTAAAGAGTAGAAGATTATGATCAAGAAATAGATTGATAAGCATATCAAGAAACTTCAAACAGATAATGGCTTGGAATTATGTTCGGGAAATATGAAGCCTTACGCTGATTGGAAGGCTCTGTAAGACATTACACAGTGCTAGGCATACCTCAGCAGAACAGTGTAGCTGAGCACTTGAACAAAACCATCATGAAAAAGGTGTACTGCATGCTGTCTACGTCTGGTCTGTTAGAGGGTTTTTAGGCTAAAGCCACTTCCACTGCTTATTATATGATCAATTGATTATCGAACACTATCATCAATAAGAAAACTCCAATCAATATGTGGTCTAGTTCTCCTGTAGATTACTCGAGTATAAGGATTTTTTGTTTTCCTACTTATGCTCATACTGATAAAGGTAAAATTGAGCCAAGAACCGTTAAATGCATTTTCTTTGACTATAAACCTGGAGTTAAAGGCTATTAGTTGTGGAATCTTGAGACTTGAGAGGTAGTCATGAGCATAAGTGTTACTTTTAATGAATCTGCTCTATTGAAAGGAATTACAACCAGTGATGCACCCATTAAGAAGCAGCAGAATACTAGCGTGCAAGTGGAGCATGTTATTGATTCAAGATTCTCACCAGAAGCTGACAAGGAGAATACATAGAATATCTGTAACAGCCCAGCTGTTTATGTTAAAAAAACACACAATTATTTAATTTAAAAGTAAAGCATTTGATTTGATTGCTTAAATCTATAAAAAATTTAATTGCATAAACTTCTGTTTTAAAAGAGGGTTTTATTGTGAAAGTAATTTACAAAAAAACATCTTAAATAAAGGGTATTTTGAAATTCTGTATAAAAACCACTCCAAATTAATCTTTTGAAATTACTGCAATTTAATTGGATTTTTTTGGATTTTATTTCAAGCCTTGAAGTGAGAAAAGTTAAAATTTGCATTTTTATAAAAGCCATGACAATTTTATTTCAGTTCTGAAAAGTCAAAATAAGTGCATTTCATTTTCCTAAGTCATTCCTATTTTTCAAAAAAAATTTAGGATTTTCTAGGAATTAAAAAAACTCCCTTTCAGAGTCAAATTGTGTTTGTGAAAAATCTAATTAGTAAAATGGTTTGAAAATATTTTTATTAAGTCAAAAATCATTCCAGATAATTCTCTGAATTTTTCTGGAATTTTTAAAATTTATTTGGTATTTTTCTGAGTATTTTAAAGCCTCCTAAGTATTTCTGATAGTCCAAAAAGAAGTTTTAATCCCAAAACTCCTCGATGCCGACACGTGGACGCTCTGGATTTAATCCCTCCACCGCGGCTTCAATCGCCGCCGTCCGCTCCCTCACCCGCCTTCCCCTTCCCTCGTGCGGATGCATGTCGCGCATCGGAGCCGCTCCCGCCCGCTGATTCTAATCCCCACCGCCCACTCCAACTTACCTCTTCGGCCGTCTCCTCCCCCGAGCCGCCACTTGTTGCCCATCGGGCAAACTTTCCACTGTCGAATTTAATCCCAGCCGACCCCTTCCACTTACCACTTCGCCGTCCCCACCCTTCCTCGGGTTGACACATGTGTTGATCAAAGACGCCCGCTATTGCCAGATCGAATCCCTGCCACATATCGCCACTTAACCCTCCGTCCGAAACCCCAACGGCCCCGATTCAAACCTCGTTGCCGGATTGAATCACATCCGTCCGCTGTCACTTACCGATCCGCGCACGATCTAACGGCCCGATCTTCCCCCTTGCGCCACCTGTCGCGAATCTGAGCCACCGCCTCCCCCTTTCTCTCCTTTCTCTCTCGCCGACAAGCGGGGCCCGCTTGTTAGGCCGTCTTCTCCCCCACCTTCTTCCTCCTCGCGCCGCCGCCGATCGAGCCATTAGTGGCCGAAACCGAGGAATTAAAACCTCTGTTACTCCCCGCCAGCTCTCCCATGCGATTGCGCTTTAAATTCCCCTTTCTCCGCCGCCATCAATCCGACCGTTTCCCTCGGTTTAAGGCTCTTAATCGCCGCCTTGCGCCATTCTCGGCCTCCCTACTCCGACGAGGCATTAAGACCTCGTGCGAACCCCTCCGCCTATATAAGGCCCCCTCAAGCTTCCCCTCGTCACACCGCACCTTTCCCCTCTCCCAATTTCACTCGACCGCGACCGTAGTGCCGACGCCCCGTGCGACCCCCCTCCTTCGTTGGTGAGACTCCGGCGAGGAATTCCGGTCACCCTGAGCCTTCCCGTGCTGTGCCGCCGCCACTCCGGGCTTCAGTGGCACAAGGCGCATCTCCTTCGTCGGTTGTCCGAGGCCGAGGATCCCTAGAGCTCCCGGCGCCGTCAAGCCTCTCTCCGCCGCCGCTCTTCACCGCCGTCGGCCTCCTCCGGTCGTCCTCGAGCCCCGCGCCTGGTACCAAAACACTCCCCGTGACTCCCTCTCGCTTTCCCCCACCTCGGCCGGCGTCGTCGCCTGTTGGAACTCTGGCAACACTCGGGTTCCGCGCACCTCCTCCGACCGGCCTTGCCACGTCAGCAGGTCGGGCCGATGTGGCCGCCGACATGGGCGCCAAGTGGGTGCCACGCACGCCACGGCATCACCATGCAAGCGCCACGTCGCGCTCCGACAGCCCACGCCACTTCACTTTTTCTCGGGTCTGTGGACTTGGTCCACCGTGCACCGACCCCACCTGTCAGCCTCTGTCCGAATAATTAAATCCCAGGGCTGATGTCATGCTGACGTCATAAACCCGATTTTCAATTTAAAAATATTTCGGTCGAAAAATAAAATTGGTGCTGACGTCATAATCTCAGTTTTCCTTTAGAAAATTAATTCAGGAAAATCTCCTGCTGACGTCATAAATGATTTTAGTATAAAAATTATTCCAGAAAATAGTCATTTTCTTTTTCTTTGTATTTAATCTTCCGACAGCCATAATTTCTTCATTTTAACTCCGATTTGACCCGTTCAAATTTCTAAATATTTCTAAAATCATGAACTATCCATTTATGGACTCCTTTTGATTTTTGAATTTTATTTGATTTTTGTTTTTAATATTATTTGGTAATCCCAAGATTTAAATTTTAAATTGTAATTCCCAGTTCATTTTTAACCTCAATTCATTTCCAAATTTTCAGTTCACATCCAAAATTTCAAATTCAAATCTTGCAAAAATTCAAAAGCTCCATAAAAATATTTGTTCTATTTGTTTCTGAGTCCAAATATTATTTTGGCACTTCCCTTTCAAAGCAAAATAAAATGAGTTAAGAAGACTTTCGCTAGGCCAAAATCTGCTTTTGTTTAAGCACTCTCATCTAATAATTCTCATCCAATGCCATAGATCATTCCCATTTTTCAGGTGTTGAACTATTTCTTTTATCCTAATATTTATTCTTCCCTCCTTTGCTGTCCAACTCCATGCCTCCGACGAACAAATAGTCTGTTTTTCAGCTAAAGCCACCGTGAGCAATGCATGCATGCAAGCAAAATTATTTTCCCTCTTACCAAATTAATTGGCATGCAGCAATAACACCTTTAGTCATTGCCAAGCATCAATTCCTTTCAGTTTTTATCTATTAAAATTTCAGTTTCTTGCATGCAAAGTTCAAACCGACATTTCATTCAATTCGGCCATTAATTCGGCATTCAATTCCAGCCATTTCCTTGCTCCTCTCCACCTATAAATTGAACCCCAGTCTCCTCACCTCTTTCCCCACTTGTTGTGCATTCTAGAAAACCAGAAACCCAGCCAAGAAGAAGTTGTGGAAGACTATTCCTTCGGTTGGCTTGTTCCAACAATTTTCTTCCCAACCGATCTTTTGACGACTCGTTCTCCGTCGTCCGGACTCCGAATTTGGTGATTCAAATTCCTAAATTCATCTAAATTTATATTCTATCTCCCAGTGTATATTTTATAATTTTTAGATTTTATTTGAATTTTATTTGAGTTTAGTTTGTTATGACTTTTCGCGTGTAGACTACAACTATTCCGGAGAGTATAACTTCGACGAACCTCGGCAAACTTCAAAGCAAGGCAAGTTACACCTTTGATCATATTGCACCCAGTAATTTAAATTATTTATATTATTTTTAAAATTATTATGCATGCGTACTTTTATTCAAATCTAGTTTAAATTCAATTTAAATTCTAGTTATATCCAAATCCTTTGTATATGGCCGAATTTGATATTGAACTTCCTGTGCCTTCTCACCTTAGATGAAAATCTAGTTAGTACAATAGTATTGATTAGAAATTTTATAAAATTGCTTAGCTATGCTTAGAATGATTTAAGTGGGATATTTGTTTCACTTCAGAACAATGATTTTCCAAAATGTATTCTTGACTTCAGTGAGTCAAGAAGGTGTATGAAATATTTTAAAATAAAATATACAACTTGGTTTAGACCTAGGCTAATGGTTAGGTGGTGGGTGCTGGCATGCATTATTGTTCGGTGACACAATGTTGATTGTCAGGCACAAGGGGGCATATGGATTGAGCCTAAGTCAAGTTAAGGACCAGTCTATAAGCTACTGTTGTAAAGCCATATTGATACGGGGTCGCCCGATCTTCTCGACGTAGGATGGATACTCGCGGGAGTCTTGTTGAATCGCAATGATCCTCCAATGCCAATGCAAGGGACGAACACTCTTTAATCCGCCAAAACACACTCGCGTCGATTTCGCCGACCACCAAGCGAAGATCTATCGTGCACCCAATTCCCAGCGGAAAGGCTGAACGATCTTGATTGAAGAACACTCCTAATTCCCTCACGGAATTTCAGCAACAATGACAAACTCGAACAAAGTTCAATAGATTGATTATTCTCAAAGGTGGTCTGAGCCCTTAGGCTGCCAATACATGGCTTATATAGGACCTTGGGACGTCCATAGAGTCCACAAAACTAGTACAACTCAACCCTATATGGTTTTAGATACGAACTCTCTCAAAAAGGAAACTAGATTTTACAGCCATCACATTGTTTTGGTCATAACTTTTGTTCCGAGACGAATTTGATCCTGGGGCCAGATCCATTGCGTAGCCCTTGAAATTATCTTTCCAACGAGTACAAGAACTCCTGAATCGGACTCCGTTTGTGAAAGTTATGACCTTTTTAGTGACTGCTTGTCAGGCTGTCCGAAACCGAGTCCGAATTGAATTCTGAGTTGAATCCGAGTTTGAATCCAATTGTGCTTGTGGGAGGTACGAATTTGGCTGAATAATCTTCTCCAAAACTTGTAGTTTAAGTCCTTGGTCTTCTCCCTTTTGCTCTCCCACTGAATGAGCTTTCTTCCTTCATGTCTTTGACACCTAATGTTGTTTTCCTCTTTATTTTGCGTCTCCATTGCTTTGCCATCGACAAACCTAAGAATGCACCATTTAATGACATGAGGTAGTATTCTATTCTTATGAATAACAACATTATATTTAGTTTGGAATGAGTTCACCTGGCAATGTTTGATGCGGCTCAATAACTCTTTCCGGTTGAATAATATATTTAATCGAAAAGTACATGACGCGTGCGTATCCGCATCATCCTCCCTTCTTCAAGAAAAGCCGTCCTCGGCTTTTGATAGCCTGAAATTGTACTAAACAAAGAATACAACGTGTATGCATGGTATATATATTTGTCATCAACACTTCTTGTTAGCACATCATGAACATCTGAAGGTGTAATAAACGAAAAGAACAACACATACGCATGGTATATGTAAGAGTCAATTGTTGTGCTATTTTCATTATTTTGCATAAACCGATGAATATAGTAGCAACCAAAATATGCATGCATTGCGATATTGTTTTTCACATCATTCTCCTCCCATAAAAGAAAGTCGTCCTCGACTTTTTCGTAGACAAATCATTAATGGGGAAAATCAGATTTATTTGTTCATACATAGGAAAGAAAATTTTGAGCGACCTCCATGCTTCAATGCGCTACTCGATTATTTTTACATGGTTGTACATTAAAGATTGAACAAGTAGACTTATGACATCTTTGTAAACAGTACGTGCAATTGTTGAAATTAATCTCATTGTGATCATAACATAGCATAAAAGATTGTTTATCCATAATATGCGATTTCAATTCTCTAAGCTTATCACATGTAATGCAAATTCTGTGAACATAAAATTTGTTATCTTTACCATAATCTCCAATCAAATTGAACTTATATGTGTAGGCATAGGTACTAACTAGTGATTTTGAACTTGAAATTTCAGCAACATTATAAATCACACTAGATAGCTCTCTAAGATCATCAAACATAATATAGCACAAAGAATCGTTAGGAGATATTCTAGTAAGAACTTCCTTATGAGTAATCAATTCCACATTATGTAAATTGAGCAAAGAAATTTCAGAACATGGAGTTTTCAGTTGATCATATGATCTCTCAAAATTACTCACCTTTGCATAACTAAATTCAGCACCACTATTGTTACCTTTATCGTCCTTCTCAGATGATGTAGGTGCTGAGGGTTTAAAATTGTTAGGATGTACCCTCGGGGCAGCAAACACTTTATCCCTTCCCGTGGTTATCTCCTCATTTGGTGCCGGTTGTTGAATGTTCAATTCTACATCTTTAATGTCAACCTGCACAATGTGAGAAACAACACTAGAAGTAGAAATTAATGTGTTAGTTTCAGATGCATCCTCACTTTGTCTATCTTCTACTTCTCTCTTTTCTTTTGATGTCTCTCTCACACTCTCAATTTGAATGCTCTTAACCTCACATATGGTGGAATCACACAGCTCAGTCTTTTTATCACTCTCACTCAATTTGGCTATGTGGCTCTCATCCTCACATAGGTTGTGGTGTATCTTATGAGCTATATGTAGTTTTGGAATACTATATATCTCCTTGACCGAAGGGAAAGTCCCATGCTCGGTCATCTTCTCATGTGTCACACTAGTAGAGGCAGCAGAATTGAAGTATGGACTGGGAGAAAACTGTGGTGTACGTCTCTCCATAAGTCTCTTCTCCTCTTGAATAGCACAATTCACAAGATCTTGCACACTACCAAAATATTTATGTTGAAGTGTAGCGGCAATCTTAGAATTCAATCCTCTTTGAAGTATGTCTTCTTTTGTAGTTCACTAATGACACCGCTCGACGTAATGCATCTTGTAGCTCAAAATAATATTCTTGCATCTGTATTACTCCCTTGTGTGATACTCTCCAAATAGCGAAGCAATCCACATGCATAATAGGGTGGCACAAATTCTCTCCTCATGAGTGCCTTCAAATCTGACCAAGATTTAATGAATTCGTTTCCAGATTGTTGATGCCACCAACTATAAGCAAAATCTTCAAATTCTCTAGTGGCACACATCACCTCTTGGTCTTTGGGAAGCTTTTGAAATCTAAATACTTTCTCCATTCGCCATTCCCACTCAAGATACTCCTCTGGATCTTCACTGCCATAGAAAGAATTAAAGCTATCTTCGACTTGTTGTGGATGAAGTGCCCGCATAACATCATTCACGATGTTCGAGCGTAACACTTTCATTTGATGATTGAATTCAATGCGCATATCTTGTGCGAAATTGTTCATCTTGGTCTTGAGTTGCGCTTTCAAGGTGGAAGAAGTGGTGAAGAACTCATTGCGCAAAGTTCTCCTCAAAGTGTGGAACTGAAAACGATCCACCGGGGTATGCTTCTCTTTCATATTATCGTCTCCACCTGTCACGATTAGTGGCACAAAGAACGCACAAATACCACAGCATATATTCGATATGTAGAGTTCACACTATCTCACTTTTTCCTCACCAAGTAAAGTTCTTACCTTTCCGAAGTGAATTGAGGCCCAAAAGAAACTGACACTTGGTGGTGGCTACAACAGCAAGTGATGCTCAAGCGGATTTAAAAGTGACCCACAAGCACGGCAAAGGATATTTAGGGGAGCTTGGTATGAAAGTGTTTATCCTACACAATCTGAATTTCACGATGTTGTTGAATTAAGTAATAATCCAAGCTAGAAAGTATTGCCTATGTGCCGATCCAAATGATATAAGTGAAGTATATGAACGCACACGCAATGATCAATGTGACTCAATGCAAACAAAAGAAATGAGCTAAAGGAAACAATCGAGAATATTAGCTCATTTTGCACCAAGTACTAGGAGAGACGCTAGCCAATTGCAATAATATGAATTTGAGGGCACAAGATTGTCCAAAGAAATTAAATACACAATCTGAATTTATGGACTAAGATTAACTCACCCA
The DNA here is from genome assembly GCA_036346265.1 of Melocanna baccifera. Classification (NCBI taxonomy): domain Eukaryota; kingdom Viridiplantae; phylum Streptophyta; class Magnoliopsida; order Poales; family Poaceae; genus Melocanna; species Melocanna baccifera. Next base: position 21,028,331 of record CM070698.1, read on the forward strand.
AATTCGGCCAATGCTTTCTTTTCTTGCTTTCTTTTTCTTTCTTTCTTTCTTTTTTTTTTTGCTCAAGCCGTGACTCTCTTTTTTTTTTGGCTCTCTCTTTTTTTTTATACTCAAAGCCGAACTAGGTTTAATTGTTCGTAAGTCCAAAGTTGTTCAGCAATGTGTAGATAATTCTAGAACAGCCCTAAAGCAATTATCAACGACTAGTCTCAAGGTTCAAAGGATTTAAATGAAGATCTGAATATGTGCAACTAAGATTCTTGTAGCCAAATCAATCAAGAAAAAGGAAACCCAGATATATTCGGATGTGATATTCTTTCAAGATGCACAAAGATCTTATGTGGACAGCAAGAACAAAGTTTCAAAAAGTAAATTGAATCTACTTTTTTTTGGATGCTAATTGAAAGATCAACTAGCGGATTTTCAAGGTTTCAAATTAACAACGATTAAGCAACGCAAAAGGACACTAAGATCAGCACGTAAACAAAATTTCTAATGGATCAAAACTTAATAAAACTCACGAAAATAACAGATGCGAAACTAGAGTTTGGATTTTTTTTGTTGCAATTTTCGGTTTAATAGACTCTAGGACAGAAATAAATCAATCTAAAGTAAAGGGATAAGATCCTACCGAGTAAACCGCGCTCTGATACCAGATGATACGGGGTCGCCCGATCTTCTCGACGTAGGATGGATACTCGCGGGAGTCTTGTTGAATCGCAATGATCCTCCAATGCCAATGCAAGGGACGAACACTCTTTAATCCGCCAAAACACACTCGCGTCGATTTCGCCGACCACCAAGCGAAGATCTATCGTGCACCCAATTCCCAGCGGAAAGGCTGAACGATCTTGATTGAAGAACACTCCTAATTCCCTCACGGAATTTCAGCAACAATGACAAACTCGAACAAAGTTCAATAGATTGATTATTCTCAAAGGTGATCTGAGCCCTTAGGCTGCCAATACATGGCTTATATAGGACCTTGGGACGTCCATAGAGTCCACAAAACTAGTACAACTCAACCCTATATGGTTTTAGATACGAACTCTCTCAAAAAGGAAACTAGATTTTACAGCCGTCACATTGTTTTGGTCATAACTTTTGTTCCGAGACGAATTTGATCCTGGGGCCAGATCCATTGCGTAGCCCTTGAAATTATCTTTCCAACGAGTACAAGAACTCCTGAATTGGACTCCGTTTGTGAAAGTTATGACCTTTTTAGTGACTGCCTGTCAGGCTGTCCGAAACCGAGTCCGAATTGAATTCTGAGTTGAATCCGAGTTTGAATCCAATTGTGCTTGTGGGAGGTACGAATTTGGCTGAATAATCTTCTCCAAAACTTGTAGTTTAAGTCCTTGGTCTTCTCCCTTTTGCTCTCCCACTGAATGAGCTTTCTTCCTTCATGTCTTTGACACCTAATGTGGTTTTCCTCTTTATTTTGCGTCTCCATTGCTTTGCCATCGACAAACCTAAGAATGCACCATTTAATGACATGAGGTAGTATTCTATTCTTATGAATAACAACATTATATTTAGTTTGGAATGAGTTCACCTGGCAATGTTTGATGCGGCTCAATAACTCTTTCCAGTTGAATAATATATTTAACTGAAAAGTACATGACGCGTGCGTATCCGCATCACATATCGTACTACCACAAGTCTGGTATGGGACAGACCTGGCTAAGTAATTTGTGAAGTTCCAATCATAGTTTCGCTATAGGTTAAATGTGAGCGTGGCGTAGGCCGTGAGAAGTCTCACATGGCATAAGAGGGTGCTCCAACTTGTGGATTCAAGTTGTGGTGAAATCTTAGTGGCGGCGTAACTATTTTGGCTACGGAACATTGTAACAACCTTGTCATGATATCCTCGCCGCACACCAAAGAAAGTGTGCTTATCTGGTGGCAATATGGGATGATCATGTCTTGTGGGTAAAGCTGTACAACCTCTGCAGAGTGTATAACCTATCCTGGATAGCTGTGCTCACGGTTATGGGCAAGCTGAGTAAAGTTTTTCATGGATTAGACTTTGGTTTTTAAAATGATTTTTGAAAAGGTCTATGGATGGATGGAATCCATAGGAGATTAAAAAGCATATGGATGGATGAAATCCGTATAAGATCTTTTGAAAAAGATGGACCAGGTGTGATACCTGCGAATAGGTTAGTGTTTGATCGGAGCCTGCACTAACGTTATTATTTTGTTAAATTACTCTTTCTATCTATTGTATCAAATTCAGCTTTTAAATCTATTTACTGTATTTACTTGAATTCTGCTTTTACGCACAAATAACCTATTATGCCTTCCATTGACAACCCTTATGCATGCATTAACTCTGTTAAACCTCCTGGTGTAACTTGTGGAGCACTTTATGTACTCATGTTACTTCATTCACAATTTTCAGAGAAGGACTTCGTCAACTTCGGTGAGAATAACGACGAGTAGGCCACGTCTTACAGTCATTCGCCTATGGGCAGGCAGGATGGGCTACTGATTTATTGATTTTCTTCCACTGCTTATATTTATTTTTGATTTATGAACCATTGATGTAAACTTTGGCCATCAGGCTCATATTTAGTTAATGAATAAATGTCATTGCGCATGATATGAGTCTTTGTTATCTACTGTGTGCACTAGCTTGATCTTGGACTAGTGCGATTTACACAGAGGATCCAGGAGTCGTTGCTCCGGGATCTAATAATATCCCTGTTCAAGTTTCAATTAGTAATCTTCCAATAGGAACTGGTCAAAATCAATAATCCATTGCAGCTAGTCAGGAAAGGAGGAAAATCCAGCCTCCGAAGAGGTTAATTGGTAAGGCCAACATTGTGGCTTATTGTTTAAACATGGCAGAAGATATTGAAGGCACCACCGAACCTTCAAGTTATTCAGAGGCCATCTGGTCTGATAAGTCACAGAAGTGGTTAACTACCATGCATGAAAAAAATATAATCCCTCGAGAAGTATTCCACTTGGGAGTTGCTCGAGCTCCCAATTGAAAAGAAATCCATACACTGCAAGTGCATTTATAAGAAGAAGAAAAGCGCATCTCTAACTGATCAGGTCAGGTATAAGGCAAGGCTCATTGCTAAAGGATACAACTAAATTTTAGGTACTGACTTTACTAATGTTTCCTCCTTAATCATGAAGCATAGTTCTATTTGGACCTTACTCAGTATGTAGCTATCTGTGAATATGAGCTTGAGTAACTAGATGTTAAGACTGCATTCTTACATAGAGAGTTGAAAGAAGACATCTATATAGAGCAGCTGGAAGGTTTTATTGTTTTGAAAAAGGAGAATTTTGCATGCAAATTGAAGAAGTCTCTTTATGGGTTGAAGCAAACACTCAGACAATAATATAAGGGATTTGACTCCTTTTATGATCTCTCAATGCTTCAAGGGACCCAACTATGATATATGTGTTTATTTGAATACCATTAATGGTTTAGATGTTGATGATATACTAATCATGGCAAAAGACAAGACTCAAATATCAAAGTTAAAGGCACAATTAAGCAGTGAATTCGAGATGAAGGATCTCGATGCAACAAAGAAGATTCTTGGTATGGAAATCATTAGAGATTATTAGTTTTAAAAGTTATACCTGAGCCAAATAGGGTATATTAAAAAAAGTGTTTCATCGTTTCAACATGTACAAGGCCAAACTAAATAGCATTGCATTAGCTGCACACTTCATACTCTCTTCAGCGTGAAGTTCATAAACAGTTGAAGAAGTTGAATACATGTCACGTGTTCCATATGCAAGTGCAGTCCGATCACTTATGTACGCCATGGTTTGCTCTCGCCCCGAACTATTTCATGCTTTGAGTGTTGTTAGCATATATATGGTCAATCTAGAGAAAGACAACTGGAGAGCAGTTTAGTAGATGTTCAGATATATAAGGGGCACTTTTAATACTTGTTTGCAGTTTGGAAAGACCAATGTTGGAATGGTGGAATATGTAGATTCTGATTTTTCTGAATATTTAGACAAGAGGATATCCCTTACTGGTTGTATATATATTCACTATTGGAGGCTGTGCCGTAAGCTAGAAAGCTTATTTGCAAACTATTGTTGCTCTTTCGACTACTGAAACCAAGTATATGGCTATTTTAGAAGCTTGTAAAGGAGCTATTTGGATAAGAGGTTTGTACACTAAGCTTTATAGAAGTAAATCTTGCACCAATATCTAATGTGATAGTAAGAGTGATATTTGTCTTACAAAATACCAAATATTCTATGAGAGGACAAAGTCCATTGATATCAAATATCACTTTATCCGAGGAGTTATTTTCAAGGTGATGTTAATGTTTGCATGATCAGTAGTCATGATAATCCAGTTGATATGATAACAAAGCTAGATCCTACAGTTAAGTTTGAGCTTTGCTCAGATTTGGTCGGTGTTACCCATTAGTCCTTCGAACATTTGACATACAAGAAGTGTTTTACAAGCTATTCAAGAAGTTCTTTGGTTCCTTTTCGCTACAAAAGAAATTCACTCAAGGTGGATATTACTGTATTTTATGATCCAAATCTGGTCGAGTTCGACCACTTGAAGAATCTGATAAGGTTTCGCTCAGAGATATATTCCGACTAGTATAACTGGTTGGTAATGTGAACTAGTTGATTATGATTAGGACCATCTTCATATTCGTGATAGACTCTGCACCGACTTGCACTATTGTGGTGTTTAAAGGTGTTTGCGCCGACTGAAGTCAAACATGGCTATTCGAGGAGCTTCAAATTATAACTCTTCACCGTTATCTCCTGAGACTGTTTCGTCTTCGAGCAGGGTATTATTCTCATCTCCAAGCAGGTTACTATTCCAGTTTCCAAATAGATCTCTGTTTACATTGCTGATAGGGCTTTATTCCTTGCTTGTATGAGGCTTTTGTTTCTAAAGCTATTTATACCCTCTGTAAACCTCATAATAGATAGCATACACAACATAAGTTATCTACACATATAATACTCCAAGAGCGTTATGTAACTTCTCATCCATATAGTGATTTTGCCAATTATGTGTCCGTGATTTTTTCCTACAAAGTTTTCATGTTAAAGCTTTGTCTCGTGATTCTGATTATTCTTTAATATTTCTCATATCTTGCCATGCATTTTATAACACTATTGTATGTGCATTTTTTTTCATAGAAGAAAAGGAGATACCAACGTGTTGCATGCAATAATATCCTTTCCTCATGGGCTGTTTTTTTTCATAGAAGAAAAGGAGATACCAACGTGTTGCATGCAATAATATCCTTTCCTCATGGGCTGCTTGCGAGCAACAGAAGGAGATACCAACGTGTTGCATGCAAAAATATTCTTTCCTCGTGTGCTACTTGCGACCATGTCGACCCTGCCACCCTCTCCTCTATACCTCTCCTCTATATAAGGCGCAACAACGCTTCGTCTGAGGCCACAAGCTACACAAGCTAGCTAGACTTGAGCAATTGTAGACAGCTAGTATATATAGTAGCCTAGCTTGGTGAGTTCGAGAGATCAGCAATTAACAATGGCAGACGGCGTGGTGAAGTTCGCGGTGGACAAGCTGGAGGAGATGGCGGTGCAGGAGCTGAAGCTGCAGACGGAGGTGGGGAAGAAGGTGCTGGACCTCAGGCACGAGCTGGAGTGGCTGCGTACCTTCCTCCGTGACGCCGAACGCAAGCGCCGCCAGCCGGCCGAGGCCAACGACCTCATCGAGGTGTGGGTGCGGCAGACCCGGGAGCTGGCTCATGACGCGGAGGACCTCCTCGAGGAGTTCTTCCACGAGGGCGAGCTCCACTGCCACGGCTGCTTTGACCTGCCCTCCTTCGTCCAGTGGCTTCGCCACTCCGCCACCGGCCTGTTCACCCGCCACGCCATCTTCGACGAGATCGAGGACATCAACAAGCGCATTGAGGAGATCAAGAAACAGCGGAAGGACTACCAGCTGGAGAAGCTCACATCTGCTTCCAAACCTCACAGGAAGCAATATACTGACTGGTACATATACATAGTAACATACATATAAGTCGTATGTTAGAGTTGAATAGCTCAACTCCTATCAATTTGGAAATCACTAACTGATCTCTCTTCTCACACACACTCTGGGAAAAAATATATCGGTTCAAAAATTTTATCAAAGGGTAGCGATACGACCAGTAACCATCGATTACCAGAAATTTCAAAAATTTTCAGGAAAAAATTTTGGATTAAAATTTGAAAATCTGAAAAATTTTACTTATTTTTACTTATTTGAATTTTTTAAATTTTTAGATGAATTTTAATGAATCCAAAATTTTTTGACTGGTATAAAATTTTCTCAATCCCCGCCGAAAAGGTCGATCGGTAACCGCCGATTATCGGCAAAATTTCGGTGATAAAAATTTCCCTGCTAACTCTCAACTAGTCTCTCGCAAAGATGCACATACATGCATACTAGATTACTAGGTACACGCATGGGAGCAACTGGCCTCTCCAAATGGCTCGTTTATTTCAACCGCAAGAGCAGCTACTTATACTAGACTACAAGTAATGCATTTGCTAACTACTTGAGTAACTCCACTACTAAGTCCACCTCTCCTGCATACTGGCGTCAACTGAACGATTATTCATTAACCCACCCAGCAGCCACTAACATATATATATAGGTGTATGCATACCATCACGTACACCTACGTACATGCGACTAGCTCATGCTTCCACCAATAATTTGTAGCAACAACCTCCTAGAATCAACGGGCACATCAACACAGTGCCATCTAAACACATGCAACAAGAGTATTATCTAACATGGCATTGTTGCCTATCTTTTTCTAGCAGTTTAAGCTTTTGGCTGAGTGAATAAAACTCCGCATTAGGGAAGCATTCTTGGCCGCGAAAAAAAATCTTGGACCTCTCCGAAAAATCTAGTAACCGTGAATCTCGGAAAAATTTTGGAAAAAACCGTCAGAAAGCTGGCTTTCTCTGATTATCAGATGAGAATGTTTTCCCTGCTCGGCATAGATGGTTCTCTTGATGGATACGGCTTACTCTTTGCTGTGCGTGTAGGTCTACACTGAGCAAGAGAGACATAGAGGAAGAGCTGCACGAAATTTGGCCCCACGACCACGACTACCGCGAAGACATCACAAACTGGCTCCTTGACGAGAAGGAGGAGACCCGGCAAACCGTCATCGCACTCACCGGCAAGAGCGGCATCGGCAAGACGGCGCTGGCCAGCTTCTTCTACGGGAGGAGCGACGTCCGGAAGAAGTTCGACTGCGTCATCTGGGTGCACGTGCCCCACAAGTTCCGGTTTGTCGACCTCCTCCGCGACATCATCCGGCAAGCCTCCGGCAAGACCACGGCCACCGATCTGCAGAAGGAGCAGAAACAGAAAGCTGCCGCCGCGGCAAGGAGTGGCGGAATTGAGGAGGAGCACATCAAGGAGGAGATCGTGGCGGAACTCGGGGGAAAGAAGTACCTAATCGTGCTCGATGACGTGCGGAGCTGGGAGGAGTGGAACTTCTTCCTGGCCACGCTGCCGGCCGGCAAAGGCAGCCGCGTGCTCGTCACAACTCAGCTCGAGATCCATGAAGAAAGCAGCAATGACTACTGCATTTACACCAAGAAGCTCGAGAAGCTGAACAGCGCATGTGCCAAGAAGTTGTTCTGCAAGAGAGTCTATGGCAGCAACAAAGAACAGACTACAGCAACCAACGATAAGCTTACCAAACTTGAGGAGAAGTTGCTCAAAGGCTTGAGCTTGCCACTCAACGTGGTCATGCTGGCTGGGCTCCTGAGGTCCAAGAGGGAGGATGAGTGGGACGACTTGATTGAAAACCTCGCTTCCTCTTCTGTTGAATCGCAGTCGCAGGACGGGGATAGCGGTAGCGCCTGCGAGACGCAGACGCGGAAGAAGAAGCCAGTGGCGGCTCGGTTTAAGAAGCCGACGTCGACCGAGAAGATCCTCACGGTGTGCATAGACGACCTGCCGCCGCACCTCAAGCCGTGCTTCCTCTACTTCGCCGGGTTCACCGCCGAGGCAGCCATCGACGCCCGGAAGCTCGTGCGGCTGTGGGTCGCCGAGGGGTTCCTGAAGCCTAACAACGGGCAGACGACGGAGGAAAGCGGCATGGAGTGCCTCAAGGAGCTCATCTCCCGGTGCTTGGTGCACCTGGTCGAGACGGACGCAGCTGGCAACATCGTCGCCGTCAGTGTCCACCAGACCGTGCTCGAGTTCGTCCAGGCGGAGGCGCGTGACACCAACTTCCTCCAGGTGCACAGCACCACCGCCGGCATCTCCCACGGCGGCGTCCGCCGCCTCGCTCTCCGCAACACCTACGACACCTACCTCAGCGTCGTGCTCTCGTCACCCAAGCTCCACTCCCTCCTCTGCGACATCCCGGAGAGTGCCGCCAAAGACGACAAGAGCCCAGCTGCCGATGCCTTGCAGTCATCTGCGAAGAAGCTCTGGAAGAGAGCAAAGGGGCTCATCAATGGACGTGTCCACACCTTCTCCGTCCACGGCTCGAGGTTCCTCCGCGTGATGGACCTCAAGGGTGTGCAGCACCGGCACACGCTGCCGGAGGAAATCGGGTGGCTGATCCACCTCCGGTACCTGGGGCTTTCGCACCCCACCGTGAAGCGCCTCCCCAAATCTGTCAAGAAGCTCCGGAACTTACAAACTCTGGACGTGTCGAACACGCTCGTCGATGCGGTGCCGTGCCCGTTCTGGAGCATCCGTACGCTCCGGCATGTGATCGCGAGGCGGCTCCTCACCGGGCCGAAGGAGTACCACCCCCTCACCGATGTGCAGACGCTCCACGGCGTGCCGTGGGGCGGGTGGGCTCAGAACGGCGCGGCCATCAAGAGGATGACCAACCTGCAGTCGCTCAAGGCGTGGAACATATCCAGAGCCGCCGCAGCCGTCGACGCGCTGCTGCCGGCGCTGGCCGGGCTGGAGTGCCTGAGGTCGCTGGACCTGGAAGCGGCACGTGACGCGGAGCTCCCGCTACAGGATCTGCTCGCCATGCTTGGCCTGCGGCAGCTTCAGTACCTCAGGCTCCATGGCAAAGTGGCGGAGACGAAGCTGCCGTTGCAGGGCCACCGGTACTTGCTCCCGAACCTGGCCAAGCTCGAGCTCTACAAGTCGGGATGCGGGCGAGGCCACATCGATGTGCTCGCGAGGCTGCCAAACCTCGCCGAGCTCGTGCTCGGGGAGGGCTCCTACGCCGACGCCTACATGGTGGTCCCCACCGGCGGGTTCCCGGAGCTCAGGAAGCTGCAGCTGGTGGATCTGGCGGAGCTGACGGAGTGCACCGTGGCGGGAGACGACGACGTTGCGCTCCCACAGCTGCAGCACGTGTCCGTCTTCCAGTGCGCGAAGCTGCGGAAAGTCGGGCACAAGTTCTTGACGGGGGAGAAGCCGGACGACGTGGTGTGCGGCAGGATGCCCAGCAGGAGGCGGCTGGCTGCCTAGTTAATTAATTTGCCGGATTGCATGAAGCTATGCAAGAGCTGAATAAGAGTGCGTCGCAACTCGCATGTCTGATGCTTGGCCAGGCTTATGATCGAGACTTGAGACATTAGTAGCTAGCTTTGAGTAGTGGTGGTCAACCTAAGGAAAAATATGTATAAAAAGTATGATAGTTTGTATGGTAATCGGTGTATATACGAGGAGGATATTATTGCTGAGTGTATTCCAATAATCTATATACGAAGATGAGTAGAGTAAGGATGCGTGGTAGCTTAATTGATGTGTTTTTAACGTGGGACTGTCTATACGAGATTCAACTGTTTTCAGAGATAAAAACAGTTAGATTTCAGTCCACACGATTAGAAAAATGAACATACAAGATCACATTACAAAACCAGCATCAGAATGCTTAATGGGCCATCAATTCTTAAAAAATCCCCCTACCGGGATCGAGTTCCCCCTAACCCATTACTGCAGATGTGGATTTGTTTCGTGGCTTTTTTCCATCATGGGCTTGTGGATGGGCTGTTTTGTTTCGGCTCAGCAGATTGAAACTTTGTAAAGGCCCACGATACAACAAAACATCAACTTGACACCCAAGAAAAAGAGAGACGTCGTGCGACGACATGATCGAGTGAAAGGAAAAAAGAGCGATCTAGAAAAGGAGAAGAGAGAAAATAACAAAGGATCTCCAATGCAGCCGTAAGAAAAAAGCGGAAGAGAATAAGAAACCAAGGGATTGAAGAAAGCAGCACAGAGGAAATTAAGAAAGCAGCAAGAAAATGTGGTCGCTAGCTCAAAAAGTAAGAAGAGAACACCACGTGCAAAAGGGATTAGATGGTAGCAGCGGGATTCAGGAAATTATGAGAAAATCGAAGGAAAAAAGGGGGATTCCAGAAAAAATACAAGGTACCGCGTATAAAGAAATACGAGGTGCTGGGCACAGAAGTTTTTTAAGTATCAGTACTGAAAACAAGGTCTGCAGTCTATTTAGATATGTTCAGAATGATATTGGTTTATAGTTTTTTTTACTATAACTGACTTATTTTTACTGTAATTGAGTTAGTTTATTTGGCATAATTAAATTTTTAAAAAATAAAAAATAGAAAAAATAAGTTACCTATCACGAATAATACAAAGGAATACAAGAAAAAAGACAAAAAAACTCAAAAAATAAAAAAGACAAAATTAATGAATAATAAAAAAAGCAGAAATCAAAAATCAGAAACTAAATTGAGTGGTACCTTTAACTTCTTGTGTCAAGATTAAAAACTACTACACTGCTTGCAACATATTTTTCAATGTCAATCCCTCATAGCTCCTTTATATGCTCTGGGCTATCGTAATGCCTGCAGTAAAAAGCCAGCAATTACTAGTGCACTAGGTACACCAACACAGTAACACAAAACAAGAAATCATGAGGTGTTCATATTGTGGATGCAAGTGTTAAAAACGTAACACAGCAAGATAAGCAAACTCCTACACTACTACAGAAAAATCTAATACTAGACGTCAAATCACAGACGATTTTATGAAACCGTCTGTGATGTGCACTATCACAGACGGTTTTAATTTTGGAGGCCGTCTGTGTTGCTAAAGGATTATCACAGACGGTTTTTCAGTAAAAACCGTCTGTGATACTGTAATATCATAGACAGTTGTTAACTAAAAACCGTCTGTGATATTCCACATTATCACAAATAGTTTTTAACTAAAAACCGTCTGTAATATTGGAATATCACAGACGGTTTATGGTAAGAACCGTCTGTGATAATCCTGCTATATATTTATTGCGCCGCTCAGACCGCATATGTCTTCATTTCGATCTAGATCTAGCCGGTGATGTAGCTGGAGGCAGCAAGACTTTCAGGCCTTTAATTTGGTGGAAGGAGGCTTATTTGGCAGAAGTGCTTTGAAGATTCATTGAGTTCTTGGTTGCTCTAGATATGGTTAGTAATGAAATTTATTTTTGGTTGCAATATCAAAATTTAGATAATCTAGCTAGCTAATTAATTTTGTGATGATATATATATATATATATATATATATATATATATATATATATATATATATATATATATATATATATATTGAAGATCTAACTAATTTAGATTTAGCTAGCCCCAATGTATGTGGTATATATGTAGTAATAATTAATTAAATTATTTTTAGTACTAAGTTGTTATATATGTACATAATATAGGACTGAACCTGGATGTATACTGCAAATCGTGTGAGTGAAGAGTACATTAATGGCGTGTCTGTTTTTACAAGAGCTGCCAAGGAGGATATGTTGAACAAGGGGGTGGAATATATGTATTGTTTATGCATTGACTGCGAGAATTTAAAGATATTTAAGAATCGAGAGCAGATTGAATCGCATTTGATTCGGAGGAGTTTCAAAAAAAGGTATACGTGTTAGACCAATTATGACGAAGTCAATGATATGTCGCCGGGTGATGATTGTGATTCGGATTCAGATAGGCTGCATGATGACAATCTGGATCAGATACTTCGTGATGTAGAAGAGAATTATGATGAGAGAGAGTATATTAAATTCTGAGACTTAATGGAGAACTCGGAGAAACCTTTGTTCACGTGCTGCAGGTCAAAGTACACAAAATTGTTAGCTGTGCTTGAACTGTTGAAATTGAAGGCAAGTAACAATTAATCCGACAAGAGTTTCACGGCACTGTTAGGTCTTTTAGCGGACATGTTTCTGGAGGGAAATGAGTTACCTAAAACCATGTATAAAGCCAAGAAGATTCTTTGTCCATTGGGAATGGAAGTAGAAAGAATATATGCATGTTCGAACGACTGTATCCTCTACCGTAAAGAGTATGCAAACATGCATATCTGTCCGGTGTGCAACGCATCCCGATACAAACGTAACAATCAATCAGATGATGATGGCGAGAGAACAGAGGTGAAAAAAGGACCTGCTGCAAAGGTGGTATGATATCTTCCTATAATTCTCCGTTTGAAACGATTTTTTTGCAAATCTAAAGGAGGCAAAACTGCTGCGTTGGCACTCGGAGGAGCGCAAGAAGGATGGAATGCTGAGACACCATGCTGATTCCGCCCAGTGGAGAAACATCGATAGGAGTTTTGCAGATTTCGGTGCAGAATCGAGAAATATAATGTTTAGATTGAGTACAGATGGAATGAATCCTTTTAGTAGCATAAGCAGTCGACATAGCACTTAGCCCGTGACATAGTTACAAACCGTCTGTGATATTGATATATCACAGACGATTTTTAGTAAAAAAAACCGTCTGTAATTATCATCTATCACAGACTGTTTTTACTTACAAACCGTCTGTGATTATCAGCTATCACAGACGATTTTTAATTACAAATCGTCTGTGATATTTACACCACAGACGGTTTTCAAACCATCTGTGATAACCTTCAATTATCATTGACCCATAAATTCAGATGGTTCAGAAAACCGTCTATAATGACGTTTTTGAACCGTCTGTAATACGGTTTTCTGTAGTAGTGCTAGCGTTGGCACCTTTGATTCATTGCTGGAACTAGCATGAAGTTCATGACATGTTAGGCGCCAAACAAACTTTGAGCAAGATGTTAGTGTTAGATCATATGGTTAGATCTAGTATTTTTAGTAATGAATAATTAATAGTATAGATGATGAATAATTGACAATATTGTTTATGAAGGAGTGTCTCTTGTGTGTGGATTGATGTTGGTCAAGTTGAAAAAAACTTATACCGAAAAAACGTTCTTTGGTCTTTGCATGTGCAGATGAAGTATGGAGGCGATCGTGGTCGATGACGAGGTGGACCGGGACTAGGATGGGAAGATCCGAGATTCAGACGGTTGAGGATGTCACAAGATGGTCGAGCTTATACTTGAGCACATAAAGATCAAAGGTGGATGATATGTGATGAAACTATGGAAAGTGCGGTCCTAGAGACTTCGATACGTGATGAGTTGCAATTTTGAAAAATCCGTGTTAGGAAGGGTTTCGAGTCCCTTGAAAAGTAGTGAGCTAAAAAGTTTAGTTAAGGTAAAAAAAGACACAGTTGAATAAATCGTATGAGGGTTCCGAGTAGAATATAAAAAAATGTGTGCGGTTGTATCTGTGGCGGTCGAGAGATTGGATTGGAATTGTGAACGGTGTGGAGATATTAGTATTGGCGGCTGTATAAGAAAAGTGTATGGCCTTTTAGTAGAAGAGAGAGATTGGTTTGCTTTTATGTGTGCTGGCCATGAAGTTGAAGGATTGATGAGGTGAGACATAGCTTTGTTGGGCTATGACCGTGTAGAGCATTGGATTGCCTAGAAACAAGGAAAAGAAATATACTATTGATTGATTTGATGGAGCTGTGAGTCTTGGTGTTTGATTTATGCATATGGGTGATCTGCATGTAGGCTTTAAATCGGTAGGTTTGGCCGTGTTTTTTTTGTAGTTGAATTTTTGAATAAAAATTAGGTGGCTTTTGGATGTTATGGCGGCTTTTGCTCGTGTGATTTTTTGCGTAGCTTCTTCTGGCGCATCACACAAATCTAAGCAACAAACACAGGAGATGAGTGCATCTCGCGGGCACGGAAATTTTATTTTCTCTCTTTGCAGCAAGGTGCATCAGGGAGCAGCGATTTTCTTCATCCCCCGTCTACATAGCACAGGGAGACAGCTCGTCATGGGTCCCGCCGCCGTGAGCTCCTGGACGTGAGCTCTTTTCTGGTGTTTTGTTTCCTCACATGAAGTCCATCACACATATGTTCGGTATTAATCTTTAATAGGCCGCAACAATAACTCAAGAATATTTTTCTCTTTTGTTATCTTTTGTGTGTGCTTTTTGTTCTAGCTGTTTTTCAAGTTGAAGATCAAAAGATCGAAAATTTTAACCTTCCTCTGATTACCATCGATGATCCTACAGTTAATCTACTGAATATGTGTTCTACATTGGTGAAGTTAATATATGAGGCTACATCGTTGCAATTGGATTTTGTTGAACTAAAGTCTGACGATATTATTGTTAACTTTCATAATGAATGTGAATTACGTATATAAAAGATGAAAAACATGGTTACCAAGGGTTTCTTGTGGATATGTCAATCTGGCTATGTCATGAACACCTCACAAAAGTGTACCTTGTTGCAAAAGCAGGAACCTATGTAGATCTTGCTAGATAAGTACCAGTCAACACTGATAGAATGAAAGTTTCAAACTATAATCAGAGTGTTGATAGATATATAGGTTAGTGCTTTCAGTTTGTTACTCTGAACACCAAACTTTTTTCAGGTGAGCTCAGGGATTCAAACTTACAACACATCCAAGTAGTAGGATATGACGACACAGGACATATTTGAACACACATAGCCAATGTAGAGGTGGGCATTGGGCGGCACGGCACGGCATAGGTCTATCGTGCTTCGGGCCGCGTCGTGCCGGCTTGGCCTGATCACCCCGCTGTGCTGGTCCGCCTTGCCTTCGGCTAGGCCCAGGCACGGCCTAAAATCCATTGTGCTAACATTCGTGTTGTGCTAGTCTAAACCCAGCCCGAAGTAACTATACACGACAAAGGCGACATCAACGATGGTGGTGGTGGCCGCCATCTTTATTTCTCTCATACTCGCCTCGTTAAAAACTAGTTAAAATTGAATTAATTACGTAAAAACATGGACGCATAATGATATAAATATTTCGGAGGAAAAGTAACAACATGTGTACATTATACTAGTCTTGTGGCGTACATGTGTGCTTGCCAAATGTAGGCATATATGAAATGGGACCATATTGTATGTTGTATATTTGTATAGATACTAAGAGTCTATTAGAGAGAGTGTGAAAATTTCAAGTGTGCCTTTTCTTGATGTTAGGAAGGTCTTGAAATTTGGAACTGCTATTATATCTGTTAATCCTCAAACAACAGAGTGGAAGAACAATACTATCGATGTTTTAATGTCAATCTTATGTTTAATTTCTTGGATTCGGGGAAAGCGCTCAAGGCACTTGTATGATCATACAGAATGAAGACACAAGAATTTTATTCAAATTCGGGCCTTCTCTTGAGAAAATAATAACCATATATACTGTGCTATTGTTGTTGTGGAAAATCTTACAAGCGTGGACAGTGTGAGGAATTACACTGTTTACAGAATTGATTACTCCCTACCGGGATCTATCTTTCACTCCAACCTCCTTTCTCTTCTCAAAATTTGTCTCTTATATTACCGGTGAATCGGTGGTGGTTGCTTCTTGCCAGGAGACGTCTTGATACTTCAGGAATTAACCGCTGGACTACGGTTATTTTCAAAGAGATGGAGGTAGCAGTTCGCCGTAGGACGGTTGTTGTTAGAGAAATGTGGATAAAATCGTGTGTGGTTATGGAGTATAAACACATGCCTTAACTGCCTTGTCAAACTACCCCACTGCAGGAGTAGGTTGGTCGTTAATTGGAGAACACTGATATCGTCGCAATAGGACTCACGGTCAAGTAGTCATAGCAAGATTTACGAGTAGGTAGTCGTAGTAGAACTTACAACTAGGTGGTCGTAACAGAACTTATGACTAGGAGATCGTAGCACAACTTACGACTAAGAAGTCATAGTATAACTTATGACTAGATAGTTGTAGAAGAGCTTATTAAGTAGTCGTAGTGAAACTTATGATTACTCTATGAAATTTCTTCCTTATTATTAAGAGGTATAGTCGAAGAATGTGATGACGTAATAAATAAGAGGATTATTATATCCTTGTCAAATACAATTAGCAATAGTTGCATGCAAGAACAAAGATAGTGTTCTTCGGTCAAGCACCTTGTGTCTACATATGTGTAATGAACTAATGACTCAAAAAGCCCAAATAGTTCAGAACTCACCTCGCATGCTAGTCCCTGAGAGTCAGAGACAATGCTACCAATTTACCATGGCCAGCCCTACAGTAAAAAAAGTACGCATTTGCCCGTTTGCAGTGTATACATGATGGAAGACTGCAGACTGTGTTCCCTTCGTTTGTGTAAGGGATGATGTTCTGGACTAATAATGTAGTATCTCAACTTCCACCCTTTATGTTGGAGACAAGATGAATGTGACACGATGACATACACCATGCATGCATGAATGTGAAAAACGAACGGAGGCAGCTGCAGTTTTCTTGTCATTTGCAGAGAACATGTAGCCTGTCTCAGTGCAGCACTACACTTGTGCAGAAAAGTGGAAAGGAAAACCACTGTTATCCGCTCATTGCGGGAAACAACGAACGTCAGTGCGCTCGATACATGGTGCAGTGGAATGTTTCATGTGGTTTCTGTCTTTCACACTCGAGTGACATTTGACAAGTACAGTTAGTATAATTGGAAATGACGTTGCTTGCCATGTTTGTGCACGAATATCTGGAGCTTGGAAGTATATGGATTTTTTTCTCGCTAAAGATCCAGAATAGCTTTCTCCATTCACACGCACGCAAACTCTTTGGTGTATTTACTGATTTGCAATAACAACATTATCTTTCCTCATACATGCTTGTGCACACCTAAGTTATTCATGAAACCTGTGGACAGATATTTGTGCTATATTGGTCGCCATTTGTGATGCCTAATTTGGATTCCATTTTGATGTTTCAGAAGCAAGCTGGGTTTGTGGCGTTGTCGGATGAGCTGATAGCATAACTTGTACCTCCGTGACTGAGATGAGTTGACAAATTGTACCGTCCCAAGCATGTTTGGTGATTGTCAGACTGGGAGATATGAAGTTATAAGGTTATCTTCAGACTGAGATATACTTCCATCATTGCTCTTCTGTGTTCTAAATGACAAAAAAAAAAACTATTTTTTGAAGATGAGAAGCCGCTGATAGCTTCCAATTCACCTTGATTAGTATCCATCGTCCGCCTCCACAAGAACCTCGGCTACTTTCGCGTCAACTACCCCACCATCATCGCCCTCCCCCTCGCCACCGCCCTCCTCTACTGGGCCTTTGTTTCATATAGATATGTGTAATCCACCGTATAATCTTGAGCCATTGAATCTAGAGGTATGCATCGTCTTGAGCTTCAATTTATTTTCCCATAAAAAACAAAATGCAATGCTAGGTATCTTTCATGTGCCCTCAAATTTACCTTGGAATTTTTTTCCATGTTCACAGGTTAAAGGTAGGCTATTGCTTCTTGGTCTGTGGTAAGCTTTTTTACCAATCTTTCACTTTCCCTATTTCTACTTTGTTGTATAATTTTCTGTGTATGCGATGTGTTTTGCAAAGTAAGGTGTGTAGGACCAAGAAGAGTGCATGAAGGGTGCCTCTGTTACCAGATTAGGACAGAAACGATCACCAGCATGAACCCCCTCCCAACACAAACATTGGTTATGTGCTAAATGCGTTGAGTTCGCCGGCATTGTATTGCAAGGCTCATTGAGTAATGGATTGCTGAAATCTTCATTCTATTCTTGATATGCATTGATGAGAAGTGATGTTTGTCTGATATCTTTTTTGTATGAGGTCATCATATATGTCCCTTTTCTGATGGAATTTTAGCATTTAGTTTTACTCTTGCAAGATTCTTCCCAATGTTTAGTTTTGCATTGTATAGAAATCTTAGTATTCATATTTAGCTGTTTGTTTTCCACTCTTGCATCAACCAGGCAACCTACAACACTGACAATTCATAATATATTTTAATATATGATCGTTCACAGTTTTCCATAGTATTGTCAGCTCATTTTGTTTTAGTTCAATGCATTTTCAGAATGTGTTGCCCTCCCTAGCTATTGCACACGTGTAAAAGGAAATTGAAATGTCGCTATCCATTATGAGCTTTAGCCTTACTTTTTTTTTTGCAAGTTCAACAGAACCGCATGAAGAGTGTGAAAGAATTGGACTAGGTGAAAGAAAGAAGACGAGAAGTGGATATGACTTTCTAAACCAAAAGGAACTTAACTGCATTTATCTAGGTATTTTCTTAGATGTCCAATATACTAGACAACCCAAGGGTGCTATATGTTACTATTGAATTAAATGGAATGTCATAACTAGGCGAACCATTCTTTTCCATTGCAAGAGTTAGGAAAGAACAACCAAGTTAAGAATCGTGGAGAAGGCCTGCAGCGATGGTAGCAGGGCTTATGGAGGCCAGGGGCGGCCACAGACCACAGTTAAGGCCCTGAGCCCCTAATGCTACCCCAATTTCTTTTAATCTCTTTTTTTCTTGTTGATGCTCTTGATGAGATCTGGATTTTTCCTTGTTCATACAGTTTCTCGGCACAAAAGAATTTGCTCCTACTGATTTAGGTTGGTCAAACTAATTTGATTGGTTCTGAATGTATGAGGACATTGAAATTGACTAGGCTGAACCACATGGATCAAAGCTGAAAATTTTAGAAAAAATTGTTATTCAAGTTCCTGTTGGTTTCATTATCCTACATGTTATTATTGTTGCTCAAAGTTTTGACAATCAATTCGCACATGCTGTAGAATTCGTCAGCGGGGTCCTCATGAGGATCTCGATTTCATGGATTTGCTAGCACTCGATAAATAAGCATACTGAAGGAGTGGTTTAGGATGAATAGGCAAAACATGCATAATATTTGCTAAAACTTTATTTTTCGTTGCAACGCACCGGCACATAGCTAGTATGAGAGACGATCGAATTCTCTATACTCTTTCTTTTCCACATCATTTTATATCCTATGTGATAAGATTTACAGATAGCTGGTATCATACCATTTTATATAACCTAAGTATTAGAGAAAAATCAAATCTAACAAGTGTGTGATATGTATGAGAGTCAGGTGAAGAATCCAGCATCGGGCATCGGCTACGCTGTGATGGTCGATTTCCGTATGACTCCAACCTGGGCAGCTAACTCGAAGCCCGGCCCAGATGTTTTCCGACACCAGCCGAACACTCCAACCTGGGCCAGCCAACTCGAAGCGCGGCCCAGATGTTTTCCGACACCAGCCACCCACCCATAGCGACAGGACGAGGCAAAAAAAAAAAAAAAAATCTCGCCTTGACACACATCCCAATCCAAATCCATCTCCTCTTCCACACCTCCCTCCCCATCCCACCCCACCCCAGGGTTCGTCGGCCACCCCACCCGCGCCGCCGCCATGATGCCGCAGCCGCAGCCCGGTGTTGCCCCCCCGCCCCCGCCGCCGCAGGCGTCGGCCGGCGCGCCGCCGCAGTGGGGCGTCATCCCGCCGCCCATGCCGCCGCCGCCGCAGCAGTACGCGCCGCCACTGCAGCAGCAGGCGCCACCCCCGCCGCAGATGTGGGGCCAGGCGCCCCCGCCGCCGCAGGCCGCGTACGGCCAGGCCCCGCCGCCGCCCCAGGCCGCCTACTACGGGGGTCCGCCGGCGCCCGCGGCCGCCGCGCCCCCCGCGGGGCCCAACGAGGTCAGGACGCTCTGGATCGGGGACCTGCAGTACTGGATGGACGAGAACTACGTCTTTGGGTGCTTCGCGTCCACCGGCGAGGTATGTGTGCCTCTCGAGTCCAGTCCCTCGTGTCGGAATCTGTGCTATGATTGTTTCGATCTGTCGCTGTGGAGTCCGTTCGTGCTTGCTCGTGGATGGCGCTTGCTCTAGATGTGATTTAATTGTGCGTTTAGCTGTATGGATTGTTAGGGTTTGATTCTATGCTGTGATGAATTGTAAATCTATATGTGCATTAGTTTGGTATGACGCGGGGAGTGATTTCCTTCCAAATTGTCTAGGGTAGTTGACCTCTGTTTTCTTTTTTAACTTTTTACTGTGATTTTAGTTTTGATGCGATGGGTGTGAATACTCTGGCTAATACGGCATTTAAGTGAGGTTTGTTGTATATGGTGTGGTGTAGTAGTGTAAATTAATTTTTGATAGATAGGGATTGTTTGGGTCCATGGTATTTTTTTTGTTTCCTTTGTATGATGTGGATTGAGTGGTCTTAGTATCTGTTTGATGCTGTTGTTGATTAGCACAGTGGGGTGGTAGTGATTGCATTTTTTAGTCTTTCGATGGTGCACTGATTCGAATGTCAGAGGTGTTTTGAGATATTTTGATGAAAAATTATGTTGATGAATATAGATGATTTTTTGCATTGTGTTATTTCGGTTTTTTCGTCATTCATTTTGTTAGTAGTGGTTGTAATGAGGGCTTTATCATGCATATCTTTTTTTCATGGTTTGCTGGAACTAAATTATACAACCCACTGGGACCATGATATTATGAAAAACTGAGTTACATTTCTGTTTTAACTGCTTGGTTGATTCAGTTCTAAGATATTGATTTTGTCATCATATGTTGTTGCACAATATGCTCTCCAAAATTGTGGCTTTTATAAGTAGTTGTCATTCATTGATCTTTTGTTTTGTGTCCCATCAATTTGTAGGTGCAATCTGTTAAGCTAATTCGTGACAAACAGACTGGACAACTTCAGGGTTATGGTTTTATTGAATTCGCCAGTCGTGCTGGTGCTGAAAGAGTTCTTCAAACATACAATGGGACAATGATGCCAAATGTTGAGATGACATTCCGATTGAATTGGGCCACTGCTGGTGAAAAACGTGATGACACTGCTGATTATACAATATTTGTTGGTGATTTGGCTGCAGATGTTACAGATTACATATTGCAAGAGACATTTAGGGTACATTACCCATCTGTGAAGGGTGCAAAAGTTGTAACTGATAAACTGACAATGCGCCCAAAGGGTTATGGCTTTGTGAAATTTGGTGATCCTACTGAACAAGCTCGTGCAATGACTGAAATGAATGGGATGCTCTGTTCTTCAAGACCCATGCGTATTGGTCCGGCTGCAAATAAGAAAGCAGCTGGTGTTCAAGAGAAAGGTAAGCACTTACTGAATCTCAGTTGAGTTTTTATCTTCTTATATCTGCATTTACAAGTTAATGACATTTGCATTTGGTTTGTAGCTGATTCCATGTGTTTATTTTGCTGTTGTGTTGCAGTTACTTGGTACTTGTTACTGATTGTATTAGTGTTCTGTGATTTAGTTTTTTTACTTGTTCCAAATGTATTGAAGTTGGGTTGCACTCCTTCAGCAAGAAATTAGTAGCTCCACAGTATTTCCTTCGTGAATTCGGATCATTTAATACATTAGGATTCTGAAATACTCAAGAAACTCCCATTTTTTGAAAGCAGGATACCGGTCTTGGAACTAACTTGAGCTGCAATGCATGTCTTGTGCAATGTGTGGCCTCTGTTATGTCAGTGTTAATTGTTTATGTCCTAAATTTGAAGTTGGTTCTTTTGGTATCCAGTACTTTATTTCTTGTCTTTTTCTTCCAGTCACATAATCCCTTTTTTCTTCCTGTATCTTTCATTAATGCTGTTGCTTGAAGTTAATAAACTTCACTTCTCTTAGGTTTCATGCGGGGTGGACATAAATAGTCTTTATACGCCTCATAACGCAGTAATGGGATGCCCAACTTTTTTTTCATGTAGTTGTAATGTTGTATATTCTTTACCTTTTATAGCCTTTTCTTGGAAGGATGCTATGTTCCAAATATTACAGTATCTTTCAGGGTCAAGCCTTTTGTTCACTTTCCTTTGATATTCACTTATCAATTTTTTTTTTTAAAAAAAAACTAAGACTGGCTTCAATGACCTCTCAAATTAACTCTGAGAAGCATGCTAAACTGCTGATTCCTTTACGGTGCTGTAATCTATTAAGCCATCAGTGGCTTGTGCCATTAGACTTGTTTTAGAATAGGACCATCTCTCATGCTTTCCATCCACAGTTTATGCGATGCCTGCTAGGTTAAGGTCCTTTCTGGGCCGTCTTTCCAAAGTACGTATAGTTTCTGGGACATTTTAGGTAGGGGTGGAAACGGATCAAATACAAATCGAATAGTGCCCTTACCAAATTCGTATTCGTATTTTGTAAACGAATTCGTATTATGAATATGAATTGAATATTGTAATGAATACGAATTCGAATCGAATATTTACTCAATTCGGTCAGATTCAGATATCCTCGTAACTTATGTAGTATAAAGATATTAATGACATTTTATCCTCGTACATTCACACTTAATCATTCTAATTCATTTACTTCACCTAAAGAAACACGAATTCATGTTGAATTAAAAAAAACTTGCCCAACTAATTAGTCATATTGCAATAAAATATGTATATTGCTTCGTTGAATACGAATACAAATAGCCCGAATAAAGTAACATTTCTGATGGTAAAAGTCCATACCATATTTGCATTCATATTTTTTTACGCAAATTCGAATATAAATACGAATAAGAGAGAAATTGTTAATCGGATGGGAAAATCTATACCATATTTGTATCCTATTGAATACGGTTTCGAATTATACGGATAATTCGTATCCATTTCCCACCCCTAATCTTAGGCAAACTTAAGAACCTTTTGTCCTAGGAGGTTGAGGCCCCTTTCTGCTGGCTTCTCTTAAGAAAGCAGTTTATGCGAGAAACACATGCACACAAGGGAAAAAAGGGGTAAAAGCGGCATCTTTTGTGTTGACTACTCTTCCTTGACTTGTTTATTCTGTTGGTAACTCATTGGTTGTACCTTATGATTTTATTTGCCTTTGTAACTTTGTTAAACTGCGATTTGGCATCACATATGGACGTTGGATTGGTGGTATCTAAGGATGTTAAGTCTTTTTCTTTCGTTTTGCTCTTGAGGCATTATGCCAGCAAAAACTTTAGTGTGCCCTTTCGTTTTGCTTGATTTGAACCTTTTGAGATATTTTGAGCCCTTTCTATGGCCTTGCTAGCTTTATATCATAACTTCATTGTCTGTGTATAAATGAGTTGTATCGTAAGTGACACTTATGTTCCAGGAGATGTTAAGTTTTAGGCGTGTAGAGGTTAAATTTAACCTCTGCATGGAGGAACTTATTCATGTGATTCCAGAAATGCCAAACAACTGGATCCTATTCAGATGCAAATGTGCAATTAATGGAACATGTGAATGCTGTCATTTCCGCTCTTGATAGAGCTCTGCACATTCATTTGGATCTCCTAAAAGATAGACCTGATTTAACATGTAGTTGGTTCTGACTTTCATAGTCCTCTAGTTGGCCTACTAATTTTCACAAGGAAACACTCTGTAATAAAAAATGTTTAATTTCTTTTTTAGTCTTCTCATATTCAGTTAGAAATTTAAAATGTTGGAGCTAAGTCACTCATACAAGTGTTATTATTTAGCAATTTGAATTATGTTTTAGTTCTTACAAGACATTTGGGAATGGACTAACGACGGAAAAAATAATGCACTAATCACAAGAGCTGGCCTTTAATTATTGAAGCTGTATAATGCACATGTATTGTCTGAATATCGTGCCTAGTGTCTGAGATTTGACACGCAACAACTGATATATGATATGCCTGATTTCCTTTTTTCAGACTGGTTTTTTGCTGCTTCATACTTTTGTTTATAGGCTTGTTGTGATTCTATATGCTTGTTGCTGAGGTTGTTTGTACCTTGTGAGCTAGTTATTGTCGGTCAGATGTGTCTGAAGCATGCTGTTGTGCCAATGCATATGTCATGGCATATCTGCATATAGATTATAGATTACTGCATTTCTTGACCAAACAGCCTTTTGCATCTAAGTGACATCCATAGACATATTTATTTTTTTCAATATTCAACGAGTCTTACAGTATATCTTCTTCATTTGTGTTTTATTTACAGTACCAAGTGCTCAAGGAGTTCAGTCTGACAATGATCCTAACAATACCACCGTGCGTTCTTTGTTCTATTTTCTTGTGTGAAAGCATTTACTGATTTCTAGTTGATTGATAACCTACCTTTGTTGTTGACCACAGATATTTGTTGGTGGCCTTGACCCCAATGTCACTGAAGATGTGTTGAAACAAGTTTTCACTCCTTATGGAGAAGTGGTCCATGTTAAGATTCCTGTTGGCAAAAGATGTGGTTTTGTTCAATATGCTAGCAGGTTGACTATTTTTGTACCCGTCTTCCCTAGTTTGAGGGTATCTCTCTGTATATGCATCTAAATCCTAAGCATTTATGTTCCTGTGCATTCAGATCTTGTGCAGAGGAGGCGTTGCTAGTGCTGCAAGGTACCCTGATTGGAGGGCAGAATGTGAGGCTTTCATGGGGTCGGAGCCCTTCAAACAAACAAGTTCAGGTGATGTGTCACATATGAGCTTGCTTTCTTCCCCCTCCAGTCAACTGAAGCTGACATGTACACATTTGCAGCCTCAACAGGACTCCAACCAGTGGGGTAGTGCTAATGCTGGCTACTATGGCTACGGGCAAGGCTATGAGGCTTACGGGTATACTGCTCAACCTCAGGACCCAAATATGTATGGGTATGGAGCTTATGCTGGCTATCCAAATTACCAACAGCAGCCACTAGCACAGCAGCCGCAGCAGCAACAGGTGAGATTTTTGTTAATTGTTGATGCCATCCAGAGTTGTTTGGGACAGTTATGTTATATGCGCACAACTCTGTTACACCAGTATTTGTAACTTGAAAGGTGCAGTTTTTGTCATGTAACCCCTCAGACTTGACTAGATTTTGGGTGGACAGAAGTTAGAACCTTGTTCTTTACACAGGTAGGTTAGGTTTTGTTAGCTGTCATACAAATAATAATGTATTTGGTCAAAGGAAAGGATAGATAAAATGATCTATTATGGTAGGAGAAATAAAATTGAAACCTTTCCGTGTTGTAGATTTCGGGCACAATATTTGTAATTAATAGAAACACTTCAATCAAAGTGACTTATATTGAAATTACCTCGAAGAAGCATTGGTGCAAAAATGCTAGTGTACCATTAATTGAGTAAACAGTAGATGAATTGAAGGTTGACATTGCTATCCTTACTCAAGGGATGCCGTTCAAACTGTTTCTTGACAGATATTTTGGTTTGTATCACTGCTGGAATGCACAGAACCGGCAAATCCTAACTTTTGTGTATCCGACTATGAGAATCAAATCTAACAGTTATCTTCCTCTTCGCAGTGAGATGCAATGACTCCATGGCATCATTTGGTTCTTGCGACTGATCAGAGCCAATGGGTGTGATGCTGTTAAGCTATAGAGCTTCCGATGCATGTCTGGGTGATGGTTATAGTACCAGATTTGTAGTACTCCAGATTTTGACTGCCTTATGTCATTGTTTCCATTATGCAATATGTTTGGTGAACCTGAGCTGGTGCACCGCGATTCTGTTATATCAGAACTACCTGTAGCGAACACGTGCGACTGTGTTGCGGTTTGTTTACTGTTGTTTAAGTTATCATTGCTTGCTGTTATATTATTTTGTGCCGTGTTATTTTTACTGGGTGTTTTACTCCGATCTCATCGAGCCATTGAATTCTGAATCATAGCATTCATGCTGTTGAATACCGGCATGCGGTTTGCTGTTGCGTTTGTGCCTTGTCGTCGTCTTGCTGGCAAATGAAGATGCAGTTAAATAAGTGTCGTCCTCCTTTCCCATGAATGGATTCAATTAGTAATTCTTAAGCGTACCCTACGATCAGACATCGCTGTTAATGATGGATTGTTTTGTGGTCTCGAAAGAAACACAAAACATTGTGCGAGACATAGGGTGGATTTGGATACCAAGCTCACTTTGCTCGACGAGTCTCTTTGCCGGATTGGCTGAGGACTACCGACTACATATGGAGCCGTGGACCCCCTGCCCTGGGGCAAGCTTGCCGGCGATGAGCGGGAGGAGGACCCACACTTGCCTAGTTGGTAATTACTAAAGTTAGGCCTATTGTTGTCGATTTTATTCCCGAGGCTATTCCAGTTTGCCTCTTGATATGGAATGTGTTGGTATCGGTCTCGTTGGGGGTCTCTATGCTACCTTAAGTGCATGACCACTTCAGAGCATCGGTGCTTATTGGAAGATCTATCTCGAGCTAAGCCTACAAATTAACCTCGGTGAGGTCGTAAGGCTAACCCTGGAGGGGTCTGGAGCCAGGCCCAGGTGAAATATGTAAAACCGATATCAAGAGGGGGGGGGGGGTCCAGAGCCAACCCTAGTTGAAGTACGAAAGACCGATCTCGAACGAGTCCGGAGCAATCCCGGGCGAGGTACACAATACCAACTCAGAGGTCCGGGACTGACTCTGGACGGCGCCTAAAGCCAACCACAAACCTACCCTCGGAGTCCCGAACATGCTGGGGCCTGCGTGGGGGCAAATGGCATATATGCCCCTAGGAATAAACTAGATCCCGAGGGTAAACTTGTAACTTCACTTGCCCTCCCTCTCCTTTTATAAATAAGACTCCTTGTAATGGGAGATGAGAGGCCATTGGTAACCCTAGACACTAATATTGAATACACTTGGTGGTTGTGTGTTTCTCTTTAGGTTCTTTCGCATCCTCGACGTTTTCTGTAGCCGACCAAAGGTATTTCTAAGTTTATTGTCAGGATTTGTATCGACGATAGTTGGTGTCGTTCATAGGGACTCGAGGAAGAAGCCATGCCGCCTAACAAGGGGAAGGCACGGAAGGTCGCCGAGGTAGAGGTGCGAACCCCCCTCTGAGGCCAAAGTCAAGACGGATCGCAGCCCGCGCCGCCCTAGGGCTAGAGGCGTAGCCGGACCACTCCACGGAGGCCCAGGTCATTGGCGAGACCGCGGCTTCCTTGGAGGCCGACCCTTCGAATGCTCACGAGGAGGTGGAGGACCTCCAAAGACAATTGAGGGAGTTGCAAACCGAGGCTCTGTGGTCCACGACTGAGGCTCGCCAAGCGGGCAAACTCCAGGCGCAACTCGAGAGGGCACGGGCCGAGGCAAGGCCCCCGCTGCCCGTGGAAGCCTAGGAAGTTGAGGAGCTAAGGGATCAGCAGGAGGAAGCACACACATCGATACAGGAGACAATGCACACCGAGGTCCCCGAGGTCGAAGTCCTTCGGGCCAAGCTAGCTGAAGTCCATACCCTAGTGAACCTGCAACCTTTGGCTGGAGTCCAAGAAGCCAACAAACTCTGAGCATAACTTGACCAAGCACAGAGGGAAGCCCTAGCCTTAATAGGGAGCTAGCCACGGGCACCAAGGGGCTGGCCAAGTGCAAATCTCGCACCTAACCCTGTGTTGGACCTCCCTCACACCCCCTGTCTCAAGGGGCTCCTACTCATGAGGTTGCCCATCTCATTGACCCTTTGAACCCGCTGAGTCTGGACTTGCAAGCCATGCTGTGGCTAGTACGTTTCCGGATGCTGGAGGTCACCAAGTATGCGGGGAGCTCTAACTCAATGGAGTTTGTCAGTGTGTATAAGACCGCTATAGTGACAGCAGGAGGAGGTGAGGCCATCATGGCGAAGATCTTGCCCTTGGCTCTTTCGAGGGTTGCTCAATTCTGATATCTCTCCCTTCTACCATGCTCGGTGTACTCATAGGAACAACTTCAGGAAAAGTTGAGCAAGCACTTCCAAGGGAGCCGAAATAAGCCGGTTACATCCTCAAACCTACATGCACTCAAGCAAATGTCGGGCAAGTTTATCTGAGACTTCATGCACTGATTCGTCTACATCTATTGTCAAGTTCAAGGCATCTTCAACACAAGTACCATCAAGGACGCACGTCGGGCTCTACATAAGGGGGAGTTAGCCGACAAGCTAGATCAGAAGGAACCAAAGATGGTGGCAGAGCTACTTTCCATCATGGAGAAATACTTTAAGTCTGATGAGGGGTGGACACATTGGGAGGCGAAGACCTCAGCTGCCATGACCCTCATGCACCCGTCTAACCTCGAGGCCGTAGCGTTCCTCGAATCCCCCAACAGGATGTGAACCTTCTACTCTGCCCATCTGGACTTTGAAGCCATGAACAACATCGCTAAGTACGAGGGCCTACTGCTTGAGCCACGCAAAGCCCAGGCATCGAGGGCCAAGCGCCTCCTAATGAAGAGCGATTACTAACTCATTTCTTGTCACATTAACAAGAGTTACCAAGCTAGGGACCCAGCATTAGTAAAATACCTGGTTCTCATCTACGCCATGGAGAAGTACATCGGGGGCATCACTATTTGGTGCATCCCGCACTCAGATAATCTTGAGGTAGACATCTTGGCAAGGGCTACGAGCACGTAAACAAAGAGACCTGCTGGCAATTTCTATGAAGTATTGGCAGAGCCGATGGTGAAGGGGCTTCCAGAGGTGTGTGCCATCGAGGAGCAAGACTGGACGATACCGATCATCAAGTACCATGTCGACAGAGTTGAGCCCACGGATCCCACTAGGGTGCGAAGACTGAAGAATTGCGTGGTGTTTGCCAACCATACCTCCGATGCGTGTCCAAGGATGAGGGCGCCAACCTAGTTCGTGAGATGCACTAGGGGCTCTGCTGTTCCACCTCACACCCCGTGCCTTGGTCTAGAAAGCATTCCGTCGGGATTCTACTGGCTCACCGCCTTGCTAGATGCAGAGTCGCGAATGACCTGTAGCTGATACCAGCATCATGGCCACTACACCATCCATCATCATCGAACTGCTTCAATCAGCGAGGAAGTTCGGACCACACTTCAGAAGCGTCCGATCTTCATAAAACTCTTATCAAACCAACTAGATCAGCAGAGACATTCGGACCACTCTTGCAACCGTTCGATCTTCATAAAACACGATCGAACCAGTCCGATTGGCCAACTAAGAGTGTTCGGACCTACCCGAAGAGATACTTTCTCTTTAACCTTGTGCAATGTTCATTTTTCATTTGATAATTTCATCATCTGGTATTAGAGCTTTGTGTCAATCTACCGGTAAAAGGAGCACCTCATGGCAGGAGGCGGATCTTCATCGACAATGAAGGAATGACCAAATTCTCTTCTGTATATAGTTCTCAATTCAGAGAACTACCTGTTATGGTCTATGAAAATACGAGTGAATATGCGTGCCCAAAGATTCTGGGACGCTGTAGCTAATCCAATCGACGCTAATGGAAAGGTCAATTCAAAATGAAAGGCTAACGAAGTCGACATGAAGATCGATCAAACTGTGTTAGCTCTCATCTACGTCTCCATACCCGACTCAATGCTCAGTCAACTTGTCAGAAAAGATATAGCACTAGAAGCTTGGATTGCTTTTTAGACAATGCACGATGGAGTAAATCGAGTAAAGAAAGTTCAGCTACAAACTCTAAGTTCGGCTACAAACTCTTCGAGGAGAATATGAGGCGTTGCATATGTGTGAAACATAGTCAGTGGATGTGTTTGCAAGAAAATTAACTGCGATGGTCAATCAGATTCGTTCTCTTGAAGGTAAATTGGAAGAAATTACGGTTGTCAAGAAATATCTATAAGTCTTGCCCGGAAGGTTCATACTGATGGTCACAACTCTTTTGTATTCGAGCGATCTTCAAGATATAAAAATAGAAGAGATAACAGGATCTCTTATATCTCATGAGGGATTTCTTAAAAGGTGTAAGATCAAGACTGATCAAACATTGCTAGTAACAAGTGAAGCAAAGGTTGAAAATAGAAATTGGCGAAAATTAAATCCAAGTCAAGGAAGTAGTCGTGGATCTGGAAATTGGTGCGGTCATGGTCGTGGTCAAGGTGGCCGCAGTTTTGGTTGAGGAGGCCGTGGTTTTCCTACTGGTCATAGAGAAAAAGTAATACGAGGTGAGTCCTCTTACAAACGAGATAAGCCAAGAATCAAATATTTTACGTGTGGCAAAGAAGGTCATTATGCTGCAGTATGTAGAAGTCATATTAAGTGTTTTAAGTGTCAAAAGTTTGGACACTATACTGCTAACTGTCGATACAAGAAGAAGACGGAAGAGGTAAACTTGATTCAAACCAAAACAGAACAGGAGCTTGTACTCCTGCTCTCTAGCTACGAAGAAAAGAGCACACAACTTATGTTGCTCACTGAAGAACAAGTCCAGTTGAAACTACTGAAAGTTGGAGAAGAGATGGTGGAGTCTAATCTTTGGTACCTCGACAATGGTGCTTCAAATCACATGATTGGATAGAAGGAAAAATTCAGTGAACTGAATGAAGGTTTTCAAAGTATAGTGAAGTTTGAAGATGGGTCAGTTGTTTATATAAAAGGAAAATGCACTATTTTGTTGTAAAGCAAGAATAAAGAGCAAAGAGCATTGAATGATGTTTATTATATACCCAGATTATGCAATAACATCATAAGTCTAGATCAACTGACTGAAGAAGGATGTGATGTGTCACTAAAAGGATCATACTTGGTACTACATGATCACAAAGAATAGTTGCTGATAAAGGTAATAAGAACAGCTAATCGGCTTTACAAGATTGAACTCAACTCAGTCAATCTACCTTGTTTCAATGCCAAGGTGGACAAAACGGCATGGCTATGGCATGATCGACTCGGTCATGTTAATTTTTAATCTTTGAAGATGATGATAGAGAGAGTTGGTTCATGATTTGCTTCAAATCTATTATCCATCTCAAATATGTGAAAGTTGCATTATTGCCAAACAAACAAGACTCTCGTTTCCTCAACAAGCACAATACAGAAGTACACATCCTCTATAATTGCTTCACATTGAACTATGTGGTCCTATTACTCCTAAGTCAAAAGGAGGTAATAAGTATTTTCTACTTATTGTTGATGATTATTCTAGAGTTATGTAGGTTTATATACTTCAAAGAAAATCAGAAGCCAAAGACATATTTCAAAAGTTTGTAACACTAGTTAAAAAGGAGACTGATCACAAGCTTAAGTCAGTAAGATCTGATCATAGAGGAGAGTTCTTGTCACAATAATTTAAATCAATCTGTGAAGAGAAAGGGATCAGAAGGTATTTTACAGCCTCCTATAGTCCACAATAGAATGGAATAGTAGAACGAAGAAATTAAACAGTTACGAACATGGCTAGAAGTTTACTAAAAAGAAGAATGCTACCAGGAAGATTTTGGGCTAAGACTGTTAGACATGCTGTGTATATTCTCAATCGAGTACCCACAAAAGCTCTGGAAGAGAAGACTCCATATGAAGCATTAAGTGGAAGAAAACCAAATCTAGAACATCTGAAGATGTTTAGCTGCTTAGCTTATGCAAATGTGTTCACTCATCTAAAGAATAGGGTTAGAATGGATTTTTCAAGTGAAAGGATAAGGAGGCAAGGTATATCAACTTTTTAAAGCATTGTATGGTTTGAAATAGGTACCCAGAGTCTAGAACAAGAAACTGGATAGTTCATTAGTAAAACTTAGTTTTGAAAGATGCAAGTAAGATCCAGCTTAGAATTTAAGAAGGATATGATGAAACAATTTGAGATGAGTAATCTTAGACTCTTGACTTACTACCTCGGTTTGGAAGTGAACCAAAGTAAGTATAATATTACAATATAGTAGTCAAATTATACAAAGAAGATTCTTGAGAAGGCAAACATGACAGGTTGCAATCCTTGCCAATACCTCATGGAGCCAAAGCTAAAACTTGATAGAGACGAGATAGGAGAGCCAGTCGATGCTACTGAATTTCGGAGTATAATTGGTTGTCTACGGTATTTAGTCTATACGCAACTAGAACTTGCATACTTAGTTGGAGCACTTAGTAAATTTATAAAAATACCAACCGTACAACACAAGCAAGTATTAAAACATATACTCAGATATCTAGCAGGAATAATTGATCATAGTCTGATATATGTCAGGCATGACAATAACCCAATGCTTGAAGGGTTCTGCGATAGTAATCTGGCTGATGATCCAGTTGATCGAAAGAGTATGACTGGTATGATATTTTATCTACATGGAAACGTGATTACATGGTGCTCACAGAAGCAAAGAACTGTAGCCTTATCATCATGTGAAGCAGAGTTTATGGTAGCAACTTCAGCTGCATGTCAAAGTATTTGGTTAATAAGGTTACTTCAAGAAGTGATTAAACAATCCATCAAATCATTCACATTATTTGTGAACAACAAGTTAGCAATAGCACTTATGAAAAATCCAGTGTTTTATGGAAGAAGAAAACACATTGATACTAGATATCATTTTATTCGAGAATGCGTTGAAGAATGACTGGTGGTTATTACGCACATCTCAACATAAGATCAGAGGGCTGATGTGCTCACAAAGGCATTGGGATGAGTAAATTTTTTTTGTATAATTAATTTACCTGGTGTCAAGAAAGTTTGCTAAGTTGACAAGGATTAGGGGGTGTTTGTTGGAAATAATCCTGTTGAATTCGTTTAAGAGTTGAAGTCCGAATTGTTTTAAGAGATAGAATTTCGGTTTTAGAGTCGAACTCTAAATCCTAATCATAAGCTAATATTTAACTTGTAATCTGTGTGTAAATAGTGGAGAAAACCAAAGAAAAATTATGACGATTTGAGCACCACCAAAAGATTTGCGTTTACTCTATCGCTCAAGTGTTTTTCGTATTGTCGTCGTCATACTCGAAGAGCAATGAAGCATTCGGGAACAAGATAGGATTGTCCGATCATCATCGGATTGATCCAATCAAGTGAAAAAGTTCGAACCAGTCCGAACAATATCCAACAGTGCACCGTCTGATCTTCATCGGACCGTTTCGATCAACGTAAACGTTCGAACCAGTCCAAACGGCGACCAAAGCTACATCATCGGATTATCATCGGACCGCTTTAATTAGCGAGGAAGTTCGGACCACACTTCAGAAGCGTCCGATCTTCATAAAACTCTATCGAACCAACCAGATAAAGCGAAGACTTTTGAACCACTCTTGCAACCGTTTGATCTTCATAACACACGATCGGATCAGTCTGATCGGCCAACTGAGAGTGTTCGGACCTGTCTAAAGAGATACATCCTCTTTAACTTTGTGCAGAGCGTTCGTTTTTCGTTTGATAATTTCACCAGTCAGATCCAACGTCTACTTTTCAATGTTATGCATGTGGATCAATGGCCCCAACACACTTGGCATCTCCTTGGCACATATCGACTACGCAACCTTAGGCGAGAACCCACCGCGCACACACCCTCCTGCTATCGAGATATTCCCAGTGCTCAGGTGCACAATCTATGTCGTCTTCGTGACTTCTAACCCTAACAACAGGCTCTTCACTAAGATGCTTAACAAGGGTGTTGTATTTGAGTTGATTTCCTGAGTTGCTCAACCACATCCAATTCAACCCAAGCTTTGACAGGCCGGCAGTTGCCGTTGCCGCATTCAGTAGCCAGCAGAACCTTAGTGCGATCACCATTTCCGACACAATGTTTGGCTCAATAGAGGTGTGATGCATGGATATCCAACTACATAAGGGGATCCAACTCAACTAAGAGAAGGCCCATTAATTGTCCAATCCAAAGCCAATTCTAACTTCATAAGATCCAATCCAATCCCGTCACGTATTTTCTTCATAGAACTGTTAGCCGCTTCTACCATATATCCTAGTCAGTCCAACCAAGCTAGAAATGAATACTTTACACCTGAAACAAATGAATAATTAGTTTCTGTGCCATATAGCACTGTTTAATGTGAGTTGTTGGGGAGTGGCCTAAGTATGTATGTAACTAGAAAGCAGGACTACGTAGGTTATACTAAAAAAAATAACATGTTTCTTCTACTAGTAAAGACCATAATGTGGGCATTTATGTAATTAAACACCTTCGTTCGTTACTATAAATATAACCCATAAGGCACCATGGAAAGAGAGAATATTTGTGTGAGAAAAAGACTAAGTTGAGATTGAGTACGGTGTATCCTACCTACACCTCTCCCCTCTCTTGAGTTCTATAATCCGGGTGCCCTACTCTGGCTTTCTGAAACTCCGGTATCTACTCTATGGTGTGTAACCACGACATAAGTTTTGAGAAATTTAGAAAAAATTAATTATGTTTAAGCACAAAACTTAATACTGCTACATCATTCAAAGTTCAGCTGGCATCAGCATTTTCTGTCTACAACAAGGCGTACTGGACCAATGTTTTATTCAACTTCCAAGCAAATCAATACATGATACATATTTTTCATGCTAATCGCATACGTATTAAAAACAAACATATTATTATATTACAACGTTATTGTCAAATAGATAGCAGCTAATACGTGCAACATTTAATTAATTGTGGTTGTCTGCCCAGAACTGAGCTTGGAGCCAGTCCACAGTTTTCTTGTCCACCTGAAACGCCTTAGCCAAAACATCATCTGAGATTGGTGGCTTTGACCCGAACACAGCATTGGCAATGGTGATGACCCCAGGATTTTGGCTGCTAAGTGCAGCGATTGCAACTGCTGGCGTGTGAGGGTTGGGGTTGAATTGGAAGTGGATGAGCCCCTTAGGGAACACGAAAACGTCGCCTTTGTTGAGCACCTTTGAGAAGAGCTTGTTGTCTGGGTTGGACGTGACGAAGCCAACATAGAGTGTGCCCTCAAGCACGGTGAGGATCTCCGTGGCACGAGGGTGGGTGTGTGGTGGGTTCTCGCCTAAGGGTGCATAGTCGATGCGTGCCAGGGAGATGCCTAGTGTGTTAAGGCCAGGAATCCGCATGACATTGATCAAGGTGACGTTGGACCCAACCTTGCTCATCTTCGTGTCCCTAGGCATGTCAAGTTTGGCTGCCATGAAGAAGTCCTCCGCTTTCACGTCCTTTGGGTCTTTGCAAACGAATCCATTGACAAACACTGCATCAAAGAATCAGTAATATATACACACACAAAGGTCAGAAGTCATGTCAAAACATGTATTTATACGCTTGAGAACTGCTGCAAGTGCCAGAACTGAGAATCCTGACATAATCTGATTCAAGAACCACATACCATGCGAGTCCTTGTCGACGACACAGAAGTCTTGGAGAGGGCTTGGATCGGAAGCAATGGCCTGCGACGAGACCAATGCAAGTATAGCAGTGACGAGAAGGAAGTAGGAGGTGCAGGAGGCCATTTTGCTCCTCCACAGATGCTGTCTATTTGTTAGCTGGATGTGTTTCAATCTCTGTAGCTCTGATGCTTTGGCCATGGTGGGGGGATGCATGGATATATATAGCTTTTTTTTCTGCAGCGTCTGCAGGTGACTTCATGAACAAGTCAAGAAGGAGGCCTTCCTCCTCCTGAAGGTTCACCAGATTGAAATTGTCTTCCCATGGTTTGTGCATCGTCAAGAGATCGACAATTTATTTGATTCGACTCAGTCTTGCGTAGATAACTCTCCCAACAGTGAGGTGACCAGGTAAAGAGTTACGCAATATATTTAACGAAAACAAGGGGTAGTTAATTTGATAGTATTTATTTGATGTTCGTCAGGCATGACATTGATGCATGATTAGTTGCGTGGGGGGTAAAACTCGGCGACGCGTCCCATTTAATTATGTCTAAACAACCATTGCAATCTGCTCATTTGTCTTCTTCGATGCCTAGTCGTATCACATCAGAAGCAGTGTCATCCATCATGAAATATCACATCAGGTCAACTTAAAGTACGTTGTCACCATGCAATTCTGATGGTGAAACAAAAAATCAATCCAAATTACTAGGCCCATATATGACCACGTCAGGTTAATTAGTAAGCTAGCACACATATTAAAAGGGAAAACGTGAGAAAATTCCTAAAGTTGATCGATTCCAGATAATATAATATTGCTAGTAGTCGGCACATTCTACTTGCTTAATGACCGGTTCTATCTGATCATACTTTCTTCTTGACTTGTTCACAACCTCACCTACTCTATCTGCTGCTATATATACACGTCCATCCTCTCAAGGCAAAGGCAAAACCACACACCAACACCACAAACACAAATACCTACTTGAGAAACAGCACTCGCGGAAGATTCTGCAAACGAAATTGTTAGAAAGCCCTCTCGCTCACTATCTCTGTTTTGGCTCTATTCTGAATGCAGAACACTGAAATCTGAAGAGTGCCGGACGGTAAACAGTGCGTCTGAAAAACTTCAGAGAATGCAGTTGAGTTTTTTCAGAGAGACAGAAATCTGTTTGCGCTGGTAATTGGCCGCAGCTTTTCCTGGTTTTTTCTTGCTCCTTTTATTCAGTGAATAACAGAGTTAGTTACATGCAAATAATGCCTACAAACACGCCATGATCCCACGGATCCGAAGACCTGGTATCTCGGCGTGAACTCAACTCACACAATGTAGAAGTCTTCAGAACAAAACACACGCTAGACTGACTAAGCTACTGACCTGAAACTCACCGAGCAACTCTAAAGCCTGAACAAGACTTACACCAAAACACACACACTACTAACTCGTATGCAAACTAGCAAATAAGATTACTCAACAATCACTCCGTAATCTTGTTTGCTCGGTTTCCCGACTTCAATCAAACCAACTCTACTATGCAGTTCCTGAAATCTGACTCTGCCAAGCGGCTTTGTCAGGAGATTAGCCAGTTGATCAGCAGTGCTAATATACTCCACCACCACCTTTCCTTGCTCAACACACTCTCTAATGAAGTGATAGCGGGTTTCAATGTGCTTGCTTCTGTCATGGAAAACAGGGTTCTTGCACAATGAAATGGCTGATTTGTTGTCTACCTTGAGAGTGATACTCCCTACCTCATCTCCTATCAAGTCCTCAATGAGACGCTGCAACCAGACACCTTGACAAGCTGCCGTTGTAGCTGCTATATATTCTACCTCATAAGAAGATAATGCAACAACCCTTTGCTTGTGAGGCTACCGGCCGATCAAGCTTTCTCTGAACAAACACAACACACCTGTTGTGCTTTTACGATCATCTACATCACCTGCCATATCATTGTCACTAAATGCCAATAACCGAGGATTCTCCTCACCTTTCCTTCCAAAGAAACATCCAAGATACCGAGTACCATTCACATAACCTAGTATGTGTTTCACAGTAGTGACATGATCAGCAGTTGGAGCTTCCATAAATCTGCTTACATACCAACAGAATAGGCCAAATCTAGCCGGGTATGTACCAAGTACCTGAGACTTCCTACCAAACTTTGGTAGTACTTAGCATCAACAGGAGTGCGTGAACTCACCTTGCTCAACTTGAGACGAGCTTCCATAGGAACATGAATCGAGTTACAATTCTGCATACCTATCTTCTCAAGGATCTTCAAAGCATATGCAACCTAACATAGAGTTATGCCTTCTTTGGACTGATGAACTTCAACCCCCAAGTAAAAACTCAGTTTTCCAAGATCACTCATACTGAATAAAGTCTTCATCCGCTATTTAAACCTGCTTATCTTAGTTGGCTGAGCACCTATGATGATTAAATTATCCACATATACTCCCAATAGTAGTCTTGTTTCCCCACTGCCTCTTGTGTAGACTGCATGTTCTGAAGAACTTTTCCTAAAATCGAGGGAAACAAGGCTCTTGTCCAATTTGGTATTCCATGCCCTTAGTGCTTGGCGTAATCCATAAAACGCCTTCTTCAACCACATGACTTTCAGCTCATGTTGCTTGTTCACAAAACCAGGTGGCTGGATTACATTGACCTCTTCCTCTAAATCTCCATATAGAAAAGCTGATTTAACATCAAGGTGATGCACCTCCCAGGCTTCATGGGCTGCTATGGCTATCAGCAATCTGACTGTCTCCATTCGAGCAACTGGTGCAAAGACCTCCTCAAAATCCACACCTTATTTTTGGACATAACCCTTTGTCACTAATCGCACTTTACTTCACAATGTTTCCTTGTGAATCTTTCTTCACCTTGCAGACCTATTTAAGCCCAATCGGCCTCTGACTTGCAGGAAGATCAGTAAGTGTCCAAGTATCATTTTCCTCAATAGACTTGATCTCCTCCTGCATTGCTTTCTTCCGGCAGCTTTGCTTCTTAGCTTCTCCCAAACTTGCAGGTTCCTCAGCAGCCAAAAGACACAAATCACCAAATGACTCTGCTAGTTCATGGACCGAAGTATTGTCATATAGCTCAATTAACGACAGGTACATCCTTGGACCTTCATCCGAACCTAAAGATGCATTGCTTGGAGGAGATACCCACTCTACACCAGGCATTGCTTCTCTTTCTAGAGACTGAGATAGTGAGGGCAATGCACCCTTCTTCGGTGTCTCCAGCCTTCTTCTGGAGCCTAAGGCTGGTGCTGTCTCAGACTGATCAACGCCACTCCCTTGATCAAGAGATTCTTCGACTTGCAAATACGAGGCATACTTCATAGTGAATATATGACCTGAGACAACTGAGTCCTCATTGGCTGCATCTTCTCCCCAATTCCATTTGGCCTATTCATCAAACACAACATCCCGTGTTATGTGAACTCTTTTGCCATTTGGATCATACATCCTATATGCTTTAGAGTTCATATCATACCCTATAAGCACCATAGGTTTAACATCCTTGACATATCCAATGCAACCAAAAGTACACGGGAA
This sequence comes from Melocanna baccifera, assembly GCA_036346265.1. Classification (NCBI taxonomy): domain Eukaryota; kingdom Viridiplantae; phylum Streptophyta; class Magnoliopsida; order Poales; family Poaceae; genus Melocanna; species Melocanna baccifera. The sequence goes on from CM070698.1 coordinate 21,066,983, forward strand.
ATGGACATTTGGGCTTCTCTTGTGCCATACCTCAAATGGAGTCTTGCCGTCAACATCTTTGTCGGTGCACGATTTAAGAGAAAGACTGTTGTGGCTACTGCTTTCCCCCAAAAACATCCTGGCATCTCCTTAGCCTTCAGTAGACTCCTCGCCATTTCAACCATAGTTTGGTTACGGCGCTCTATGACCCCGTTTTGCTGGGGCGAGTAGGGAGCCGTGAGAAACTGCCTCACACCAAACCCTGCAAAGTATTCACCAAGCTCTGCAGAAGTAAATTCTCCACAGCGGTCAGTGTGAAACACCTTCAATTTTCTGCACCTGCCTTCAATTCTCCACTTTCCCTTTCAACACCTGCCTGAAACTTCTTAATGGCGTCGGCTACTTCATCTTTGCTGGGTAGCAGTGTGACCTACATATGCCAGCTGAGATAATCAACTAGCAGAAGAAAGTATTTCTTCCCTCCTGGAGTTGCAGGTGTGATGGGATCACCATGAACCAAGTCAAGTACTCCATCTACTCGGTAATTAGTTTCTTGAGGAAATGATGCTGCCGCTGTTTACTAACAACACAACAATCACACAGCTGATCTATCTAATCAATGTGTGGCAAACCACGGACCATCTTCTACTGAGCCAATTTGCGAAGTGCTTGGAAATTTAAGTGACCATAGCGCCCATGCTGTTGAATATTTAGTCAATTTTCGGCATATTTTAATCCAGAAATTCAGCATATAAAACATGACATACAAAAGCATGAGTGATTCAACAATGATGTATTCATATTTGCTTATGAACAAGCTAACAGCAACACCTATTATCAAATTCATAACATACAGAAACAAATACACCAGAGAAGTGTTCATGTTATACCCTCGGGCGGGGCCAGTGTCGGTGACACTGGAGGCGCCGTTACCATCAGTCGACATGATGGTCTATTCGATGTAGTCGATCGAGGCGTGATGCAGGACGAGGCGTGATGCAGGTAGATGTTCGCCGTGCAGTCTCGCGAACAGTTCACCACCAGGAAGAAGATGGCGTTCTTCACAGATTGAGCAGTCGCGCCAATGCGCTCCCCAAAAACTTGATTGCCCGTCTACCCGTGCAGGTACGCGAACGGACGGAGTTTCGGAGGCCTACTCGCCCAGAACTCTTTGCAAGTAAAGTTCTGGACCGGAGATTACTTAGCACACTCAAAAGCGAACTAATCCTCTTTTATCATCTCGTATGAAGTGGAGAGAGTTTTGTAACAGCAAAAACGAAGAGCGAGTAACTCGACCATTAGTCACTAGTAATCGTAGCCATTACTCGAAAGTAACCGCAGCCATAATTCACTAGTAATCGAACCGTTATGCGCGAGTCGGTCGCGTTACGATTTTCGAATAGATAAAGAAAACGCGCGCACGCCGACACGCTGCGCAAGACGCGCGACGCACACGCACACGCACACGCACACGCACCGCACCGCACGGCACGGCTCGGCGTGGCGTGGCGTGGCGAGGCGAGGCGAGCGAGCGAGCGCGCGCGCGTGTTGGCTCTTTCCAATTCCACAAGGGGGTTACCACGTTCCACCTTTTAAAGTGGTGTAACTCCCATTCAACTCTCCATATGGGACTAAACAGTTTTTCCATGTGGGCCTAGAAATTTCATTTGATTAATTGCTAAATTAAATGGACCAAGCCCAATTAATCCAACAATCCCCACCAAATTTCAAGGCACACGAGAAATATTCTGAGTTCTGCTGTTGTTTGATATACCAGTGTTTTGATGGAGACTGTTAAGTTGAACATCCACCTAGGAAAGGAGTTACACTTATCCACAATCGAACAATGGACTATGCCTTGAATTGTGAGTTTTGTGCGAACAAGCTTTACCAGTTCCTTTACTAGTACTAGGTGCCAAAAGCATCCCCTCTAGTTGGAGCGTATAAGTCATACTCCAAGCCTATTCATGAGTATCTAGAGATCACCCAAATCTCATAGATCGTGACCATTGTCGAACTCATATAGGTGTGTTCCTTCTAAGATGTCCCTGTAGGCCGACATCTCTCGCTCTAAATAAGCCACTCGGATCACATTAAGGTAAAAACCAACCTGCCATACAGAATAGGAGAGAAGCGCATCATTGAAGAAATGGACCTGTAAAGGTCTCTCCTCCCGATCAACTAACGACTTGTTTCACCATTCTACTTCACGGGATCTCCGATCACGAGAACAAGTTACCAACGTGGTATGACTCATGTGGGTCTCGGCCCATCTCACTCGATGCACTATCTATCACATTACGTGATAGACCCTTTGTAAATTGGTCGGCCGATTTTTAGTCATGCGGACATAGTCGGTGCTATCACTCGGAGTTTTTCAGCTTTCGGCGGACTTCAACCGCCTTTTAACATGCCTAGATGACTTCATGTTGTCCTTAGAACTGTTCACCTTGATAATTACTGATCGATTATCACGATTCATCGGATAGCGGTATCGGTTTTTCAACCACCGGCAAATCCATAAGGAGTTCGCGAAGCCACTCGGCCTCAACGATTCGCGGTGTCTAATGCCGTGAGTTACGCTTCCATAGTTGACCTCGTTAAGATGGTGCGCTTGCAAGACTTCCAGAAACGGCACCACCTCCAAGTGTGAACACATATCCACTCGTGGCTTTTATCTCATCAAAGATCGAGATCCGGTTTGAATCATCAGTAGCCCTCCGGTACCTTTGGGTACCCAAAGATAGTGAATACCATAGCTCACGGTTGCTTTTAGATAGCGCATTACTCTCTCAAGAGCACGCCAATGATCATCTCCGGATTTGAAACAAATCGGCTTAGCTTGCTCACGAAGAAGCGAGATGTCGGTCTCGTAGCACTAGCTAAATACATCAATGAGCCAATGATGCGGGAGTATCTTAATTGATCTCTTGTTATTCTTTGGTTTTCCTCAATAACACACTAGGATCATAAGGAGTAGAAGCAGGCTTGCAATCACTATAACCAAAGCGACTCAAGACCTTCTCTACATAGTGAGATTGCACAAGTGTAACCCCACCATCACCTCCTCTCGGTAGCTTAATGTTAAGAATCACATCACCACTCCCAAATCTTTCATCTCAAAACTCTTGGACAGAAAGTCCTTGACCTCCTCAACCACATTGAGGTTGGTCCCAAAAATCGATATGTCATCAACATACAAGCACAAGATCACTCCTTCTCCCCACCATAGCGATAGTACACACATCTATCGGCTTCATTCACAACAAAGCCAGAGATGTCAAAGTTCTGTCGAACTTCTCATGCCACCGCTTAGGTGCTTGCTTTAGGCCATACAAAGACTTTAACAACTTGCACACCTTTCCTTCTTGACCTTCTACCACAAACCCGTCTGGTGATCCATATAAATCTCCTCCTCCAACTCTCCATTTAGGAAAGCTGTCTTAACGTCCATTTGATGAGCAGTAGACCATGAGAGGCAGCCGGGGCAAGTAGTACTCGAATTGTGGTCAATCGGGCAACAGTGAATAAGTATCAAAGAAGTCCTCGCCTTCTTTTCTGGTATAACCCTTGGCCACAAGCCTTGCCTTATACTTTTCAATTGTACCATCAGGCCTAAGCTTTTCTTGAAAATCCATTTACATCCTACTGAGTTTACACCCATAAGGACGGTCAACGACCTCCCAAGTTCCATTAGACATAATAGAGTCCATCTCACTCCATCTTGCTTCCTTCCAATAGTCAGCGTCGGAGAAGAATATGCCTCTTCCACGGTTCTTGGAGTGTCATCCACGAGGTATACAATGAAATCATCACCAAAGGATTTTGCAATCCTCTGTCTCTTACTCTTTTGAGTAATCTCATTGTTATCCTCCTCAGGATTTTCCATAAGTGTTTCTTCAGCATGTTCTATCGGCACAAAAGAATCAAGGGAAATTATAGGTTCTTGACTAGATGAGCTAGGTACATCATATTTCATAGGAAATTCATTCTCAAAAAATGTGGCGTCTCTGGACTCTATAATTGTACCAACACGCATGTCAGGTACTCCAGTTTTTATAATTAAGAACCTATAACCCACACTGTGCATAGCATAACCAAGAAATACACAATCTACGGTTTTTGGTCCAAGTTTGCGCTTCTTGACAATTGGCACGTTAACTTTGGCCAAACATCCCCAGGTGCGCAAGTATGAGAGAGACAATTTCTTCTTTTCCCATTCCTCGAATGGTGTTATTTCTTTATTCTTTGTAGGAACTCTATTCAGGACATGACACGCGGTCAATATAGCCTCACCCCACCATTCCTTAGAAAGTCCCGCAGTGTCTATCATAGCGTTAACTAAATCAGTTAGAGTGCGGTTCTTTCTTTCGGCAATCCCGTTTGATTCGGGAGAATAGGGAGGCGTCCTCTCATGAATAATTCCATGTTCCTCGCAGAATAAAATAAACTCATTCGAAAAATACTCTCCCCCACGATCAGACCTTACCCGCTTGATTTTTCTCTCAAGTTGGTTTTCTACCTCAGTTTTATAGATCTTAAAGTAATTTAACGCTTCATCTTTTGTTTTTAATAAGTACACATAGCAAAATCTAGTGCAATCATCTATAAGCGTCATGAAATATTTCTTCCCACCTTTAGTCAACACGCCATTCATCTCACACAAATCGGAATGAATGAGTTCTAATGGTGCCAAATTCCTCGCTTCTTTCGCTGCCTTGTGAGGCTTGCGAGGTTGTTTCGATTGAACACACGCATGGCACTTAGAACCTTTGACTAAAGTGAATTTCGGGATTAAACTCATATTAGCTAAGCGCGTCATACACCCAAAATTAACATGACAAAGTCGTGAATACCAAACATTAGATTCATCATCATCGTTGCACACATGGTTCACAAATTTATTATAGAAATCCATCAAAGAAAAACGGAACAAGCCTCCGCTCTCATAGCCTTTACCAACAAATGTTCCATACTTAGACACGACACATTTATTGGACTCAAATGCAAGCCTAAAACCATCTCTACACAATAGAGATCCGCTGACGAGATTCTTCTTTATGGAGGGGACATGCTGCACATTCTTTCACCGCACGGTCTTTCCGAAGTAAACTTCGGATCGACCGTACCAACACCATGAACAGCTGCATGCGATCCGTTTCCCATCAACAAGGAGGAACCTCGACAGACCTGATAAGATGAAAACAAGGAAATATCAGCACACACATGAATATTAGCACCAGTGTCAACCCACCACTCAGGTGATTGACAAGCGAGAAAGAAGCTGTAGGTAAATAATTACCGTACCCCGATGTTCCTCCAGCATCACTAATAACCATGTTGGCAGACTTCTTTTGCTTATCCTTGCGGTCTGGACAATCCTTAGCCCAATGGCCAGAATCACCGCATACAAAGCAGCCGCCCTTTCCTTTGCTTTTCTTCTTAAACTCAGTAGTAGCCTTAGGCTTGCCAATAGGCTTATTTTTCTTCTTATTGTGGAAAGCCCGAGGGTTCTTTTACTCGCACCAAATTGGCACTAGAATCTCCTCGTGAAGAACTTTCTTGCCACGAGTATCTTTTGCCTCGCCTTCTCTTCAACACCAAGAGAGCCAATGAGATCGGAACACCGAACTCCTGCCTCTTGTGTTTTAGAGAGGTAGCAAAATCCGACCAAGAAGGTGGTAACTTGGCGATAATACCGCTTGACCACAAACTTGTCCGGTAACTCGCACTTATTGTTCTCAAGCTCCTTTGCCAGCGCCTGAATCTCATGAGCTTGTTCTACTACAGAACGGTCATCGACCATCTTGTAGTCATAGAACTGCTCCATGACATACAGCTCACTGCCAGCATCAGAAACTCCGAACTTGGCCTCAAGTGCATTCCACATCTCTTTGCCCGTAGGCAAATGCATATACACATCCACAATGTTATCTGCCAGTATGTTAATAAGTGCACCTCGAAACAAGTTATCCGCTACATTGAACTTGCGTTCATCCTCGTGAGATAGAGGCTCGTGGGCTTGCCTTGTGCAACATGAAAACATTCCATGGCAGTAAACCACAGGATCGCACGTGCACGCCATCTCTTAAAATTTGAACCATCAAACGGAGGGTGCGGCTTAAGCGACGCAGCAAAGCCAACTACCGAAAAAGACCTATCAAGTTTTTGGATTGTTGAATATTTAGTCAATTTTCGGCATATTTTAATCCAGAAATTCAGCATATAAAACATGACATACAAAAGCATGAGTGATTCAACAATGATGTATTCATATTTGCTTATGAACAAGCTAACAAGCAACACCTATTATCAAATTCATAACATACGAAACAAATACACGTAGAAGTGTTCATGTTATACCCTCGGGCGGGGCGATGTCGGTGACATCGAGGCGCCGTTACCATCAGTCGACATGATGGTCTATTCGATGTAGTCGATCGAGGCGTGATGCAGGACGAGGCGTGATGCAGGTAGATGTTCGCCGTGCAGTCTCGCGAACAGTTCACCACCAGGAAGAAGATGGCGTTCTTCACAGATTGAGCAGTCGCGCCAATGCGCTCCCCAAAAACTTGATTGCCCGTCTACCCGTGCAGGTACGCGAACGGACGGAGTTTCGGAGGCCTACTGCGCCGTAACTCTTTGCACGTAAAGTTCTGGACCGGAGATTACTTAGCACAGCTCAAAACAGAACCAGAATCCTCTTTTATCATCTCGTATGAAGTGGAGAGAGTTTTGTAACAGCAAAAACGAAGAGCCAGAGTAACTACAGCCATTAGTCACTAGTAACTGTAGCCATTACTCGAAAGTAACCGCAGCCATAATTCACTAGTAACTGAACCGTTACTGCCAGCGAGTCAGTGCGTTACGATTTTCGAATAGATAAAGAAAAACGCGCACGCACCCGACACGCCTGCGCGCACGCGCACGCACACGCACACGCACACGCACACGCACACGCACACGCACCACACGGCACGGCACGGCACGGCACGGCTCGGCGTGGCGTGGCGTGGCGAGGCGAGGCGAGCGAGCGAGCGCGCGCGCGCGTGTTGGCTCTTTCCAATTCCACAAGGGGGTTACCACGTTCCACCTTTTAAAGTGGTGTAACTCCCATTCAACTCTCCATATGGGACTAAACAGTTTTTCCATGTGGGCCTAGAAATTTCATTTGATTAATTGCTAAATTAAATGGACCAAGCCCAATTAATCCAACAATCCCCACCAAATTTCAAGGCACACGAGAAATATTCTGAGTTCTGCTGTTGTTTGATATACCAGTGTTTTGATGGAGACTGTTAAGTTGAACATCCACCTAGGAAAGGAGTTACACTTATCCACAATCAACAATGGACTATGCCTTGAATTGTGATTTTGTGCGAACAAGCTTTACCAGTTCCTTTACTAGTACTAGGTCGCCAAAAGCATCCTCTAGTTGGAGCGTATAAGTCATACTCCAAGCCTATTCATGAGTATCTAGAGATCACCCAAATCTCATAGATCGTGACCATTGTCGAACTCATATAGGTGTGTTCCTTCTAAGATGTCCTGTAGGCCGACATCTCTGCTCTAAATAAGCCACTCGGATCACATTAAGGTAAAAACCAACCTGCCATACAGAATAGGAGAGAAGCGCATCATTGAAGAAATGGACCCTGTAAAGGTCTCTCCTCCCAGTCAACTAACAGCTTGTTTCACCATTCTACTTCACGGGATCTCCGATCACGTAGAACAGGTTACCACTGTGGTATGACTCATGTGGGTCTCAGGCCCATCTCACTCGATGCACTATCTATCACATTACGTGATAGACCCTTTGTAAATTGGTCGGCCAGATTTTTAGCTGTCTGGACATAGTCCAGTGCTATCACTCCGGAGTTTTTCAGCTTTCTGACAGACTTCAACCGCCTTTTAACATGCCTAGATGACTTCATGTTGTCCTTAGAACTGTTCACCTTGATAATTACTGATCGATTATCACAGTTCATCGGATAGCGGTATCGGTTTTCAACCACGGCAAATCCATAAGGAGTTCGCGAAGCCACTCAGCCTCAACAGTTGCGGTGTCTAATGCTGTGAGTTCTGCTTCCATAGTTGACCTCGTTAAGATGGTCTGCTTGCAAGACTTCCAGGAAACAGCACCACCTCCAAGTGTGAACACATATCCACTCGTGGCTTTTATCTCATCAGCATCAGAGATCCAGTTTGAATCACTGTAGCCCTCCAGTACCTTTGGGTACCCAGCATAGTGAGTACCATAGCTCACGGTTGCTTTTAGATAGCGCATTACTCTCTCAAGAGCACGCCAATGATCATCTCCGGATTTGAAACAAATCGGCTTAGCTTGCTCACAGCAAACGAGATGTCAGGTCTCGTAGCACTAGCTAAATACATCAATGAGCCAATGATCTGGGAGTATCTTAATTGATCTCTTGTTATTCTTCGGTTTTTCCTCAATAACACACTAGGATCATAAGGAGTAGAAGCAGGCTTGCAGTCACTATAACCAAAGCGACTCAAGACCTTCTCTACATAGTGAGATTGCACAAGTGTAACCCCACCATCACCTCCTCTCAGTAGCTTAATGTTAAGAATCACATCAGCCACTCCCAAATCTTTCATCTCAAAACTCTTGGACAGAAAGTCCTTGACCTCCTCAACCACATTGAGGTTGGTCCCAAAAATCAGTATGTCATCAACATACAAGCACAAGATCACTCCTTCTCCCCCACCATAGCGATAGTACACACATCTATCGGCTTCATTCACAACAAAGCCGCGAGATGTCAAAGTTACGTCGAACTTCTCATGCCATCGCTAGGTGCTTGCTTTAGGCCATACAAAGACTTTAACAACTTGCACACCTTTCCTTCTTGACCTTCTACCACAAACCCGTCTGGCTGATCCATATAAATCTCCTCCTCCAACTCTCCATTTAGGAAAGCTGTCTTAACGTCCATTTGATGAACGAGTAGACCATGAGAGGCAGCCAGGGCAAGTAGTACTCGAATTGTGGTCAATCGGGCAACAGTGAATAAGTATCAAAGAAGTCCTCGCCTTCTTTCTCAGGTATAACCCTTGGCCACAAGCCTTGCCTTATACTTTTCAATTGTACCATCAGGCCTAAGCTTTTCTTGAAAATCCATTTACATCCTACTGAGTTTACACCCATAAGGACGGTCAACGACCTCCCAAGTTCCATTAGACATAATAGAGTCCATCTCACTCCGCATCGCTTCCTTCCAATAGTCAGCGTCAGGAGAAGAATATGCCTCTTCCACGGTTCTTGGAGTGTCATCCACGAGGTATACAATGAAATCATCACCAAAGGATTTTGCAATCCTCTGTCTCTTACTCTTTTGAGTAATCTCATTGTTATCCTCCTCAGGATTTTCCATAAGTGTTTCTTCAGCATGTTCTATCGGCACAAAAGAATCAAGGGAAATTATAGGTTCTTGACTAGATGAGCTAGGTACATCATATTTCATAGGAAATTCATTCTCAAAAAATGTGGCGTCTCTGGACTCTATAATTGTACCAACACGCATGTCAGGTACTCCAGTTTTTATAATTAAGAACCTATAACCCACACTGTGCATAGCATAACCAAGAAATACACAATCTACGGTTTTTGGTCCAAGTTTGCGCTTCTTGACAATTGGCACGTTAACTAGTAACTGAACCGTTACTGCCAGCGAGTCAGTGCGTTACGATTTTCGAATAGATAAAGAAAACGCGCGACGCACCGACACGCTGCGGCGCAAGACGCCAAGCGCTGCGACACGCACACGCACCGCACCGCACGGCACGGCACGGCACGGCACGGCTCGGCGTGGCGTGGCGTGGCGAGGCGAGGCGAGCGAGCGAGCGCGCGCGTGTTGGCTCTTTCCAATTCCACAAGGGGGTTACCACGTTCCACCTTTTAAAGTGGTGTAACTCCCATTCAACTCTCTATATGGGACTAAACAGTTTTTCCATGTGGACCTAGGAATTTCATTTGATTAATTGCTAAATTAAATGGACCAAGCCCAATTAATCCAACACATGCCACAGCCAAGCTTCCTCTGTGCAACGAACTGACAAGCAAACTGGCTGTGATAAAACAAGGTTCAGAATGTAAAGCCGGCTTTTAGTGTGGTTTACTTTTGCTAGCAGTCGTCATTGTCAATCACGAATGCCAAGAACTCCATTTTCAATAGTGATCGTGCAACCACACTCATCTAACTGTCTGAGGCTCACAATGCTGCTACGGAGCTTCGGTATATAATAGACATCGGAGAGTGCTCGATGCTCGCCATTGTGGCATGTGAAGAACACCGTTCCATGCCCACAATGTCGACCACTGAACCGTCTCAAAATTTCACAGAGCCTTTGATGCCAGTGTCAAGCTTGGTGAAGCTCTTCCTGCAACCAGTCATATGGTTCATTGCACCCGTGTCCAAATACCATGGATTCTCGGGACATTCACCCTCTGTCTCGAGGTGTGCCTGAGCTCAAACTTCATGCAGCATCACATTTCCCGACACCTCCTCAGTGACCTCCGAGAGAGTGCAGGCTTACGCCATGAGGAGCGTGGGCTCCTCGTCATGTGGCTGCGCCTGCACCAGATTCGCCTGCTCTCTGCGCTCTCTTTGCTGTTTACGACAATCTCTTACAAAATGCCGCAATTATCACAATTGTAGCATCACACCTTTGATTTGTCACGATGTGGCAGAGAAGTAGTTCCTTGTTTTGCGCCAGCGCCGTCCTTGGTCTGACCGCGCCCATGCTTGGGATGCCACCGGTTCTTCTTAGTGTTGAACTGGGCATCGCCTCCCCTGCCGCCGCCGGAAGGCTAGCCTTGCTCCTTCCCCTTTTGCCATGCTTGCCACTCCGCTTCGGTGCCTTCCTCAGTCTCATTGCCAAGACCAAGTCGCTCTTCAACAGCCTTGAACCGGCCAGTGAGTTCTTCAATGGACAGGGTACTCAGATCAAGTAGCTGCTCAATGGCTACTCCAACCTGTTCATACCTCCGTGGTACAACCCGAAGAAACTTTTTCACCGCTATCTCTTCTAAAAGATTGTCGCCCAGACCGCAAACGCTATTGATAATTGTAGTCAACCGCATCGCAAAATCATCCACAGATTCAGCATCCGTCATCTTGATCGCTTCGAACTCCTTGCGCAAATTCTGGACCTTGGTCTCCTGGACGTGCACCACACCCATGCGCATAATCTTGATGCTCTCCCATGCTTGATTGGCTGAATCCTTGACGGCCGACATGGGCAGCATGTCCGAGGGGACAGCCCGGAGAATCGTCACCAGCGCCATTTTGTCCAGACGGTAATCAGCAGTTCCAGGCTCAATTGCCTCCCATACACCTTGCGCTTGCAGATTGACCCGCATCAGGAGTGCCCATTCGGTGTAATTTGTGTGCGTGAGCACCGGGTAACACAGCATCACACAGGATTCCTTGGGTGCCACCAACTCACTGCCACCTGACCAGCCACCGGACCGGCCACCACTTCCACTTGCACTCCTGGAGCTGGGTGAAACAGATCTTGAACCGCGCGGCATCTCCATGGGTTTGATGAATGGATCAGCTCTGATACCAAATGTTAGAAAACCCTCTCACTCACTATCTCTATTTTGGCTCTATTCTGAATGCAGAACACTGAAATCCGAAGAGTGCCGGACGGTAAATAGTGCACCCATAAAACTTCAGAGAATGCAGTTCAATTTTTTCATAGAAACAGAAATCTGTTTGCACTGCTAATTGGCCTCAGCTTTTCCAGGTTTTTTCTTGCTCCTTTTATTCAGTGAATAACAGAGTTAGTTACATGCAAATAATGCCTACAAACGCGCCATGATCCCACGGATCCGAAGACCTAGTATCTCGGCATGAACTCAACTCACACAATGTAGAAGTCTTCAGAACAAAACACACGCTAGACTGACTTAGCTACTGACTTGAAACTCACCGAGCAACTCTAAAGCATGAACAAGACTTACACCAAAACACACACACACACACACACTACTAACTCGTATGCAAACTAGCAAATAAGATTACTCAACAGAAATGGCCTCCTCCTCCTACCACTAACAGAGGCTGGAAAGATCCATGGCAACCGGGCTCTAGCGGTAAGGGCACAACGAGCATCTACGGGGCACAGGGAACTCACTAGAGAGGACAGTGAGGTCAGGGAGGCACTGTGGTGATCTAGTGACAGTGACACAATGCGGTGCAGCAGTCTACAACGGCGACAGCGGGCTGTAGTGGTCGGCGGCCTAAATTAGCAGAGAGGAGAGAGTAAGAGGGAGGTAAGAGGGTGCTCTAGCAGGGAGGAATTGGGCAGTTGCGGCTGAAGGTGAACAAGATGATGACGCCGACGAGTTTAGCTTACCTTACTCTTCTGATGATTGTGCTCTGCTTTGCTTGTATCTGTGATCAAACTGTAAAAAAATTATTAATTTTGGTTTGCTCCGCAAGATTGTTGAATGGAATGGGTGATCTAGCTACTATTGCTCGATGGCTTGATCGAATGGCTCTGTAGTTTCTTCTGACTCCTACATATCAGATGATTCCATTGAGTGGTGCTGACATATGTTTGCATTTTTCTGTCATGCTACACCATGGCGGAAACTGCGCCTCATTGCTAGCATCTTAATTGGGACAAGGCATATTATCGTGCTCCAAATAACCAGCTCAAAGGGACAGCTCCATGTGCTGCTGCGTTCATCAGCATTCAGCGGTCATGATTGGTTGGGCCAATTTTCCTGGAATGATCATTCACCATTAATTTAGCGATGCAATGGCAACTACTTTTTTGAGAGAGAGAATGCAATGGCAGGCTGGCAGCTACTTAACTACTATATACATGGTGAATTGGTGATGGCAACCAGTGGTCATTCGAGCTCAAAAACATGAAAAAGACCAAGTGCCAACTCCCACTGATCTCTATTCAACTTTCAAGCGACTAAATCGAAACACAATTAGCAATGTGCACTGTAGCAATGCATATTGTTCTGCTTACACAAATTAAATCTTCCAAAGGAAATGAACCACTGCAGATAAGTGTTCTCAAGCATGGCATTAGGCTTGGTCGAAGCAAGCTGCATTTTTGGGGGTGACATGCACACGCCTGTGGCCTGTGGGCGCCGCTGTCTTCCTTCGACAAAACGCGATATGTATCATAGCTTCTAAAATATCCTGCTATAGCCGCAAGAGTGTTTTCCTATCTCACCGGCAGTGCGGCAGGCTACCGCAGGCCGGCATTCAACAGATCGGTGAGCAAGTCCCATTAGCCCCTCTCTAAATTTTGATCTTGAATCCACCACTGCTTGCTTACATTGGTTCGTGCAGAACTAAAAAAACAGACATTTTTGCACGGGTATCTTCTGTGATTTATATGATAAGAAAGATTGTAATTGGTTTCTTATATTATAGAACCAATTGCTTAATTCTTTATGATGTGTTTCTACTCAGTTAACTAGAAAAGGGTAGGTATATTGTAATGCGTTTATGTTTGCAACTATTTATATGCATAGCCAGCTCAAACTTTTCCATTTTTTCAGCGTGTCAACTTGATGGTGTGTATTGATGGTTGTGCTTCTGGTGCCTTCTTTAATGTACATGGGTAAGATCGAACAAGACTTCTAGTTCTTCTATAGTAAAGGATGAAAAGCTTAAAGTGTTCATACTTTTTCATGTGTAGTTGCATGAGTCTTTTCTTGCTGATCGACCAAAACATGTTGCTTTGACAAATGAAGAAAAGAAGGCCTCTTCTGTGCTACAATTCCAGTAGTAGTTCAATAGTTCATATTACTGCATTTTGATGGTTTGCTCTATTATTTTGCTCTGTCATATACTGCTAGTTTCTCAGGACCTGTTCTTTTGGGCTGCAGCTTACGACTTTTAGTTGTGGCTTATTAGTCTAATAAATAATAATTTTTGAGAGAAGCCAAAACCCATCAAAAAACCAAAAAGAACTGGACATCAGTCTGTTGGTAACTAGTATGTTTATTTTTTTTCTTGAGGTCTGGTAATTCTTATATGTACTTAGCTGTGTCACCACTAGAACAGGAACATCTACCTACCCAAGCTGGTACTCTGTTCTGAATTTGTTCATGCCCATGTTCTCGGAGCCAAGTTGAACTATCCATGTATATGTATGTAGCAGTTATCACTACAGAAAAGATCATCATAGATAGTTCAAAAACGTTATTCCAGATGGCTTCGTAAGCTGTCTGAGTTTATAAGTCAGTAATAACATAAGATCATCACCGACTGTTTTCAAACAGTTTGTGATACAGACTATCACAAACAATTATTAACTACAAACCATCTGTAATAGTTGACTATCACAGATGGTTGGTAGTAGAAATTGTCTGTGATATTTATATATTACAGACGGTTTGTAAATAAAACCGTCTGTAGTATTCTTTTGTATCGCTAAATATATTTCTGTTTGTTGGCTAGCCTCAGGAAATGCTAGGCTAGCCATGCCCTCTAAAATAAGTAGAAACATAACAAGTATATGTATACATCCAATTCACATTCATTTTAAAAATAAGAACATCTATTTCATAAATCAATTAACTCAAATAAAATTAATTAACTATGTTTATGAACAAATACACACATGTACAATTAAGTTCAATCTTATCCCAATCAAGTTCATCCTACATTATGGAACTCCTCATCTTTGTTTATGACCTGAGACATCAAGAAGTACGCACACTGTCCTCGAATTTTTTGGAGGTTGGCTTGTTCCAACGCAATTATAATGATGGTTGTAACTATCGTTAGGAAGATCAAAGTTGTGGATACATATAAATTGATAAGTATGAAATAATTATTCCAAGATTGACAAACCTAAAGATCATTAGTCACCGTGGAACCGAGTAGTTCCATGTTGTGGCAAACATAGTATCCACAGGTGTTACCTGACGACTGCTGGTGGCACTACAAAAATAGAATTTGTTAGCTTGAGAGGCATTACTACGAAATACTATATAGGATGAATGTATACTAGCAAATACCGAAAAATCTAGATCGTGTCATAGGGTGCTCCCTCTCATAAATCTCTATACAGTAACAACGTACTCAGTGAACAACCTATGTGATTCCAAAAGGTTAGTCTTAACCATTGCGATGGAAGGAAAGACTACAATAGAGTTATCTATAGAGAAAATGTATTTACTTATCGATTAATTGTTAGATAACTGTGAAGTCGGTTTTAGCCCTCGTTAGAGAATAAAGGTACATTACTTTATTCTATTTTGGTATAATTACAATTAGAATCCAGTAAAACCTACATAGGTATGTCGCCATAGTCATTAGACCTAAGTTCATGTTGCTTACAAAGTATAAATCAACAAGTGTAGGCACTAGTGTAGCACTTGCTCCTGGTTGTAGGGCAAAAGTATGAATTCCTTGTCACGGTAAGCCACCAATGATGTCTTCATGTAATTCTCAACAAAGGTTGCATTCTCCTTGATGATTTGCATAGAGACCAAGTGTAGGTCAAGGAAACATACCAGTAATTTCTTTAATCTGGCTTCACTCACCATGTATCTATATATATACACACAAAAGTAAAGAGTTATGTATGACATTTATCGGTATTACATGAACTTAGACCGTGATTGTATATACTTATAATGTCCAGCATCGAGGTTGAAGAGAAAGAACAAATCCTCGAAGGTCACTATAAAGACATAGTCTTGAACCTCATGCTAAAGATGATGTGGCATAAACTTGACATTGACACCCAAGCATTATTGTTCTTCTAGCTTGTTGGCTTGTTCCATGTACCATGTATGCAATCTCTAGCAAGCGAATCCTAGGGTTAGGAGGTGCTCTTCCGGGATGACCAACAGCTCACCTAGCATGAATTTCTGGGCCAATGGCAAGTAGGGGATATCATCAGTCTTCTTTAATTTGCCCTTGTCGCCTCGTTGTTTAGAGGTCGACATCATATGAGTTGACCGGGTATGAGATGTAGATGCATGTGATGCACTGCGCCCTTGCCACATCGGTGCTGGTAACTTTGGTGCAGGTAGCTCCGATGCAAATAGCTGCCATGGACTTAGCACCAGTGCAAGACTTTCCCATGAAGTTGACACCAGTGTAGGTGCCTCTAGGTATATGTCCCTCTTAGACCACTGGATAAATATTTCAATGGATTGCCCCAAAGTCATGACCTCGTCATTTGGGGGCATCTACAGCGGGATAATCTCGAAGTTGGTATGAACTCTATCCACATTCACTTTTGCAAAATTTGGTGCTAGAGTTACACCATGCGCCAAGGCTCTGGCACCGAATGGATACGCCTGGCCCTAAGAAGCATCCAGGGCAACAGAGGCATATCTCATTGGAGTTTGCACTTCGTAGCCACCTACACAACGATGCAAAATTAGCTACTCCAACAGGCCTATCAATGGATCGAGCATTCTAGAGATAATAATTATTACCAAGATATCATCGATAGGAAATTGGTGGTTGCTTTCTGAGATAGAATTGAACGTGCAGCTACTTTGAAGGTTGAAGGGTTGGCTAGCACAGTGATCTCCTCTAAACCTTTCCTACATGCTCTCCATCTGCCATTCATCTCAACTAACACCATCAGTGATCTCCTCATTGAGGGATGCATGAATCTCCTCTTGTAACCATGTGTTGCACTCGGCTTTGGCTCTCTTCCTACTTTGATATGCTTTGGAGTCCATGAAACATAAAGATCAAGGCCTCCCGTGCGACCTAGGTGCTCCTTATTTCCCAAGGTCGTAGAGTGTATATCTCTCTCCCTGATTGCCTAGAATGAGCCTTAGGAAGATTCTACACTCAGCGCTTCCTGCAAAAACCTGACATGTTATTTCACTTCCTGTGAAGTTATAGAGTAATTACAAATAAGTTAGTTCGATATCTTACAAGTGGTGAGACACTTCCTTATCTGCAGGATTTAGAAAGGAGATAGCCCCCAACGACACGGAAGATGACTTTGCTCTTATCCAGTTTCGAGCGTGCTCATCAGGGATTTCGGTAAATGGTGGGGAGGCTTCTTGCAAGATTGCCTGCTCGTCCTTCTTCCTCCATTGTGGGATTTTACCTGCATACCTAGTGGTGCCAAGACTGTGGGGGGTGTGTGTGTTTTGCCTGAAGGGCCCTATGTACCGCACTTTCACTCATAAAATCACATGTCATCTTCTTCGCCACAAAGTCTTGCCAGCACGGTTCCAGGAACAGATACGTTTGGAAGGGCGTTAGATCCTTTTCCATGTATTGCTTGATAAGCATGTTCTTGAAGTTCTTCCATACTTTGCATGTCAGTAGCAATGTGTGTTATCGCACAGAGGCCTAGTGTTCTTGTTCTTCTGGGATCTCAAATGATCAAAAAATTTCTGTAACCAGCTCATTTTTCTGATCTTTGGTCAAGTCCTTCCACGAATCGTAGGTGATCTCAACCTGTTCTAGTGCAACTATTCTGACCATTCTCTAAAATGCAAACACTTCTTGGTGAGGATTAAGAGGGGTTCCAGACACATCAACATTCGTGTTGGTAAATTGGCCCGTGGGCCTTTTAGTTAGTCCTGTTCCATGGCGCTTAGATTTTCCAAATGACGATGCATCAAAGGCATGAGGTGACGATGACAAAGAATGAGCGAACAACATCTTCACAAGAAATAGAAGCTTAGATTTAAGTGTGTTGTCTTGCTCTCAAATGCAGAGTTGCACAAGATATAATCTTCACCTTGTCAATACTTGTCAATATTCTTGACTAATTAAATATGGCAACTATGAATCAGACTTTTAGCTTTCGTGAAGATTCTCTACAGTCTCAACAATTCTAGCAGACACAATCAGCTAATAATTAATCTCTAGAGAATGGGAGATTTCGGAATTACTAGTAATTGCATTGCAAATGGGAATGTAATAAGAATTTGCAAAGGTGGCAATTAACTAGCAAAGCCTTTTTCACTAGGTAAATACACCTACTAATTAACTACCATCGTTTTCAATTGCAAAAAGAAACCTGTTGCTTGGGCTCAACATGACAGACAGAAATCATCACAAGTTGTGACAACTAGTGGCCGGAGAAAATGCTCATGAAGAAATAATCCAAACCACTAATTAACATAGCAGTAGCAATAACAACAACAATATATGTTCTAATAAAGACCCTAGCTGAAGAACAGCAAGCAACATCATGTTATGAATCTCTAGAGAACTCGGTATATTGACAAGAAAATGGCATAATTGAAACTTAAGCCTAGGCATTCATCCTTGGGACATGTTTTGATGAAACAACAATAGAGCAAAAGGGATATCATAAACAGAAAAGAAGAATGTTACATACGGCATGCTCGGGAAGGAGGCGTGCTCGGGGAGGAGACAGCGTGCTCAGGGAGGAGGGTAGCATGCTCAGAGAGGAGGCAGTTTGCTTGAGGAGCAAGCATGCCAGCAAGGAGGCAGCGGGCTCAAGGGAGAAGGCCGATATGCTTGGGGAGGAGGGTGACGTTCTTGAAGAGGAGGCGGCATGCTCGGGGAGGTGCACTGAGGAGGAGGAAGTGGGCTCAGGGGAGGATGCGACCAGCATGCTTAGGGAGGAGGTGGCGTGCTTTGGAAGGAGGTAGTGGGCTTGGGGGAGGACGTGACGGCTCATGCTTGGGGAAGAGTTAGAGAATATTAAGCATCTAAGTGGGAGCGCGGACAAACCCTAGAGGCCAAATATAAATTAGAACCATCTGTGATAATAACATCATAGACAATTTTACTTTAAAATTGTCTGTGATGTGAATAACTATCTGTGATAAATTCACTTCATAGACGATTCTAAAGTAGAACCATCTGTGAATAATGCTTTCTCATATACATAAATGCAAATTCACATATATGTCACACATACTCATATACATAAATACAAACTTACATATATATATATATATATATATATATATATATATATATATATATATATATATATATACACATTCTCATGCAAATTCAGAACATAAGACAAAAAACATATACATTTCATTCATCATTCCACTTGCTTATTTTCTTTAAAGATTAGCCATTCATGATGATCGACGCGTATGTAGCTAGTTTTGTCACGTTATTCTTCCTTGACCCTTATGCCTTTTTCGAAAGGAGGTAACTCAACAAATTGATTATATTTTTTCTCGTCCACTATATTCTCAACTCTGACAATTCTCCTTTTTCCATGAAAGAACTATGTGGCACTTCTTATCTGCCTAGTCAGTTAGATAGAAGATTTGAACAACTTGGTTAGCGAGTACGAATGGCTCGTCTTTGTATCCGCTATATTCGAGGTCTACAGTAGTGACACCGTACTTGTTGACCTCTACTTATGGGAGATGGACCCAATGGCACCAAACTAGGGGGATCTTGAAAAGCACATAGTCGAGCTCCCAAATCTCCTTTGCAAACCCACAGTAGGAGCTTCTCAACCCATCAATACTAAACGCATCGATGTGGACACCATTATTTTGGTTAGTGCTCTTTATATCCTGAGTCTGCATATAGAATGTATATCCATTTATGTCGTATCCTTTCCATGTCACAACTGTAAATGTTAGCCCTTTTGCCAACCATATCAGCATATTACTTGATGAGCTCCTAGTGAGTTGCTCCTTCAACCATTGGCTGAACTGACTGTTGTGTTATCTCATGATCTTAACATCTATCTACTTCAAATTCTACTGCCGAAGCATGTCCTTGTGCTAGTCGATATACGGGGACACATCAGTCATATGTTGAAAGACCGTGAAATGGGCTTGAACATACGCATCCATATCTAAAGTAATTACTTTCCTTCCGATGGTCTCGATACTCTCGAGCCTCCTCTCATGGTGAGATTGTGGCACATTTATCGGTTTGACCTAAACCATGTAATCAGTGTAGAACTCAATGACCTCTTCGGTTGTATAACCTTCGACGATGTTATCCTCCGACCGAGATCGATTTCATACATATGATTTGAGAATTTTCATGAACCTCTCGAATAGGTACATTCTACGTAGGAACACGAGCCCGCATATCTTTATCTCTCACACAATGTGAACAATAAAATGGACCATAATATCAAAAAACGATGGAGGAAAATATATCTCAAGATAACATAGAGTCATCATCACCTCATTCTACAAAGCATCTAGTCCTTCTGGATCGATTACCTTCTAAGCAATTATGTTACAGAAATAACATAGCCTCATGATTATCTCTCGGACCTTGATTGGTAAAATACTTGTAATGGCAACAGGGAGCATCTGTGTCATCAGCACTTGACAATCATAAGATTTCATGTCAATTAACATCAAACATTTCATCGAAACAAGTTTCTTCATGTTAGGAGTGTAACTAGATGGAACTTTCACATCATACAAGTACTGGCATAGCTCAGTTCTCTCGGCCTTGGACAAAATGTAACAAGCAAAGGGAAGATACGCTTGTCCTTTACCGGTCTTTATCGGTGCTAACTATGATCTGATATCCATATCAACCAAGTCAAGCCATACCTCGACACCATCCTTTGTATAGTCAAGAATATTTAGAAAGAGACCAATCAAGCTATTACATACATTCTTCTCTATGTGCACAACATAGATGCAGTAGTGAACTTCTAGGTGCTCCCAATAAAATAAGTCCCAAAATATTGATCTCTTCTTCAAGATGTTCTTCTCACGGGTCCTCGATTTACGTCCCTTTCTGAGCACAGCATCTAAATTCTTAATCATATCATAAATCTCTTTTTCGCTTAAATGCCTTAGAGTTGAATTATCTTCATTCGCTCCATCAAATTGTTTCTTCATCCTGCGGTATGAGTGAGCCCTCCGAAGGAACCTACGATGACATATGTACACGGTTTTGCATAAGTGTTTCAACCACACACACTTGGTATCATCTAAGCGGTGAGTATAGACTTTTGCCCCCTTTTGTACTCTAGCTCGACAGGTTAGCAAAAGTAGGATAATCATTTATGGTGTAGAAAAATAAGGAGTATAAAGTGAAGTTCTCTCATTTCTATGCATTCCATACATGTACCCCTTCAATCCATAGTATTTTCAGATCTTCTATCAGTGGTGTTAGGTACACATCAATATCATTCCTAGGTTATTTTGACCATTGGATAAGTATCGAAAATAAAATATACTTTCACTTTATACACAACCAAGGAGGAAAGTTGTAGATACAAAGAGTCACGGGCCAAGTTCTATGTCGGTTGCTCATGTTACCAAAAGGATTCATTCTATCTGTACTCAATCCAAACCTTATATTCCATCTGCACCGAAATCTACAAACATCCTATCAATATTTCTCCACAGGGGGAAATTAGCAAGGTTTTGTGCACACCATGTATGGACTCAGGAAGGTTCAAATGATAAGCCAATTTTCTAATTCGTGGCACTATCGAAAATGATCCAATGTACCTTGGGCTAAGTTTTCCTTTAGTACCAAATCACACAATGCCCTAAGTGGGAGATACTCTCAGAAGCACCTAATCACCCACCACAAACTCCAATTCCCGCATTCTCACATCAGCATAACTCTTATGTTAGCTTTGAGTGGTAAGCATATTCTGCCTAATCTCTGCCACTCAGGCAATAGTCTGTTGAACCTAATCTGTGCCCAGAATTGCTTTCTCACCCACAGCATCCCAACAAAGTAGTGACCTAAACCTCCGTCCATACAGGAATTCAAATGGTACTGCTCAAATGCTGCCATGGTAGTTTTTATTGTAGACAAACTCCACTAGTGCCAAATAATCCTCCCAATTTCCCTTCCACGACAAGACACATGACCTAAGCATGTCCTCTAGTGTTTGGATGGTGTGCTTGGACTACCCATCTGTTTGTAGGTGAAAATCAATAATGAGATGAAGTTGGGTGAACAACACTCTGTAAGTTCTTCCAAAACTTGGAAATAAACTTTGCATCTCGATCAAACACAGCAGTCTCGGACACACCATGAAACCGTACTATCTCCCGTACATAAATAGGTGCCAAATCACTCACCGTATTTATCGTACGAATGAGAATAAAATGTGCAGACTTACTGAAACATTCCACCACTACCCAGATAGCATCCTTCTCTCATTGCATGTGAGGTAACCCAACCAAAAAATTCATGGTTATATCATCCCCTGGCCACACTAGAACCTCCAATGGTTGCAATAATCATGCCAGATGCATATACTCTGCCTTGACTGGCCGACAAACTCCACAAGAAGCCACATACTAAGCAATATCCACCATTATTCTTTTCCATAAAAAACTATTCTTTAAATCACGATACATCTTGGTCTCACTAGGATGAATAGTGTATAGGGTACGGTGAGCTTCCTTTAGAATATTAGCCTTAACATGAGTCTTTTGTGGCACACAAAGGTGACCTTTAAACCACAATGTGTCAGTCTCATCAATACTAAAATCCCCTTCTTTACCCTCATCCAAACAACTCATCGCTTGCAGGAGCAACTAATCATGCTCTTGTGCGTCCCGCACTCACTCAAAGAGCAATTTGTAACATCCTGATTTTCAGAACTTTTTGAAGAGTTCAGAAATAAAATTCACCATTTGGATTTTTTGGGTTTAATTAAAGTTTAAATTAAATTTTTATAAATTACAAAGGATTTAATATGACTAAAGTAAACATCAACATGTGTTGAAAATATTTTATTTAGGTTCCTTGTGTCTCAATGAATTTTCTAGAATATTTTTTATTTTTGTAAATTTATTTGCTATTTTCTAGAGCTTATTTTATTTTATTTGAGTTTCTAAAATTAAGAAATCCCCAAAAATCTTAGGAACAGTACTGGGCTGAGCCCATTACTATTCATTTGGCCCATTCACCCTCAACTGTTGATCTGAAACCCGCCACGCATCAGCCATCCGGGCAAGCCCTAGCAATAGCCGCCAGATCCCATTAGTTGCCATGTGTCAGGCATCACGAAATCGTGGTATTGTTCATCTGTGCCATCTGCTGTCGGTCGTCTGATTCTTTCTTGTGCCACGCATCGTCCTTCTGTCGGTGGAGCTACTATTCATCATGTTCATCCAAGTCTCTCCGTAACCGCGTCCAATCCGATCTCTACCGTGTCCATCGCTCGGACTCCGCCCACAGCCGTTTCCACCGCGGACTCCAAACCGTGTCCTCTCCGGACTCCCTCGGCCTCCGTGCTTAAAAGCCGAGTTGCCACCCCCATTTTTGAACCTGTTTCGCCGTCATCCCCCGCCGAGCTCACTCTCTTTGCCGAGGTCACCGCATTCTTCCACGTCGGTTGTTGTTTGTCGCTCTCAGCCAGCACCACCGCACCGCCTTGCTGTGCGTCGTCGGTCGACTAGCTACCGACCGTCGAGCCACCGCCGATGAGTTCCTGAGCCATCGCCTGCGTTCGCTCATTGCCTCCCTTCACTGACCATGCCTCGATTCGCATGCCGCCACCATGACCCCTCGCACACCAAAGCGTTGCCCCGAACCCCACGCCATGCAACGTGTCATTGTTTTTTCCGTCAGATCAGATCCATGCCGTCAATCCAAGCCAATGAACAAATTCAACCACGTGGAGCCCGATCGATCATCAGATCATCCTGACGTCACCCCACACCCACGCTCCGCCATCGTTTCGCCTTCTCTAGGAACTGAGTTCACCGTGAGCCGAGTCACTGTCAGCCGGGTCCCACCAGTCAGCAACTATTTTGTAGACCCGTGAGCCACATCCAGCCGAGTCAGCGTGCCACCTTAGCCCTAGAAGCCACATGTCGCCATGTGTCATGCCACGTGGGTGCTACGATAGCCTCCCGAGCCCTCTAGCTGCCACGTCAGCTGACACATCAGCATGACATATGTCAGCCACGTCACCCTGTCAGTTCAGCTGCCACGTTAGCCCTAGCCGCCCTGTCAGCTGCCACGTGTCCGCCACATTATCCCTAGCTGCCGTGTCAGCACTCGAGTCATTATGTACTATTTCATGAGCCGAGTCCACCATAGACCAGCCTTTCCGTGCACCAAGTCTACAGCATAGCAAATTTTTTGAATTTCTAATATATTAGATTTTCCAAAAGCCCGTTATCCTCCATTCTAGCTCCAATTGACCCCGTTCTTTTTTCTAAATTCATCTAAAATCAAGCTCTATATTTTTGTTCTAGTTTTGAAGATTTTAGAGTTCATTTGAATATTATTTAATTTTATTTTTGTGTCTTATTTGTTTTCTTTCTCGTTAGATCGCGTCTTCAAAGAAGTGGGACCATCATCAGAAGATCAAGAATTCATAACTGAGAAAAGCCAATGCAAGTCATGTTATTTGATCATATTGAACCTAGTTTCAATATATTATTTACTTATTTTATTTTAAATTATTATGTATTGATATCTTATTACAAACCTTTGCATATGGTTGCTATGGTCCAAATTGTTTAATCGGTCATTTGATAATTTGAATACCATGATTCTATTGTCACTTTAGGATGAGAAATTAAGTAGTGATACCATACTAGTTGTCACATGGGTTGTATGATTAATTTGCTTAGCCATGCTTATAGTTCGATGGGTTCATCATTATATATAATCAATTAATTAATTTGACTTAATGAGATATTAAATCGTGGTTGGTACCACAGTGGTGTGTTATTGGTGTTGGTTATATAAAATTGGTTTTCACTAGGGCGAGCGATCGTGTAGTAAAGGAGGAAGTGTGGATTCACTTCAAAGGATGTGGAAGTCTCGCTTGAGAAATATTTAAGGACTTAACTTGTGCGCTATTGATCTGAGTCGTACTGTGCAAGCCACATATCTAGTATGGGATAGACCTGGTTGATTAATTTGTGATATTTTAATTTCAATTCCGTCATTGAGTTGAACATGGTTGTTGATTTTCATGAAGCGCAAGAAGGGGCAATTATCGACTAGGTTGGAGTCTACTCAACGGCGAAACTTTAGCAGGTGGAATTAAGATTGAGGTTGAACATTGTAAAGGTTTTGTTCTGATTTTCTTTAACGTGAGGATGATCACATCATATGGGTACAGTTGTGCAATCTCTACAGAATGTAAAACTATTTGAATAGCTGTGTGCCGGTTATGGACAATGCTTGGTGATTTCACATGAGGGGTAGATATTTTCTTAAAAATTTCGCTGGAAGAGCTGTGGAAAGTGAATGGTTAGTTCACTGTTGGTTTACTAAGTGAATGGGCAGTTTATTTATGGATTATTTAATTCCTTTGATTATTTATGTAGTACCATTTCCTTTAAAGTTCGCTTTCAATCTATTTACTTTAAATCCTTACTTTCTGCAAACTAACATTTCAGTCATCCATTGGTAAGTCTTGCATGTTATATTGCATTTATTTATTACAAATGACTTACTAAGTGCCAATGTACTTATGTCTTTATGCCCACTGTTGCTTAGTTGGAGAAGAGGAGTCATATCAGCAGGGGGACCAGAGGGAGGATACTTCAATGACTTCTTGGACTAGAACTTCACTTTTCAATCGATTGTCTGTGGGCATGTTGAGTGGCTTCTACGTTTCTTGCTATTTTTCGCTACTAGGTTCTTAAGCCCTTAAAACTATTAATTATAAGCTTGGGCATTAGATCGTACTCTGATAATTACTAATATTTGACTCTTTCCTTTATTTTATCTGCATATGGTTGATATTATATCTACATTACACTGTTTACACTAGCGTGATTCTGGACTAGTGCGGTATACATAGAGAGTCTGGATTTGCATATTTAGGTCTCGACAGCAATCAAGTTTTAGCCTGTGTAGTGCCCACAAAACAATAGGAGATTCATATACAGTCAAAATCAACAATAAGGCAATTCAGAGTAGAGGGTGTCACCTTACGACTAAGAACATCAGCCACCACAATTGCTTTGCCTGGATGGTACTGGATGGTGAGATCATAGTCCTTGATCAATGCTAGCCACCTCCTCTACCTCAGGTTTAGATCTTTCTGAGTGAAGATATATTTGAGGCTCTTGTGGTCGGTGAAAATATCACAAGTTTTTCCATACAGATAATGCTACCAAATCTTTAGAGCAAACACCACTACAGCGAGCTCCAAATCATAGGTGGGATAGCTTTGCTCATGTTTCATCAACCGCCTTGACGCATAAGCGATTACAATCATCTATCCACTGATATTTCATGCCTTTTTGCATTACTTGAGACATTGGTTTAGCAATTATGGAGAAGCCTTCCACAAAGCACCAGTAATAACTAGCTAAGCCTAAAAAACTCCTCATTTTATCAATATTAGATGGTCTCTTCTAATCTACCACTTTAGAAATCTTGTTCAAATAAATAGAAATACCTTCTTGGCTAATCACATAACCCAAGAAACTCACTTCTGAAATCCAAAACTCGCACTTCTTCAGTTTGGCATAAAAATGATTCGCCCTTAGTGTCTCAAGAACAAGCCTTAAATGTTGCTCATGTTCCTCCTCAGACTTGGAATAAATCATAATATCATCAATAAACACCACCACAAAGACATCAAGATACTTAAGCAGCATACTATTCATTGTCTCCATAAAAACAACAAGGGTATTCGTTAATCCAAAAAATATAACTTTATACTCATAATACCCATACTTGCTGGAGAAAGCTGTCTTTTTTATATCTTGCTTCTACACGCAGATTTGATTGTACCCAAACTACAGATCCATCGAGAACACTTTGACTCCCTTAAATTGATCAAATAAATCCTCAATATGAGGCATTTGATATTTGTTCTTGATAGTCACCTGATTAAGAGCGCAATAATCAACACACATGCACCAACCCATATCCTTCTTTTCTGTGAACAAGATAGATGCCCTCCAAGGTGACATGCTACACTGGATCAACACTTTTGATAGCAAATCATCCAATTGTTTCTTCAATTCATGTTGGAAAGGATGGGCCAGAAGATAAGGAGACAAGGAGATAGGTTGGGTGCCAAGAACAAGATAAATCCAGAATTCCACCTTCCACTCTGGAGGCATTTCCTGAAAGCTCTGTAGAGAACACATCTATATAGTCACACACCATTGGAATTTTCTCAATGCACAACGATGTACTTGGTTTCTCAACAAGAGACCAAAGCAACCCAACCCTCGACGCTCATCAGCTAGGAAATAGACTGGCTAACACAAATAGAGAGTCTGGTTGTGCACTCCCTTAAAAGACCATCTCCTCTCTAGACCGAGCTTGCAAGGTAATCATCTTCTAGAAGCAACAAATCTTGGCCCATAGCTAAACAACTAGTCCATGCCAAGGATAATATCAAACAGTCCCAACTGAATAACCATCAAGTTGGCAGTGAATTCCTCACCATCAATAGTAACAACATAACTAGGACAACTATGGAACTAGCAATGAGACCTCGAGAGAACTGACTAGAACCAATTGAGAAATCTGCTACATGCCCAAGTTTGCCCTCCTAGCAAACTCTCGCAACACAAACAAGTAGGTAGCTCCCAAATCAAAAAGAATAAATGCCTTATAAGAATACACAAGTAGTGCAGCTGTCACAACATCAAGATGGCCCACGGTCTTAGAGGTAGGCATGGCGTAGACTCTAGGTGGTGTCGGGGTGGTGCGAGTTCTGACACACGACTGTGGCGATGCACGGACTGCTAGAGGTGCAACAATCCAAAGTGTTGTAGTCAGTGCAAGGTGCCAAAAAGTACCTGGCAGGGGGCGTTGCAGGTGGTGCCCAAGTAGGAGGAAGCTACAACATCGGAGTGGCCACCAACATCTAAACGGAACCCCAAGAAGATGCAGCCAAAGACGACGTAGGTGCTAGCTTCCACTTGATAATACCAGTAGGATTCTGTTGATAAACCCGCTCCATGTGTCTTGAATGGCCACAGAGATGACACTCTTCGACCAAGGAGCATTCAGCAGCGTGGTGTCCACCACAACACTTGAAGCAGATCATACCTTGGCTTGGAATAGGGCATATCACTTGAGAAGCTGAAGAAGGGCATGGTGTTAAAGAAGAAGAAGCCGGCCTGAACTGAAAGGACTTGGACGATGATGGGGGATGCTTGTCCCCCTTGAACTTCTTGGGAATTAGCCACTAAAAAGACCCTCCCTCACTGAAGCTCCTCTTCTAGACACCACCAGAACACCTAGAAAGAACAGACCCACTAGAAGCATGCCTCTCCTTGGTGAGCTCCATCTCAAACTCCATACCCTTTGCTTTCTTGACCACAGAGTTGAAGTCACGTGAAACTACCACATGCTGGTACTCCTAATTAAGTCCCTTACAGAACTTGCTAGCCTTCTCATGGTCATCACTAGCCACAGTAAAAAGTGGACCAAGTTATTGAATCTCGCATCGTACTCTGCAAAAGTCATCTTTCCCTGTATGAAGGTCAACAAGACGGCGTGCTCCATCCTCTCAAGGTAGGACTCCAAGTAAACTTCGCCTTGAATGGCTCGACGATATCCTCCCAAGTAATCAGTCCTTGGGCAGGTGTCCTAGTTGAAAGAACCCCTTCCCACCATATGTCTGCTTGACCCTTTAGCCGAAAGGCCACAAAGTGAGCCTTCAGCTGTGAGGACATCTCTGGGGCTTCAAACAGCCTCTCCATGTAGCATAGCTAGTCCATTGCTTGGACTAGCATGCCTGCACCATCGAAGGTGTCTAGATGAAGGGCCATCCACTCGTGAAGACCCATCCTCACCTCCAGTGGAGCCAGTGCAGCAACAGGTGCATTGGTAGTAGGAGGAGCTACCTACACCCATTGACAAAGCTCATGGACCTCCCTCTGAAGTTCCTACAACAAGGTTGACAAACTCGCCTGCACTGCAACCATAGGTTGAACAATAGAAGTGACCTCCACACCAAGCTCTTCTAGATGACCGCTCCCCTCAACTACATTCCCTTTAGCTTGGGGGAATGGCTCCACCTGGCCACGCCCACGACCATAACCATGACCTCCCACGAGGCCATGACCACAGCCTCTACCATGTCCATAGCCTCTACCCCTCACCATAATTGATCACCAAAAACAACAATCAAGAAATCAGCTCAAGAACAACATTCTCAAAACAATCATGCGATACTTATTTAGGCAATATCTCAATATTTATAAACAACTGAACAAGCTAACAAAAACATAAATGCAATACATGACCCAATCTTAACCGACTGTGCATCAGTGTGTCAATTTATTTTATGTTCATTAATTATCCTAAACCAATTTTTTAGTTGTTTATCTTGGATAAGTTATCAATTTTATCCACCATAGACCTAATGGCCGCTCTGATACATTGTAACACCCTAGCTCGACATGAGCCCAGAATGTCACCGCTAACTCCATTTCTTCCTGAATTAAACCATCTTTTACAAACTTCTAACATCAATACATTGGCCATGCTTTCACAAAATACTCATTTAAACATAAATATGATGATAGTGGATATAACAAATCTTAACATTGAAATGAAGCAAAGACAATAAACAGAGATAATCCAACTATGAAGACTAACCAGTGTTATTTTATTTGAAAGCAACCATACTAATATATAGCTTTATGTTCTAAAGGAACTTATTAACCAATTGCAAGAGTCTACATAAACCAAATCACTAATAATGAATAACTATTTATGTAAATGCGATAAGTGTAGCAATGCCAATGCATGAACTGATCATGTGCTACTCCCACCCTATGCATTTCACCTTCATCATTCACCTAAAATAATAACATAAACAAGGGTGAGTTCAAGAACCAGTAAATACATAATAACATAATAGCATCAACATACATGCAATCAACATTTACCACAATACCATCTCTTCTTCTTTTCTTATCATCAACAAACTATAATGCAATGCAATACTATATCCACATGCACCTTTTGAGCTCATATCGATATAGGTGCGGGAACACCCGTCGAGTACACCCTCTACCTCTGTCCTGTAGAGGTGCCTACCAAAGTAGGTCTTACTCAAGAGCATTTCGGATTAGTCATATAGTTTTCTCACCAACCTGTCCCATGCACTCTAGACTAGCTATATAACTTACTCACCCCCTGGCTCATTTTCTTTTTTCATGATGTCAATGCACATGATGTTGTATTTCAAATACTCATTTACCACATACCACTTCATCGATAACCTTTAACATCATCATTTTATATTCATCAACCACATCATATGTAACAATATTCATGTATGTAAATATAGCATGGCAAGTAAATCCAATTACTCAAAGCAGTAATAAACAACCATCTATTGTTCTATCATGCACTTGCCTTTTTAACTACATGGAACGGATTTATGTGGAGTAAACACCAACCCCGAGGTTACTCCTCCTACAATAAATAACTAGTCTCAACAAAATAACACAGTAGTACATAAATATCAATAAACAACATTGCTCCTACATGCTTCCTGATCTAACAACTTCCTCTTCATTGGACAGTCCTCTCCACTGTCCTAGTACTCAAAATACCAAACCTTTTGACTCAGAGGCCCTAACATGGTAAACCATATAAGTTATGAAATCTACATAAATATTTCTACACTTTCTTAGTTGGCCAAAAACACTCATTAATCCATTTAAAGCTTTGTTTCCAACACCCAAAGACTATTCTGTTGTTTTACTCGACAACAGAATTAATAATTTTATAACTATATATCTACTAGTCCAAACAAAATAAATCATACCACTTCTGGAATCTAAAGAAAATTATTTACCTTTATCTAGTTATGCCCAGAATTTAGTTTGTCCATCTGCTATGCCCAAATTGCATATTACTATGACTACGTCCAACAGCAACGAAATTCTAGACAGTAGTCTTCCCAAGGTCACAACTTCTAAACAACTCAACAAAAATCCCTTATTCTTGTACTCTATGAAAACCTTAAATAATTATCTGCAATAGTCGTAATTTGGAAAAGTTATGAAACAGGGTGTAGAAACCCCAAAACTGGCCCACAAATTCAGACAACACTCCTTGACGAACCACAGCATCACTAATTCACCACCAACACTGTCCGTCTACACCGTGACCACAAAATGCATCTGCTATGACAAAACAGTGAGGAACAACGTTCTAGGGTTTTACCTCCAACTCGAACTTTTAAGAAAACTTCCGAAACCGGTGGTGCTCCTGATCTGCTCCCTGGAACGACACCCAAACCCTACACGCCTCATCCTCCATGATCCTCGGCAACCCCTATGCGACATGACGTAGTTAATACCTGGAGACTGCGTATGACACCCAAACTGCCGAGATCGAGTCGGCCTCAATCTCGGCAAGGCCCAGCTCTTCTTTTCTTTTTATTCCCTTTATAATTCTATCTAGGTCCTTCGGAAGGGAAATAACAGGGTATTACAGCTACCCAGTTGTAATGAGATTATTTCATGTAACTCCTAACATTGGATCAATGATAGCTACAGGGTACACGGTATTACTGATAAAAAGATTTGACTGATCAATGAAGATGATAAGCGGATTGTGATAGTCGTGTAAACCAAGAAGAAAAGTCGCATTGGTCCATATATATATGCATGCACCTTCGTACATAGAAGACAAGTTCAGTTGACATTACAATCTGAGCTCACGACAAGACCACAACCAGTCAGTAATCACTCGATCATCACTCAAGTTATGAAACTAGCAATTTGCATCCATTAATTACTTGGTCATTAATTTGTTGGGAGTAGTTGGGTCATCTCCGCGTCAGATTAATTAAATGGTAGCTTGCACGAAGCCGCGGATTCAACGCATTCGAACCAAGAGAATAGGTAAAAGGCTATCAGAATTCAAACAGTGTATTTGTGAGTTAAATGTAATTAATCAAGAACAGTTCAATTAGCCTACCAAGATAATGGGCCTTCTTGACCTTTTCACAACATAATCCTTACCTACTCCCCGGTAGCTTATGAGCTATACATACACATACATCCTTCTTCTCCGCAGCAAAAGCATCAGTGAGAAGCGGCTCATAAGATCATAGACAACCAATAAAATGGCAACCTCCAACTTCCTTCTTGTCTATGCTCTTCTCGTGTTGGTCTCATGGGAGGCGATGGCTTCGGACCCAAGCCCTCTTCAAGACTTCTGTGTCGCTGACAAGTACTCACCTGGTACATATGTACTTTAATTTCAAGTTTCAACTCATATTCTTACATAAGTTATTGATGAAATTCTGTGTCTGACACGTCCAATTCTCTCGTGTAAACATACATACGTTGAGTAATTAACCTTCTGACCTCTGTGCATATATGTTACTTCGTGCAGTGCGTGTCAATGGATTTGTTTGCAAAGGCCCCATGGATGTGAGCGCAGAGGACTTCTTCCTCGCAGCCAACCTCGACAAGCCTAGGGGCACCATGATGAGCAAGGTTGGGTCTAATGTGAACTTGATCAACGTCATGCGACTCCCTGGCCTCAACACACTTGGCATCTCCTTGGCACGCATCGACTACGCACCCTTAGGAGAGAACCCACCACACACACACCCTCGTGCCACTGAGATCCTCACGGTGCTCGAGGGTGCGCTTGATGTCGGCTTTGTGACTTCAAACCCTGACAACAAGCTTTTGACGAAGAAGCTCGAGAAGGGTGATGTGTTCGTGTTCCCTAAGGGGCTTATCCACTTCCAATTTAACCCTTGTCCCAACAAGCCAGCTGTTGCAATTGCTGCGCTTAGCAGCCAGAATCCTGGTGCAATCACCATTGCCAACGCTGTGTTTGGATCAAAGCCAGCAATCTCACCTGATGTTCTAGCCAAGGCATTCCAGGTGGAAAAGAATACAGTGAAGTGGCTTCAAGCTCAGTTTTGGATGGACAACAACAACTAAGTCAATTAACCGTATGGTCATCATATGAACAGAGTCTTATGAACTGCTATAAGAGTGTATCCGGGCTTGTTTCTACCTTGTGACGTGTAAGCATAATATCTTGTACTGTGTAATAATAAAGGAGTGTTTAGCTATCATCCGGATGTTTTCTTCTAAACAATTATTCAAATTTCTGACTGTTAGATCAGAGATCTAACGGCCCCTTTTTTTGGAGGGGTGAGGAATTTGCGACCATTGGATCTTTGATCGAATGGTCAGAAATCTGGATGATAATGTAGAAGAAAATATCCGGATGATATTTATCAACTTCCTAATAATAATACAGGTTTACGCTTCACATGTGGTAATTCAGTACATGATATTGTCTCTAGTACCTTGGATTCTTCATCGCAAACATAGTACCTTGGATTCTTCATATCGCAAACATAGTACCTTGTATTCTGAGTGTAAGCTCCTCATTCAAATACAATGGTCATAATGAACTCAATGAAGTAGAGTTCCCTTCAAAAAGAATGAAGTGGACTGCTGCTAGTTGCACCAAATTAAAATAGATTAGCATTCATTTTCTCTTTTAGAGTTCTATATGTGCGGCTACTTGTAAGTTATAACATCCTAAAATTCAGAAAGTTCAAAAATGTGTAAAATTTAAAACTTTTTGCTTGTATTTTGTTGACATTTACTTTTCCTGGATTTTAACAGAAGTTTCTCTAGAAGATAATTTATGAACACTAACTTGGGAAGAAAATATACAATTAATGAAACCTAAATTGAATTAAAAATTGAATTTGAAAAGATTATCCAGAAAGTGGCGTAGGAAAATTTGTAGTGAAAACCATTGCTTGAAACTTCACTAATGTAACATCCCAAAAATGAAAATACATGTTCGATCATTGTGTTGGAAATAAATGTTGGAACATTTTTTTAGCATGTTTCATAAATTTTCTAAATTCAAATAGTGCATTTGGAATAAAACAGGGACTTAAAAGAATTTTTGAGTAACATTTGAAGAAGATAAAATCCTAAAAAATTACACAAGAATTTACACTATATTAGGAGCCTTCACAACAATTTTCATAATTTTTGGAGCTTTTTGCTATATTTAATAATTCCCCAAAGTCTCAGTGTAAATAGAAACTTACAAATTCAAATCAAAAACAGAATTTAATCCCCTGACTCTCCTCTTTTCTGTTTTTAGCTTCACAAGGCGTATTTTTGTAAATACGCTTTCTCTCTGGATATTCAAATCTTGGTCACTAACGAGTGGGATCAGACCCCACCCATCAGACTGCATCTCCTACCTCTCGTCGTGCCATCGTGCCACCGCAGCCACACCTCGCGCCTATGCCCATGACTCCCTCTCCTCCACTCCTCCTTCTCACTTGTTGTGCACTGGGTTCTCGACCCCATGTCTCAGGCCTACTGGCCACCTCGCTGCCTCCGGCTCGCCCAACCATGTGTACATTGTTTGCCGCACACAGCTCCATGCTGTGCAGCTCATCTTAACCACAACACCCCGCATGCAAGTCTTGTAACTGGCCTTGTCCTGTGTCGCCACTATAGCACCATCATCACACCCTAGAAAGCCCTTTTGTCCCCTCTACTTGTCCGCGCGAGGAGATATGTCATGAGCACCGCCCATGACCTCTCTCTATCTTGACTGCCATGCTTGCATGCATTTAAGACCGATTGAGCATGTCACCCTTTTCCCCAACTCGCTCTTACTCTGTCTCCCAAGAATCAGAGCTTCAACGCCCTTGGTTCACTAGGAACAAAAGCTTTGTTCTCAACGCCGATGAGCCCACAACCATGTTCTACCTTCTTCGATGAGTTTCTTTCCCCTTTGACCATGTCACAATGTGTCTTACACTCCCTCTGAGCTCCATGCTCATTTAATTGCTCTGAAATATAGTGAAGCATGGAGGTCAAACTTCCTTTACTTTTTCGGCCACTACTGTCGTCTTTGACAATTCAAGTTGCTATGGTGAGACCTAGTTCAATCCCTCACTTCTACACCATCTCCATGGCGCTAGGTAGCTAATGCAGGCTCCTTGTAGCCTCTCTATCAGCAAGGAATACCAGCACTGAGAGCCTACTCTCCACTGCCACTGCTCACCACTGACAAGACATCTCCGACCACCTCAGCCCTGGTCAAACCCTTGGTGAGCATCCTGGAGGTCCCCTGGTGCTCATGCATGCCTCATTTGGCCCCGAGTGACATTCTCCTTCTCCCCTCTCCCTTTTGTCGCCCATGGTGCCACCGCGAAGAACCTCGCCGTCATCTATTATGGCAGCCCTAGGTCCTCGAGCTAACCCCAATCACTTCGTGATCGCCTGTTGAGCCTAGACCAACTAGTCTTGGTGCAAGAGCAAGCCTCCCTCCACAAAGCCATCGCAGCTTCGAGCGCCACCACCGCTCTTCGCTGTCGTGTTACTGCACCGGATCTCCTCTAGCACCACTTCCACCTCCCATAGTTTCGCCATGCAACCACCATTCCATTTTGTCCATCCCCAGACCACACCATCGCCACTACCAAGCTCGCAAGAGCCGCCGTGCCTCACTCTACCTCGCTCACTCTCTCTGACCTATAAGCCCCTCATCAGATGGGCTAAATAAAAAGATAAAATTGATTAAAAGTTAATTAGTTAATTGGAAAATCTAATGAGTCTATGACATGTGGTCCCCTTTACTATTTTTATAATTAAAGTGCGATTTAAAATATGTGAGACTAACATGCGGGGCCCACTTGTAATAAAAAGAAAATTCATAAAATAGTTAAAATGGGAAAAGCCACTTTCTATTCTGTGTAAGTTCGCTTTCTCAGTAGGAAAATGTACTCTAGCCGAAATACGCTTTCGACATCATATTTTTCTTTTTCAGGATTTTATAAACTAAACAAAATTCAAATATCCATAAGTTTTGCATATGAACTCCAAATTTAGTTTTTTTATCTCTAAATTTTTCTAAAATCATACTATGTTTGAATATACAAAAATATTTGAGTTTGATCTCTATTTAATTTATTTGGCTCTTATTTGTGCTCATTTGGTTTTACCAATTAAATACCATCGCATGAAAAACTAAGAGAACGATCTTGAGCAACCAGAGTAAGGCAAGCACCCCCTTTAACTATGTTGATCCTATTATTTCAACTATTGTATATTGTATGCAAAGAATATTAAACATGAGTGTGTGTTTATCTAAAATCACTAGTAGGTAACGGTAGTTAATTCCTATTCTATGCATTGATCCTCCTTGTGATATTGATATCCTTACTATTGTGGCCTTTAGAATATGGTATAGACAGTAACTAATGTCAATTTGGGTATATTACATTTACGTTTATCATCTAGACGCTTGGCCATGCTCTAATTTTCACTAAGTTTGGATATTCAGAAAAACTTACGCGTGGAAATCAAAATTTTAAAAGGTTGGATCAGAGGGGTAATCTCTGTTAGTTTGGTATAAAAATAAAATTAAAAACCTTGTTTTTTATGTAGGCGAGTTATATTATAAACTAAAAAATGTGAGAGTGTGATCTCGCATGATCTCACATGTATATAGGGGAAGATTCTCGCTCGGGAGGTGCGAGGCCAGACTCACCGAAACGATAGGAGCACGGTGGCACAGAAGGGTGTTGGCCAGGGAGGAAGGCAACGAAGGTTGAGCTACTCTCCATGGCTTATTTTGTGAATGCAAGTGAGGTGGAGGTAACTGCCTGGCTCAAGAAGGAAGATGACACATGTTTTCGAGGGGAGGGAACTCACCGACGGCAATGGTCATTCACGGCGAGCTCACCAGCGTCGAGAATGATGCTCACTTTAATTTCCTGGCGAACTGAGGAGCTAGGTGCTCTAGTCCTTGGAAGGGGATTGAGAGCGGTGAGCTAGGAAGAGATGACATGCTCAAATCGGCTTATAGGGCCGAGTTAGGGGTGGGTTATCACGAGATGCCATGGGTGCGGTGAGACGAGAGCGTGGTGGAGTGGCTTTCACACCGGTGGGGAGGTGACAGGATGGTGTTAGGGCATTAGAGCGATGGAATGGGTTGGTGCATTAGGCAGGGTGCTCGAGGTGAGGCGACAACTGCATCAAGCGCTCAAGTTTGTGGGCGGCTCGGTCGGAAACAGTGGGCAACTATGGCAACAGACAGTGGGTAGGCATGAGCGAGTGAGCCAAGGGCAGCAAGGTGGAAGCCGGGTCCTACAGCGCAGGCTCAAAGATGGATGAGTGCAAGTGCATCTCTATACGAGCAAGTGCATGCACTACAGCAGTGAACAGGGTAGGTGAGAGGTGGAAGAAGCCACCTAACGTGTGTTCCCGCTGCGTCAATGAGAGAGAGGGAGATTGACGGGGCGACAGGAAGCTGGTCCAGAGCTGGGCTGAGGCGGCGTAGGGCTGGGCAATGATGGATTGGACTGAAGCCGAATTCGACCCAGAGGCATGCGGGAAAATCAAAAAGGAAACTAAAATTTAATTTTTAAGGTTGAAAATTAGATGATGTTTTAAATATAGCAAAAGAGCTCCAAAAATTGAGACTCCTGATCTTATATAGTTTTACTAAAATTAAGCCCATCATTTTCCCTTCTTTTTGATCTTTTAAAAAAACCAAACTTGAATGTAGATTCTAGGGAAAGTTTTAAATTATTTTAAAAAGCAAGAAAAAGCTCAAAATCATACCAAAATATTCTAATGCAAATTTTCCATAGGGAACACGATTTTGGGCTGTTATAGTAATAGATCTAATCTACTAATACCATATATTAACTATATGTGATCTACCCAGGTCATATGCTATATAGGATGGCTCTGATGCCACTGTTGGAATACGGGATAGACTACATTAACGCAAATTCAAATTTCTACAATGTAAACCAAAAAGCCATATGAGTAATAGATATTGAATAGTTACTACTAGAAACACAGTGCAGCGAAAGAAAAGTTGAAGCAGCCTGGTTCAACGTAGCGCGTGTCGATGTAATGGAAGTAGTCAATCATTCAGTGTCCTAATTGGAAGGCGATTCTCGGAAGTCAATTGTCCTCTAGTGGTAGTTGATCTCCATGAGCTGACTTTCTCATCAAGTTGTTCCAGTCAGTATCATAGTCGTAGCAGCGCCTTTACCGAAGTTCACACATCCAAGGATGGAATGTCATGAGTCAGTGTACTAGCACCAGCGTGTATAGCAGGGACTTCAGAAAGAGGTGGCTAGGATTTTGATGGGTGGTGTAATGTCTCTCTAATTCCATAACCCTATGCACCCCTTTATATAGAGCCTTCGGCTGGATTTTTATCCAACATGAGTAGAGATCGCATTCTACTCAGAGAGTCTCTGATCGGATCCTTATCCAATACAAGTACAGATTATATTCGACTCGGAGTCTATACATGGTTGTAACTTGGAAACATCTTTCCAATCAATGGTCGGTAACGGTCTCTAACATGACATATCAATCCCTGGATATACACAAATATTAAACTGGATGAACTTTATGCATTATGATAGGCAACTAGATCTTAGTTACTCATTATGAGTTCATAACTCTTAATGACTTGTTCGTATCTGGTTACGACTAGTTCGTATTCTCATACAACCAGTTCGTAGACTAATTTGTAATGTGTCTGAACAGCTCACGACCAGTCAGTATATCTATATGACCAATTTGTATCTAATCGGACTAAATGACATGTTTGCGTATTCTCCTTTTGCCATATGATACCTAATCGAACTCTAGACGAGAAACGTGTCACCTATGTCATCCATGCTTGAAACCAACTAATAACACATAAAACATATGAATCTCAACAGTGTCTCAAGGTGGGTTAATCTAACACCATATTCTCTAACATATATCCACATTATTGATTTGATATCGTTATATCCATGATCCATGAAATATTATCATCAATCAATTCATGTGTTGATATATAAATTATAATTTAGGATATAAGATCAGGGATAATTTAGAATAACATCAAAACATGAATAAAGAATTCTACAAACAAGTCACATACTTATTAATCAATACGAAAGATATTTATTCAAAAGATAAAATAATATATTATTTAAATTATCATAAACATGAAATTGATACAATCATCTCTATGGTTACCTCTAGGGCATATCACTAACTGTTTGTACCCATCATACTCTAAAGTTATGGATAAAAGCCTAAAAAAACTCAATGTTTTGTTCGAAGGCACTTGGCTCAATAAAGTAATCAGTCCCAGAATTCTTCGATTGGATAGCTTCTGTGTGTTAAGCTAGCTAGTCCAGATCCAAGATACTATTCTGGAGGGCGAACTCGAACACACTGTCTGGGTCTGAAACAAATTTGACAGATATTAGCATTTCTGGCATGGACGTAGAATTAGCTTCGATTTTCATGAAAAAAACGATTACAAAACATTATTTGTAGACAATTAAAATAGATCTTCAAGTACCTCAGATAAGGATATATAGGTTACAAATTACCTGTTGATTGCTGTGGAATTTGAGGTCCGCCTTGTTGAAAGTTTTCTGGCTGCTGCGTCAAGCCTAGAGAAATATTATATCAAAGAATTTTTAGTTGGACCGTACCAGTATTCTTAGTTTCAAATATATGATATATCTCATGGCCACCGATAGGCAGGAATTCTTCTAGAAGAGAAATTTTCTGATTAAAATATAATATATATTTGAACCATTCTATTGCATCCATACATAGAATAGTGCTACACTAAGCCTTACTAGAGTATAAACACATCCAGATATTACCTGAAGCTTCTTTTATTCCATACGTAATAGGTTAATTTCGAAGAATAGTTCCATATGTACAGCAACCAAACCACATTATCTTTTCTAGACCAAACCCATCTTTGTTTATTTAAAGCAAGATTCAATAAGAAATACAAAACAGTGAACAAAAAAATAACCTGGATTTTCTTCCATGACTACATCCGCAGGAGCAGCCTTATTCATGTGTCCAAGACCTACAAAAAGAGAGTTTTATACATCCCAAACTACAGCATGTATATGATTTCACATTACAGTAACAACAAATTAACCTATGTAACTTCCATTTTGTTAAAAGATGCAAGAAAACCCATGCATCATAATTCTGGGATTCAAGAAAATCGATGCATCTATCTATCTGTATACTAATTAGTGGCTCCTTCAAAAGCCCCAACATTAATCCTAGGTGTAAAAAGCTAGAAATTTCCGCATTAATTGGAGAATAAGAAAAAAGTAGAAATTCTCATATTAATTACAGAAAATGAAAAAAAATCTTGATTGTCCGATTTCTCTTACTGATTTCATGTATGTGTAAGATTTATATATACTAGGGAGTTCGGTTAATGTTCCAGAACACATGTCTGTTCTTTTCAGCTTCTCAAAACGGCTTTTAGCTTTTGCTACAGTACCTAACTTTCAAACGGATTATTTTTTTAAGATGAAGTCTACAAGTTAATTATAGTACACGTTAAAAGCCCAACATCTGTACCATCCAAAATCGTAAGTGAGTATCTCTCTCCGTAATCTCTGTCGTAAACAGCTAAAATTCAAAAATTTCAGTCAAAAGTCATAAGCCGCAGTAAAAAAACAGGCCTGCTTCCTGATTATGTCTGAATAAGAAACTAAAAAAACCATGCCATGCATATAGATGCAATCGGAATGCAACCTGCATCATGCAATCGGAGTAAATACAACGGGCTGAAAATACAAAGTTTGCATGACATGACTCTACTACCTAGGTTATTGATAGTGTTTTGTATGAGGAAATATAATATATTAGCACACCTCTCTCTCCTTATTCAAGTTTTTTTCAACTAAAATATTACCACCTCCAATGCAAAATAGATTTTGTCTTAAAATATGTGCTAACAACCATTTAAAACTTTCAACGCTAAGATACAATTTTTGGCCCGAGTCGTATCCAGATATATTCAAATTCAAAAGTAATAAGCAAAACACTTCTATCATACAAATATTTTCAGAATTGAAATTTTAAACAAAATATATTGGTACTCAAATATATACAAGTTTGGAATCAAATAGCAAAATCCCTAAAATTTATCCAAATACATACAAATTTTATAATTAAAAGTTCTAAAAAATATTTGGTACTCAATAAATAAAATGCATACTTAAATATTCCAACGTTTTGTGTGCACACGAATATATCTTTCTGTTATAGTCGGTGGACTAAATATCAATTCTATAAAATTATTGTGTTCAAACAAATACATGTTTAGAATAAAAATTCTACAAAAATAAGAAATTCTAATATGTTATAATTAAAAAGATCCATTGCAAGTCAGCTAGAAGTTTTAAGGTTTCAATCTTCAAGTTTGTATATTGGAATTTATATAAGTTGGGGTGAAGAATACAAAAATGTTGTTGTTACAAAATCAAATATGTAAGGTGCAGATGCATGGGTTGATGACTAGTTATATATAATCACATAAACGATGCATTTTTTTTCAATAGGCTCACATAGATGCTTTAATACCTGAAGTTCCATTTCTTTTCGCCACACAGGACCTCTTTTCTTCTGGCACGGAAGCAAAGGCTGGTAATGCTAGGACAACCAATTTTCTATGGATCTTTTGGTTGTTCGATGCCATCTGAAAAATCAAATTTATATTTATTAGTAGACAAGATAATGAACAACTAGTTTTACTTTCCTCCCTAGTTTTCTAGAGTTGCTGGGGTTTTATTTCTGTAGCAAAATAAGAAGTTGAATGCATTCATTTCCCTCAAGTCAATGCATTTGGATAATAATTCCAGGAAAAGTGTGGTGAAGACCCTCATGTAAAATGGTGAAAACTCTAAAATATTTTTACAATGTTCACAAACAAAGTGCATGTGCTATTTAAGCCGCTCAATACGCATGCTTGAACTTCTACATGCAAAGGTCATAGCTGGAAAGGAAACAACAACGAATGTAGAGCTTGTCCATTCATTTATGTCAACCCCTAGCATATACGATGATATAATTTTGAACTGTCAAATCATACATACCTTATACCCAATTCACTAGAAAGTGCATCAAATTATAGTTATTGATTACATCATATTTGTTATTACACAAGTTGTCAAAAGTTCAACTCCAATGAAGTTGTGGATTAAATACATCTATTTTCTTGAGTTAATAATTATAACTCTTTGATCGAAATTGGTTGTCATCAAATCTTTAGAAACAAAAACAGAAATTTGGCTGAAATCGTAAGGAAAAATCCCCCTTCTTCCTTCAATAATCAGAATATATTAACAAATATCAACAGTGCAAAAATAAATGTGCAAATGAGTTGCAAAAATAAATGTGCAAATGAGTTGCGCACAAATTGAACATCCTCCCTTAACTAACATCGATAAAAATATCAAATGCCAAACTATGCATCAAATTTTTATTTAACACTTAGCGAAATCATTTTTTTAGAATAAACTTTAGAAGAGGTTCCCTTAAAATCAAAAGTTGCAAAGCAGAAGATTAACAAATCATTGTCGTGTAAATTAAAGGATAATTTCAACATATATGCATAGTTATATACTCATTTCGAGCTCATCTTACTAATACAAACCAGAATTGCATTTTCAGTTTTTTTCAAATTTTCTTTGCCACCAGAAAAAATATGATTTTCAAATTGAAAAACACACCACCTTCACGACTAATTAAGTTCATATGACATTCCATCGATCCAAAGCTACATAGACTTCAAATTTATAGTTAAAACTTAATCCCTGATACAAAAAAAATTTGAGAGTGTCTATTGCACAGGCGACCGAAATTTTTCTTAATTTCAATTAATTTTTTATCCATTAGATAAGCACTATCTGACGGCCCTTTTTTTGGAGGGTGGATTTTTTTTAGGAGGGAATTAGCACTGCAACTTTAGGTGACTGAGAGTGCAATTTTAAGGAGAGGATGGAATTAGTACTGTAACTTTAGATAACTGAGAGTGTAACTTTAGGTGACTAAAAAAAAGTAGGCAACTGTGCAATAGCAAAATCGAAAAAATTTTACTCTCATGAGAGAGAGAGAGAGAGAGAGAGAGAGAGAGAGAGAGAGAGAGAGAGAGGTGAAATCGTTATCAGCGGTAGGGTTACCACAACAGCACCCCAAGCTAGCTGCAAGAAGCAAATACCAAGAGGAAAACACACGACGCACACCAAACTAAATAGAGTGCACAAACTGCAAGAAGATAAACGCAGTTCCTTCAGTACTGTTATTCTGCTCCTTCACATATTCTATAGCTAGTACGGTAGGGATTAACCCTATAGCTGGTGGACGTGATATCTTCGGTTGTTTCCCTAGCTACTGCACGCAGTTGATCATTCGCTTCTTCTAGATCCTCCGTTGCTGATCGGCCTCTTCATATCTACTGCATGCAGCTCATTCACTTCGAATGAAGTGGCAAACCAAGCACAAGCCGGCCGACGGAGCGAGACGACGAGGTAGACTGAAGAGCCAGCAGATTCATCTCCAAAGCAATGCAAGATCAACACCGAAAAGATATATATCAGATGGAGCAGCAATCAACTCCATCGCAAGACTAGATGCAGTAGATCCCTAAACAAACAAGCTAGCTAGCTGCCTAGATCCGAAATCGGAAGCTGGGATCACCACGAACTCGACCGTTAATCTGACATAGGGAAAGAAAAAGGAGATCTAGAGAGGGATCAGCGCGAGGGTGTAGGGCATTCGTACCTCAGGATCGATTCTTCTCCTACCTCCGATCCTTCTGGTGCGTTGGTCTAGCGAGAGAGATCGGCGCGAGGGTCGATCGCCGTCGGCCGGGAAAGCTTTTCTGGTTCAGGGATGGAAGAGGAAATGGGCAGTCAAAGCTTGGTCGCGTCAAATTTCCAGGGCTCACGCTCCTTAATCACTTTCCTGTCTTGGAGGGAAGCCCGCAAGCATCCACAGCTGTCTAGGTACTGATCCAAGCACCGGTACATCGTAAACGCTTTTAAGGCAATAAATAATAAACTCCGTAGAAATCTGCAAAGTGGTCCCACGTAAGGACAAACCAGGCCCACATGTAAGTCTTTGCTTTCATGCATGTGTAGTGCAGGCTAGGGTCACTCGTCGTCTTCTGCTTGCACGCGTGCGTCCTCGGCCGCATGGACCATGCAGGCATGCTCTGCATGCACGTGTCCCGGCTCATGCGCTGCGTGGACTGCTCGGGCGCCGGCCGGTGTTCGGCTGGCCGCGCGGACGCGGGCGTCGGCCGCGTGCATGGATCCTGCCATATATCAGTTCTGAACAGAACTGCAGAATAGAAAAAAAACTAACGGATATGTTAGTAAGCAGCAAAGAAGCAATTTGGTCGCGCGCAGATAATAATAATAGCTAGGCTAGATCTAACCAACAAGCAATCCTGAATCTTGCGGAACTAGAAGTCACAACAAATTTGTTATAACATATAAACCTGTAGATGAGTATAGCAATTTAGAAATGCAAAGTCTTTCTATATGTCTTTTTTAAAAAAACAGGGGCAGAAGGGCTGCCTTATATTAATTCATAGAGGAGAAAACTATAAACAGAGCTTGTCTGAAAGGAAAACAGGTTAAAAGGCTAGAC
Source organism: Melocanna baccifera (assembly GCA_036346265.1). Lineage (NCBI taxonomy): Eukaryota > Viridiplantae > Streptophyta > Magnoliopsida > Poales > Poaceae > Melocanna > Melocanna baccifera. The sequence continues at coordinate 21,111,333 of CM070698.1, forward strand.
AATGGCACCAAGAAAAACCTGTTAAAACATTACAAAGTTAAGAGAAAGCACTGCTAGCCTGTTGGCTCCCGCTAAGACCCAAGAACTGGCCTCCTCTTTTATGCGAGCAAGCAAGGATATCGGTATACTTGCCGTTGATCCACTACTACAAAATAGGCTATACTGGACGGATACATCATAGACGGTTCATATGGAACCGTCTGTGCTTAAACTATCACAGACGGTTCGTACTACCAACCGGCTATGATATTTTCATAGACGGTTATTAACACGAACCGTCTGTGATAATTAAGCCAACACAGACGATTCGTGTTAATAACCGTCTGTGAACTTTCACATACGGTTCGTATTAAGAACCGCTTGTGATAATTGAGCCAACACAGATAGTTCGTGTTGATAACTGTTTATGAACTTTCACAGACGGTTTTTAATACGAACCGTCTGTGATAATCTCTCCATTACAAACGGTTCGTATAACAAACTGTCTCTGATATTAATTATCACAGACGGTTGGTATTAATAACCGTCTGTGATAAGTTTCAGATGGTTATTAACATGAACTGTCTGTCATATTTGGTTTCACAGACTGTTTGTGATTGGAACCGTCTGTGATAATCTGCACTATTAATTATTGGGTGTACTTGCTCGATGTCGACACAGATCTGTCTTCATTGCGCTGCATCGGTGAAGCAAGGCGGCCAGCTTTAGGGAGTTCGGAATGAAAACATATCATCATCTTCTTAGTGATCTGATCAGAGGTTAGTACTCAATTACTTTTAATAACTTATATGCATGCATATTTTTGTAATGAAAGGCCAGAGATGATAGCTAGGTTTTTGTTTAATTTAGATCTAGCTAGCTAGCTAGGTTTAGAAAGACAATGTTAGTTTGCTCAATTTCAGAATAGGTAAGTACTGGTACGTAGTTCACTAGCTATGTAGTAGCGGTAATAATTATTTTTGACACCCATTTGTTACTTGTGTAGCGTAGATGGACCGAAACTGGATATACATTGAGAACCGTGTGAGTGAAGAGTTCATTAATGGCGTGTCTGCTTTTCGAAGAGCGGCCGAGCCAGATATGTTGAAGAAAGGGATGAAATATATGTATTGTCCGTGCATTGATTGTGATAATCTTCAGATGTTTAGCAACTCAGCGCAGATCGAAGCTCACTTGATTCGAAGGGGTTTCAAAAAATGGTACAAATGTTGGACTAGTCACAGTGAAGAGAACAGTACATAAGAAGGTAGTTATGACATAGTCGAGGGAGACAACGATATACCAGTTGTGGGCTGTGCTTTTGATCATGAGGATATGTCACAGGATGACAATCTAGATCAAATGTTACGTGATGCAGAAGGGAACTATAGTGTGAGAGAGTTTGGCAAATTCGAGAGCTTGATTGAGGACTCGGGGAAACCTTGGTTCTCGAGCTGCAAGCCGCAATACACGAGGTTGTCATCAGTTCTAGAACTACTGAAATTGAAGGTGAGCAATGGTTGGTCTGACAAGAGTTTTACGGCATTGTTAGGTCTCCTAGCGGACATGCTTCCAATGGAAAATATGTTGCCGAGAACCACCTACCAAGTTAAGAAGATTATTTGTCCATTAGGAATGGAAGTAGAAAGAATACACGCATGTCTCGAGCCATGGAAGTTCATTATAGGAGTGCCATTGGTCCCCGAGTCATAATTACCCGGGTTTGGTTTGATTTGCAATACATTGCATGCCTGGTACATGCAAAAGTCCAACATGAAACCACACCAGCAGAGTGCATTCACTTTGAGATATACGGAGGAGCATTTCCTCCACGACTCGGGCTACATCGTCGTGATATTCGAAGACTTATTCTTACTATTCAATCTCGACGAACTCGACGCCTCACTTCTATAATGCTGGACATTGTAAGTGTACTGTACAATGAAATTCTACATTCACGTTATACCGATAAATATCATTACTCTTTCCTTATATATAGATACATGATCCAACAAGTCTGGCAATCGCGACAATCGGTGGGTTTCCTCAACCCTCACTTAGTCTCTGAGAAATCTATCAACGCTGATGTATTCTTTGTGCAAGATTACATAACGAGTGGATTGATGGCTCATAACAACAAGGAGTACGTCATGGTACCATTCAACCAAGGGTAAGTACTTCACTAGTTGCCACACGTGTTTCATTTGTATTTTACATGCAACATGAACTTAGCATTAATCACTATGGCAACATACATGACTAGGCAACACTAGATTTTGATTATACTTGTACCAAAGTGGAGCAAGGTAATATACCTTGATTCCCTACTTAGGAGCAACCACGACTTTAGTCGTGTGCAAGGAGTAATTAACAGGTAAACTCTATTATAATATTTCCTCCATACATAACTCTATTGTAATATTTCCTTCGTTTGCAATGGCCGAGGCTAATTTTTTTGAATCACGTAGGTCGTTTACCGCCTATGTTGCCCAAGGAGGAAGACACGACAAATCCAGTGACACGCTGCGACACAACACGCGATTTTCAGTACCCACTACAACACAACAATCATAAATCGCACTTTCCTATAATGCCTCTAGAATTGATAATACCTATGTATGTAATTCTATTTTGCAGTGCCACCAGCAGCTACAGGGTAACGTATGTGGATTCTACGTTTGCCGCCATATGAAGGAAATCATGGCTACTAAGATCAATGATCCAGAGGTTTGTCAGGTCCTTCCAATAATTACTATTTTCTGATTATATATGTGTATATATATACACACACACACATGCTAATTAATGACTTAACATTGCTCCTAACGATAGCAGGTAGATTTCGACGTAAGTACATATGATCTTGACCAACTCGTCAAAATTCATGCACAACTCTCCGAATTCTTAGTAGCACAATGTATAAATAAGGCTGGAGAGTTTTACACCGGCAATGGTAATAATTAGATGTTGAAACATTGGATTCAATTGTACAAATCACTCAGTTGTGCTTAATCAAATAATTCATTTGTCATAACAGTGTAACAATTTTTATTGTATATATGTATGTGATCTGCTGGCCATTTGTTACATTCGTAATTCACTTTGAGTTGCAATTAACTTATCTATGTAACTTTGAGTTGCAATGTATGTGATTCATTAGTCATATCTGTGTAATCTGCAATGTATGTGATTCTATATATGTTTTAATCTGCTTGCTTGCTTTTCAGAGGGCATGGCTAGCATATCCTGAGGCTAGCCAAAAAACGGCAAATAAAACTCCTGTTGCAATTACTATCACAGACGGTTTCAAAGACTGAGCCGTCTGTGATATGAACGATATCACAGACGGCTTTTGTTATTAAGCATGCGTGATATACATATTATCACGAGCGGTTGTTGTTATCGAACCGTGCGTGATATGATTCTTATCACAGACAGTTAGTAACAAAGACCGTATGTGATATCGTGTATATCACAGACGGTCTTTGTTATTAACCATCTGTGATAGTCGAGTATCACAAACGATTTTTTTATCAAAAATCGTCTGTGAAAGTACACTATCACAGATGATTTTTCTTAAAAATCGTCTGTAATGTAAGTTATCACAGACGGCTTGAGAGCCGTCTATGATAACCACCTATTATCACTGACACATAAAGACAAACGGTTCGAGAACCGTCTGTGATGACGGTTCCAAACCATCTATGATAGGATTGTCTGTAGTAGTGATCGAAAAATCCAAGCATTGTATTATTTCCAGATTTCCCATGTGACCAACATTACGACCGTTACCAATGCTTTTCGTGGAACTCCAGGCATGAGGATTGTCGACTCCCACCAATGTCGAACCGATGATAGGGTCTGCTAAGTTGTCTAGTTTAGCAGATCACATACAGTGCAATGCACGAGGGAGGTCCAAATTTTTGCCGAGAACCAGCATTCGGCAAGGTGGATGCTAGTCTTAGACCCATGTCCGCAAAGGGGGCATGTGGATTGATTAGGCCATCCTCGCAGGGATAGGCTGTCCGTAGTTCAAAGCCTATTTTGTATCGTTAGCCAGGCAAAGATTTTATATTTTTGAGGTGCCTAGGCTTTCTAGACAAGGGGTTTCATGGTGGTGTTTATTGCTCCCAGGAACTACGCTCTGTACGTTGATGCCGCCTTGTAGACTTCATTCGGAGTTAGCTTCCAAGTGGTACTATTCTCCAGACAGTCCTGGAGATTCATCATGGTGATGAGCCCCCAAAAAGCAATGAGTTCTTGTATGTGTTGTACCATTATTCTGGCCGAACAGTTGAGATCTTGCAGCCAACTGCTATCTGCCACTTCAGTCGGTAAGTTGTGTTTCTTTCTCTTGGAAGCATCGTAGATAGTGGGTGCAATGTCACGCAAATGGTTACCCTATGCCCATGCCAAATTCCATAAGGATACCCTCTTTCTGTCACCCAATGGCTACACTGTTTGCCACAGCGAAGAGCAATCGCCCTCGGCCATCACATAGGGTTTCCATGCCCCGCCAAGGTTTGATCTCGGCTCCCCACTCATGCCACAGCCATCTATGTCTCAGGACCCTGACAAAACTCTCTAGGTCTAGAAGACCAAGGCCTCCTAGGTGGGTGAGTCGGTAGACTGTGTCCTATATGCCTTTTCAACATATGCTATAAACATGATGATCTTTAGTCTAAGGATCTCACATAAACACTATTTGAATATAGCGACCTTGGCAGTACGTGACTCAAGATGGGTCAATCCAATATCAAGTTCTCAACATACGTTTGTATTATTCATTTGATATCCCTATGATCTGAGAAATGTGATAACATAGGCTAACATAGGAGGCATAAGTGTACAACGTTATGGTACAATACCAAGGATCATTTAGAATAACGTTGTGATGTAAATAAAGAGTTTCATAAACACGTCATGTATTTGTTGTTCAATATTACTAATAATTAATTCAAAGAACATAATAATATATATATTTTTAAAAAAAGTTCATAAACATAAAAGTGGTACAATCATCTCCACGATGACCTATAGAGCATATCACTAATAAAACTATCATCGCTAGCCATGGCGGTGACGCATCCCACAACCTCAACCAAAAGCTGATGCGGAAGTAGATGACCATGTGCACTTGAGATATATAACTTATATGCTCCACCCTAGGGGTTAGCCTATCAGCAGCCAAATATCGCCTAAATCTCTAAGTAAAACCTGTCCACACAAAACTGCCAATTCAAAGTATAGTCCATAGTATAGTTGTAGATAAATGTAGCTTAAGGTCATGTATGGATGTTCAACCCCAATGGGTCTCCACCAAAAAACTCGTATGTTAACAACCTTCAGTACAGTGGATAAATCTTTACAATTAACTTATGGTCCGTTCAGAATCTGATCGGTGATTGTTGGAGTTTATACTCAATTTGGTCTTTGGCCCAATTGAAATCCTGAAAATTATAAAGGCTAATCTCATGCATGATGGGAGTTGGGAGCAATAGTCCCAGGTTGCTTCGCTTGGAGAGATGTTCATTTATAAGTCATGATGGGAGTTGGGAGCAATAGTCCCAGGTTGCTTCCCTTGGAGAGATATTCATTTATAAGTGATAATGGGTTACTCCAATATTAGCATGGAGGATTCCGCCCCAGACAGCACCACCACATCAGTGATTTTACGAAAAGACCTTTCGGTTTTTTAAAAGGGAAAATTTTTTCTATAGCACTGAAAGTTCAATGCTTTCGAAAAATACCACCGAAAGAACCGGGCTCCGAAAATTACCACCGAAAGGTTCACTTCGCTCTGGGATTTAACAATCTGTTAATTTTTAGACAAAAATGCCCTTACCCACTGAGCCTTCCCCACTGAGCCCATTTCGCTTTCCCCTGCCGCCATTTCACCCGCGCAGCCGAGCGCACCGACCTCCTCCCCTCCCGACATCCATGGCCTCCACGGCCTTCGCCGCCGCAAAGATCCTCCCGGCCACCCACCTCGACTTCTCCCCCCGCCTCTCCCCGCTCCGCTCTGCCCCCACCACTAACATCTGCTTCTCCCCGCTCTCCGCCTCCTCCTTGTTCTCCCTCCTCCACCTCCGATCCCCCTCCCCGTCCGGGCCCGGAGGTAAGCTGCCCCCTCCCCCGCGCTCCTACGGCGGCGGCGGTGGCGGTGGATCTGGCGACGCCGCGGACGAGCGCGCTGCACCGCCGTGCGCCGCTAGGACCCCGCGCCTGCCGCCGATGGATCCGACGACAAGAGTAGAGAAGACGAAGTCAAGCTCGTTGAGGCCGAAGTTGGGGCGGGAGGCCATGTCGCTGAGCACGCAGGCATTGACGCCGACGAGCTCCTCCATGAGGACCTTGAATGGGAACTGGGGGTCTGCGGCGACGCGCATCGCCCACCCGGCAAGGAAGAGGCCGAGGATGCCGCGCAGCGGCCGTCACCCCCGGAGTCCGCAGCGTCGCCAGATTCGCCACCGCCGCCGTAAGAGCGCGGGGGAGGGGCAGCTTACCTCCGGGCTCGAACGGGGAGGGGGATCGGAGGTGGAGGAGGGAGAACGAGGAGGAGGCGGAGAGCAGGGAGAAGCAGACGTTAGCGGTGGGGGCAGAGCGGAGCGGGGAGAGGCGGGGGGAGAAGTCGAGGTGGGTGGCCGGGAGGAACTTTGCGGCGACGAAGGCTGTGGAGGCCATGGATGTCGGGAGGGGAGGAGGTCGGTGCGCTCGGCCGCGCGGGTGAAACAGCGGCGGGGGAAGGCGAGATGGGCTCGGTGGGGAAGGCTCGGTGGGTAAGGGCATTATTTTTTGAAAGCATTGAACTTTCAGTGCTACAGAAAAAATTTTCCCTTTTTAAAATTACATACAGGTTCTCGGTATTTCTAGAAAAGCCCCCACCACATCAGCGCTTTTGAGAAAAACCCCTCCGCTTTTTCGAAATTATGTATCCATCCTTGATTGTCTCAAGGAAGCCCTCCTTTTACGTGATTAAGCCTCGCACTTTTCCCGAAATTACGTATGAGTTCTCTATTTTTTTAGAAAAGTTCTTCACTTTCACGAAAAATACCTACAGGTTCTTATTTTTTCAAAAAAGTTTCTTTACGAATTATCAATTCTTTTACTTCAATTAACATAGTAATTAACATAACGTGACGTCACCCTTTCGTAACTAGTTGCCTTGATGAAGCAAGCAAAACAACACACGTGCACGCTCGGTCGCCTTGCTATGCCATCGTCCGCCTGCACGTTCGCGACACGTGTGAACGGCGCAGCTGTTTCGTGTCCAGTTGTTAGGAACCACTCGCATTCCGATGTCTTCGTTCTAGCACACGGACCGCTGCGCGTCTTCTCCATCAGACTCTATCTTCACTGGATCGTATGAATTTTTAGTCGTGGTACTGTTTTATTTTCATGGATATGTATAGATCCGTACTGTTAGGAGTACTAAATGCGATCTTGTCTTCATCTGTTCTGGTAGTAGTATTCTTGTATATTTGGAGTAGTCCCTTGTGATTATGGTACTGTTCGTAGTTGTTTATAAGGTTAGAATATATGCTGCACGTAATTTGATCACTATTTTATGAACTAAATTAGTCCTAAAGTGCGCAATTTTCTAAACAAAAATCATGTGCAATGAAATTTCCAATAAAAAACCGTAAATATTTCTCGTGTTCCTATCTCTTTACGCACCACAGCATTCGCAATCCAAGCATATGAACAATGTCCAATTTAAAATAGGAAGTGTCTAGGAGCACTCTAGTGTTTTTTAGGTTGAGAGTACTTAGATTTTTTTAGAGCACTCACTTTTTTAGGGGTATAAGAGATCCGTTACATAGAGATCCAATGTATCAGATTTATTTTTTTGGAGGGGTTAGGGGGATTCGTTGGATGAAAATCCAATGCCCAAAAAAATTGAATGCTCTCAATCCCAAAAAAAACACTTGAGTGTTGTTTAGTACTTCCCTTTAAAATAATCTGTAACAAGAAACTACAAATTTTTGGGTATTTTACCCCTCCATGAACTAAAATAATCTTGACTCAAGTACTCAATAATGTCTTTCGCCCCTTTATTGAATATACTGTTGCAAATAATGCATAGAAAAAATAGAGATAAAAGACACGGATTTTTACGTGAAAAACCCTTGTGGGAAAAAAATCACGAGCACTCGAAGACAAATCACTATAATAAGGACACTACTACAGAAAACCGTATCACAGACGGTTCAAAAACGTCATCACGGATGGTTTTCTGAACCGTCTGAATTTATAGGTCAGTGATAATCGAAGGTTATCACAGATGGTTTTCAAACGTCTGTGGAGTAAATATCACAGACGATTTTTTGTTAAAAACCGTCTGTGATAAACCTATATCATAGACGGTTTTTTTCTTACAAACCGTCTGCGATGATAGCTATCACAAACGGTTTTTAGTTACAAACCGTCTGTGATATTCTTTCCTACCCCTAAATCTATTTCTGTTTATTGGCTAGCCTCAGAAAATGTTAGTCATACCCTCTTAAACAAGCATATCAACATGTACATGTATACAGATAATTCACATCTCAATTCATTTCAGAAACATATAATATCTAATTCACATCTCAATTCATTTCACAAACATATAACAACTTAGTATTATAATTAATTTAATTAATTATTACTACATATATACCACATGCATTGAGTTTGCTAGCTAAATCTAAATTAGCTAGATCTTCAAAGTATATATATAACAGTCACTGAAAATTAATTAGCTAGATCAATTTTGATATTGCAACCAAAAAAATTTTATTACTAACCATATCTAGTGCAACCAAAAACTCAATAAACCTTCAAAGCACTCCTGCCAAATAAGCCTCCTTCCACTATGCAAATAAAATGGCCTGAAAGTCTTGCCGCCTCCTGCTGCAGCACCGGCTAGATCTGGATTGAAATGAAGACAGATGCATACGCGGTCTGAGCGACGCAATATATACATAGCAGGAATATCACAGACGATTTTTACTGAAAAACCGTCTGTGATAGTCCAGATTATCACAAACGGATTTTACTAAAAAAACCGTCTATGGTAGTCCACTATCACAAACGATTCATTTGTAAGAACCGTCTTCGATAATCCTTCAGTAGCACAGACGGTTTCCAAATTAAAACCATCTGTGATAGTATACATCACAGACGATTTTGTGAAATCGTCTGTGATTTACCATCTAGTATTAGGCTTTCTGTAGTAGTGTGAGATATTACAATGGAGAGCTTCTCTTGGGGCTTGCCCTCTTGAGGCTTGATACCTTGTGACTTGTATGCCTATGAGGCTTGGCTTGCCTTGAAGCTTGGCTTGGATTCCTATGGACTACTGGGGTACATATATATAGTGTAGAGAATTAGAATCCCACATAGAGAGAGAACCAAATCAGAATCCTACAAGGACACGGAGACTTACACGGACACAGTTACAAATTTGGATCACACTTTTCAATAATCTCCACCTTAACCGAATTCGGAGCACTTTTTAACAATATCCACCTTGAGCCGAATTCCCTCCAGTAGTTGAAGAATGTCACAAACTTCTCTAATAAAATCAGCATGTACACCTTGAGCGCCGAAAGTCTAAATGGACTAATCTTCAAGCAGAAAGACTGGAACAGTCTTGTCGAAACGCTTCTTGCGAAGCAAAATTGAGCAAATTACCAGTAGACCTGAACACACAGCTATTAACAAAGTAGACGAACAAACCTGGGTATTTAGTTATAGCCCCAGCAAAAGTCCGAGTCTATGCAACTGACCTCCTGAAATAATGCTCAATCGTTGAATGGCATAAGCCAAAACATCACTTGTGACGCTGGATAGATAGCGAAGAACTCATATCATAGAATCTGACATGCTCCACCTGGAATACAAAACCCGGCAAACAACACTTATTGAAAGAGCAATAAAAAAGACTGAAACAATCTTATTGTACATGTAGCCATCACGTACGCAGAACTGCCGACTTCAAAAGTAATTGAATCCCATGATATAGTTGAAACTACTCCTGTAAAAAATTGTCTTGATGAAAGAAATTCTTGTGCCATCAATGGAGTATAAACTGTAATAGATCCCTCATATCGAGTTGCGACAACTGAAAGACGTTGTAGTAACCACGCAAAAATAAACCTCCTTCTTGCACTTGAATCCTTTATCTCAAACTAAAAATTAGAGCAAAACCTTTACTTTCAAAACAGCAAAAACTCTATAGAGTATTATGCTAGCTGCCACTAGGATGTTATCAAACTGTGAATAAAACACCAAATTCAGTTGTTCCTACAACTTTTTTTTCAAAGTCTCCCTCGTCAAGCGTAACCAAAATTAACTTACTATGTTGAAAGCTTGCAACTCTACCTTAGACTTCTCATATGAGGATCTTGCCGTAGTAACTCGTAGAAAACGATGGATCATCGATAAAATCGCCAATTGATGTTGGCCTCACGTCAAATCACCTGTCCTCGCGTGATGCCGCTATGGTTGTTGTGCATGCCACCTTATTGTGCGATGGTTGCCGCTGTCTGTGTGATGGCCGCCCCGAAAGTCTCCTCCTGGGGCGGCAGCTTTGATCATGAATCTTAAGCTCTGATAACACTTGTTGCAAATAATGCACAGAGAAAATAGAGACAAGAGATACGGATTTTACGTGGAAAACTCTTGCGGGAAAAAACCACGGGCGCTCGAAGACAAATCACTATAATGAGGAAATATTACAATGGAGAGCTTCTATTGGGGTTTCCTCTTGAGGCTTGATGTCTTATGGCTTGGATGCCTATGAGGTTTGACTTGCCTTGAGGTTTGGTTTGAATTCCTATGGACTACTGAGGTACATATATATAGTGTAGAGGAATAGAGTCCTATATAGAAAGAGAAACAAATCAAAATCCTATAAGAATACGGAGTCCTACACGAACACGATTACGAATTTAGATTACACTTTGCAACATATACCATTCTTCCTTCCACATTGCATGTCTTCAACATTTTCTGATTTTCTTCATCAACATGTATATGCCACTCCCCTTCTGTACATTTAAACCATCAGTCAGAACCAATGCCATCTGTGCGTAACAAACTGTCACCACGGGCGCTCACGGTGGCGGTGGCAATGGCAGCGACGTCTCCGGTTTGCTCTCTCCAGGCGGTGTCGGGCTTGTCCCACGACCGCGGCCGGACGCCGGTCAGGAGACCACCATCTCCAGCTTCTCGAAAACCCTGTACCTGTCCTGCACCTTGTTCCACATGCCGTTGAGGACGCAGTAGTTGGAGTTGTACGGTGGCCGGGTGGTGGGGGGCGTGTCGTGCGCGCGACAGGATCACCCCGGCGGACTGCTGCGCCTCGACGCCGGGCGGCAACCTGCGCTTCTTCTCGTGTCGTGCGCCCACGCGTGGGACTTCTGGCTCAGCATCACGCACGCCGCAAACGTGCCGGCGAACGCGTGTGCCGCCGCGGGGACATCGGCCCAGGTGGCCGCGGCGGAGATGGCGGGGAGCACGAGCGCCACGCCGCGCGCGGCCTGGTGGAGGATGTTGCACGTCTTCTTGCGCGAGATGGTGGAGGGGTAGCGGCCGGTGGTGGCCCTGGAACGCCGCAATCTACACTCCGAAGACGGGAGACGGGAGTGGGAGGCGTCGCCGTAGTTGTCAATGGACCAGTGGTAGATGCCACTGCCGAGGTCGCCAAGGGAATAAGCGACAAGGACGGCAGTGAGAGGCTCGGCGAAGAACCCGGAGTCGACGACGAGGGAGGCTGCCGTGAATAGGGAGGAGAGGATGGCGGCCGAGCCGGCCAGCATCCACGCCAGCTGCGACCACGTCGACCTCAGCTCGTCCAGGTCAGTCGGTGCCGGCAACGCCTGCGTGGTCAGCGCCCGGCGAAGCGGCGGCAGGTGGCAGCACGAGGTTAGGGGGTACATGGCTAGCTAGTTCTTGAATTATGGGTAGAGTCGCAGAGACTTTATAGGCTGTACATAGCAAATGGAGAGCTTGCTTGTCTGTACAGGGATGCAGATTCTCTGTTTGTAGTGTAATGGCAGAGATCAATAATGTGTTTGCCATTCTTTGATTCTCAGCCGTCGGATCGAAGAAGTAACGCGTGAGATCAAACGATACAGCGCAGTGCTACAGTATCCAACAGGCACAACGTATGCACTACAGTACTTGCTGCAGTGTCGGGCGGATCTTGGCCCTTGCTTTTTGATCCGAGGTCAAGGCATGGTGCCATTACACTTCAAAGGCAGAAGATGTATATGAATCAGGTGTAAGAGGTGGCCAAAATGTGGTAATGGAGAAAGCAAATGTGGAATGTATGCGGTGTGACGAGGGACCACCTAGCAGTGGCGGTTCTAGAATTTTCATGTTAGGTGTTCAGAATTAATATAAAATATTGTTTAATAGAAAAGTATAGATTCATATTAGCAAAAATCAAAATATAAATTGTTTGTAGTAAAGACAATATCTTAAATAATTTTAAAAAAAATAAGAAAAAATTATTGAATTGGAATTATGGGATTTGAAAGCTGAAAATAGGGATGCACTTGTGCTATTGACGATGTGTGCGGCCTACCTTACTGGCCCTGGTGGCCCAACCGTCACCGTATGTTCCCTCCCAAAACCCCGGCTGTAGACGATCTAGCTAGAGCCAATCTGACTAAGCAACGCTTAGTGCTCGCCGCCACTCGCTTGCTACTTTGAATTTAAAATCTGCATAAAACTTGGTTTTGACCAAAAGAATTTTAAACTACCTATTCATCCGTGTCCTTTAGTCAGCCTTTTTGAACTTTCAGCTGGGTAGTAATTTTTTAGATGAATTAGAGAGGGAGAGGTGTGGAAGTATCTACTAGGGACATAAATATAAAATATTTTGATCAATTATCAATATATGTACCAAATATATCTATAAAATACAGAGTATTTTATAAAAAAATTTAGGTATTTAGCTAAACACCTATAAACTTCATGGCGTCCGCCCCTGCCACGTAGGGAGAGGGGAAGGAGGAAATCAAGAGCATGCGCATTACAGCATTAGCATATACTAGTCGATAACCCTTGCACCTGCACGGGCTTCCAGTTTGAAAACGTGCTCTACTTTTATGTGACTTTATAAGCTATATTTTTTTATAGATAATTCATTAATTAAGATATTCTCATGTTTGAGTCATGCCTAACATATACGTGTAAGGAGTCCATGTATCATGTTTGAATTATGTACAATTTTGAATTTAAGTTGAGTAAAGATAAATGTAAATCGTGATTTGGAAATTCCAAGCATCTAGACGTATGTAAATGTGAATTTCAAAACTCCAAAAGAATTGTTGTAGTTGGATATTTCTAGATGCAGAATGGACAACTCCAAAAGAGAATTGTGGCGTGAGATATAACTCAGGAATCAAATATTTTAGGAAGTTCTATGTCAAAATACGTATAAGTTGAGAACCAAAACTTTAAAACTAGTGTGACAAGTATATATAAATCAAAGTTCAAATAAGAAAATTAAAAGTTTTAAATTTCCAAAAGCTACTATATAAAACTGAAATTCTATTATATAAAGCTATGTAAATGTAGAATCAGTGGCAAATACAGGATGAAAATAGAGGGAGAGCTCTACTGTTAAGACTATAGCACAACATAATCATACCAAAGCTACGTTTACTGGTCTTTTGCCATTGGAATATCAAATTCATACATAAATAGTAAAAGAACAAATTAAAAATATACAATACAATAAATTTAGTACCTTGCTAATTGATAATGTGCCCCCAAATGTTCATAAAAATGTGAGTACCGATCTGTAGATAAGAAATATCAAATTTAGTGATACAATTTTAAATTGTGAATGTTCATAAACATTAAAAATGGAATGAAAATATACCACTAAGTCACTAAATCTGATTATGACGCAATTTCACTCTACGAGTTTTCATGTCTTGAAAGCGTTGAATGATTCTTTTATTATCAAGACTTCTAAATATCTCTCGCTCAGTGTAGCACACCATCAAATCATTGAACCATTCATCTAATACCTTGTTGCGTAAATCTGTTTTAATAATCTTCATTGCTGAGAAAGTTCTTTCAACTGATGTTATTGCCACTGGAAGAATCAATGTGAGCTCGATAAGGCGATACACCAATGCGAAAGTTATATTTTTTCTCGTTTCAACCATCTTTTGAGCAATATTAGCAAGATCACGGCATTCACGAAATTCAACACTTCTTCTAACATTGAGAATGAACATTTGAAGTTGATTTCTTAACAACAAATAGTCGGTTATGGCGAAATTTGCTATGTAAATCTCAGCAAGACGAACTAACTTTTGCACATAAAACTTAGAGAAGGAGTTGTTTGGATCAAGACAAGACATGTATACCAATAACTTCGAAGAAACTTCATCGAAACGATGATCTATCTCTGCCATAATGGCATCAAGAGCAACATTGAAAATATCAATATGATAATAATGAAGGAGAGTAATTTTATGCTTCCAACGTGCAGATTTACTCTTTACTCCAATGTGATCATCCATACTTGGCACATCAATATCATTTGACTCACAAAAACTTTTTATTGTGTTGAACAATGGCTCCCACCCATTGTCCCTCATATCTTCCAAACGCGTTTTCACATCCACAATCAAACCCATAGCTTCAATAATATCCTGATCCCTTCTTTACAAAGAAAGTGATAACTCATGTGTAATGCTCAACAAGTCTATCAAGAAATGCATGATGAACACAAATTCAAAACTCTCCATCTTTTGTATCAAACCTGCTGCTCCACCATGACCTGAAGGATATGTTGCATCTTTACATATTATCTCTAATACCGCAAGCACTGACTCCCACATTTGGTATATACGAAGTAATGTTTTAAGATGTGAGCCTCATCTAGTATCTCCAGGTCTAGTTAGGTTAGTTGCCTGATTCAGGCCTGTTCCTATTGAAAGCACACCATTCTCTAATTTTTTCAATAAGACTTCCTGATGCTTTTCCATCAAAGCATCCTTTCTTTTGCAAGATGCACTAACAGTAGTCACTATCAAGAGAACATAGTTGAAAAAATCTGCAATAGCACCGCTACAACTTACGACGGTGACAACCACTAATTGCAACTGATGGGCAAAACAATGAACATAGAAAGCATACGGATTCTCATCTCTTATTAATATCTGCAAGCCATTAAATTTTCCTCTCATATTTGAAGCTCCATCATAACCCTGTCTATGTAGTCTAGAAATTGATAGATCAACCTTAGCAAGCACACGAACCAAAGCATCCTTCAGTGCAACAGATGTACATAAAGTGACATGCTCAATACCAATAAACCTTTCCATGATCTTCCCTTCTTTATTTACAAACCTACATAGTATGAATTTTACAAAGTTTAAAGAAAATCACAATGCAGAAATAATAAATTATATGACTAAAAAACATTATATGTACAACTAACCTCACAATCACGAACATCTTCTCCTTTATTGATGAATCACAGGATTCATCAATAAGCACTGCGAAGTTCCTATCTCCAATCTCATCCTTAATCACCTGTGTGACCTCCTGTGCACAACATTTCGCGAGTTCCTTCTGTATATCTGGACAAAGCATCAAACAATTGCCATCACCCTCAAATTCAAAAGTCTCCTTCACATCTGCCTTTTTATCAATGTACCAATCCACCAACTCTCTAAAATGACACTTGTTCATTGAAGTAGAAGATTCGTTGTGTCCACGAAAAGCTTCACCTTGCTGAATGAGATATCTTGCACAATCTAAAGAAGCAGTCAAACGAATCTTGTATGCAATTTCGGACTCCTTGCTATAAGTATTTAATTTATGATCTACACTTGCTCTTTGATTCCAGAAATCTTCACAATCTAGCATCGCAATGTTGTGGACACTAGTAGGTCCACCAACATGTTATTTGAAAGATTCCATAGCACTTCTCCAATTCACATACCCAACTTTTGTGAAGACATCCCTCCCAAAGTGAGTGGGGTGGAACGGCTTCTTAAAAAGAAAGCAATAAAAACGAAAGGCAGTATCCTTTTTCACACTATATTCTAGCCAATCGAATTTCTTATACCATAATTCTTGAAAGGATCTTGAAATTAAACCTTGCGTTTTCTTTGAAAAATCATGACCAATTGGTTGAGTTGGACCCTTCAACAAATATACTCTTTTAACTTGATCTCTAATCTCATTAGGATAATCTTCAATTGGTTTGCGACATGCTGGATCGACAATAATATCATCTGGATTAAATTCATGCCGAACCTTTTTTGCTTCAATTTGGTTTTCTATGGTTGGAGGGTTACCGCTAGTTGCATTGTTTGAGAAATATTTGTGCAAAGTTCGCTTCTCCATCTTTGTAAATCTAAGAATAATTAAATAGCAACCAGTTAACTACTGATTAAATAAATTATCTACTCAACTAATGGCTAATGTACTATTAAACAAACTAAACTCACATGCTGTAGTGCTATACTGGGGAGTAAAGAAATGCCACCTACCGACCGGAATCCGGATACAGCCAGTCAGCCACGAGCCACTAAAACAAATCTGGCCAGTGGGCAGTGGCTACACGGTGGCTGGCGCGGCGTGGCGCCGCGCCTATGTGGCTAGTAGACAGGAAAGAAAGCTTTGTCAGGGCAAGGATTTCAGGGCAATTCATGGTTGTCCTTTTTCAGGGCAATCCGGCTACCAACCTATACGTTTTGCTTTGGTCTCAAATGTCACTTCCACGAAATTTAGTTTTCTTTCTATGTGCTAAATTACAGATTCCTTGTGCATCGTTAGATTTTTTATCATTTGCGCCACTAACTTGACACAAAATACATGACACAAAATACTTCCAGATTTCAAGATACGTGAAACCATGCATGAATACAAATAGTAGTAATCATGCATGGAAGATTGCTCGAATTTCTTGTTTTATTAGACGTGCAAGATTTAAATGAGCTGTGATCCTCCTTGTTGAACACAAATTTTCTTCCTATCAAGTTTAGCTTTGTCAAGCAGCACTTCAGTCTCATGGAACTATCCTGCAGCTCCAGCTGCAGACTGAAATGCCATT
The DNA here is from genome assembly GCA_036346265.1 of Melocanna baccifera. Taxonomy (NCBI): domain Eukaryota; kingdom Viridiplantae; phylum Streptophyta; class Magnoliopsida; order Poales; family Poaceae; genus Melocanna; species Melocanna baccifera. Next base: position 21,128,389 of record CM070698.1, read on the forward strand.
CTTCTTCATAGCTATTCCAATTTAAACCATCTTTAAAATTCGGTGCTCTCTTGACCACACAGGTTAATTAGACTATTCGAATGCACCTCTAGGGACCTCAGCTACCACACAGTAACTTCCTGTTTGCTGAAAGTATAGGAAGCTACAGTCTTCTAGCGCGTGACTTAATTGAGCCCCCCCTAAAAGATCATTGACAGAGAAAAGGACCATCCTTTGATCTGAAACTAACCATGTTCGTACCACTACAAAGACACTTAAATCTACTAAAGGATTTACATCATCCGTGAGACCCTGAGTAATGTACTAGGTATGCCATAGTGGAGTTTGAGGGCCTTTTGATAATTTCTTATTTTTAGAAAAGAAAAGGGGAAAAAAGAGAAGAGAGGAAGGTGGATCCCACCTGTTGGTGGAACAAGAGAGTGTCTCCAACCCTTTCGCACGTTCGGCCGATGTGCTCGGGTGGCTCTCTTGCAGCGTGGAGACTTGAGGCGGTGGCACTGAAGGCGCCAACAGCGTAGGCTATTGGCAGCAACCGCGTCGTCTTCGCCGTCTCCCCCTTCTATGTAATGGTCACATTCTTCCTCTTGTGAGGCATCAACTCAGTGAGTCCCAAAATTCCCAATAGTTTCCTCTTCCTCAGTTGGATCTCGATTTGGGCAGCGAAACTGTTGCTCCGTTGTGTTCTTCACCGGCTCCGACAACAGGAAAGTCCAGATTTTTCTCCTCTTGGGCATTACCCAACCAGCTCCTTGCACTATTTCTTCTTTGAAATAGCCATGAGAGATTTAGGTTTTTGTCTTTGAGGGTTAAATCTGGTCAGCTCTTGATCAATTTGAGGGTGAGGAATGGTGTGCTTGGTGTTTTACAGTGCTCTTGGCCGGAGCACTTCGGTTGATCTTGTGTGGCTTGTACCTTGACTTCGTTCTTCGCCGTATCGAAAAATTCAGTTAAGAACGGGTCCTAATGTATGGTGGTGTGATGATGAAGTACGTGGGGAGATGGAAGGCGGAAGATCGAGCACGGGCGCGGCTGTTTCAAGTATGGGATGGAGTCGTCCTGGGGCTTACAGATGGATGATGTGTACGAATGTATCAGATCAAGGTGCGTGTACAATTGTCTGCGATGCGAGATGTGCGTGTAGGGTTGTTTATATATATGAGTCTGCGTCCACCGGTACTCTCTTATGGTTCATAATGTCTTAATTAATATGTTGGATGCAATGTCGTGGGAAAACGACAAACAATGCTACTTTGATAAACTACTAAACCAAAATAGCTTGTGATTTTTATATTTAAATTATGTAATGTTTGGTCCGGAAAAGAACGCTACTTTAGTAACTACTAAAGGCCTCTTTGAAGCATAGGAATCTCAAAACGCAGAAATAGAAAAAGAAACGTAGTATTAGAATATCATGACTTGTTGAATACTACAGGAAATAAAACCATAGGAATCGCTCAAAAGAGGCATTTAGGCCCTGTTCTTTACGGCTTCTAAAAGCCGCTTTTGATTTTTGCTACAGTAACTAACTTTTAAACGGAGTATTTTTTAAGATGAGGTCTATAAGTTAATTGTAGTACACGTTAAAAAACTAATATCTGTATCATCAAAAATCGCAAGCGAGTATCTCTCTTTCCACAATCTCTGCATGCAAAGCAATAAAAAGCCATCATGTGCAAGGAAAAAACAGGCCTTAGATGTTTCACAAGAAAATATAGGAATTTTAAGATTAGATATTACCTTATTGGAGAGAGTGCAGAGAGAGAGAGAGAGACATTTTGCATTGGACTTTTCAAAGGAATTGTTAACATGAGGTTTGAGCAAATATTTTGAATCCTCCAAAAGGTGAAGGAAAGGAGAGAATCCTATAAGAATTCTCAAGACCAATCCTACATTATAAAGAGACACGTAGGAAAAAGAATTTCCATAGGAATGCAATCTTATGAAATTCCTCCGAAAAATCCTCCATTTTCCATTCCAAAGAAGACCTAAACCAAAATACCGCAAGTGAAACAAATGTTGGCTTGGCGCGGTGCCACGTGACGCAAAATGTCCATTTAACAAGCATGTGGTCTCAACAGGAAGTACGCCTTGTGTTTATTTTCGGGCCATGGAATAGAACGGAAGCATCAAGTAGATCGTGCACGTACATTCGCAGGCCCAGAGGCCCACGGGCCGTGGACTCATGCGTCGCCTGTGACGTCTCGTTTCCAAGCGCGGGACGGGAAGAAAGCTGCGCAAAGATTCGCACAAAAAAACAACTGGATCATACATCAATTTTCTTATTATTTAATCTTATATAATAATATTTTAAAAACAAACCCCTGTCTTAACTGGCCTACCTCTCCCATGAGAGAGAGTCCAAAGCCAGTCAAGAAAAAAACAATTGTACCAAAGACTCAAAACTCTGAAGTTAAACAGTCAAGGTTTGCAACCTAGAGTAATACCAAAATGCTCTGCAACCTTGCTTTCATAGTCATTCAAAATGAGCATCGAATTTACAGAGGCGGCAAAGATTCTGTGCTGTATTAGCCCTGCAATGTTGTCTGCAGCCCAGAAGGCTCTACTGCAATCTGTTTTGCATGCCAATGCAATCTTGCTGGTTGTTATTTCAAGCATGCTGAAATGGAGACGAACGGGAGTCCCAAGCTTTCCAGGGTGTTAGCTGTACTCTGCTCAAGTACTGGGATGCATGAAAAAAACATCAGGCTAGGGATTCAGAATTTAGCCAAATCATTCTGAATTTGAGATTCCAGGTGTCAACAAGAATTCTGTGCCTGCAGTCATTCAGAATTTAGCCAAATACAAACCGCATCAATTTAATCTGCATTCTGACTTCTGAGACAATTAATTTCTAGCAAGAGAAAAAAACGCAAATTGCCAGCAACAGTAGGAAGATCACAGATCTTTGTTGCTCCAGGTCACCTGCAAATAATAATCTCAAGATTTAAGCATGACAGAAAACCATGATGAGAATAACACCATGTTTGTGATCTCATTGATTCACCAGTGAAACCGGTACAACTATCGAAACCACCAAACTGGGGCTTGGATGACAGTTGAATGAAACAGCATCAACGAATTGCCATACGGTTTTTATTTCAAGATACACTTGACCAGAGTTCATAGCCTCTGGAGTTAAGTTTGTGATTAACACATAACAAGAAAACAGCAACATGACCCGTTATTATTATGACCTCTCATATGAAAACCTAACCCTATATCTACAAGATACTTGCAAAAGCAAAATTGGCCTCAGTGCTTGCTACAGAGACATTCTTCATCCATAGCCCTGACCTTACCAACATCTTAATCTCACTGCTTTGCCTGCATCAGAATAAAGTAAAGAAAATGTCAACCTCAACAAAAATTATTTAGTTAGGCATACATCACTAGAGGCATTAAAATCAATGCAACAGAAGTTTATCCAGTCTTCTGTATTCCCTTAGTTTTCTACGATAGTTTTCTACGATTTAATCTTTCCAATTTTGTGAACTATTTGTTCCAAGCAGATAATTCCAGTCACGCCATACTATCTCATGTGTATTTTGATCATGCGCTACGAAACCATCTGAAGATTCCTCTTCATTATCTAATTATAGTTGTGGCTAGGGATAGAAATCTCGAAACCGGTGCAAAACCCAGCCGGCGGGTGGTAATGGTAACCAGCCAGTTACCGGAAAACTCGGGAAAAAAACCAGATAAAATTCATGTTTCAAATTTTAAATTTGGGCAGTTTAAAATCCGGTAACCATTCCGGTCACCAGAAAAACCGCTTAAAACTGTAAAAGTGCTAAAAACCGGGAAAAGCCAGAGAAAACTTAGCATAAAATGTTATGACTAGTATATTTATGCATATTTAGTTTATATAATAGGTAATCTAACACAAAAAAGATTTAAACCAACCTAGGAACTTCCAAGGTTACTGGCTGGTTTTTTTTTCCCTCCTAGTACCACAGGGATTTCTGGCAGTAACCAGCGGTTACTGGCCGGTAACCGCTGGTTTTTCTTTCCCTGGTTGTGGCTAAATGTTGCTTACGAACCCTCAGAGCAATCCATCCTAACAATGAAGCAGCAAGGTTCTAAAAGTAACTACGTTAAGGAATTAAGCTTTATCTATTTCTGCACTTCTATGTCATGGACCACACACTTGTGGACACAGATAGACCAGTGGAAAGTACTAAACACTACACAAACAAAGTTCTGTCCTTTCCCTAGTCCAGAAAAAATAAAAGTTCAATTCAGTCAATACAAGGCAAGTACAGCCAAAATGAAATCTTAAAGCAACCAAAGTTACCTGAGAATACAGAAATGTGCCAAGGATGGCAATTGCAGCTCCTAGTGCATTGACAGGGCGGACAGGAGTGTGGAAGATAATGATTGACGAAACAATCACTGATATGCGCTTCATTGTATTGCCAATGCTAAACGTCAATGGAGAAATCTCATCCAGAGACATGTAGGACACCTGGTTATACAAGTGGTAGAACACGCTCTGTGCAGCAGCCCACCTATATCATTAAACATTTACAACATCAATAAAATTTCAATAAAATACTTTATGTTCTGATATATGCTCTAGTATAAATGCTGACATTAATCCAACACAATATATAAATCCTTGTCCAAAAGGAGTACCAAAAATCCAACATGAATATGCCCAACAGAAGAGTAAAAGCAATGGTCCTGTACGTGGATTAAATATATCTCTAAAGCATTGATATTATCTCTCTTAAAATAGCAGGAATGTGAAGACCATTTCAAGTTGACTCATGTATTTAAAGTACAAAATTAGTCATGGGTTTGAGCCCTGGGCCCAACCGGTTTATTATTAGGAAGTTAAAAATTAGTTTCTATCTATTAGAGATATGATTAGAGATATAATCAGTTTCTATTTGTCAGAGATATAATTAAGATTAGATTATATCTGTTAGGGGAGCTCATCTATATAAGAGGGCTGTAGCATGCTATTGGGTGGAAGTAAGAAATAACAAAATCATTTTCATTCTATAGTCTCTCCCTCTACGCCGATGCCGCTTGGCTATCCTCTCGGCGGTGTTTACCCCCTATGAGCTAAGATTCATAACTCGGCATCAGAGCCACTCACCATGGCTTCTAGGGGTGCAAATGCATTGGGTTAATCCCGACCGATCCGTTGCCGAATCCGGTCGGTATCGGATTTGGGAAAGGAATTTGGTATCCGGTCGGATTCGGTATCGGTACCGGATAGTTCATGTCGGATTCGGTAACGAAATCTGAAGAGTTGCTATACGACCGAATAGTGTTGATATCCGGATATCGGATAATTATCCGGTCGGATATCCAGATAACAGTTATTTTGCATGCAGGCACTTATGTCAAATATTATTTAGTGTAACAGTTATTTTGCATAGATTTTCTTTCCTACAATGTGCTTGTTGAAGGCTGATAGCATTGTAGTTTCTCATGTTCTATTTACTGAGATTGGTAAATGTTTTTTTAATAATATTATCGTATTTACTACGAGTTCACTGTGAGGAAGCTGTATACTAACTTCAATGCCTTATTGGAGGAAATCTAGGAACAGTGAGAAATTTGTCACAACGAAAAATTCCTAATGCACCTTTTCAATCACCGTACTTTTTTTTTCAACAATGCACCATCTAATAATTTGGTCCATTAATCGTTATGTTGAATTTGTGTCGTGTTAGACTGTTGGTTAATGAATTATATATCAATTTACCATTTATGTTGATCTTGTATTGTGCCAAGAACTTATATTGAATGTATCGTTTTGTATGAGCGTGCTATCCGTTGTCCGATTCGAATCCGTCAAGTATCCACCCCGATGTTGCCGTATCTGAAAATCCGCATATTCCGAATTCGTATTTGTATCCGGGCTGACTGTATTCGATACTGAATCCGGGAAAAAAAATATGGGTTAGGATATGGTATGAGCGATATCCGTCCGAATCCGACCCGATTGCACCCCTAATGGCTTCTGATGCCAAAGAAATCAAGGCCATAAAGGGCCTCCACGCTAAGCTCTGTTCAGGAATCCAAGATTGCATGAGGCTCACAATGAAGGTCAAGGAAGAACTCATGGCAAAGAAGAAGATGAGGGAGCAAAGCCTCCTGGAGGTCACGTGCGATGACCTCTTCCATCACATCGACGACCTGCTCAACGTCCCCAAGGAGGACTCCGCCGCCGATGTGCTCCTCAATGCGCCCGCGCCCGGAAGCCCGCTCCCCACATGCATCATCAACATGGGAGGATCCGGCAACAAGCTGACGTCCCGGTCGGCGACGCTGGAGCCGGCGCTGATGGCACCGCCTTCCGCACAGGGCGAAGCAACGTTCTTCGATGCGTTGGCCCTCTCCGCCGCGCCCCAGCTCGAATCCGGTCACCTCCTACCGCGCCGTCGCCGCCTCGCACTCGCAAGCCCCTGCACCGGATCGGGGCTCCCTCGTGGCCGCTTGCTCAGATCCGGGCTTTCTGCCTGCCGGTGCCATCGCCTCTCCACCGCCGCCGGCGCCTCTGAGCTCGATACGCCACTCCTCCTGCTACTGCTCAAGCTACCGAAGCCCGCGACTGTCAATGCGCGTCTCCCCGGGGCCGTCCACCTTCGTTGCCAAACCGGCCCGCACTGCGACTTCACCTGCCTCCTCTACGACCTCCTCCGTAGCAAGATCAACGGGCCCGCGCCCGCGAGATCGTCGCCGACCCCATCAACATCGAGATGCCGAATGGTCTTCGGCCTCCGTTGCTTGCTTGATCTAATCGCTGCCCAGTCGACCCGCCGCCGGCCGCCGCTCCCACCGCCGCTGCCGACCACCACCCTCTTGTCGCCTCCGTCTCCGTTGCCTGAGACGAAAGTCTCAGCCGAGACTTTGGATCAGATCTTATCCTTTTATATTAGTTCCCAAAAAAAAGCCAACCCCTTCAACTGAATGGAGCTTATCTCCCTACAAGACAAGACCAACTTCTTCGAGAAGCGTGTCGACGACTACCAGAAGGCGGACGCCATGTCCAATCTCAATGGTAGCGCCGCCTGCAACCACGTCTTTAGCATCGACAAGGACTTCAGATCCGCTCTCGTCTCCAAGTATTTGGACCACGACCTCGCCAGCCTCACTCCACCCTGACGTCACCTCCAAACCCTAGAGCAAGTGCCCCCAAGACCACAGCTGCATGCCCTCCTTTCCTTGTGCGACCTGGGGTGGGTCCACCTGCAGGCGTGTTGGCGCAGCAAAATAGGCCAAGCGTGAGCCTTGTCATCAACAAGGATCTTCTAGGACTACAACCATGGCCAGCAGCTCGAGGATAAGCTGCATGTCTGAGAGGGGTGTAATATCATAGGTGTGGGCCCTATGCCTAACCAATTTATTATTAAGAAGTTAAATATTAGTTTCTATCTGTTAGAGATATGATTAAAGATATGATATTAGTTTCTATTTGTTAGAGATACAATTAAGATTAGATTCTATCTGTTAGAAGAGCCCATCTATATAAGGGGGGTTGCCGCATGCTATTAGGAGTAAGTAAGAAATAACAAAGTCATTCTCATCTATAGTCTCTCCCTCTTTGTCTACGCCAACAACATCCAGCTATTCTCTTAGCAGTATTTACCCCCTATGAACTAAGGTTCATAACAATAGCAATTGTGGAACAAAAAATACAAAATGCTTGTTTTTCTTACCAGACAACGTTAGGACCAACATCTGCAAGAGCCTTTTGCCAACCAGCAGCCCACATTTGGGGGCCCTCCATAGCGATAGCAAATGGTGTGAGTATGACCAGGGACATTATTGACAGGCAGGCATAGTAATTCATGCCACTGATGGATTTCCCCTTCATACCCCTCTTCGAGAAGATGTTGCGGAAAACAAATGCAAGGTTTGATATCATGGCACCCATAAATCCTGGTGGGAGGACAAAAGGTAACCGTTAACATCAAGAAAAGAGAACAAGAGAACAGCTGCCTCACCTAACCTGAGCAAAACCATTGAAAATAATTGCAAATTTGCTTATGACCCCTATTTTGTCTGATTCTTAAGTCTAAGCAAGAATCTTCAGGAAGAAATGAGAGAACAGGGATTTAAGCACATATCTTCTGGTAGAAAGGAGAATATACTAGCATAAGCTATGTTTGTATTTTAATAGATTCTATCTATCATTCAGTAATTGTTTATTGCTTTCCATAAGTTTAAAATCTGAAGCACATAGTTCTTGAAAATCACATAAATCCAGATAGAGCAAAAGAACCAAATAACAAGTCACTTTGTGTTCAAAAGCATCAAAGATATTGATTATTAAAGCAATTATAAATGGATCACCTCAGTTATAGGCTTATAGCTACACCTTTGTGTAGTGATTCAAAGCAGAACGCGCATTAATTTCTAAACTAACAGCATGGAGAGTGTCAAAGAAACAATTCATATTTGTTTATACTTACCAACCATATTAAAGTTCAGCTCTGTGACAGCAGCTAGAGCACAACCACCAATGATCGGGACAAGGGAAAGATATACAGGCACTGGAAATGTCTCCCCGAGAAGGAACCTCGACACCAAAACACTGAATGCAGGCTCTGCACTTTTGATAATGTGCGTGAATGACACTGCCACCTTCGACATGCTCACCGTCGCAGCAACGTGCCCAATCGTATGAGCCACAGCAACCTTCATCAATGACAATAACCAAAATCATTCATGCTTTTCCAAGTAGGCACAACAAAAGGCAAAATAATAAGAGAGATCTAACTCACCGGGAAAAGCACTTTCCAGAAATCTAGGTCAGTCTTGGGGGCCTCAACAAGGCGGGTGGCCCAAGAGACAAGCATCATCGTAGAACCGCAGGCGAGGGAGAGCGTGGAGGTGAGCCAGGGATACGGAAAAGTATTGAGAACCTTCTTGTTGTAGATGTTAAAGATCACATTTAGCGCCCACCAAGTCGCAAAATAGATTGAGATCTTTAACCTCTGTGCAGCTTCAGAGCGGACTGGCACAACCTCAGCCTTGGATTCCTTGTCATCAGCCGCAGAAGCTGCACACTGGAACTCAAGCGGCTGCCTCCGAGACTTCAGCTCAGAAGTGTGTGGGCCATCTAGCGGCACAAGGTAGAGCGGTCTAAGGGAGGAGACGACGAATTTGGAGGGTTTGAGACTGGAGAGGGATGGAACCGAAGCCAATTTAGACCGTAGGTTGGTGCCAGAGAACGCCACAGGGGCAGGAGATAGCTTCACAGCAGGTATCATGGCTTCTGCAGATCAACCAAGAAGTATTTAGACAGCAGTGGGTGAAGTACCGTGTACAAAGTTAGATAAAAGCTTCCTAAAACAGCTGCTTAAAAGAATTTCTCATCTTCCTTTGAATAAAAACATTCTTTAAGGTGATCAATTGAATGTATCAGCACCAGATAGGAAGTGACATCAAACAACTTTCCTCGAAGAGCTGCTTGAAAGAAATTTCTATAATTCCCCGGATAAAAGCTTTCCTTGAATGAATGAATCAACTATGCATGTTCCAAGTTCCAACCATTACCTTTCTTCTTAAACTACTCAAAAGAAAGTACTACAGAATTCCTGCACGGCTAAGCTATCACCATGCCAGCCGATAAATCCCTAAAGGAATTATTCATCATATACCCTCCTCTTAGATTGAAATTCAGGATTTACCCTCCAGCCCACATGTCAGTGACTCATCCCGACCCCACGTGTCAGTGACTCAGGAGGGTAAATCCTGAAACTCTCAAATGTGAGGAGGATATATGACGAAGTTTCCCATCCCTAAATGCTAAAATTCTAGATGAGGACAAAAAAAACACACACACAAAAACACAAGAAAAAAAGATTAGTTTTGGATCAAAAGTACCCAAAAATGGAACAAAAAACGACAGTGGCAGGGGCAGGAGAAAGGGGGAAGATGGTAACGGACGCGACCAGGTGGTGGTGTGGCGTGTGGTAGAGCGGCGAGGCGCCAGCCACGGGTGATGGTCGCCGGCTGGATAACAGTGGTGTGGGAGATGGGGTGGCTGCGTCTTGAACGGCGGGCGGTTCCGGCGGCCGGCGCCGGCGACCGCGTCGGGGAGGGACCACCCGGCGATAGGATCATCCACCGTCCTTGCAGAATTTTGTTTAAAAAAACTTTGCAGGATCGAAAGAACAAACCTTTGCAAGATCTCACCTTTCCTCCCACCAATCACCCAAGAACACTTCCTCGGATCAAAGACCAGCCTCTTCTTGGGATCAAACCGGCAGGCTCCACTCCAACAATATTCCAAAATCGCGGCAAACTGGTAAAGGCGGCGCCTTCGCGACGGATTCGAGGAGGGGAGAGCCTTGGGATATATGGAGGGTGGGGAGAGGTGGGGATCAAACGCCCCAACCCTCGGAATCTGAGATGGGAATCCGGAGATCACAAGGAGTGGATGGCACGAGGAGTGGTTCGGTTCCTGCGAAGCTGCGAGTACAAAGGGAAAGCCTGGAAGGTGGCGGCTGGCCGTTGCCGGTGTGCGTGTGCTGTTTTTGTTAGTTTGGAGAAGTGTGAGGGGTTTCATGCAAATGTCTTTTCCAGTGAGACCACGTGTCCACGGTGCATTTGTGCACATGGATTTGGTTTGGAGTTTTATGGAATAGCCACTGGCTAGTAGAACACGTCGTTCATGTGAAATCTGTTTGATTTTTTCTTAAATCTGTTTTGAGCTTTTTAGTAATTTACGTAATGTGAACATCTGAAGGCAAGTGTCAATTAGATATAGGTCATGTTCTTTTTAGCTTTTGGTTTTTAGCTTCTGTTACAGTACCTAACTTTTAAACGGAGTATGTTTTAAGACAGGATCTACAAGTTAATTATAGTAAACGTTAAAAATCTAATATATGTACCATTAAAAATCTCAAGCGAGTATCTCTCTTTCTACAATCTGTCAGTAAGCACCAAAAGCTATCACCATAGGCCCCGCTGCTTGCTTTTTTCGACGACTTCAAACTAACAAATTTTTTTCACTATTCAGTATTTCGTCTTTTTCTGAATTTTTTTAGATATTTTAGGCTTTTTGTATTTTTCTTTTTTTCCCGTATTCCTTTGTATTGTCCCCAATGAGTTAACATATTTTTTTTCTATTTTTACATTTTTTTTAATTAATTATGCCCAAAAAGCCAAATCAGCTACAATAAAAAAAAGACAGCTACAGTAAAATTTCAGCCAAAAGCTAGAAGCCATCGCTAAAATAAGCGCCTCTAGCCAAAAACTATCAGCGTAGCAAAAAAAAAATAGATCGTAGCATGCATGTGATAATTTGGACTCGCCGAGTGTCCGTGTAGTTTCGTGGCCAGTTCCGGTATGTGTACAGGAAGATGAATGTGTAGTGTTTAGATCAATTTAAAAGTACACATATAGTATGTTTATTTAGAAACCATGTAGATTGTATCCGTTTACACTTTCTCTTTTTCTGTGATTATTAATGTAATAGCAACCTTTCAGTAATTTTTCTTTTACTCTTTTTAAGTGTGCCTCTAATAACACCAATTTTTCCTATATCGAGATTTAAGTTTACTGGTCCAAATACTATTTCACATTTATGCATTGATGAAAGTGGAACAAGTTCTACTTGGTCCAAATACTATCCTGACTTTAAATAAATCATCCAAAAAAATTTTAGTTACGCTAGGATGAAACTTGGATAGCAAAACTAGGCTTTTGTAGAAACTCAAATATATAGTTGTACGAAAAAACCTCTTCACAATTCTCAAAAATAGAATATGCTATTCTCATATAGCAATAACTTAAAATTCATATTGCTAAAACCTGCCAAAAATACATTAAGTAGAATCTATCACAGAATTTGTAGTCCAAACAACCGATAAGAATCTCAATGAAGTTTAATGTCTTCCATTCCATTACCGGTGTTCCTAATTAGAATATAAATTGCACTTCAAGTTTTCAATGTTTGAATTTAAAATTGGACACAAGAAATGTATTTATTGTTTCAAATTTAAAATACTTCGTTATGGATTATTTATGTTTCCAAACTTTAACAAAGTTCATGATTGAATATACCTCATAAATATTTACATTGCTTCCTTATCTTTTTACCTTTGGATAACTTGTTGCTTTATCTAATTTTCATTTGTCTAAAAAATTGCAAACATACAGACTCAAATGTTCAATATAGAATCCTCTTCGTATCCTTAGTGTTCTTTGCATATAAATATCTTTTCTTTTGTCTCAGAAAATAGCAAACATACAAACTCAATGTTCAATGTCGAAGCTTCCGCTCCTCGTGTCCCTACCATCATTTGCATAAAAATATCCCTAGCAGCCTGAATACAATAATGCAAAGTTGCAAACGCAAGCAATACAAAATTAATCCGTACTTGCCTTCAAAAAAGTTCATTCAGGTCAAACCAAATTTTCGTTTTCACAGCAAACTCCACACTCTGAATTCTCACATTTTGAAAGGGCAAACATGAAAAGCCGGATAGCAAAGGAGGAGTTGGTAGAGGCATATTCCCAAATATTTGACCACATTAAGGATCAGTTTTTTTTGTGAGTTTTGGTTAAAATTTTTGAATTTTAATTATTTACAATAGAGATTACAGAAAAAGATACTCATTTGTGATTTTAAATAGTACAGATGTTAGGCTTTTAATGTATACTACAATTAACTTATAGACCTTATTTTGAAGAAAAAAAATATTTCGTTTAAAAGTTAGGTACTGTAGCAAAAGCCAAAAACAGCTTCTAAAAACGGCTTCAAACAAGCTCTGCATTAGGCTTTCAGGAAGAATTTGACCTCTGGTGGCTGTCGAACCCTGGTGGCTCTCTGCTAATCCAAGAGGTCAACAGCTGAACAGCCATGAATGATGACATCACATTCGCAAAACAAAAATGTTGTTAGTAGACTACGCTATTATGTTCTCTTGCACTTAATAATTAGTAAATTGTAGTGAGGATCCTATATATGTCAACATATTACCTGATCGTTTGAGTACTAGGTAGTGCATACCGAACAAGCATGCACAAAATTGGAAGAAAGAAACAACACACTTGGCAAAGGACTAGAGGCAAAGAAGAAGAGTTTCTCCATTTCTGAGCTTGAAAGTTTGCATGGAAACATAGCAAGAATCTCGTTAATTAACTGTAAAGCGTAAACCGATTCTTCTTCTCCTTCTTCTCTATCACTACATGTGAGCTCAGATGCCTAACTAGAACTAGTTCTGATATAGAGACCTCTTCCTTTTCTCTGTAATTAACAAAGTATTTTTATTCCTAAAGCAAACTCCTTTTCTCTGTAATTAACAAGGTTTCTTTTAATTCGTAAAGCTAACTTCGTACATATAGCTCTATTTTTTTAAGCTACAGCTCATAATCCTGTTTTGTCTATATCGATATGGATAATACATATGATTTTAGACTAGGACTCCAAGAGTAATTTATAAAAGCAACTTTAAAAAATCATTTTAAAAAATTATCGTGTTTGTTTTCGCTTTACCTCACACGTGCACACACAGAGCGAGGGAGGGAGAAAGAATATCCGATAGCAGCCGTGTATAATGTAGTCACTGAAGCTTGAAAAGCTGCCTGTTCATGGACAGGTTAGTCAGCGACTGAGAAAAAGAGTTCACTTTTGATTCTTTTTTCCTCCGGCGACGTAGCTTTCATGGCGTCTTCCATGTGCGCTGTCACGCCGAATCCGGGTACTGCCTTGCGGCGTGGCACTGGTGGTGTGCCGTGAAAATCGCCGCCTCCAATCCAAGCCTGTGCAAGGCGATGGAAACTCAACTGCTACCTGCCAAATAGGAGATGATTGCTGCATCAGTTCCAGCTCGATCTCTTCAAGACGTCGTTTTCCATGAAGAAATTTGCGAGGTTTGAAGGCACGTTTGATGTGCTAATTCTGCTTGTATGGTGATGATACCGAGTTACCAACTTCCGTATATACAAGGACAAGTTGTGGTTGCGAGGTTTTGCCCCAGTGGCAGCAACGAACAATCCGATGTACGCATCGGAGCTGCCGAAATTATACCATTCATATTCAATATATGTAAGATCATCAATGGTAATTAGAGTAAATAAATAATTATAATTTGTAACGAAAATTTTTTCTCAAATTTACTATCCGCTGATTGTTTAACCTACCAATACAGTAAAAACATAAAAACAAAAAACCGCAAAAGAAAGAACAAAAACTATTACGGTTGGTACTGTAGCTACAGTTTATGCTGTAGCAGATGAAAACATTTGGCGCCGTCGCTTTCGGATGAATGGCGCTGCGTATTTTTTATCCGCGATGCTTGCTTTGTGGTTTTGGCCCTGTTCTTTTGCGGCTTCTAAAAGCCGCTTTTGGCTTTTGCTATAGTAACAAACTTTTAAACGAAGTATTTTTTTAAGATAGAGTCTACAAGTTAATTGTAGTACACATTAAAAAACTAATATCTGTACCATCAAAAATCGTAAGCGAGTATCTCTCTTTCCGCAATCTCTATCGTAAACAGCTAAAAAGCCATCAGCCGCAGCCAAAAAGAACAAGCCCTTTGTCTTGCGTTGGTCCCCACTCCCCGGTGTGATCCCACTCCCGATGTGACCCGCCTCGCCCCGTGTTGCGCGTCAGGCGATTGGATGCCTCCGTATGCTTATGCAAAGAGCCAGTCACGCAATGGGTTTGTTTTTTTTCAACTTTTCAAAACGACTTTTGATTTTTACTACAGTATCTAACTTTTAAACGAAGTATTTTTTTTAAGATGGAGTCTATAAATTAATTATAGTACACGTTAAAAGCCCAACATCTATATCATCCAAAATCACAAGCGAATATCTCTCTCTCCATAATCTCTACCGCAAACAGCTAAAATTCAAATTTCAGCCAAAAACCAATACCCGCAGCCAAAAAGAACAGGGCGTGCAGTCTACCCCTTGTAATGCGCGCTCCAGGCATGACCTCTTATTCACTTCGCCTACGTGACCCGATGTGCTTCGTTGACGTCGGTTCCTGTACGCGAGAAAATGAAAATGAATACGCTAAGAGAACAGATTGTTTCATGCGTTGCCTTTTTTATCTATTTTTTATTACTGAATTATCATGTTTGTGACTATAAAGTATCTTTTTAGCATCTTCTAAATCCTAGCATAAAAATTACTTCTTTTCAACCATAGAGTTAGCACCTAACTCTATCTCTACTTATAGTTTAGGGTCAACCCACAAGTTCATATTTAATTTTAACTAAGAGACCTGAAACCCTTACATAACATAGATTTTTCAACTTTTCACACTACCCAATTTTGGACACTTCAAAATTATCACGCGTCGTAGCCTCCAGATTGCACATCTATAGCTTCAACACGCACCATCCATCTTTGATCTTCACATACTCCAACTCAAGCACGACAATTTCCTTTAGCATTCTTGACCCCTTGGACTATAATTTTGTACCAAGCTATCTCCCGGTCCTCGCCATAAACTACGATCGCCATCGAGCTACCCTACATACACAAAGATCAAAACAATATCTTTTTTCGGCATAAATTCTTTCCAACTTAATCGACATGAGTCCACACATGTCACATATCTCAAATAACATCAATAAGTAATATTATCAATTATTCATCATCACAAAAATACTGCACCGAGCCACATAGTCCAACAATCTCTTCCTTGATGAATACATTGACAACACTTCAAGATAACATGATTTCAAACAGGTCTAAATGAAAAACTGAAATAAAAAATATATTAAGCCACAAGTTACAAATCTCTTACAAAGCATACAAAAAATATTTAGTATTTCGAGCCATAAATCTCATAAATATCTCCCCTTTGGCAATGTAAACATCATGGCACAAAAGAAATAAATAGCAAAGAGAGAACTCACATCCAAGTATCATTAATGCAATTTAAAAAAAGCACATCTTAAAAACTTAAAAGATTATTTAAATCAACTGAATCGATATGTACAAAGTCATACTCTTATAAAGCTTGCCCAATCATAAGCATGCATATATAATAAAGTAGGCCAAGAAAAGCCTGTAATGTGATTAAGCAGATTAATGCACATGGCTGACCTTCGTAAAAATGACCAGTTAAGCTACAGATTTCACTAAAGGAGATAGACACATAAAAATACAGATTTAAATCTAGATGTTAGAATCAAGAACTAAGTGAGCCACAAGTGTCAAACTGAAGCACAAAGCTTAACATAGTTTACATAATTCAACACATAACACTTTATTATTGACACTTGATTTTGGCATATCTCAGAAAAGCATGTCCTAGACTAGAAGCCATCTACAACACCCTTCTGAGCTTCAGTCCAAATTAATTTCAGTACATTTATAATAGCCTTTTTTTAGCCAATTTGAATCACATTTTATTAATTGTAACGTCTTAATCCTTACTTTTAGATCATGCCAAGCCAAAAAAACTCAAGGTTTCATAATCTCAGTAATACAAAACTCCCACAAGTTCATGTCTAGTGCAATAACAAGCCGTCTCATGGGAAAGGATTATTGAGATGCATACATAATTAGCAATTTTACCATAATTTGTTATATGTAATTTTAGAATAGGTAAAAGTGATTCAAGAAGAAATTAGAATGGCTCAAACTTGGACTTGACCTGGAATCAAGATTTAACTATGCATTTAAACATAATACATATCAAAAAGTAATCACTCTAATGAAAACTTAACTAAAGAATTCAGCCCTATCATATTGTTTGTTCAAGTTGACAAAATTTAATAAATAGCTAATTATGACCTTGCTAAGCAACACATGTAAAATCATGATAAAAAAAGCTCAAAATACACATCATGACTTGTTTTGTGATTATCGATTTAAATAATAATTCAAGTTCTTAAAAATAAAAATATAAATAAGCATTTAAAATGATACACAAAAAGAACTCCCCTTAGAGCAATCTCATTGGATGACATATCCCTAACTCATTGTGCAAACGAACAAACCGAGAAATATCAAGCGGCTTAGTGAGAATATCAGCAATCAAATCAACGTCCTTAAAAATGAATTTATCATTAATAAGCAATGTATCTTTAGACATCACAATACATATTGAGGTATCCCCAAAAATGTTCAACTCATCACTGGATGCCTTAGTAAGGGAGGCGAACCATCTTGATTCACCGGCCATGTGCCTGGAACAATCTGAATTCACTAGCCACATGTTCCCCTTCCTTATCAGTTGTACCTACATCGCAAAAAACATCGATATCATAGTACTCGAGTTAGTGAAATAAAATTTAGAAATTTAATATTGAGACAGACAAAGTGGAAGAACATCAACAAAACAAGAACCAAAATCACGTGCATATGGGCAATCAAAACACCAAAAAAATATGAATTATTTGAATTATATCCTAAACTAGTACGTGAAGCAAATTTAAAGCCATTATAAAAGTTATATCACTAAGTTGAATCAAGTTTAATGTATTAATTGTTCTAGCAGACTCTAACTCAGAATGTAAAACTTAAAAATATTTATCATCAGAAATAGAAACTCTAAGTCTATTGATTTCAGAATTTAAGCTCTTAACAACAAAATCATGATTTTTAATTTTCTTTTTATATTTTTTGAGCTACTCTATCAATCTGTAGAGATCATCATTGTTGAGCTCCTCACTGTTTACCATAAAACATATCCCTGTGGAGTCCACCTCCTTTATCTTCTTGCCATTGTCCACACCCTCTGGACCATGACTTTATATCAAGTTATCTCCCGGTTCTCACTATAGACCACGATCATCTTCGAGTTAACCTGCATATACAAATACCAAAGCAATATCTTTTCCAAGCATAAGTTATTTTTAACTTGATCGACATTAGTCCACACACGTTACATGCATCAACTAACATCAATAAGCAATATTGTTAATTATTCATCATCACAAAAATTCTAGACCTAGTGACATAGTCCAACAATACATTAAGACTTAAAGAGTGTCAATCATATCTTTATTAGTAGTAAATGCCCGTGTATTACAACGGATATCCATGTTGTACATCATATAATTTCCATGTTATGTACACTCACCGTGAAAAAGCATATAAATGTTATATGTCCATAATTATAAATCACCAATTGTATTGGTATTTTTAGGATAAATATGCATCCAAATATTGACTATAAAAACTAAATGCTCTAAAACAGGAAATTGAACCAATGTTTTTAGGACTTTCATAGAATAATTAAGATCTCCAGCTAAGAAAAAGGGATGGTTACCTATGGGGCAGAGATTAGAATTGGATGTAGAGCTGTTTTCCTCTCTTTCCCATAAGACTCACCAATTCTTTAGCATGCAAGCATCTCTACTATTTAAAAGAAAGGGTTGGTGATGGTGGTTCAACTGTCCCTCCCAACTCTCTTGCACCTACCTAAAAAATTTGTAACAAAAATAGAAAAAGCAACCTACTAAAATACAAATTCCACCACTCTAAAAATTATCTAACAAGAAAAAACAACAGAGCTCTACAGGGTACGCGGTAGAGAAGAAGGCACGGAGACACGACGCGGCTGAGCATGTGGACTAGGCAAGCCGATCTCGATAATGTTGACTCAACATGCTGGAACCACCACCAGTAATCCCCTATCGAATGTACAAACTACAAGGAAAATGTGCCAATAAAAAATGACAAAAGGTAATAGCGATGACAGAACCAACCTTCAGCTCAAAGCTATATAAATGTGGACTTTGTTCAGTAGCCTGGTGAAATCTTTTCTTTCTTAATGATTTAGGATAGTGGCAAAAAAGCAAAGGAAAATCATGAAATCTCACAATCAAGCAAATGTCACACCCTTCCCATGCACATGAGTAGTTGCTCTTCCAAAGTGAGAACATAACGACAAGATTAAACTGCAAACCAAAAGGGAATCTGTATACTTCACCACAAAGAGCAACATCACTGCATTGAAATTTTAGATGAAGAAATTTCACCAAGGATTGGGGCCGATGAGGAAGTCATGCGAAATGGTGGGAGGTGACATGGCCAGCGTACGCAACTGTGATGCGCGCTAGCCGAGGTAGCTGCATTTGCCATCGTTCGGACAAGCTACGGTACCACACCAATCGACAACAGAGGGAGCAACAGAGATAGTAGATGGCACAGTGTGGGAGAAGCTCCACAACATTGCCAACATTATTGGGAAGAAAAGGGAGGAAACCAGGGCAAGGACGACGCATGGCTTACCCGTGCCCTTTTCCCCATAGGCACTGCCATCACTAACCACTGCAACCCAGCACTACCATCCCCTTCCTCTCCATCACCAGCCACCGTTCGTCGGTGGTGTGAGTGACAATGGCAGCGAAGTGGAGCGGGTAAAGGCGAGGGTGAGGACGAGGGAGGAATCAGAGGAGGTGATTCCTCCATGGATAGCACAGTGCGGGAGAAGCTCCATGACACCGCCAACATCATTGGGAAGGAAAGGGAGGAAACCAGAGCAAGGATGACGTGCGGCTTACCCGTGCCCTTTTTCCCGTAGGCACCACCATCACTCACCACTACAACCCAGCGCAGCCATCTCCTTCCCCTCCATCACCAACCACCGTTTGTTGGTGGTGCGAGCGACAATGGCAGTGAAGTGGAGCGGGTAAAGGCGAGGGCAAGGATGAGGGAGGAATTCTAGGAGGTGGTTCGATAGGGCTTCATGTTTTTGCTTTTTATTTTTGCTACAGTAACTAGCTTTCAAATGGTGCATCTTTTCAAGACAGAGTCTACAAGTCGATTGTAATATACACTGTCCCAACTTCAGCTATACTAGCTAAAATCGTATGTGACTATTTTTGGAGTTGTATTAATTTTAGTTTCGGTCTTGTAGAAATGGAATTTGATTCGTGCCAATTTCAATTTTATTTTTCTCTGCTTGTGTGCATTTGAAATTGAAAACTTTTCATAAAAAGGAAAAATTAACGCCAAATCCACCATTTCATGCTGCCGAAGAGGCCGAGCCGCAACTTCGCGTGCTCATCCAACCACATTCATGCTCCGTCCACGGCGCACCCTCTCAAAAGGGGCTGGAGAGCAGGCCGAAGACATGGTTGCTCTGTTCATGGCCCATGGCGTCTTTAATTGTCATCTCAAGACCAGCACAACATTTACACTATCTGATAGGGCGGTAGTTAAGAATCCGTACCAATTGTACCATAGATCCCATAACTGGCTCTGAATCACCCATCTCTGCCCTTTGGTTATGATCTTTTTTCTACTGCAAACATCTTTCTGATCACCTAAGGTACTATTTAAAATGGTTTAAAGTTAGTTTCTGCTTCTAATTTATATTTTTTTTATTCGATAATTTTATCTTTTTATGATTTTTTGAGCTTTGTTGCCTTTTCTTTTGTTATGAGTTACGTTTAGATGCACATGGTGGGAAGTTAAGTGGAATTTCTTTGGTTATGGCCCTTTTTTTCTTTCAATTATCTAATTGGATTGTCTATACAGGAAACATCCATTCCCCGCTCGTTCACCGCGCGCGATCGATCACATCCCTCGCTCTTGAACTGCGATTCGACGTCGTTCCAGATCGCCGGCCGGCCTGACCAGTGGCCATCGGCACGCACGGCTTACTGCCCCGACGCCGGCCGAACTCAGCGTGCCGGTGTCGCTGGTGGAGGCGGCGTTTAGACGATAGGGCCTTGTTTTTTTTAGGAAATTATGCTTCGTGTATGTTCCGAAAACAATTGGGTGAATAATTGGGCTCATGGAATTGGGATTCATGTGGAACTACTCCTGCATGTGGATTGGCTCGTTTTTATTAACCTCGGAGGAAATAGAATGTAAGGACAAACCTCATGCGAATTCTCTAGTAAGACGACTCTCCTGAAGCCCCTTTGTTCTTTCCCTATCAGTCATTCAAACAATTGTTTTTGCCACTTGGATTTTTATACATTCTAGCCCCATGTTTGAAATAATATATCTTACCTGTAATCTGCTTTCGTTGATTTCAATCACGGGTGGAGAGTTATGATAAGTGGCGGAGATAAGAATTTTTTGGAGCCTAGACAACCTAAACTACGGCGAGCATTTGCCTGAGATAATACTATCTTTAACCCCACTAATTATAGAGAAGTTCTACTGCGCTTTTGCCGGTGAGCTTAGGCAACCGTTCAGGATCGCCGGACGGTGGCTCTGCCACTGGTTATGATTAATACCTTTTTGAAGGAAAGATGTTTTGAAGATTTTTAAACCTAGTGAAAAATAGCATAAAGCTATAGATATATCGCATTTACGCTGATTTCCAAGGGGTGGTTGGACTTATCATGATAACTTCTGTAAGGCTGAGTCTCGAAAAAAACTTTTGCAAGGTTGAGCAGTGTTTTAAAGGTTTTGGATCTAGTGCACACGCTACAAACTATAATGCATTTAAGCTACTTTGTTTCATAACACAACACATCCCACGAACGCACCTGAATAGCACTTGGGATGTGTTGCACCAACACACTAATGCATTTACGCTAGTTGTTTCATGCAGTGGGAAAAATACAGAGATGTGGTGTCCGTAGATGTTTGTGCCAACTATTTTGTACGATGAAATCATGGTTGCGAATGCATTTCCCAAACATTAAATACTAAAAAGTTTTACTCCGATCTTCATCCATTGAAACCAAGATCGAGTGTATCAAACACATCAATATGCAATCTAATCAAATCTTCACCCTTACTACTCGAATGACGATACAGGTGGCAAGGCTTGTAGATTGACAAAATGTTGGTACTGTTCTTTTTGGTTTTGATAAAATGTTGGTACTATTCTTTTTGTTTTTCAGTGACTTTTAATCTTTCTTAGCAATCACTATTTATTAAACTAATAAGCTACAACTAAAAATCATAAGTCACAACTAAAAAAATACACCCATTATAAATGTGCACAAGGAAAACACTAAAACATTCCGTGAGAATGTTGTATCACACCTTTCTTCCACTTGGAGGGTATTCAGAATAGCGATGATTTATGATTTTTTTCATTGTAGCTGGCTTATTTTTCATTGTAGTTGAGATAGTTTATTTGGTGTAATTAAATTTAAAAAATTTTAAAAAAAAAAAATATGTTAGTCCATTCATGGATAATATAAAGGAATACGGAAAAAAAGAAGACAAAAAGCCCAAAACAAAACAAAAAATAGAAAAAGATCAAATTAAAGAATAGTGAAAAAATAGAGGTTAGAAGCTATCGCTAACTTAAGCGAAACCTTAGTTTTGTCTCGACCACCCAACGAAGGAATATAAACAAAAAGAACTAAAAAGACCATAAACTTAAGGAATAATGAAAACAAGTCCACACACACCTTTTCACCTTCAAAAATAACCTGAACCACTTTGAAAGTGCTGAGGTATTTCTTGGAACACATGAATTTTATAAAATAGTTTATTTCCATATGAATAGGAAAAAAATTCCCACTCAATACGGGCTAAATATTTGATGAGAGATCCTGGAGCCGACCATTTCTCATGCTGTTTGGTACGTCGGATCTCAATCGGACGGCCACGGAAGCCGTCCCAACCTTTATCACAGAAAATTAATTCCGGCAAGTCCAGAACGGGGCAGAAAAGAAAAGGATCACAATTCACACACACGATCCTCCCCTGTTACCAATCCCACATCGGCAAACCCGAACCCGCCCCCTCCTCCTCCATGCCGCTCCTCTTCCTCCTCGTCGCCACCCTCCCAAACCCTAGCCGGCGCGCGCTCCAAACCCCCTAGATCCCCATGGCCACGGCGTCAGGCGTGGGCCCCGTCGTGGAGCGGTTCCGCGCGCGGCTGCGCGAGGAGGCGGGGGAGGACGAAGAGCCTGGCGCGGCGGACGTGGTGCGCGTGTACGGGGAGGTCCTCGCCGAGCTCACCTTCAACTGCAAGCCCATCATCACCGAGCTCACCATCATCGCGGGCGAGCACGCCGCGCTGGCCGCCAGGGGCATCGCCGACGCCATCTGCGCCCGCATCGCCGAGGTCGATGCTGCTGCTCCTCCTCCCCCCTCCCTGGGTTTTGGGGGGCGGTTGCGCTGTGTTTCTGGGAAGAGAGAAGCTTGTGATTTGAGGGTTAGGTTATGGCTGGTCTATTTGTCCGACGGGTGCTTGCTTGTGGATTTGTGTGGTTGCTAGGGTTTGGTGATATACGTGTGCTTGTGGTGGAAGCTGAGGAATTTTGTGGAATTAATGGAAGCAATGTAGAAGTTTGGGCTAGATTCGCTTTGTAGACTACCTTTTTGTCCCTAGGGTTTTGTAAACGCTTATTTTGAGGGTGAATTTTTTTGGAGGAATTGATGCTCATGTAGTGCATGATTTCATAGTCCCTGTTTGTAGATGCTTTGCTGGTTATAAATTTGGTTGCTAGGATTTGGTAAACAGAGTGAGATTTAAGAGGTTTGAAGTAAACTAATGGAAATGGAGTGTATAAGAGTGGCGCTTAGCAGCCTATTGTTTTTAATTGCTTTATTTTTTTAATATGGAGTTTCCGAGATGAGGTGTATTGGTAGGAACGAGTTTAAATTCCAGTGTGTTCCCCAAGGTGGCCGCCTAGCCCACCTAGGCGGCGCTAGGCGCCACCCTCCTGCTTTGCGGCCTAGCCTGCCTAGGCAGTCATTAGGCGCTAGGTGTGGGTCTGCCGCTTGACTAGCGCCTTAGTGAACACTAATCCACTTTGTGTGTGTAGGTATTATGGTTGCAAAATTTTGTCGCTTGGATACGATTACTGCTGTTTTGGATAGGAAGTTTTGAGAGGCTTAAGCCAAACTAAATGAACACTGTAAATAATAATTATGATGATATATTGATGAACACTGTAAAGGAATAATTTATGGATAAGATTTTATTTGTTAAGATCTTTGAGTAGTTTCTTTGGTGAAATAGGATTTCAAAAAGAGTTTAAAACTTAAGGCTTACTTGATTGGATACTCAGGCAGTATGAACCAATTAGGTGTTTCTTGGTAGATATGATTTTGTTTAGTATGTTTGGCAATAGGCTTATAATTTTGTTTTGCTTTTCTGAAGAGGCCAGTCTACAATTTTAAATGTCAATACTACGACAACTAATCCTAAGAGCAGAGAGTAAATTAACTAACAGAATAGCCTGTAGTTTTCTTGTCATGTTCTGTTGGTTAAATGGGACTGTTTAATTCAGATTTTCTTATATGCATGCTTTCTATCAATTATCTCTATCCGTAAGGTTCCTTTGCATGACAAGCGTCATTCTGCAATGTTTTTGCAGGTGCCAGTTGACCAGAAATTACCATCTTTGTATCTGCTAGATAGTATTGTGAAGAACATAGGACGGGAATATGTAGGGCATTTTGCTGCTAGATTGCAGAAGGTATTTTGTAATGCATATAGGAAAGTTCATCCTAATCAGTATGCTGCAATGCGACACCTCTTTGGTACCTGGTCACAAGTGTTCCCTCCTTCTGTGCTCCGAGGGATCGAGGATGAGCTTCAGTTTTCTCCTTCAGAGAATAAGCGTCCTTCCACAGCGACTAATCTGCGACAATCAGAGTCACTATCTCCTAGGCCGTCTCATGGCATTCATGTAAATCCAAAGTATCTAGAAGCTCAACACCAATTCAAGCATGCCACTACGGTAAGACATTCTGCGAATACCAACTCGTTAATATCCAAATATCCAACAGATGGGTGTATTTGTCATGACTCAAGCATGAATATGTTTTTTTTCACTGTCTATTTTCCTCTGTGGACTGGTAACTGTCATGCCCTTTGTGTTTGAAATCAATTTTAAACCTGCTGAAGTTTGTACCTTTTTTAAAAATATTCAGGCGCATCAGCCAGCAACCCGAGGCAGCAGGCAAATGACTAATGTGGAGGAGGATCAGATAAATGGGTTAACATCAAAAAGTTTGCAAGGATTTCCTGCAACTTCAAAGCTTCAGGTATTGGGCGTTCCATATTCCTTCTTGCACCCTTTGTCATTTTTTTTTCACTCTGTCTCCTTTTCCTAGCCTGGCTTCCAGACCTACAAGTTCTTACTATACCCTTAGCACTGATTAATGCTCGCTATGGAGTTCTCTCTCTTTCTGAACCAGAGAGTAACAACTTCTCCTGTTTGTTTTGTAAGTAGTGCTTCCATGCAGATATGATGCGGATGGCTTTGTTTTGCCGATGCCCGGTCACTATATGCCATTGTTGTGTCGGTTCGCAGATAGGATATGTCAATGAAGAGGTTGACTTTTGCCTGGTGCCTGGCGAATCATGTGTCGCCTTCTTTCATCGGAGCGCGGCCTTCGCAGCGACGCGGCTCTCCCCGCTCGTCATCGTGGACCACGTGTGTTGCCTTTGCCTCGTCGGTGCTTGGCAACAGAGTGTCCTATCCCATCCGTTTGGGATGTGTCGATGGGGTAGTGACCTTGCCTCGTTGGCACTAGGCCATAATTTTGTCTAGCCTTGTTGGTCGTAGACAGATGGTAATAGGGATATGTTTCGCCTTGTCGATCCACCGGTGAGGCGAAGTACATAGCGGCGTCCACCGGAGCGCTGCTGTCTTGGTGATCTCTGTGGCGTAGTGCGGCAACGCTCGGCTCGCAAAGAACCCGTTTTCAAGCACATCGGGTGGTACCACTTCATCCAGGTTACTTGGATGAAAGGCGATCAAGGCATACATCAACACCACGGATCAGCTTGACTCGCTCACCAAGCCTCTTGGGAGGTCAAATTCCTCGAGGTCTAGGGCCTGGTGGTTCAACTTTTCCACAAGACGACGCACAAGACTTAGGGAGAGATGGATAAGTCATTGTGTTGTTGTTGTGTTGTTGTTTCTTCTCTCTTTAGACAAACATCTCCTTTAAGGACAGCATCTTGACTCCTTAAGGACAAGATCTCCTTTAAGGACAAACATCTCCTTTAGATGGGTGATATTATAAATGATAAGGTGGCCTTTTTCCTCATTGGCACCTAGCCATGGTGTCAATGTATGTAAATTATGCGGACCGAGTGCCTCAGCCCTGCGGCTGGTGATGTGCACATTGATGCAATGGATGATGTTTGCTTTGAAGCTTTAAATAATCTTGCACCCGTGCGAGGGGCAAAGTATAATCTGATATTATTCTCCTGTACCGATTTGCATGGGGTCTCAGTCGGTTCTTTTCCAACCGAAAAGCCACGCTACGCTTTATATAGCTTTGTATGTAGCTGGTTCTGTCATGTTGGGAGAATCCGTACCACGCTCACATAGATTTCATGGCCAGTTCACATTGGAAGAGCTTGAACTACAACCTTGTCGATCTGTAGCCAGTTCTCACTTCAATGATGAAGCAGTACCACGCTTGTATATCAGGCAAGATCAACCAATAAGGTTTGATCAAGTTGCTCACTATCTAATATGGGCGTCGCGAGCTGTTGCGTGTTGACGATGATGCACGGAGTCGAGATGTGGAGAAGATGATGGAAGACGACGTCTCCTATTTTCTTCTCCTGGTGTTTTCCTTCTATCTATTCGTCTCTCGACTTGATATGTATATATGAGTTGGATGAGAGATCGTGAGGAGCTGTGTGTGTGCGTGTTTGTGTGCCTTTTGTTTTGGCATGTCACCTTGTGTATGTGTGCATCCTTCTCCAGGTGAGGGTATTGGGTGCCTTTTATAGACAGGGCAGAGGCGGTGTCGGTAGGATTTCAACTCTTTGCTTTGAATCAAATCAGGACTCTTATCCCCAAGAACAGTGGCCCCGTGTTGTTTTGATTGCTGCTGCAAGCAGCAATCTCTTAATTAAATTGCTACACGCCAATCGTACCTAGGAGGAAGATGTCTGTTGGGGGAAGGGTCCTCGCGCTACCTGGAGCCAACGATAACTTTGGCAAGGCAAAGCGCGCCAAAATGTGCCACGACAGCTTCGGCATGGCGTCACACATCGGGGAATCCACCTTGGACAACGAGGTTCGGAGTTCAACTCGACGAGGTCCACGCCACCTCGGACGAGGTTTGGAAGCCAGCCCAAGACGAGATCCGGAGCCAACCCAAGATGAGGTCCGCGCCACCTCGGACGGGGTCTGGAGGCCAACCTCGGAGGCCAATGTTGGGCGAGGTTTAGAGGCCAACCTTGGATAGGGTCCGAAGCAACCCCGAGCGAGGTTCGCCAGCTTGGCCCCAGAGTCCCTTGGACGCAGCGGGACCCACGTAGTGTGAAGGACGAAACTACCCTTAGGAGTAAGCTAGGCCCCGAGGGCAAACTTGTAGCTTCACCCACCTCCTACTCATATGCAATATACTTGTTCAACCATTCGTGTGTGATTCACATGGGTCCCTTCGCATCCTCAGCGGTCTTCGAATCTGACCAGGGGTTCTTACAAGTGTACTATTCGATCTTGCATTAGGCGACGATTGGCGGCGGCCGTCCGCGCGGAGGCCCTCCGAACCCCTTTGGAATCCATTCGCGCGGAGGCCCTCTGGACTCCGCCCACTATGGACTCCATTCGCGCAAAAGCCCTCCGGACCCCTACGGATTCCGCCCCGCGTGGTCCTCTGGACCCCTCCACACCATCATCACTTGGGTGCCCTAGACCTCCGCGCCATCACCACTCGGGTGCCCTAGACCCCTTAACGCCATCTCCACTTGGGTGTCCCCAACCCCCTCTGTGCCATCTCCGCTTGGGTGCCTCGAACCCTTTTTGTGCCATCTCCACTCGGGTGTCTCAGATCCCCTCCGCAGACATAGACCCCCACCGTGGACCATGGTTATTAAGTTGTAAAGTCGAGTCGAGTCGCCAAGGGGGCGATTTGAGCGACTAGTCGACTAATTGACCGACTAGTCTCAACTAGTCCCTAGAGTTAGTCAGATCTATAATTGTCAGTCTACTACTTTGTTGGCTAGTTGTTGACTTGTACTAATGAACTAATGAGCTATTTAGCCCACTGCAGAGCAGATCAAATCGGTAGAGCAGGGGAGGAAGCCCATTGGACCTGAGAACGTGGTACCTTAATCTTAAATTGGTGAAGTTTGGTGAAGCAGCAAGGCTCATGTTGCTGGGATATATAGATAGTTTTGGGCTGTCTGTTGAAGGCTTTGAAGAATGATTTGGAGGAGAGCAATTTGCCAAGAATCAAACAAACCTAATACCATGAAGAGTACGACTGAATGGACAGTTTAGATGCAAGGAGAGAAGAGGAAGGAGAGGGGAGGGGGGCTGCAGTCACTGACCGGAGCAGAGCGGCGACGGCCACTGGAGAAGGTGGCGGCGACAGCCATTGGAGGAGGTGGCACCCATTGTAGAGTGGAGAAGACGGCGGCAACCATTAGAGGAGGCGGCTGGTTGCTGCTTCACTCGTGGGTAGCGGCTCGCATGGGACGAGAATGAGACTCCAAAGGATGAGGATTGAGGATCTAGGGTTACTCAGAGGATGAGAATGACAGATTGCGTGTGGTGTGCAGTTTTCACTCTTCACACTCACTAGGTTGTCTGTTGAAGTGTCCTAGTAGGCCTCTAGTCGGGCGGCTAGACATGGCCTGCTAGTCGCGGCTGGTTGCTGACTAGTCCTCCGGTCGCCTGACTAGTTGCTCTAGTCGAGTCAGCCTCCCCAGTCGTCTATCGTACCAACTCGACGACTAGTGGATTAGTCGCCGATTAGTTGACGATTTAATAACATTGCCATGGGCTCCCTACGTAGATGTGGACCTCCTCCACAGACGCGGACCCCCTCTATGGACCGTGCCATCTCCACTTGTGCTTTGTGGACCCCTTCATGTTGCCTCGGTCGACCTTCGCTCCACACCCTGGACCCCCTGGGTCTGGACCAACTTCCCCCTGAACCCCCACTGGGCACCCTCACTCCGCACCTTGGACCACGTCTCGTTACACCTTTGGAATGCACTTCGGCGCTTTGGACATCGCTGCCCACTTCGTGCTGCCCCAGGCGGCCTTTGCATCTCGCCGCTATGATCGGCCAATGCTTCGTGCCGCCCTGTTTAGCCTCCGTGCCACGGACCTCTCCGGCGCCCGCTCCGCACTCGACTCGCCTCCCTGGTTCGCACTCAACTTTGCCCTCGACCACTCCAGCGCCTCGCTCGCGCTTCAATTTTGCTTGCTCGCTTCGTGCCGTCCCATTCGGCCTCCGCTCTCGAACCGCCTCAATGCTTCAACTGGCTCAGTGCCTAGACCGTCACCTCTTTGGTTCGTCTCGCTCTAGGACCGAGCTTCCTTATTGCCTCCTCTCCCGGACCGCCTCGGTGCCCAGTTCGGTTCTGTTCCGCGCTGGGACCACCTTCTTTCCCAAACCACCTCTACTCTCGAACCGCCTCACTCTGAACCGCGTCCGAAACTGCCTCGCTTCGGACCCCGTCCAGAACACCCTTGTCGGACTCCTCCGGGCCAACTCCCTTGGAACCATGTCTGGGACCGTGCCCCAAACTTCGCTCGTGCCTCGCCTCGGACCGCGCTTGGAACCGCCTTGCTAGAACCCCTCTGGTAGGGCTGTAAAAAAAGCTCGAGGCTCGCGAACTACTCAAGCTTGATTCGTTTTAGACTCGATTCGAGCTTGGCTCGAGCTCCAAACGAGCCGAACTCGAGCCTGATATTAAATTCGCGAGCTATTCGCGAGCCTGTGATATTTTTCACTACATCCTAATCCCGTCCCGCCCCCGCCCCGAAATCCCGCGCCCCCGCCCCGATTCCCGCGCCCGCCCAAATCCCGCGCCGCCTTGAAATCCCGCGCTTCGCCCCGCTCCTGTGATCTGCTCTCCTCGCGCCTCGCCGCCTCTCCTCCTCTCCCCCCCGCGCTCCTCCCCTCTCTCGCCCGGCTCCATCCCTCGCCATCCGCCCTCCCCTCCGCCGCCCGCCTCCCCTCCGCGCGCGCCCATCCTGCGCCCCTCCCCGTCCCCGCCGCCACCCTCCCATCCGCGCGCCGCCCATCCCGCGCCCCTCCCCGCCCCCTCCCATCCGCCCCTCCCACGCCCGCTCCTCGCCCGCGGTGCCCTCCTCTCCCGCCGGCTCCTCTCCTGGTCTCCGCGCCGCCGCCGCGCGGCCGGCCGCTCGATGTCGCCACCGCTCGCGCGCCTCTCTCCGCCGCCGCGCGCCTCTCGACCGGATTCGCCAACAGGTGCCGACTATCAGAGCTTTGTCGAGCCGAGCTCGAGCGAGCCCAAATTGTCAAGTTCGTTCGAGCTCGGCTCAAGTTTCTACCGAGCTCGAGCCGAGCCAGGTCAAGCTCGCTCGAGCTCGGCTCGTTTACAGCCCTACCCTCTGGGCAGGCTCCCGCCGGACCTTGTCTGGGACCGTGCCCTGGACTTTGCCTGCGCCTCGCTCCAAATTGTGTTTGGGACCGTACTCCGGACTTTGCTTTCGGACTACGTTGTCCCCTCCGGACTCCATCTGGACCTCCTCCAAGTCGCACGTCTGAGCCTCCTCTGGACCCTCGACACGCCTCAATGGCTTTGCTTTGACGTGGTTCGACTCGGCCTCGATGGCTTTGTCTCTACCAGACTTTGCTTCACCTCGTGGCGGCGTCTTGACTAGGGGCTCGGCCTAGCTAAATGGATTCACCTTAGCGACCCCAACACGCTTGTTTGCTTCACCTCAGTGTGGTTCAACTTGGCCTCAACGGCTACCTCAGCTGAACTTCCCTTCTCCCAGATGGCATCTTCTCGACTAGGGGCTCCCCTTAGCTCGATGGATTCCCCTTGGCGAGTTCTAACACGCCTTGATAGCTTGGCCTCCGCGTGGTTTGACTTAGCCTTGATGGCTCTACCTCGGTCGAACCTCGCTTTGCCTCGATGGTGTCTCCTCGATTAGGGGCTCCCCCTAGCTCGATGGATTCACCTTGGTGAGCTCCAACACGACTCAATGGCTTGGCCTTGGTGTGATTCAACTTGGCCTTGATGGCTCTGCCTCGGACGGACTTCGCTTCGCCTTGATGGCATCTCCTCGACTAGAGGCTCCCGTAGCTCGACGGATTCACCTCGGTGAGCTCCAGCATGTCTCGATGGCTTGGCCTTGGCGTGGTTCAGCTCGGTCTTAACGGCTTTGCCTCGGCCGAATTTCGCTTCACCTTAATGGCGTCTCCTCGACTAGGGTCTCCCTCTAGCTCGATGGATTCACATTGGCGTGCTCCAACACTCCTTGTTGGCTTGGCATCGGTGTGGCTCACCTTGGCCTCGATGGCTTTTTCTTCGGCAGCCTTACACCCACCCTCCGGGGTTGGGTTGACGACCACCCACCCTTTGGGGTTGGGTCTCGCCCTTAGGGGTCGCGCTGCCTTACACCCACCCTCTGGGGTCGGGTCAACGACCGCCGACCCTTCGGGGTCGGGTCTCCCCATGGGGTCGTGCCACCGTACACGCGCCCTCAGGGGTCGGGTGACGACCACCCATCCTTTGGGGTCGGGTCAACGACCGCCCACCCTCCAGGGTCGGGTCTCCTTTGGGGCCATGCCACCTTACACGCACCTTCCGGGGTTAGGTTGACGACCACCCACCCTTCGTGGTCGCGCTGCCTTACACCCACCCTCTGAGATCGGGTCTCGCCCTTTGCCAAGTTTTTTTCGATGGGAGACAGTGGCGCAATCTCCTCCCCGACTGACTAGTCGCTCGTGAGCTTCGTCCTAGCGCCAAATTTTTTCCAATGGGAAACGGCGACATTCTCGCCTCGACCAACTAGCCGCTTGCATGCTTCGTCCCGTGCACCAAGTTTTTTTCGATGGGAGATGGGGTAATGGAATACTCCTAGTAAGAAGCAGCAGGTGATCTTTATGTTAACATCCGGCAAGCAACAACAACACAAGCCCTGTAAAAAGAACAAGGGTGACTACAACCCCGTAGCACCCTCGCCAAAGAAAGGGCGATGAGCTTATGGCGTCGCACCACGTTAGTCGGTATTTGAGCCAGCATCATTCCTCACGCGAAGACGAGTCTTGGCATGGGGCACAAAGAGTCTATCTTTGGCCATTTTGCATGGTGGCAATGGGGATTGCGGCCGGACCTCGACCCCAACCATTCGCCCTCGGCCACCGCATGAACTTCGGTGTTCTGTGTGAAACTCGATGCTTAAACAACACGGCTCAAGAATGTTTGATTCCTAAGCGACCAGCGATTAGTTTGGTTCACCGCATCACCGTCGACAAGGATAGGAAGAAAATCATTGTGGACATCGTGAACATCTCATCACCTCATAGCACATCCAAGAACAATGGTCTTGAAGGCCCACAACTCCATTGATACCGCAGTAGCTACAAAAGGGGGTCAGCTCCTAGGAAGTACAAAATGTTATATAGAAGGCCCTACTCGAAAGCCGGTGCTGATAGGGACACTAGGGCGTTTCGGTAATCTAATATACGAAAGACTGGGTCTGTGCTGCCCCCAAACCAGGTCCGCATCACTCCCGAGAAGGTAGTTCACTATGCCCACTGCCTCGGCCTTTCCAGCGTATCGACGATGCTTTCCGAGCGTCTTGAGAGCTTTGCCTCAATTGCATCTCCCCGACTAGGGGCGTTCTCTAGCTCAATGGATAACCAAATGATGATCAAATCATTTTTTAAAGGACACGGCCCGGTATGTTGAGTACTCCTTGCTCTGCAGTTAATGCCTCGACGAGTTGACCACCTTGCGTTCAGGTGGACATCTCACCTTGTAGGCCATCCCTCGGTGAGTCGAGAACTCGTGAGGTCATGCCTAAGGCGAGTTGAGTATCCAGTACTTTGGTGCACACCCCCTCGCACCACGGGTGATCCTTGAGAATCAGTTGATACGTGCTTCGATGCACGTCTCCTCGCCTCACAGGAAACTTGTCAGTCCCTACTACGTCACGCCCCAGCGCACTCTAGTTGTCGAGATGGTTCGCCTAGCAAGGTGCAACACCCCTCAATGGCTTTGCCTCTGTACGATACGACTCGGCATATAAGGCATTCCCTCAACTAAGCCCAGCTTGATCTATTGGCATCTTAATTATGCACGCCCGTTGGATCGATCGCTTCACATTGACGAGTGCCAACACGTCACCTCGGCGTGATATGATTAGCCTCGAGGGATGTCCCTCGACAAAACATAGTTTCATGTTGGGTACTCCTTGCTTCATAGGCCACATCTCCGTAAGCCGAGCACGTGGCACGCCTCCAAGCTTTTAGTGTTGTGCCTCAACAGGTTGAGAAGACAACGGCTTAGCGCGTATCCCCTCACCTTGTGGGTCAAGCTTCGTCAGGCTAGTCCCAGGTGTGCACACCGACCTCGAACATCTCGGTGTGTTGGCATGCATTGATCGATCATATCTCGATATGTCGTCCAACTAAGCATCACCAATTGAGATCGTGTATAGGGATGTGTACGCCTCGGCCGGCCTCATGCGCCTTAAAACTCGTTGCACCTCGGACTAGCTATGCATCCACACTTATCTTGACAAGTTCACATAATGACCTGTTTACCTAAGGGCTCTGCATGCCTTGGACTAACAAGTCGGGCACTTCTGTGTGTTCACGTGTGCCAACCTTTCGCACCCTGCGGTTCGGTCGCTTTTTGGTGGCCATGCCTAGGCGAGTCGAGCTTGGCACTTCTATGCATACCTTTACCTCTCGTGGGCCATGGGTCGAGAACTCATTTCATGAGGCACTTTGGGCTAGGTCCTAGCTCCGCACCTCCACGTGACTCCGACATCTAGGCGGTCGACGCTTGACTCTATAGCTATTTGCGATCCCTTGTCCTTTTGTGCGACGGTGACCTCTCTGATATGTACACTTAAGGGAACCCAACTTGGAGGCGCGTACATGACCTATCATTTGAAGTTCACATGAGGGCTAAGGTAAATTAACATGTTGTCGGAGTGCTGCAGGTTACCAGAAGAATCGTGGACTCGAGGCTGCGCATCGATCCCTTTTAGAAGTCGGTGGGTTGACCCAGGTAGGCTATTGACGACCACCCGGATTGGTGAGAGGCTACTGTCAGGGGAAGGGTCCCTACGCTACCTCGAGCCGACGATAACTTCGGCGAGGCAATGCGTGCCAAAGTGTGTGACGACAACTTCGGCTTGGTGTTACACATCAGGGAATCCCTCTCGGACGAGGTCTACGAGCCAACCTTGGATGAGGTCCGGAGTCCACCCCAAGCGAGGTTCAGGAGCCAACCCAAGACGAGGTCCATGCCACCTCGGACAGGGTCCAAAGGCCAACCTTGGAGGCCATCCTCGGGTGGGGTCTGGAGGCCAATCTCAGGCGAGGTCTGGAGTCCAACCTCGGACAGGTCTATAGGCCAACCCTAGAGGCCAACCTTGGGTGAGGTTTGGAGGTCAACCTTGGACGGGGTTCGGAAGCAACCTTGAGCAAGGTTCGTGGGTCGGCCCCTGGAGTCCCTCGGACACGGTGGGACCCACGTGGCGTGAAGGACAAACTACCCTTAGGAGTAAGCTAGGCCCCGAGGGTAAACTTGTAACTTAACTCGCCTCCTGCTCCCACTCTCACTCTATAAATAGGGTCATGAGGCTATTTTGTAACCCTAGACACCTATATGCAATATACTTGTTCATCCATTCGCGTGTGATTCTCGTTGGGTCTCTTTGCATCTTCGGCGGTCGTCGAATCCAACCGGGGTTTCTTACAAGTGTACTCTCCGATCTCGCATTGAACGACAATGTCTGTCAATGCCATGTGGGCCCAATCCTTGCTTGATCATGTCTTTGGTACGTTTTTTGTTTGCACATATCAGTTCCTTGACCACCACCAAATCAACCAAGGTAAAAACGCACATGGTGCTGATGTTGGCAATCAAGTTAATGTTCAGTTCGCTTTATACTTATTGATCTCTAATCTTCTAGAGACCGTATCTTTTAATCCAAGCATCGGATTTGCAATCCATTTGAACTTGTGCACTCCTGACGACGAATCTATCCAAATGAATCCAATATTGGATATGTTACGCGTTGAAAAATATTTGACGATGCACGGGGCATGCACGTTGTAGTCTTGCTTTAGGAAATTTTGTACGCTGCAGGCTGCTCTTACGTCGCGTATGAATAATTATTGACTGACATATGGGCCATTTCCTCTTTACTTTATTTTTCTCTTATTAATGAATTTTGCATACAAAATTTCATCAAACACATAGAAGCATTAATATTGTTTTTCTTTTCATATATACCGAGTACTACTGACACCAATAGTGGTTCCAGTTGTTCTCTCTTTATTGGTTAACAAAGGAAAACCTTTCCGTTGTTGATTTTCTGGGGAACGGCTATATTTATTTGCGATAGCAACAATTGTATGCCATGTGTATTTGTAAACTCGCCTCTGTTCCAAGTCTTCTGATAGTTCCTACCAACTCTTATTCCTGAGTTAATGTTAAGTTTCACTCTCGATCTTATGTAGATGACTTTTTTTATATTGCTTAGGACAATGTAATGTGGTTTAGTTTTCTCCAGGTCCATTTATTTACTTCAAAACAAAACTGACCCTCTCAGTAATTTTTTTAATTTTATTTCAGAATTGAAATGCTGTTGCTACTTGTGGTTTTTTTACTTATAATGTAGCATGTGACTCGTACTTATAACTCAAGTGTTACTTATGATCTGTCTTGGAACCGTGTGGACAGAAATCTACAATATTGTATGCTGATGACTTGGATCAACAAGAGACATTTAGATCACATACTGGAAGGACAAGGGCCAGTTCACAACATCTTTTGAGCACACATCCCTCCATTCTTAATCCAGAAGGGCCATTAGCCAATTCAAGAAGAAACATGTCCAGATCGCCACCTCTTGATGTGCTCCCTAGGAATGCATCCCCCAAGAGACCACTGGAGAGGCTACCACCATCTCATTCTGTATTGGGACATGACCCCAGAAGACTACCTGGCCGAAATGGTTGGTTTGAAAGGAAATGGGCTTTTGATGATGGTGCACAGCGGCCTTCAATGAGCATGCTTGATGAAGAATATAGGAAGCAAAGTGCAAGAGAACTTATTGATGCTTATGGAAATTCTCAAGGCAAAGATGCTGATGAAAGGCTTCCCAAGATGCAGCGCCTAGATTCAAATGGCATGGCAAGCAAATCTAGTGCACAAAAATGGCTCACGTCAGAGGAAGAGGAGTATTCTTGGGAGGATATGAGTCCAACTTTGACTGACCGAAACAGAAGCAGCATGACTTTACCTCCCGCTGGAACCCTGAGAACTGGATTTCCTGGGCCAAATGCTGGACTACTGGAATCTGATTTTGGTAGGCACAGTTGGTCAGCCCAAGCTCCTCGACCAGCAGTTGATGGGCCAGCATTAAATCTCGAAGACAGGATTACTGCTACTGGTGTATGTTTGTCTGATCTCTCTTCAATTATGTTGGATAGTAACATTGATATTACACTTCCTGCACCTTTTATCACTTCTTTTTACTATCCTGTGAAATAATTTCTGTTGATCTTTTACTCCCTGATTTCACAGAGCTGTGTTGTTTTTTGTACTTCCTCATGGTCTCCAATATACAACTTTGATCACTGCTTTTTATTGTATTCTATTTGTAAAATATAATAAAATTATACTGTTAGGAAAGTATTCTTTGCTGAAAATATATTCATAGATTTCAGGCAGCCAGCTTATTACAATGATATTGTTGGTAAAAGTTTAAAAGATTTGATCACATGCATCCCATGGCGACACTTCTTTGTGACCGAAATGAGTAACTATATTGTCTTTGCTTATTCTTCTCTCTCTCTCTTTGTGGTGACTCTCAATCCTTTTGACAGTTACATATTTGTCCAAAGCTGTTTTGGTAGAAACTCACATTTCGTTTCATTACCTACATATACTGTTAGGAGGCACTTCAACACAACAGTGTTTTAGTACTGTATCTCTTTGGGTTTCGGGACTCGGATGCTACAGAATGTATGTGATCTTTTACCAAAAGGATTCGATAATTTTCAAGAGCGCATATACCATGCGTAGGACTAGCACATGATTCCCCAGTAGCGTTCAGAAATTTAAATTCTGAAGATTATATACTGTATATTCTTTCACCATTTATTGCCATACCGCCTAATGCAGCTTTTCAATATTTTGTTATCCTTGTACTGAATGGAATTCATACGCAGTTCAACTTAAAACAACT
Organism: Melocanna baccifera; assembly: GCA_036346265.1. Taxonomy (NCBI): domain Eukaryota; kingdom Viridiplantae; phylum Streptophyta; class Magnoliopsida; order Poales; family Poaceae; genus Melocanna; species Melocanna baccifera. The sequence continues at coordinate 21,165,381 of CM070698.1, forward strand.
GGTAATGTTGCATCAATATGAATCTACTTTAATTAAAGTTGACATAACATTCCCTTTTTTGCAGTCTATTGAAATGGCCACTAGTAGGAGATATCGAGGTAATTTTGGCGCTCAGAATGGAGTTTTTCCAGAGTACCAGAGTTCTGAACAGACCCTCGATCCTGGGAGAATTCCTACCATGTCAGCTCCACCTTGGCAGCAGACTATTGGTCTGCCATTGCGAGTACAAGCACCTCAACCTGCATCATCACTGAATAGAATACCGCCGCCTACTGATAGTGAAATACCAGTTAAGAGGTTGACCGCTGGTGGTACATATGATGCTTTGAATGTAGATATACCCGTGGTGGAGAAGCACAGGTCCTCACCTGCTCCTGCTCCGATAGAATGGCCTCCTCTACATCATACTCAGCCACTAACTGTGCCACCAATTCCACCTGATACAAAACATGTTAGAAGTGCAGCAGATAGTCTAGAAATTAGGCCATTTATTAGCCAAGGAACCAATTCATCTGTATTTGTTCCACGGCATCAATATGATTCCTTGGATCGGAAAACAATAAGTAGCGGTAACTTAGCTCAACCACCATATCAGCACCCAGATTTGTTGTCATCGAGTCAACAGAATCAAGGTACAATTTTGGGAAACCAATCTCAGCCTCATCATCCATCGCAGTTTCATTCCCATCCCCATCCTCACCTTCAGGAGTCATTTAAAAGCTTTGCATCCAGCATGTCTGTAGCTCCGCCCCAACATCTATTCCAAGCACAAGGAAGCAATGCAGGAATTCAACCAGTTGCACTTCTGCCGAACTCTCTTTCTGTACCACCGTATGGTGTGCCGTCGATGCCCAGTTTTGCTCTGCCACCATTACCCCCCGGACCACCACCTGCTTCATCGCAGATGGGTCCATCATCATCACAAGTTGGTGTCCCTACAACATTTTTCTCTGGATTGTTAAGTAACCTTATGCAGCAGGGTGTAATTTCACTGGAACCACCTAGACCTAGCCAACCTCAGGTACTTCTCATGCATGTGTGCACCTCATTGCCGGTATCTAATATTATTCTGTTCATTTGTGTGCAGTTAATTCAATGGTTTTCATTAGACCTGTAAATCTGTTGTTTTAGGGCACTGTTGGAGTTGACTTCAATGTAGACCTCAAGGTACGAAATGAGTCTGTCATTAATGCTCTGTATCAGGATCTTCCGAGGCAATGCAAAACTTGTGGCCTTCGTTTTAAATGCCAAGAAGAGCACCGTGTTCACATGGATTGGCATGTTACAAAAAATAGAAATTCAAAGAATCGTAAGCAGTCTTCACGTAAATATTTTGTCACTGTGGGGGAATGGTTGAGAGCAGCAGAAACAGTAGGAAATGATGGAGTTCCTTCTTTTGAGCCTGCGGAACCAGTATCAGACAGAAAGGAAGAGAAAGAAATGGCTGTTCCTGCAGATGAGGACCAAACGGCATGTGCTTTATGTCAAGAGACATTTGAGGATTTCTACAGTGATGAAACTGAAGAGTGGATGTACAAAGGTGCAGTTTACATGAATGCCCCGGATGGTAATATCAATGGTCTGGAAAGGTCGCAGTTGGGACCTATTGTCCATGCTAAATGTCGATCTGGGCCCAACAATACTTCTTAGGTGGTCCTAGCTGGTGAGTATCCGTGCATTGCATTTTGCAACAAAAAAATGTGCAAAATTTAAGTTGGAGAAGACATTATTTGTCTTGAGAGCCCCACTACAATTGAGAGTATAACTTCTTTCTAGTTTATGGCTAATGGCTGTATGCTAGCCTAGCATGTGTTCAGCTGCAGTTATATTTTGTTATGATATTAATATTATCTGACTAGATAATAATACTGGATGTGATAATGTGATATTAACTCCTTTAAGTTGATTTAGGGAAACACGCAGTGTCCATGATCATGGTAATATTCAGTTCATGGAGCAGTGTTCTCTATCTTTTGGAGACACCCCTTTCGTTGTATCATTGTATGTTACTGTTTATGGTTCTTCTCTTGTATTTTGTCACTTCTCTTGTACCCATAATGTTAGCATGGTTTGTTGCCTAAATTTTGGGGGGACATTCTCTTTGGTGCCTGATTCTAAAGTCACACTGCCTGGTTTTAAAGTTATACTGAACCATTTCACAAAACCTATCAGTAGATTTTCAAAATTTTACTGTTGTGCTTGATGCTCGTATTGAGTGGTCATTTATCCACCTAATATGTTCCTTAGGTCTATTTAGAATGGAAATGTGAGCGTGTGCTTGTTGTAGTAGTATGATCATGTGCATAGTGTAAGAAAATCTGCTAATGATTAGGGGTAATCATGGAACATACCATTTCATGTGATTGTGATCTGAATAGATGGTACTATGTGCGCTACAATGACTTGCTTTTAAGATTTCTGACCTTTTTGTATCTATGTTGGACAGAGCCCTACTGTGGTGCATGTGCATGTGTATTTGTGATTCACCATACTTGCCATTGCGGCCCCACTAACCTATGCAACTGTCATGTCTGGCCATCATAGAAATAATATTTGTTAATTTCGCAGAGTGCTGCTGCTTATAACACTGTTCCAATGCTTTCTTTCAAAGGGACAGTTGTCAATTGTACCACTACATTTCTGTTTTATCATGCGATGCTCCCTCCAAATGTTTCCTGGCACAAAATAACTTTCTCTGGGCCTGCCAAATAGAGAATCTGTGACTTGTGTTACGTCCATGGTGAATATTCTCTGCATTTAAACATGTCACACATGGTTAGGATCACTTGTGCCTCAAGCAAGATTGGACTTGACCATCTATGTTCGCTTGGCTCTTTTAGTAGTGTTATGAAAGGCAATTGTTGCTTCAGGTTAGGTGTGGTAGTAGTAGTAGTACACTAGATGGATAGCATCATTTCAGCGCACTGTTTTAAATGAAGGTCACTCAGACCACTTGTGTACCTCGTAACTATTAGCAGTGTGTCTATCGCTTTGCTATACTGGTCGGTCTCTTATGTGTTGGTCCTGCTGGAAATATAGCAATTTATTTTGCAGAATGACACTAATACATGCTTCATTGCTCATTTTTGTTATTTACCGATGTATAGGTAATATTTTAGTGTCCAAGGTCTTCCTTCTGTTGTTTTTGTGTTAATATTTGGCATGTATGCAAATATTGTATTTGTCATCTGTTCATGGAATAGGTAAACCACATACAATCACACATACCATGTAAGCCCTGAGCGGTGGGGCAACTGCTCGCTTACTGCTACAAGGAAAAGATAGGTTGCACTTCTCGTGACACTAAATACTAACATTTCTATTTGTGTTAAAATTCCTAAATCCTAACTGATATAAGCCTCGGATTACTTCATGTAATAAATAATATCACATTTTCCTACTTTTCAAAATTTGCCTCTTTGGATAGTAAAACCCTCGATGAAAATAGTAATTATAAATAGGAAGATCAGTAACTAATTGGTAATTTTCTGAAATTGAGATCTATTTAGTGCCTATTTGCCATTGCTGTGCCATGGAAAGTTACAGTTATATTTACCTATTCCAGTAACATTTTGCTGTTATGTCTCCAGAAAAGATACTTTCAAGTAGTTATTACATGCAAAAAATGGAAAACAAAAGTTCTTTTAAAAATCCGCATCAATCCCAAACAAAGCTTCACTGTTTTCCCCCCTAATATGGTATATATGATGGACCACCCTATGAAAAATTGCGGGCATTGGTTCGTTCTTTTTACCATCATTGTGGCTGTTTAAAAATGTATTTTGGTGTTGCCGGCAATGTCAATCTTATGTGGAAAGTTCTATTACCTTGAAAGAACGATTGTGCTTGTCGGGGGTACTCTTGGTTGAGGACTCTCATGGTCCATATGTTTGTCGGGGGTACTCTTTGTTAACAGGACTTCCATGGTGCATATGAGCAATACAACTATGCATTTTCTTTATATCCCTTCAAGTGTTTATTCTAACAGATAGTGCGAAGCTTGCCATCATCTAATGCTCAACAAAATTCCCTTAGAAGTGCATCATTCAAAGAGATAACTATGTTGATTTGTTGCGTGAAATTAACCATGTTTCAACTTAATTGCAGGAACTCCTATCTCATTTGTTTCAATTTCTTTGGTTGCGGCTCGAGCACTCCAGACAAGATCTGTAAACTACTGGAGAAATCAGATTTTGGTATGCTCACCTTTTTCCCTCTCTTAACGGGCACGGTTTGCATAGAATGTTATGTGACAATGGTGTAAAACTGTACATGTACTTTGTGTAATCTAGCGATTGAGCATGAGTAATTCTCTACAGTCACTTCACTGTTGGAGCGTGTTCTATTTTCGTGATTTCGTCCCTTTCACAGTTGGGAGCGTGCTGCTTTTACATTACTATAATCTATATCGAAGTCTCATGTCTAGGGTGACAGGCAGCACAGTTCATGACGGACTTCTATGTACCATCAGTTCACTGAACATGCAAAACAATATCTTTCTTTTTTTCCCTTCCTCTCCTTTATCTCATGCAGGATATCAATCTGCTAGTTGGCTGGTGACTTCCAAAAAATTGCAAGGATCATGCAAGATGACCAATAATGAAGGCATCAGTCAACAGCCTTCCTCAAGTGTAATGGAGGAGCTAGATGGTGCCGTTATTTCTTTCGTCGATGTTTTCTTTCTTTGTAAGGTGCGAGCATTGTAACAGTATTCTGACGATTACACTTGGTCGCTTGTATAATTCCACCTTTCTGGATATATTTGTGCATGCAAAATTCAGATGAGATTGATTCGTAGACCCCATTTTTCGTTTTGGAAGTTATGCACTTATGCTGTTACAACTTGATCGGAGAAACTCCATTGTTGTACATTTTTTTCAAGCTTTATCATTATGTTGCTACGTCTTTTTGCCACTTCAGCTGAACTGAATTGTTAACATGTGTAGTAGTTCTTGCTTAGGAGCATTTCTTTTTTCCTCCATTCAATGCTGATGCAACATGGGAACTGCCATGAACTGACGTTCCGGCATGACGCTAACAAAGTTAGATGTAAGTCTACAAGTTTATCGTGTCCATGTGCATTCTGGGAAGTGTGTGCTAGCTGGTGGGTGATTTTTATGAAGTGACTATTATTCAAAGGAATCTTGAGTCATGTGGATTGTTCATCAAAGTGTTGGCAATGGCGTTGGATATACTGTTCTTCCTTCTGTGTATCTCTGCTCCAGTGAGCCACTGACCAGTGGCAAAGCTGGCTAATCTGCGACTTTGTTCCAACCAAGGGCGAGCATCGAATCTGATACTGATAGCTTGGTGGCAAGCTGACGATGAGGCTTGATGCGCTCATCGTGCGGAAGATGAGGCTCCACCGTGCAGGCGATGAGGCTGTTCACCGTCGCGACGGAGCGCAGCGAGAGCTTCGCCGTCGGGACGGAGTCGACCAGTATCTGGAACGCCACCGTCAGGAGGGACCGGCCGGAGCCGGCGCTTCCCCCGGCGCACCCTCCTCCTCCCTCTTGCACGCTGCCCGACGGCCCGTCCGGGAGGATGGCGAAGCCCGACGGTAGAGGGCCCCGTAGTCGGGGTCGCCGCCGTTGAGCACCACCTTCATCGCCACGATGTCCACCGGCGCGTACACGACGTAGGAGCCCGACGCGTCGGTGCAGCTCTCTTGCAGGACCAGCATGTTGCTCTGGTTTGAGTTTGCACTTGCATACATATACCATTAGTTAGAAACAATTTATTCATTATATGATACATATATGTTACGGAAAAATGCTCAATAATTAACTATGTGTTAATGGTATTATCAGATTCACGAGGAGCACTTACATTGACACGAAGAAGTGAGACACAGTTGACATGGTCGCGGCCGTTGGCGATGTGAGCCATCTCTTGGACGACGCCACCGTTGGACAGAATGTCCTACTGCAAATTCAAAATTTATCAAGAAAATTCTTCGCTCAGCAGTGGTATGCATGTTTTCCCTAGGTAAAAAGTAGCAGAGCCGTCGGCAATAGGACGAATACGTACCTCGCTGCGAGAGCTCTCGTCGCGAAGGAAGTCGAAGACCCTCTTGGGCGGGACGGGGAGCCAGAAGAGGTGAAATTGGTTATGTTCCTTGTCACTTTTATGTTTCCATATTTATTTTGTTGTCTTTCCTTTCATAGCTTATTAGATTTGTGTACGATTGGAACTAGGTTGCAAAGCTTCACTAGAAACCATAGGCACATAGGTTGGGCAAGTTAAGATTAATTTTTCAATTAAGACTGAAAAAGAATCCTAATTCACCCCTTTAGACATCCGATCCACTTCAGATCTCGAGATAAATGGGGACAAATTAGATGGTGGATGATATAGGGATGTCCCCTTAAGAAGTAAAAAATTCACTTCCTCGTATTATAGCATTTGCTGAAGGCTGAAGCCTACCTTAGATACCGTAATTTCAGAGGTAAAACAGGGAATAACAAAGGTGATTATTATGATTACATTAAACTGCAAATAAGATGTAAACTCAAGCAAAATGAACAATAAGTACAACTTCACAATTCCATGTAGTGTGCAATAGATAAATGTACCGTGGGACAACTCGTGGGATAAAGGTACCTGAAAAATTGGCGCTCCGGTTCGATTGTTTCCACTTTCCACAAACCATCTATCAGCTGACTGGAATAGATATCTCCCCAAATCTGTACATCTTCTTGCTCTTCCTTGTCAACTTGAAGATTCAGGTGAGTATAACAACTGACACTGGATAAACAACCAGAGGGTTTCACCACCAAGCAGCATACATGACTGAAAGCATCAAAACAATAACCATGAAGCTCCATTGCATAAACAGTGAGAAAAAAGATTCAAACATTCAGGTAGCGTATGAGCTTTCACATTCCAAACAGAGGCACCACACTATCTTACTATCCAAAGCTTGAAAGCTAGCAGTAGCGAATACAAGTGCAAGAAAAATGCAGAGAAATTTACTGAGGTTGCATCGCCGGAGAAGATCATCCGAAGTTTCTTGTGGGAATCTTTCGATAGATGGAGAGAAAGTAGTATATTTGTTCTCCACAGGCAGATATACGGCAACTACCTCAGCAACCAAAGCGGTAGTACGATGACGGGATGCCCGGCGAAGGTGGAGGCGTCCAGGGCCAGCACCGCCGACGCCGCAAAAAGGGTTTCGGAGAGGCGAAGGCGGCGGCGGCGGCGGAGACCGTGGAGATCGGCCGTCGCAAATCGCGGGAGGTGAGACGCCGCCGCACGACGAAGAGTTCTGTCACGTCCATACGAATGTCTATGACCGAAACAACACGACAGGAATATTTGAAGTTACTGACAGTAAAAGGCTGAGCTGACTGTAAAAATTAAATCCGATTATTGATTTATAAAGATATAATAGATTTTTATTTATAAATTTATTTTTTTGTGAAAATATTATAGCATTTTCCTCTGAATCTATTATTAATTCTTTCCGTCACTACCCTCTCCCTTCACTCATTCAGCCGCGCTGCTGTCGTCGTCTCATATACGTGTATTACCACGACGATAGTAGAAATTACTCTTACATTATATGTTTTCATTACAATTTTATCCATCTCAAGATTTTATTACTAGTATCAGGTAGTAGTAAAACTAAATACTAACTAATCTAATTTATTGGATAAAAAGAATAAACGGTTCATATTTATTCTAGAGTACCGTAAAAAGCCCACAATAACGTGTACTCAAATGTAATGGGCGGCAGAGGTCTATTAAGGTGTGGGTCCTAGTTGTAAGTGAGCTTAGGCTGGCTATATGTACTGGTGGTTCACCGAACAGAACACTGGAGCAATGAAACAAGAAATCGTCTATCTCCTTCCTGTGTCTTCTTATTCCTTGTATCCCCAACTCGGTCTCCTGCCTTGAAATCTCTCGCTGCCTATCCCTAATTCCTTTCAATTCTCAGTCTAAACTCTATCTAATTCTCTCTTAATTTACCCAAGCAGATCAGGATTGTAAGTTTGTAACAAGTTCCGAGTTAGCGTGGGTGCAAAGTATTTTACGGCCCAGATTGCATGGCGAAATGATTCTACGATCCAGATTGGATCGCGCGCGTACTCACTTACCGTTGTATCCTATTGTGCTGGGCAGGACCGAATCACAATTCGATGAAAATTCTACTGTAGTGTTACCGATGTAGCTGGGCCGGACAAGTAAAAAAAAATCATTTTATTGTGAAGGCAAAATTTAATATAGTGCTATTAAAATTCCACGATTGTTACATCGTGAAGACAAATAACCCCCTCTGTAGAGACAGAAACGAGGAGCTGGAGACCACCACTTACCTAAGAGAGAGAAAGCTAGTGAGAAAAAAAGTGTCTGTCTCCTCTTGCTCTCTTGGGGCACTTTATATACATAGGTAGGGATGATAAATATCTATTCTGCTCCTCAATAGTTATAATAGGTAAGAATATATAGGTACATTCTATTATACATACAATGATGCCCCTATGGGCTTACTCTAAGGCTCACTAAGCCATCCTGACGGCCTAAAGGGTTGGACACCCCACGACAATACTCCTTCGATAGCAAGCTCTGAGGTCCCGAGGGGCGAGCTGACAGAGCTAACTACCCCAGCCCCTCAAGGGTCTGGATGCTCAAGGACGTCTGGAATAGGCTCTGCTTCCCTTGACAAAGATGCAACCGCCCTATAGAGACCATGACTCCAAGGCCGATGATGCGTAGAGGTAGAGCCATCGAGGTAGAGGCGCCTTGCCAAGGTGATGCCTCCGAGGCATGTGACACGTAGAGATAGAGCCGTTGAGACAAGATCATCCCACCGAGGCAATGCCTACGATGCCAGCGGTGAAGTCTAGTGCCAAAGCAGTATCCGTTCCATCGAGACCATGCCCCTAAAGCAGGAGACACATAGAGGCGGAGCTGAGTAGTTGAGGTCAAGCCGCCCTGCTGAGGCGATGCCTACAAGGTAGGCTGCGAAGACCCGTGAGGAGGCTGTGGTCGTCCCATCAAGGTTGTGCCTCTGAAAGCAGGTGGCATGTAGGGACGGAGTTGTCATAGTAGGGCCACCTTGCCGAGGCGATGCCATCGAAGCATGTGACACATAGAGGTGGAGCTGTTGAGGTAGGTCGCCACTATGAGATTGACGCGAAGTCTTGTGATGAAGAAGTAGCCGTTATGTCGAGGCCGTGCCCCTGAAGTAGGCGACATGTAGAGGTAGAGCCGTCGAGGTGAAGCCGCCCTACCAAGGCGATGCCTACTAGGCAGACAATGAAGACCCACAACGAGGCCGTAGCCGTCCCGTCAAGACCATGCCCCCGAAGCAGGTGGCACATAGAGGCCGAGCCATTGAGGTAGAGTTGCCCTACTGAGGCGATACCTATGAGGCAGGTGATGAAGACCTGCGACGAGGCCATAGCCATCCTATTGAGGCCATGCTTTTGAAGCAGGTAGCACGTAGGGGTGGATTCATTGTGGTAAGGCCGTCTTGCCGAAGCGATGCTTACGAGGTAGGCGACGAGGTCCCACAATGAAGCCATAGCCGTCCCGTCGAGTCTATGCCTCTGAAGCAGGTGGCACATAGGGGCGATGCCGTGGAGGTAGAGTCGTCCTGCCGAGGCCAAGATTGTCAGAATCTCGATTCTAGTCATACAATCCTATAATCTTACAATCTAGATTGATTGTACTGATCTGATCATAGGGTATAGTCTTAATTTGGTAGAATTTTAATATTATTATGATTCTACCATAAAGTTTGTAGGATTGTGATTAAAATTTTCTACTTTGTTCTACCGATTCTAGTGTTTTATTAAAAATAATTACTTGTGTACGCTCTTTTAGTTGCAACATTTTACTTTTATCACTTCATATCCATTATAATTTGCATAAATAACAAATGATCTTTCACTTGAACTATTTTTTGTAAACAAAAGTTCTACATGTATAATTTTAAAAATGTAGTAGAGTTGAAATACATGATAGATTTTTATATTTCTTTAGTAGAATCAAATAGAATCCTAGATTCTTCTTCAAATCTAAGATTTGCAATCCTACCAAAGAACCTCTAATCCGATTTATAATCGCAATTTTGACCACTTTGGTCGAGGCGATGTTACATGACAAGTGATGAAGTCTCGCTTTGTCTTGCCACAAACCTATGCATATGCTCTTGAGGCTGTGTCTCTGTACCCTTACCACCAATCAAACGCCATGTAACATTCACCTTGTTGTGCCTTTTTCTAATAGCCTAGTACCATTTCCCCCTTTGGCCACATTGAGTGTGCTTGCCAGGGCTGCGCAAAGAGTCGAGTGTCACCATGAGCAAAACAAGGCAGGTCAACACGGGCTAATGCACGTGGAGGCAGGGAGGCCGGACTATCGTTCGTCTACCTTAAAAAAAATAGCGCCTGCTGAGGGCAAACGACATGGTTTGAAGAGAGCGCTAACGCACACGGAGGCAAGGAGGCTGGGCCACCATTCCTCTACATTTAAAAACTGCATCTGTGGAGGGCAAGCTGTGTGGCCCGAAGAGGGTGCTAATACACGCAGCGGCAAGGAGGCCAGCCTACCGTTCTCCTACCTTTAAGAATAGCATCCGCTGAGGGCACACGGCATGGCCATTCACTTACCTTCAAAAACCTGAGCCACACGGCGTGGCCCGAAGAGGGCGCTAATGATAAAAAAGGCCCGCCCCAAGCTTTCTGCTGGTTTGCTAGCTGGGAGATTGGACAAGTTGAAACAAGCTACAATGTACTACATGGTATCTAGAGCTAGGGGAGGAATAGCCAGTGTTGCTGCTGCGTTTGCTGCCGGAATGGTTTTTGGATTATCATCCCTTCGCGGAAGCAACAGCAGAGGCCGGAAACCTAGTGCAGTGGGTCATGTTGTGCCCTGTGTCTGTGGATCAGGTTTGTGCCGTATGTATCAGCTATTTGTTAGTTATATTTCTAAAGATGTCTCCTTTTTTTGTTAATTACACAGGCACATTCTCGTGGTTTGCATTTCATGTCGATCAATAGATTAAACTGTTACTGTACTTAACAATTTTGTGAACTAATCAATCTTATAAAGCTTCAGTTTCTAGCTCACAAGATTGTTGTTGTACCGTTGGGTTTAACAATCATGTATGGTACTGGGGGAGCCCTGGTCCCTTTATGCTTGATATAGTCCTTACATATACTTTTTCTTTCCACGCAAAATAACGGAAGTATTTTTCATATTTGGTACCAGGTAAAAAAAAATGGTTCCGTCACTGTGATTTTGCCAGGTCTACTCCAGAACTGTTATATTTTTACTGGTTTGCAGAATGCAATTTTACACCAGTGGTATTTTGGTTCCAGTACACCTGTTTTTTTTTAAAAAAAACGGAATTCCAGTACACCTGTTTGTTGCATGATTGCTGTACAAATTATATCACTTATCTTCTTGTACCCCTCACAAAGTATGGTTGTGTCCGACACCTAAGACTGCATTATTGGTTCATCAAGGACAACATTTTAGACTATACTAGTGTCCGTACAACTAATCAATCACTTGTCAAGATAATCAGCCTTACCCTGAATCTCTCAAAAGTCACAATTCAGCATCATATAGCATAGTTTCAGAACTCTTCGTGACAGCCTGCCTACATTTGCCAATGTTTTCTTTTCAGCTAAACTTGAAATCAATCGAAAATTAAAATGATCTTGTGTGTTCCTATTCAAAGATAAAAGATGCATGATACTGACAAAGGGGGTTTTAAGGATGGCCTATACAATCTGGATTTCACGCTGCATATCGTTGGTACCGTCAGTGTCAAGAATGGATGAAAATGAGCCTTTAGATCTTGATCTTGATGACCTCCTCGATGACGCCGTCGGTGAACTGTTCTTGGATTTCTTCCTTCTAGCCTTCCTAGGTGGCTTTGGTATGTCAGGGTATGGAGTTGCTTCTTGACCGGCATTTTCCGGAAATATACCAAAGGGTGATATATCTCGTGGCTGATCAAAATCTGTTAATAAATAACTGTACCAAATCAGCTACAAATATAAATAGCAGAATGAGAAGTAGTTTTCAAAAGCTTTTCTTGCATTCCAGGAAATTTAGATGTACTTGAACATTTGAAACATCACATTCTCTATTTTGTCCTTGAGTTGTAATAGAACCAGAAATATAATGGTGTGCTTACGTGGGTGAATATGTAGCTTTGGATGTCAGAAGTATTTTAGCAGTATATTTAAATGAAGAGCAGTGCGAGTACTAAGTTAATGTCTTGTATTTTAGTCCACGATGCATCCACTAGTCCACTTTACATGCCTTGTTTATATGGATTGATTGGATGGGCCAACTGACAGAATACAACTTTGTGGATAACATGGTAGTGTCAAATGACTGATCGGCACAAGATCTGCAGAGTGTGTGCGTCTGCTTTTTCCCTGCAAAGTCAATCATGATTTTTGATACAAGTAAACTTGCTTCGTTCGATTGTTGAATGATTAATCGTTGAATGTGGTACCCTAAGTATATGTAGTTAATAGCAATTTACAAAAGGAAGCATCAGTAACGTTGTTTGTGTTGAGAAGCTCAATTTTCATTTCTTAGCTACATTTTTCACCCAAAATAAAATGATGCAAATATCAACTTAGACATGCTACTATATTGTTTAGTAATCATATGTTGCATCGCAGCTCCACCAACAACACAAGATGCTGTTGGTAGTTGAAAGGCATGGAATTGTCCAGTAACATATTCATGTGTGCCTGCAACTCTGATATCAATAACTCATGAATCAACAGAAAATTGCTCAACATGGCAACATAACGTTCCTAGGATAAACAACAGCAAGTCTCATTCCCCATACATGCATGCCACTAAGAAAACAAAACATTATCTTCTTCCCTAAAGAAAACAGAAGCAGTTGCACCAAGCATGTGTACCAGTGCAAGGACTGAAGAACAGGAGAGTTGAAAAATACCTTGAGAAGCCCAGGAGGTTCCTGTTGACGGTCCGAAATTGCTCAGCGATGAAAAGTCCGGTGACCCTTTCATGTCATTCATCTACAATGGAAATTTCAGATTACCCAGCTTCCTAACTAGTCATGACTAATGGAGGTAACCAGGCAATGGAGCAAAAGAGAGTTGTAGCATTGTTCTGCATTCTGTTATATATGTACCCAGCTGGGAGAAGCAGCACTCCCTGTTGGGCTGTCCCATCCGATATGCGCGACATGCTTCACGTCTGTTGGATGACCAATCTCCATCTGATGCTCCTTCACCACTGCAAGCATGGTATTCATAAGAGAAGGACGAATAAGCTAGAGCAAAGGAAACAACCGAACTCAACTCTTCAGATGCAGACATGAAAATCACATACCAAAGATTTGAGAGATGACCTTGAGGCCCTTGAAGACCCCTTTCATCTTGTATGCCATTGGTAGATGATGTGCACAACAAAAAGCCCTTTGGAAACAAAAACACAAGAAGCAAATGTTAGCAATGAACTCTAGTTTGATAGCTGCCTACATTGCTGAAAAGAATATGTATCTACGCGAGATGATGCTCGCATACACAAAAAAATGTGGTAGATGGATAAATCAGTAATGTGCATACCTCAAGATAGAAGGTGATGATGTTGATACCCTTCTTGGTTGTTCAATGGAAAGATTAGATGTAAGCAACATTTCCATCATCACCCATCCTTTCTCTCTAGTATGCCATTAGCAACATCCGCAGGAAGACTGTATTCGTTAGGACTTATAAAGTTGGCAGCACATTTCAAGGAAAAAAGTTGGCAGCAGGAATGGCATAAAGAAAGGAGTTGTTTATACGATTATGTTAATGCTTACATTAAAATAAAGACAATATTAGTCTTCCCATACAAGCAGAATTATCAGAATGGATCTATAATCTACTGACACTAGTAGTTTGAGTTGTCAGAAAATGTTTGTAATAACTACATGCTGCCCAGTTTCTGTTGGCAAAATGTGAAGCAATAAACAGCATGTAAAAATATTCGAAGTAATCAAACATTACAGGTGCAATGTTCTGGAGTTCCATACCACTAATTCTTCCCCTGTATACGGCTGTTGTCTCATAGACCCAGCTAAGAATATTAAGAACTGGATTATATTATGTGAGAGATGCTGCCACGTTGAGGAACAGGCCTGTGAATCAGTCAAGAACGTGTCTTTGGATGCTCCCAGATCTGAAGAGCTGATGAAACATTTTCTGTAATTGGTTCTAGACAAACTGATTGGGCATGTAATCGGTCATTTACATTGTTAGAAGTAGTTTTACATTATATCGAACATGGGGAATGTTGAGCAAGATTAGCTCTGTGTTAGCTATGTTAAGAACTTAAGATTGACAATTAGGTCAACAAATCTAAGAAAAATATCAGGTTGGGTATAGCTGTGATACAAAAGATGGCAAGGAAACTATGATATGGCATATGGTGGAAGGCCTGACTGCTACTTCTTTGATGATCACTTCCTTCCCCGCCTCCGATAGCAGTTTCTCCTTATATCCTTGCAACAAACTCCATAACATCCACCATACCTTCTCCTTTAGAAATCACATGCCTTGTGTGTCTGTGCTTGGAAGTTACGGCAACTATTCATTAGTTGCGATTCGATCATCCACAATCAAAGTTACCTATTGGAAAGTACTTAAATTGTGGCATAGGTATTAAAGATAGAGCTGGAGGTTGTTGGGTTTTCTTCGAACCATAGATTGATTTTGTTGAGACTTTCTGATCTATTCTCTGTTCCTCTGTCTTTTTTGTGGTGCCCCTTACAATTGCATATAAAGCTAGAGAGTAGAGATCTATTTATAGACTCTACTTCTAGGTGTGACAAAACAATCCACCTATTTCTGGTACACCGTGAGACTCCTGAACTATATCACTAACTACGATCAAACAAATCAGTTTTATGAGTCTAAAATATACTAGTCCCTAGCACGTATGTGTGAGTTATGCACCATAATCAGATTGTTTACGAGATCAATTTCAATATGATCATGTGCATCAACAGCCTGCAAAGCCGATTTTGCGAAACAAACCTAGTTATTTCACCCTGTGTTGTACCCGGGTTAAACATATATATGCATATTAAATTTTAGTAGACTTGATCTCCATAAATATGTCTACCATATTCTACTACAGCCATCCTCGGCATCTCAAGTATTAATTCCTCGAGTTAAATTTCACATCAAATTATTCCCTATCACATACATCAACAATATGAACAATTCCACATTAAGTTAAACCGACAATAACCACAATAAATATTGAAAACCATATAAAAATTCCAACATAGGTTACATATGTAATTCCATACCCGCACCAGATTAGAAAAAGAAGGTAAAATACCCCAACCAAATCTGAAGTCAAAACAATTAACGCAGGCATCCATGGACGACGCTAGCTTACGACTTACGAGACTACAGATTGGGTTGAAATTTATATACTATGTAACTGAATTGAGTCGGACTAGGCAATTGATTATTCAACTAAGAACTGAACATAAATTACATAATTTTTCCCAAGATTTACCTATAGTTATTGTTGTAGCAGGCACTTGCAAACACAAGGGAACCATGGTGCTACGCGTGTCCTTGTTTGATTGAGAATGGGTAAGAGAAGTAAAGGTGCTTCCCTATATCTAAACGTCGAAACAGGAGAGGAAGGGGAGTCGATTCAGGGATTATGGCTGGAGTGGACGAGTGCTGGTGGAGGAGGAGGAGAAGGGGAGGAGGGAGATGTGCCAATGCAGTGCAGATCACATACGGCGAAGGCAACTTGGTTAGAGCGAGTGGGAGCGACGAGTTAGGGCTAGGGAGCAGCAAAGTCAGGGTCATGTACATCAACGGGTGATGTGTTTTCGAGGGAAGGTAGTTTTAGTACCTTCCGAGCACCGTAGAAAGTCTCAGCCAGTAGACACCGGAAGCCCCAGCCCCAGCAACTTCTCCTTAAGAAAGTGTCATTTGCATGTTGCAGCACTTGCTTTACCTCTGTTTGTCCGCGTCCACTGCACTCTCACCGAACTGATGAAGATATACCTTAGAGACAATCATAGAGATGATTCTGTTTATTATGTTCATGATTTATTGGATAATTTATCTTGTTCCTTGAATAACATCGTCAATATTTATTATCAAGTGTATGACTTAATTGTGAAACTCTACATTGCTGGGATGATTATTCTTAGATGATTCCTAGTCAAACATATGAGGATACATATTAATAGACTAGCATATGTATTGGTTGATGACCATGTTTTACGGGTCATAGATATAAAGATATTAAACCAATAATATGGACACATGTTAGCGAACATGGGGTTGGATCGACCTACCATGAAACACTGCGAGAATGTTGCATTCTTACCGTCATCAGTTAGTTTCATTCACAATGCGTATGCTACGTCCTTAAGACTTGAGATCGTCGCACATACTCAAGATGCATAATGACTAATTAGGGGTTGCCAAACACTACTCCGTAACTGGGTAGTCATAAAGGTAGCTTCCGGGTTTTGTCATGATGTGTGCATTGAGGCATGGTCGATCAAGATAGGATTTGCCCCTCCAAGCAACAGGAGAGATATCTCTAGGCCTCTCGAGTGATTGGATTCCAGAAATGCATGGCCATACTATTCACGGTTAAAGAGTTAACCGTAGTCGGGAATTCAAGTCACGTATTCGAGAAAGAGTGGTTGAACTAACCAAACAAGGATGACACGTACTCGCCTTGAGTTTAACCGATATCGTGAGGCAAAGGGAAATGCATGAGTTTTGTTGAGGTTCGTCCGATATGATCTTTGCATATACTTGGGAGTCGGCATGTCTTGCTAAGGGGCCGCTGCCGATATTGGACGAGTAGGAGTACTTGGGTTATGTCTAAGTGTATGTGAACCTATAGGGTCGTACACTTAAAGGGCTGGGACTTAATTCGGATAGTGATCCGAATTCTTATGGACCATGAGTTTCTAATGGGCCTCTATTTCGAGACCCATTATGATGGATGCCTATAAATAGAGGGGAGGTGGCATAGGGTTGGGGTTGAGAATTCGGAATTCCCGAAACCCTAGTTGCCACACCTTCCTCATCTAATACCGCGCAGCCGGCGCTAGCACTCCGACGCGTGGTGTTCCTGCCCCGTACGTGTGGATACCTTGGAGGTGTTGATGCGAAGCTTCAACACTAGGACGATTCGCAACTTGTGACGATCACAAGGACCTGAAGGAGGAGGCGTTACGCTAGAGCGACTACAAGCTGCATCAATACGCCACATCGACTCTACTTCGCTCACAGTCTGCGCGTCTAGAGGTAATCCCGTGATCTATTACTAGAGGAGGTCCCTTTTACGTGGTAGAATTTTTGAAATTTTGCTTGCATAGCCTACCCGTAGATCTTCACGAACATCACCGACGATTGTCACCTGGCGAGAGCACTTCTCATATAGGTTCACCTGCCAGGCGGTGCAGCGGCGAGGCCGTAGGCTCCGGCTTCAACCTATGAGAGATTGTTGAGAATTATCCCATGCATAGTTCTGGGATAGTGACATTTACACAGAGGGTTCCGGAGTTATTGTTCTGGGATCCGACACCACCCTGACCAGGGTGACATCTGTCGCAGTACAAAAGTTCTTCTAGCAAAGTGTTATATGCTGTTTTGGAGTCCCCAGGGAGATCACCATAGACAACAGGCTGCAATTCGACATGACGACCTTCAAAGCATTCTGCAACTATATGGGCATCAAAGTGTGCTATGCCTCCATCGACATCTGCAATCTAATAGAGTGGTCAAATGTGCCAATGGCACCATCTCTGTGGGTATCAAAAAATAGCTCGTTGGGCTCCCTAAAGGCAAGTGGCCTCTGGAACCACTGCGATGCACCTACTGGCTTCATGCTCTTAAAACAATTCTTTAGAGAAGAAGCAATGATGCCGAAGAACTCAAGACAGGGTCGCGAAGAGTGTTGGCCCAAACCCTAGCCCACGAGCACGTGGTGTCGCTCGACCTCCTCATGGTGTATGAGTCTAGGCCACCAAAAACATTGCAAAGTACATATGGATGACCTCGGCATCGTACAACATGAAGGTGCAGCCATGGTAGCTTTCCTTTGGGGGCTTTGTGCTATGAAAGGCACTACAGGCGTCAACGATGGGCAAGATGGATTCCAAATGGAAGGGACCTCCAGCACACATGGAATAGTGACTATCTTAATCGTTACTATGCATAGACGCTAACAGTGTCGCAACCTCATGCACCATATGTAGAGACATTTGTAAAAGCATACCCGCGCAAATAGGGTCTGATAATAAAGCCCGTGTTTTCACCTCATAAATTAATGTATCAAAATGCAATATGTAGCGTGGAGTCAACAGCTCGCACCAACTCTATGAAGTATAAAGTGTTGGGAACCTTGAGGCTACTCTACGGAGTATAAAAAAGAGCATGGAGGCAACAGGCTCCGCACTAACTCTACGGATTATAAAGTGCCAGGACCCTTGAGCATCCCAGGCCACTCTATGAATTATAAAAAAGAGTATGGAGTCGACAGGCTCCACGCCAACTCTGCAGAGTATAAAACACCAAGACCCGCCAACTCTGCAGAGTATAAAACACCAAGACCCATAAGCGTATCGGGCCATTCTATGGAGTATAAATAAGAGCACGGGGTCAATAGGCTCCACGCTAACTCAGTAGAGTATAAAGCACCAGGACCATTGCGTAGCCCGGGCCACTCTGAAGTATAAATAAGAACGCGAAGTCAATAAGCTCTATGTCAACTCTGCAGAGTATAAAGCGTTGGGACCCTTGTGTAGCTCGGGCTACTCTATGAAGTATAAATAAGAAAATATAGTCGATAGGGTCCGCGCCAACTCTACGGAGTATAAAGCACCAGAACCCCCACGCATCTCGAGCTACTCTATGGAGTATAAATAAGAGTGCGGAGTTGGCAGGCTCTACACCAACTTTGTGAAGTATAAAATGTCGAGACCCCCATGCATCCTGGACCATTCTACGGAGTATAAATAAGAGCACAAAGTCAATAGGATCTGCTTTGACTCTGTGAAGCATAAAGCGTTAAGACCGAGCGTCCCAAGCTACTCTATAGAGTATAAATAAAAAACGTGAGGTCCAATGGCTTCGCGAAGAAGAAAAAATGCGACGCCCCGCTGCTTGCACTAGCATAGGTATTCCCATCCTCGGATGCCTGGAACATGCTATTTGTGCTAGCAGAGGTATACCTTTCTCGGACACCTTCAACATGCACGCGCCTCCACATAGTTCCGACGGGTGGAGGATGGAGCACGCGATTATGACTTCATCCCACCGCCGACTTTGTTGACATAGTTCTGAGGGGTGGGGAACGGAACACATGCGATTATGACTTCATCCTATCACTGATTTCGTCAATGTAGTTTGAAGCGTGGGGGCAGAGTGCGCATGAATATGACTTTGTCCTACCACCGACTTCGCAACCGAGCCAGTAGATGATGTCTTGAAAGGGAAACCAGAAGTTAATGAGCATGCCTTTTCAGGCCAGACATGAGAACCAAGATGGTGCGCTACATGACAACCCATGACACTCATGCTGACACGACGCCATGTTGCACGACCAACCAACAAGACGGGGATCGTCCCATGGCAACAGAATACAAGGCGACTAGTTCCAAAGGCAAAAATGGCCCATAGGCTTGCCAACCAATGGGTCGAAGGGACAGAGAGGACTAAAAGACATGTGACATAGTTTTGGCCTATAGGTGGTGGAGCCTTTTACCATAAGAGGTTACTATTGGGGGAGTAACCCCCATCTTTGCCATTCGGTCTGCTGGACCAAGAGACCTATTACGTATGTAAAAGGACATTTGTATCCCTAGTCTAATGGGCCCTAGTAAGGGCATTTGTGTAATCCGACTTTAAGGTCATGTATACATAGCCCTAGGGAAGAAAGGAGCCAGGACGGAAACAATCATTTACTCATCCCCATTTCTAGTGTATGCAAGGCTTTGGATAACCCCTAGTAGTCTTTCCATAACCCCTTGTTTACTGTTTAGTCTGTAGCCACAACATTAACCCTTATGTTTTCCTTAAACCAAACAAGTGAGTTAGAATCAGATGTTTCATTCACCGTCTGGTCCTAGAAACCAAATACCCCAGTAATAAATCTCTTATTCAACAGAATCAAAATTATTATCCATTTTCTTTGGATTATTGAATTGTTACGCCATAGCACTGAGTTTAAATCACAAATAATTAGTTGACTGTCGCAAGTGATTAAGTGATCCAGCATAATTTGTAGCTAGAAAAGTTCATCTCGCATGATTATGTTCATTTTTGAGGGATAGTTTACTCTACCGTGGAGCACATTCAGAATCGTTCAGCCAGAAGATTGCACATCTCGCATGGTCAGGTTAGCTTTTTGCCTCTTTTGTCAACTCAATAATATGCGTGGAAGCAAGCAGGAACCTTCGTTTCAGTCGTTCCTACAGATATACGACGAGGTCACGATCAGATGGAACTTCCGTGATGTAAAAATTCCAGTTCAATTGATCACGACCCTGTAATATGGCTTGTAATTATCTTCAATTTGATGGTGATGGTGTGCCATTGTGGTCCCTATTGAGATTATGCATGCTTGATTTTAATTGGATGAGAAGGGTAATGGAATGCGTTGCACTGGCAATGTTTATCAAGGTTGTAAATTCATTTCATAATTAAGTACTCAGCTTCGAATCTGGCTTGGTTTATTTGTAGGAATTCCTGCTTCGGATAAAACCAGATGATTGACGAAACACAAACTAGAGTGAGAGATGTGATGGGTTCTGCGTGGTCTGGAACCTCGATGAGCTAAAGGTACTACACGACGCTGGATTTGGATGGCACCAATTTATTAAATAAAATTCCACTTTTCTTACCGGTAATCTTTCTTTACCAATTGTTTTCAGATTAAGTGTTCAACTGAGTTGTCGAGGTTTTAATTGTCTAATTTAGTCAACAACGTGGCGACTACTATTTACTTAGGCCGCATCGTGGCGACATGGTCGCTAATTACTAACGTCATTAGGTACAGTCGAAGGCGGGTTGTTTCACTTGTTAAAAGAAGGGCTCTTTTAACCCAAAATGAATATAAACCTTTCATTCTTTTTTATTCAATAGATCTGATTAGATAAGATTTAGTTATACTACTATCGATAGTACTAATAGTAATTAGGATTTAGATGTACCACACCTTCAAATACGATATAGCATAATAAACTCAAGGGTAAAATTGTAAGTACACGTTACTCTCTCTCTCTCTATATATATATATCAAAAGGGAAAATATTTACGAAAGCCCTAGCCGATGACACTTCTTTGGAGACGCATGGCTGTCGTTTTGTCACTCTTGGAGTGAGTCTTCGAGGAAGCGTCATGATATTACTAGACACTAGTAACGTATTTGCACTTTCGATGACTCTTCTTGAAAGTGTCATAACCTATACTCATGGTGACCCTCTAAAGTGTCGTATGGTCTTGATTTTAGGGAAAAGAGAATATACATATAAAGATTATTAGGAGATGTTCAGAATAACAATGGCTTCTAACATTTAGCTAAAATTTTACTATATCTGAATTGATTTATTGAGCATAATTAAATTTAAGAAAATAAAAATAAAAATAGCATATTTTTAGTGTCAAATAACCGCGAAGCCACCGCGTAGGCAAAAGCCAACGCTGGCCGCGGTCCTTGATCCCACATGGCCACGCCCCCATTCTTCACTCTCCCAAATAGCCGCCGCCTCCCTCGGATCCAAATCTCAAAAACCGCCGTTCCCCCACCCGGCTGCTCCAATTACACCTCGAGGTGGTCGAGCAGTTGCCCAAATAGGATGTCGGCGTGGTGGGCAACACAGCTGTGCCGGAGGGGATGACGCGTCGGCGGACGCCGGCAGCAGGGGCTGGTGAGAGTACCCCTTTTTCTCTTCGCTTTTTCCAGCACAGCGTCAGGATAGCCAATGCTGCTAAGAAGTTCGATCTACTGCTCCTTCATCGTTTCTGTTAAGTAGGTTTTGTAGTTCACTTCTTCTATTGCCTAACACTTGTTTGATGGAATGCTTGAATGCCTCGTACATTGCATTTCAATTCACTTTACAGAATTAAACTCATTCCATGCTTGCTATTCACTGCGTACTTTGTTAAGGAGTTCTGATATGTTGCCCATTCCTATTCTTTCGTTGAGAAGGTATCTGTGTTCTATTGACTAAAACGTGTTCGATAGAATGCTTGAATGCCTAACAGTATATGTGTATTTTAATTCAATCTGCATAATTAAAGCTCGATGATTGTGTTAAGGAGTCTGATCTGCTGCTCATTACTCATTTCTAGCTGAGCACATATTTTTGTTCTATTGCCTAAATGCATCTCATAAATAGAATGCTTGAATGCCTAAAACATGTGCAATTATTTTTCTAGTTTGGAAGAAATTATCAAACTTTTGCTTTGTTATGTTGATTGTGTTGCCTCATATCAGTAATTTTTGTGCTTGTACATTCATTTGTCAGGAAGACAATGGAGAATTGTTGGTGACACAAAAGTATTGATGCGTTGTCAAGCGTAAATGACAGGTGCATCCAAGGTATACAAGTAATGTTTTGTTTCCTATTACAGCAAATTATGTTGAATTGAATGCTTCTTCAATTCTTCTGATTGAATTTTCTTTGGCAAATTAACAGGAAGTTAAAAATATGAGAGTTAGATGTGTACTTAGTTGACAGTTCGAAGAATTTGGGAATTCTGCTTGCAAGACCTGAATTTTGTAGATACATAGAGCATATTGAGCATCTAAAGTTAGAGATGTCATATTCATTCCCTCTTATTTCAATTTTGTAATCTGTATCATGGTGTAATTGAAAGATAATTGATATTGTGACTTTTGGCATCACAATATATGTTTGGATTGTTTCAATAATTTGATCAAAACTATTGTGGTGTGTTGATTATGTCTTTGATGAAATCAGAAATAAGAGCTCAATTGTATAAAAAGTTTTACATAAAAAGTAAATGAAATTGAATATTCATGCCAGGATTTAAAAACTATCCCAAAAATAGAAAAAAAGAATGTTATTTTAGAAATAGGAATAATAGATCGTCATAAATAGACAATACAAAGGGTAACACTTCTAAACGTCCCCAAATGTGTCACTGCATTGTGACTCTTTGGAAAGGGACACGAGAAAATTGTTAGACACCTAAAAGGGCTTCTAAACACGAAATAAAGTGTCTCTAGGGGTCCATTATGTTGTACTCCACCGTCGCTCCAATCAAGATAGGAACTTTTCCCAATTGCGAACGAACATAGAATGGCCCAGGTATGGGTCATAAGCTCACTGAGAATTTAGTCAATCGCTAATTAATCTTTTAATACGATGATCGTTCATTACATGTATGGTTCCATTACACCAACGCGGTAGCAGCGACACGGATCGAGATAACCTTATCTTTCCTGGTTTTCCTTTTTTTTTTTGAAGGCATGCAATGCAAACCAGATAACCGCCCAAGCTAAACACCATAGCCAATGAGCGCTCAGTTTAACATTAACTTATAATTTTTTATTGTAGTTAGATTATTTCTTACTGTAGCTGAGTTGACTTATTTAGCATAATTAAATTTAAAAAATATAAAAATAGAAGAAAAAACATGTTAACCCATCATAGACAATACAAAGAAATACGGGAAAAGAAAAGACAATAAAAACCTAAAAAATAAAAAAATCAAAATTACTGAATAGTAAAAAAAAGCAGAAACTAGAAAGAGAAACTAGCTTTAAACAAAACAAGCATAGCCTTAGTGCACCCGCCACCCAGAGCTCTCAATCTTTCGTCGAATATGAATCTCTCGGTCTTAACTTGGGTGGAGTATTCCAGTACGTAGGTCAAGTTAACCAGATGACAGGCAGAGCTCTTCAGTATCGTTCATCCTTGCAAGCAGTCAATATGATGGCTCCGAGGGAGTACTATCTTAATCCGAAGGTTAATTGCTCCCTCCGGTTGGGACAAACGAAAATTAGAACCCCTCTAGTGTAGCCGTAGCGACATACTATCTGGTAACCTTCGCTGGTGTAGCTGTTGCCGTTACTTTCCTCGACACGAACGCTCACTTCAATAAAACGGGTACACGCGTACGAACGCTAAGTGGGACAGCGTGTTCTTGTGCTCCAGGAGCCGTTTAAGCATCCGATTAATTTTTTAGCATGTGCAGAAGACAAGTATGTTAGAATATTTATGGTATAAGCATAGATAGCAATATAATTTCAGTATAATTATGTAAACACAAGAATAATATCAATACATATACAAATGACATATCATTTATAACATAGCATATATTCAATAAAAGAAGAATGAATACTCTTGAATTGAACATGTATATCAATTTGAATAATATGAAGCCAATTAAGACTAGCAAAAGCTCAAGTTTTAATTGATGTTTAGTGCTCTCAGAGGTAGGGTTACATAAGATTAACTCTTGGCCGTCCCGTTACTTATGGTCATATACTCTTCATCAATTGAATATAGCAAAACAGATTCAGGCCTTGAGATCTAAGTAACACTTTACAGATTTGTCTTGATTGATTTCGGACTCAAATCAAGTATTTGAATTTTCGCCAGCAATAAGCTAAAGCAAAGTGATCATTAGACATCACACTATCCAGTCAATATAATTGTCTAACTCATAGTCTAAAGAATCAAAGATTAATCAGGTGTGCCATAAGCCTAATTAGACAACAATAGAAGCATGAGTTCTGAATGATCAATGTCTATAGAACATAAGAAGTTCTAAATATTAAGCACATCCGAATGACTGCAAGACAGAATCACAGTAAAGCAATACTTTATAGCTCAAGGTGAATTGATTCAATTTCAGTATATAACCATATATTCATCACAGAGCAACTTTTAGCCCACTGTTTCTTTACAATTGCTATTTAATGAACAAGCCACAAATTGCAAGAATTAAAACGCATACTCATAAAGCCGGTGATACTCGAAATCACCGAGAAGGTCACGAGCCAGGCAATGCCACAGGGCGCTATCCCAGAAAATCTAACGCCTCCCTACACCACAGTGAGAGAGAACCGCAGGCAATCGGAGATACAAAGCCCCCTTCGCCGGTGCACACACCAACAAAGCCGAGGTCAGGGGATGCCGCACAAGATCACAGGAGGAACCGGCCAAGCTTCTCGTTGTCAAGCACCGAGGAGGACTAAGATCGGCACCTAGATGCCTAGTACCCACAGAGACCGAACAAACCAGCATAGGAAATCAGAGGGAGGTGAGGAGGAAGAGAGCTTACTGCCTTCCGATGATCCATAAAGGAGGACCAAGCCCCCTTTCTATAGCCGAGAGAGGAGTGGAAGAACACTGGGCGGTGGCCTCCAACGGACTGATCAGAGGATCCCAGGCTGCCATCGCCCCTCCTCTCCGTCGGAGCCGCTCAAACCAGCATCGCGCCCCAGGGAAGCCGGATCGGGGAGCAAGTCCCGCATCTAGATCCAGAGGGGCGGCCGCACGGGGAGCGTGTCGCACGGGGGAGCGGGCCGCATGGGAGAGCGGGTCTCGTGGTTGGACCGGGTCGCCGTGTGAGGTTCACTCGCCGTCACGAAAAACGCTTGGGGAGGCAGTGGGGAGGAGCCAACCTCCCCTTATCCCTTCATTCCGGCCCACCGATAGGTGGGCCCTTTTTTCTTTCCTCTTTTTTCTATCAATTACAAAATTACTAAATTGCCCCTGTGCAATTATAACAAAGTATGCGTGTGTATAAATATGATGTGAGTGTGGTGTGTGTGAGAATGCCATGTACTCCAAAAAAAAATAGAACCCTTCTAGTGCAGCTGTTGCGATATATCTTCGCTGGTGTAGCTATTGCCAACAACTAAGCTAACGGGTTCTCGTAAAATAAAACAGAAATAAATCGGGAACTTGGAAAATGTTACTGTGCTGTGGACCAGGCTCACGAGAAACCAGATCTACGGTGAACCCGGCGCACGAAATAGTGTACGCGGGGGAGGGGCTGCTGACGCGGCGGGACCGTGCTGACGTGGCGCGCGCATGTGCCGCCACGTGGCACGGTGACGTGGCACCGACGCGGCTGCCACGTGGCTCGAGGCGGTTTGGTCGACGTGGTCGCCACGTGTCGTGCCACGTGGCCTAGGGTCGACGTGGCGTGCCACGTGGGTAGGGCTGACGTGGACGGCTCGAGTGCGGGCGGCTGAGGTGCGGCCGCGTGGACGCATCCTGCCCGTCCGATCGGATCTGAGGCAGTGGCGTGGATGCCGCGGTCGGGAGGCGGGGCGGCGATCGATCGGCGACACGCGCCGCATGGCGCGCGAGGCGCCGCGGACGCGGCGCGGGCGCGAGCGGAGCGACGGTGGCGACGCGTGGTCCAGACGCCCCGGTTGGGCGCTGGCACGGGCAAAAGTGCGCGGCAAGCTTATCGGGCTCGCGAGAGTTTTTCCCCAACATGCGGTTGAAAACAAGAGGCAAACGAGA
Source organism: Melocanna baccifera (assembly GCA_036346265.1). Taxonomy (NCBI): domain Eukaryota; kingdom Viridiplantae; phylum Streptophyta; class Magnoliopsida; order Poales; family Poaceae; genus Melocanna; species Melocanna baccifera. Next base: position 21,191,887 of record CM070698.1, read on the forward strand.
CGGAAGCAAATACTAAAGCATCCACACGACACAAATCGTGCAGCTGGTTGATCTTGCTGGTGTCTCTTTGACCACGGACATGTATAGGAGTAATTTTCCCTATAGTTGGCCAGAAAAATCGGGGGCGTGCTTATCGGGCTCGACATGCGCATAGGCCGGACGCGAAGCAAATACGACCCATTTAGGCCCGGCTAATAAATGGGTCGTCTATAGTTGGCCGACCATATGCCGAGGGCGACGGCCCAAGCACGGCTGTGGCTGCCGTGACCCACATGCCGAGGGTCCGGCCAAGCATGGTTAAGCATGGTAAGCGAATCGTACGTCTTGACACGACACGGCCCATTTAGCCCTGGAAATTTAAAAAAACCCAAAAAATATAGAAAATTGAAAAAAAAATTACAAAAAATGTAGAAAAATTGTAAAAAAATATAAAAAATTATAGACATTGTTAATAATCAAGATAATTATTATCAATGATATAATGAGCTTTATTAACTTGTTAAATGACATTATATGGCTGGCTCGTTAAAAACTTTACCAAGTAAAAACTCAATTTTAGAAAACCTTGGTAAAGAAAAAAGAGTACAACCTATAAATCTCACTAGTGAGTATATCTAAAGAAAAATATTGAAAATTCTATTCATTGGTATCTAAATACAAATTATTGAAAGATTCTTCTAAGTCTGTATTTTGGGTAGTATGTTGGAATCTTGCTTCAGCTTATTCCCAGTCTTTAACGGTCATAAGGACTTGACCATCTCATTAGAGAGACTTGTTTGTCGCTCCTCGATTATTCTTTCAGATAGACTGAAAGCTGATTCGAGGAAACAGTAGAGACCAGAACAGTCAACACATCCTGTGCTAATATGGATAGCACTGGATATGTTACTTTCTGATTTTGCCACTAGGAGAGGATGTTCAACTCTTACTCAAAGTTGACGCTGTCACTGTTGAGATAGCTTGATAGATCTCCAGTGCTTTGTCGTCTTGCTCCTCCAAACTAATGTGTACCTGCATGAGAACTACAAGAAGAAGAACCAAATATCTTGCCCCATTGCATAGTCCCCGCAGAGGTGCTAGGGATTACTTGGGGTTTTCCAAGCGCACAGACCCAAATTTATTTTCATATTTATTATATATCTCTTGTAATTTATCGTTAACTACTCTATAGTATGTACAGTAATCTAAACTAGTAGCCTTACTTAAAAGTTGTAGTATATTTGAAAATCCTTGGAGTTTAGCCTTAGGATCCAAAATAAAGGCAAATGAATATAAAATAGGAATTTCCTTCCAATATTTTAAAAACTTAGTTTTCATGGCAACTACGGCTTCTCGAAGGACAGGATCATTTTTAAAAGATTTTAGGTGAGTGGCAATTTCAAGAATATTATGAACAATTAGAGGAGATGTTGGGTAGTATACTCCAGAAAGATAAAGTGTAGCCTTATGAAAAAGTTCTAAAAAAGAAAATACTTTTTCACTAACAATCCAATCGTCCTCAGTAAGTTTGGGGTCTCTAACTTGGATTCTACTGGAGGAGCTACGAGATTGATGAATTTGGGTGTGAAGGAAAATAGATAATGTACTCTTATATGGCAATATATGTTTAAGCATAAGGTAAGTGGAGTTCCATCTAACAGACATGTCTAAGCCAAATTTTCTAGGCGGACATTCATTGCTACATAAAAACTCCTATATGCAGCTATTCTGTGGTTAGAACAATTAATAAATGAAATTACATCTCTAAAAGAATCAATACAAGCATTTAATCTTTTAAAATCATATTTAACAATAAGATTAATAATATGATAAGCACAACGTTGATACAATAAGAAAGATTGTGCATAAATATTAAACAAAGGAGTAAGAATTTCCATAGCCTTAGTGTTTGCAACTGCATTATCTAAAGTTATAGAAAAAATCTTATCTGTGAGGCCAAAATCTTCTACAACTTTAATAATACATTCTGCAATATTTTCACAAGTATGTGAAATATTAATTAATTTAAATCCTAAAATTCTTTTTTCCATTATCCAATCATCATTAATATAATGAGTAACAACGCTAATATAATCCTCCCTAACTCTACCACTCCATATGTCTGATGTCAAAGCAATAGAAGCAATTAATCTACAAAGGGATTCACGGCCTACATCCGGTTGTTCTCCCAATTACGTACCGAGCCGTCGGGGTTGTATTGTAGTTGTGTTTGGCGTAGTTGTATTCCCTGCTTTTTTTTGCAGCTTGCAGTGTGCCGTTGCAGGTGTCCCATCCCACCTATAGATTTTTCAGATAATTCATGACCACAAATTTTACAAACAGCATATCTCACCGAATTTCCTTCTTCGTTGGTCCTAAACTTCCTATCGAAATTATTCCAGACTCCTGACATAGTAGCTCTTGATCTTTTTGAACCCATGCTGTGGGTTGCCGATGCACTCGTTGAGCCAGCAGAAGATGGATCGATTGGACTCGTCCGTTGGACTGGCCGCTTCTTCTGCCTGTACATTTTGTTTTGGAGGACCTTCGTAGATGGATATCCTTTTTGAAAGGATTGCATATCCCTCGCCGTGAGCCCGAATTCGGAGAGTTGAAAATCGTAATTCTCCATTGAATTAACTGTAAATTGAAATAGAAATTAAATAATTAACATACTATTTAATAAAAAAAATAATATAAAAAATTAAAATAAGACATCACTATTACCTTTTCTGTAGCTCTCCAAAAATTCCTTCAAGTTTTTTGAATTTTCAGAATTTCTCACAAATTTTGCCAAATTTCCACAAGCACTTCTGAATTTTTCACAGCTAAATAGATAGATGAGAGTGAGATTTGAGGTGTGGGAAATGGAGGCTGGATGAATTTTTCACAAGCACCTGTAGATTTTTCACAAATTTTTAGAGCTAAGTAGAAAATTTTCATATTTTTTCAAATTGTTTGCCATTTTTTCGATTTTTACACCCCAACGGTCAAAAACGGCTATATTCCCTGGCGGGCCGTGCCGTGCCATGCCAGCACGGCCCACGAAGTAATCAGGCCCGTGCCGTGCTAGCCTCCCAGCCCAGGCATGGCCCGGGCTATCGTGCCTTGTCGGCCCAACCCGTTTGGCCGTCGTGTGCGATCGTGCCTCTGATGGCGGGCGCGGCTCGGCCGCGTGAGGCACGACCAGTGGCCAGCTATAATTTTCTCCCTTTGGGAGAGAGAATGTATGTATATATATGTGTGTGTGTGTGTGTGGAGCATATATAGTGCTAAAGACATATTCAATGCTAAAATACTAAAACTTCTACAGAGCCATCGATCTGGCCTGTACGGCTCGGATCAAGGAGGGTGGAACACAGTAATGCAGGACATACGCAACACAGACGTTCAGAAGACATGAACGTTCATCAAGTTTTAGATACACTCACTATTACTTGACCAGTAGGGATCTGATTTATTAGCTCAATTAATATTGAGCACCTATTTGTACTTACTTTAAATTATTACTTTCTGTAAAATGACCGTTCAGCCATCTATTGATAAACATTGTATATTATTTGCATCTTCATTGCAAATGACCTGTTGAATACAATGTACTCATGGCTTTATGTCTGCTGTTGCTCAGTTGAAGAGGAGAAACCGTATTAGCAGGAGATACCAGAAAGAGGATTCTTCGACGACTACGCGGATTAGGATTTTGCTTCCCAGTTGATAACTTGTGGGCATGTAGAACATCTATCATACTTATTTTTGTTTTTCGCTGCTAGTTTTTAAACATTTCAGGCTAGTAGGTTGTAAGCTTGGCTATAAGATCGTACTTTGATAATTAATAATATTTGAGTTTTTTGTTTTATTAATCGTGTTTGTGGTCGATATTTTATCTATGTTTACACTATGTGCACTAGTGTGATCCTGAACTAGTGTGGTATACATAAAGAGTCCGGATTTGCATATTCAAGTCTCGACATCAGGAAACGCGACTACACTCACGAAGGACGGTTGTACCCCTTATTTGTACTCATAGGATAGTTATCCACCAAAGGGTATTTCTGTCATTTATACAGCCCAAGAGCCTATAAATACCATATGTATCCCTCATTTGTAACTCAAACTCATAAGGAATATAAAAGGCTATTCAAATTGGTATGCCTCCAGGAGAAATCCTTGAAACCCCCGAAGGTCGCCGACAGAAATAGGGAGATCCTTTCGAATCTTCAAACCTCTATAAATCTTCATGTCACTCTAGTTTTCGTGGACGTCGATGCATAACACGGCCGACGTCTGCGGCCTCTAATGTGTTCGGTTCTTCACACCTACAACACACATAATTTCCGTCACGCACACACACATACAATCTTTTTTCATACTCACAAGAGTACATACTTCTATTTTTAATATACCACTTAAACAAATATATTATACTTATTTATCAATTTCGGTTTACTTAAATACTAATTTTATGATACTCTAATATGATTTGGTTGAAATTTTTTTATTGAAGTCCTTTATTTTTGCAATATAATAAGTAAGAGTACGTACTTCCAGAAATATAGAATCATTTTCATATATATATGTGCATATATACATATGTATATATCGTATATCTATCTATCTATCTATATGTATATATCTGTATATCTATGTATATATGTATGTGTCTGTACATATGCATGTATGTATATATGTGTGTATAGAAAAAATACCTTCTACTTCCGGATATAGTTACTCATACCTATGATATACCATCTAAACAAACTTAAAAAACTTCTTTATCACTTTAGATATACTTATATGCTAATTATAAGATACTTCAATGTGAATCACATGAAAAAATTCTAATGAATTATATAGTTTTTAGCGTATTTTGTAAATACTTTCATATACACATATAAAAAGGAATATATCTAAGAAATATACATAATACTTCTGAAAAATGTACATACCACCTAGATAGTCTTATATACTTGTATACTATACATATATACCCTCCGTTACACAAGACACTCTATATTGTGAGATAGGATATAAAGAGTAACTACTCCCGGGAGTAGAAAAGATATTTCATATGTGTGTGTGTGTGGAGCAATATTGAGATGTTGCTATTTAAAACAACATTTCTGAATGCATTTTTAATACCAACATTTTGTATGACGCAAGGCCACACTAAAATAAGTGACAGCACCTTCAGTTTTCCACATTGCAGGAAGCAGCTGGAGGATAAAGCGTGACGAGGGATACGACAACACGATAATAAATTAAGCTTACGACCCCTCCCTGCCTCCCTCCCAATGGGGCGGGTTTGTGTGTTCAACTTTTGCAACCTCGGTGAGCGGTCAAATTTCAATCCCTTTCTCATATATATAAAAAACAAACATCGCCTTTTCGCAGTCGCAACTGCAGCGATCGTTATACAATTGCTACCGCAGGTTACTACTCATCCCAACAATCACGTTGAATTCAGTTAATGAATTTGAATATTGTGGAAAATTCTGCAAATCCCCAACTATTTTTGACGCATGCATGCATGCATACTTACGTAGTCTTCTTGGATAAAGAAAGAAAACGAAAGGAAAGGAAAGGGCGCGCTGGAAGACTTTCTTTTCTTTCCAGCGGCAGCAACGTACCTCGAGAGGAACTTCTTAATTACACTAATACACTATTTGTGGACATCATTGGGTATTTAAGATTAGATCATGAGCTGCATATATACATGGACTCATGGATGGGCGTGAGTGGAATTTCTCAACCATGACACATGCAATTCTGCGAGGCGATCAAAAGGTTTCTCGGTGATTCGTCAGAGTAACCTGGCTCCGGCCCAAGAGTGATGAGCAGATGAAGGATAAGATTCCGGTGAATTAACGTTTAATTATCATTGATCGAGCAGCGCTGCTTGCTGGCTCCAAGCAAAGCCCAAAGGGTGATGAACGATGAGCAATGGAAGACCCGGCGAGACCCCTCCTGTTCCCTCAATGAAGACATTTCGATTCGGTCACCTCTCCAGTCAAAAACTCAAAAATCCGTTTCCTTTCGCTATCCGGCAAACGCATGCAGCGCGGCAAACCAACAACAAGCTCATCATATTCAGAGTTCAATCGAATAATTTAATTGGTTTGTGCCCATATTAACCATATCTATAGCTAGAACAGGTGGTGAAAGATTCCGTTGATTTGTTAGCCCTTGACTTGGTGTAATTTGCTGCTAGCTAGCTTGCTTGCTGCATGCTTCACTACAACTTTCTTTTAGAATTTTTTTAAGGCACTTAGAAATCTTGACTGCGACTACTTAGTGCTCTCTCCATCCAAATTTATAAGACGTAGTTTTTAGATAATCTTGTCTATAAATATAAAACGTATTTTATATTCAAATACAAAATTAATGTGAGATTTCCTCATACCTCTAACAAATATACAGCGTTACTTTATATTCTCTACATGTATGCATTGAAAATAGTACTTTGATATAATAATTAGAGGTAGTTTAGTCATTTTCAATACCTTTTAGGTCTATATGTCAAGAGAAAACATGTCTTATAAACTTGGACAGAGGGAGTACTATTACTATATTGTATTCTGTTCTTTAATTAAACCCTAATGCATGGGTCCACCGCTACAACACGATATTATTCTAGAGACACTTTGGGGTTGTTCAGAATGGCAGCTTATTACTTTTTTTATTGTAGCTGGCTTATTTTTTTTACTGTAGTTGAGTTGGTCTATTTGGCATAATTAAATTTTAAAAAATTAAAAATAAAAAAATATGTTAGCCCATCACAGACAATACAAAGAAATATGAAAAAAAAAAAAAATAGAAAATAATAAAAAAAATAAATAGTGAAAAAAACACCGAACGCTAGCGTCGGCAGCAAAAGCCGAACGCTGAGTGCGGCCTTTATTTTATGTTAGAGACACTTTTAAACGAGCTTTCATCTTGACCCTTTCAAAAGTATTTGTAATTCTAGCACCATTTCTGTAAGTTCTAGCATTAGTGTTCCAATTAATTTATTTATTTTTGTCACAATATTGTCAAACAATTAACCCGTGATTTGTGATTTCAACAAATGCTTACCAACATAGTCATTTGTCAAAAGTGCATGCACTATTCTAGCATGCATCAGGTGTCTTTAAACAAACTAATCCCTCTATTCATTTTTACTTAACATTTTTATTTACTTTTTGTAGTCTTTAAGATGCAACTTTGACTGTAATTACTTTTTATAGCTTTACGTTAAAATTATACTAATAAAGTTGTAATATTACGAAAGTATTTTTAACAATAAATCTAATGCTATAATTTTCATATAATCAATCTGGATAGTTTTAAACCTATTAATGACCAAACTTTAAAAAGTTAAACAGCATGAATTCTAGGACATCAAATAAGAAAAGAACAAACACTACTAGAAAACGGATCATCCCTCACGGGCTTTAATTTTTCTGACGGGCCTGCATAGACCGTGAGGGATATTTTCGTTTTCCTGACGGGCCCGCATAGACCGTGAGGGATCGCATAAGACCGTCAGGTTAAATATCCCTGACGGGTAACCGTCAGCCAAATTGAATTTCTCTGACCAGCCAGCCCTGAGGGGTTTTGCCTGACGGGAACCCATTAGGGATATTTAACCTGACGGTTTTTGGTATTATCCTGACGGTTTTGAACTGTGAGGGATGAGCCGTTTTCTAGTAGTGAAAGGTAGTATTAGTACTACCTCCGTGTCAAAATATAAGTTGTTCTAGGATTCGTGTTGGTTAAACCTAGAAACATTTTTAGATTTGATCATTAATATATAAAGAATTACCTAGATTAGCAACATGAAATTGATGCGGCTAGCGTGAGACAAGATGCCTGGTCATTGTCATCGCCTCCTCGATCCTGTGTCAGTCATACAAGAATACAAGATGCTACTGCTCCAATAGATCGACATCATCGTCTGTCCTCGACCGTTGCTAATTGGACAAAGCAACACATGACTATCATACGCGCGGCAAGCATGCATGCTGACGAGAAAGAACGAAATGGTAGATATGGATCGTGGGTATGTTAGGGAAGGAATACTACTACGTACTGCTGTGGAGATGCCTGAAGGTTCGATGGGAATAAAATTAACGGCTTGTGTCGAGCTTTCGAATCAGTGCATGCCCCGGTTGTCTTTCCGATCGATGCTGCCTATTTCTTTCTTTTTCTAACGGAAGATGCATTCGTCTCCACAGATCACCATAATTTTTGGCTGACGCTCTTTTGAACCCAAGAAGAAAGTGACCTGTACGGAAGCATACTTTAACAAATCAGCCTGCATAAATCTATGGCTTTAGAATGCGGTATCTACCATACTACCTCCGTTTCACGATATTTGTTGGATACATACACCAAAGAGATCCAAAATTAAAGCTAGCAATATTTAATAGAATTAGACCATGCTTGCCGACATTACTTAGATATAGGTATCGCTTATTTCAGCTTAAAATCAGTTTCTACTTCTGACTTCTGCTTTTTTTACTATTCAATAATTTCGTCTTTTTGAGGTTTTTTTAGATTTTTTGGGCTTTTTGTCTTTTCTTTTTTTCCCGTATTTCTTTACATTGTCCATGACGGGCTAACATGTTTTCTTTTTTTAAAATTTTTTTAAATTTAATTATACCAAATAAACCAACTCAACTATAGTAAAAAAAAATAAGCCAGTTATAGTAAAAAAAGTCATAAGCTAACGCCATTTCGAACGCCCCCGTAGTACTACTCTGTCTAATAGGAGCAATCATGATCTAATCCAATAAATATTACTCCCTCTACCCATTTTTATTGGGCTTACTTTTTTTTTCAAACGAGGCATAAATTGAAGCTTGTTCCCTGTTGTGACCCTATTAATTATACTGGCTCAAGTACCAGGGAATTAAATCCATTGCATGGTAGCTGTATTCAGAGAAAGAGGGAGGGGTATCAAGTGGAGAGCACCGTCATCAAGAGAAAATAATGTGAAAGTTATTTGCAATTATTGGGGGTAGTTTAATTAATTTGTCTATTCATATGCTCCTTAGATTCCTGTGCTATGATGAAAACACCCAATAAAAATGGATGGAGAGAGTACTTAAATTTTGTCTCTCTTTATTACATGTACCGGACAAATACTGTGAAACGGAGGGAGTGGTACATTTTCATTGAAGAACGTGGCTTGTTCCCATTTGTTAGAAGAAATAAACCGTAAAATACCACGAACCATTCTTCACTTTATCTTTCCCGGTTTTGTGGCGGCATACAGTGCCCACAAGATAACGCCCAAAGTAACCACCAAAGTCAATGGTCAAAATCAATTCACCAAGTGCTCTCTTCTTTGCGAGGTATCGAATAGGGATCACTCTAACTTAGCTGGAGTTACTGACGTTTTTCAGTTGGTCCAATGATAAGCTGAGCTGTTCAAGATCAAAGACAGTTACAGTATCATTCATCCTTGCAATTCCACGCAACATGCGCAGTCAATATATACGAAGACTCGGAGGTAGTAATAGTATTAGCTTTGATCGGTAAGGCTGTTAGGCCCAAAACTATAGATTAATTAATTGGATATTACAAAAGCTGAGTACATTTTCCACAGGAACGCCCTGGATCCTGGCAGTGACAACCACACACAGTAGCAAACTAGCAATATTAACCATAGGTAGAATTTGGGAATTTTGGTTTTGTGGTTTTTGAATAGATGGTCTTACACTAGAACCCCTGTCCGATCAAAGAAGCAAGCGCGGCGGCCGCTCATCGCCGATCGAACAGGTGATTCAGGGGAACGCCACCGATTCAAGAACCACAAAAACATCAACCCCAATTCACACTCCAATTCGTCCAAGAACTCCGAGTGTGACCAGCGAGATCCCGAGCAGGAACAGCGTGAAGACGGCGAAGCAGAGAACCGGACCGAGGTCGCCTGCGACGACCGCCGTGACTGCAGAAGAGGCCGTGACAAGTCCTACGGAGGCGAGGTTGCGCCGCACGTATGCCGTGATCGAAGCAACGAGGCAGCTGAAGGCTGCCGGACCGTCGTCGGTCATATTGACGCTGATGGACATGAGGTTGGCGCCGGCGAGGACCCCCAGGAGCCCGAGGAGTAGGCCATAGCCGCCGAAGCTGACGCCCACACTGACACCAAGTACAAGGACGGTGAGTCCGATGGACATCACCCTCCTGCCGTGAGAGCTGATCATCGGCGCGCGCCGCTTGTGCCGGCCCCTGTTAATGGGAATATATAGTAACAAGATCTTTAGCAGTAGTAAATTAATGGAACCACCAGGGAAGACTAAAAAACTCTAGAGATCCCCATCCATCGTGGAGAGATGCACATGTTGGCAAGATCTGAGGGAGGAGGCCATGACAGTAGCGGAAAATAATCTAGGAATCTTGGTGACAAGATAAATTGAGCTTGCGATAAATGTAACTTCACAAATAAAGAAAGGAAACTACAAGTGATAAAAAAAAATTCGCTAGCATACCTTGCCTGAGCCAATCGGTCGTGGCGAAGGCCGAGACGAACGCTGAAGCAGAGGAAGGCGAGGACTCCGGGCGAGGACGAGACGGTGCGCGGGCGCTATGAGGATTACTTATCGGGGAGACGAACCAACTAACGGAGTTAAGGCATGTGTGACTCTACGACGTCATCGTAGCCAATGGGGCTACGGGGGTGCACCACGTGTATGCAGCTCACTAACGGCGTCCAGTGAGTAGAGAAACTGGGGGACGAACGAAAGGGACCAGAAGGAAGGAAAAGAGCAACCGTTTCAACGAAAACATACAAAATGACAACATGCAGCAACGCGGCGTAATAAAAGATAATTTGCTAAAAAAGACAGTAAAGCTCCACATGCATGTAAAGGTGCCCGTAAAATATCTAATTTCCATGCATGAACATCGAAATACATCCAATATCGAGCTTGTTTTGTCGAGAATATCCTGAATAATGCACCGGATCTAATGGATTCAAATTGAATGTTCAGTTTGAGGGAGATCCTTATTTGCTGTAACTAAATTTTGTTGAGAAATTTATGAAGATCGATGAACGGTAATGTAATCTCGTATTTGATTAACCACCAAGAAGTATAATAGATAAACTATGGAGAAAATACTAATTGAGAAAGAACACAAGGAAGAGTAATCTTTTATTAATTCACAGCCCTCTCACAATACACAACTGTCTCTCTATTTATAGCCTAAACCCCCTAAGGGCAATATTGGTATTTGCCCACACTAAACCTTCTGGGTTTCTAAACACCCGCTTGGGTGAATACCATAGCATGTATATGTCTCATTAAAAATTCCGTCTAAAAACCCAGTGGGAAAAAAGGGATGGAGAAAAGAGTACATTGCATCCGTTCCTTGTGATGCACTTGTTGCCTCATTAAAAATCTTACGTGAGAAAACTTCAGAAAAAACTCACAAAGAAAAAAAGTGCAACATTTAGATCTTCAGAATCATATAAGTCTTGTGATATTACATATGGGCTGTGTTTCAGGGATTTGCTCCCCCTGAATCTTGTAACTCTCTAAGTTGTCTCATATCAATGTCTCGAACGCACTGGTAGTGATATTGTGAATAAATCTGCTAGCAGGGCCGGGCCCATGGGCGTGCGGCCCGTGCGCCCGCACAGGGCCCCCAATTTCTAAGGCCTCGAAAACTCAGCCCATCAGCAGGAGAAGGCCTGGCGGATCTACACCCCGTTCCCATCCTCGCCCTCGGGACCGCAGTTCGCAGTACCGCACCCATCCTCGAGGCCTCGACTCCCTCCTCGTCGCCCCGCGCCTCCTCGAGCCCCGCGCCGTCCTCGGCCCCGCGCCGCCCTCCTCGCCCGCCTCCGCCCCCTCTCGCGCCCCTCTGCCGCCCCTCCTCCCCATCTCGTCGCCCCCGCCGCCTCCTCGGGCCGCCGCGCGCCTCTCGACTCCTCCTCGTCACCCCGCCGCCCCTCCTCGGGCCACGCGCCGTCCTCGGCCCCCTCCCGCCGCCTCCTCGCCCCTCTCCTGCAGCCCCTCCTCAGGCCCGCCGCCGCCTCCTTGGCCCCCCCCGCCCCTCCTCGCCCCCTCTGCCGCCCCTCCTCCTCTCTCGTTGCCCCCGCCGCCCCTCCTCTCTCCCCGCCACCCCCTCCTCGCCCCCTCCTGCCGCCCTCTCTCGCCCCCGCCGCCTCCTCGCCCCCTCCCTCCGCCCTCCTCTCCCCGCTGCCGCCCGCCTCCTAGCCCCCTCCCGCCGCCCATCCTCCCCGCCCCCCCCGCCGCCCCTCCTCTCTCGCTTTGGCCTCATCTTCAGTCTTCAGCACAGAACATTATGCTTTTGCGCCTCAATCACTTTCCATTTTTTTCTCTTGTGGAGGAATTTGATATAGCAGAGTTAAAATCGTCAGATATATTTGAAAATCTTCTTGGATTTGATTTAATGTTTTTCTTCTGCATTGCAATCCATATATTTATTTGTGGCATATCTGAATTATATATTCTTCTGTAGGATGCTTATGCTATTCAAAGCAATGAGCGTGGAATTGCTGCTCGAGACAGTGGTGCTTTTGCATGGGAGATTGTTCCGATGATTTTCTACCTCTTTGCCAAAATTAGTAATTTTTTCTTTATTTGTTTTCCTTATGCCCTGTGTTCTATCATCCAGATTGAAGTTCCCGTTGGGAGAGGGAAACCGCCAGTACTCGTTGACAAAGATGAGAGCCTGGACAAGGTAAATTCTCTCAAATAGCAAAGCTCGTACAAATAAACTTACCCTTGTTGCACTGTTATTAAGTCGCGTGACTAGTTGCGACTAATCGTCGATTAGTCGACAAGTCGGCACACAGGCACCGGCTAGTGCTTTGTACAGGGCCTCCAAATTTCACGGCACGGCCCTGTCTGCTAGATTATCACAAGACTTAGTATTCAATACATTTATCTCCCCATTCTTTTAGAGCTCATGAGGATAAAAGAATTAGGAATAATATGCTTAATATTATTTTTAACATATTCCATTTGTATTTGTACAACACAAGTATCATTATCTTTATAAATAATAGTGAGGGTCATTAATATTATTTATGTTACATGACTTCTAGATGTAACTAATTATTCGTGAAACTAAACACCCTGACACCCACACTGACACCAAGTACAAGGACGGTGAGTCCGATGGCCATCACCCTCCTGCCGTGAGAGATAAAAAAAAAATCGCTATCATACCTTGCCTGAGCCAAAGGCCGAGACGAATGCTGAAGCAGAGGAAGGCGAGGACAAGACGGTGCGCGGGCGCTGGGAGGATTACTTATCGCGGAGACGTACCAACTAACGGAGTTAAGGCATGTGTGACTCTACGACGACGCCGTAGCCAATGGGGCTACGAGGGTGCGCCACGTGTATGCAGCTCATAACGGCGTTCAGTGAGTAAAGAAACGCGGGGACGAACGAAAGCGACCAAAAGGGAAACTGGTGCACTGCCCGCAAGGCTCACATTCACAAAGCGTCCAAAGCTTTTGCTTGCTGTGGCGTAAAGATGTGTGTGCGAGATGAGAACAAGAGGAGTAAGATGCGTGATGCACATGTGACCCCTTGTCTTATCTCTGGAGCAAGACAGAAGTGAGAGGGATGCAGATGCCGCTTTGGAAAGTGAAGTGTTTATATTGGTTTTTGACTTATCTAAGCAGAAACCAATAAAAAGCTGATCTAACACTTCAGGATTATACATCAAGGCCTCGGATCTGTCCAATTGTAGCGTTGTTCACTGCAGCAATATCGATTGACTGAAACACTGGAATCGCTTGCGGTAGCTATCGCAGCTTGCAACTGCACTGATCTCTTGTCGGCCAGAAACAGGCCACCTCGTTCCTGTTCGTTGTCTTGGTTGGAGCACACGGTCCACAAGCTGGTGACTCCAACCAACTGTCCAAATTAGGCTAAAGTGAAGGTTTACGCTCATCGACCATGTTTGAAACCAAAAAAGTTCGACAGGAATTTCCAAGAATTTGCACCCCCCCCCCCCTCCAATCTTCTTTACCGTAGCATGCAGCTTGTCTGAAAAGAAGGTTGGGGGAAAGTTGTCATGACGGCCAGTGGCATGCACGTTTTCAGTTGATTTAATGCTTATTATTAGTAGCATTTCAATTCTCGTTTCAACTGACCTATTAGCTAACAAGTACTGGTCCTGGCAAGGATATGGTCTGTCGTTCCAAGACAACAATTCTGGATGTGGCTCTTATTTTTTTAAATTGGTTGTGTACATAGAAAAGATAACATATGAAATCCCGGCTGCGATGATATTCACATACTAGATCTACATAGTTGACAGATGCGTAAGGGCTCAGCTCCTCTATAAACGTAGTCTTGATCCTCGCAATTTTTCATAGTTCACTCTAAAGTTTTATGCACATTCAAAGACAATGAAATTGTTTACATGCACAAATTCGTCATAACTTAAACCATATTAGCTAAAACATGGATCATAAAACATTAATGCACAGACCAAATATATTTCAAATCATCACACGATCAAAATTCCAAAAATCAAAACCAAAATTTTGGGACCGGTCTGACAGCTAACCAGAGGTTGATCAGATTGATCACACACAGTGAAAATAACCCGCTCAAAAAAATTACAAGCACAACTAAACTGTGTTACTATGGTCAGCGGTCTAACCATTCGGTCATACGTATCGCCCGGCGCGGTTTGACCGACAGAACAACGTCAGTCCGATCGGCAGCATCCAGTGGTCAGACCTTCAAACCGAAAACAAAAACCGATAAAAATGCAAACTGAAAAGGCCCTTCAGTCTTCTTGGATAAAGAAAGAAAACTAAACGAAAGGAAAGGGCGGGCTGGAAGACTTTCTTTTCTTTCCACCGATGGCGACCTCCAGAAACTTACTAATTACACTAATACAATATTTATGCACATCATGGGGTATTTATGATTAGATCGTGAGCTACATGCACGGACTCATGGATTGGCGTGGAATTTCTCAACCATGCATGACACATGCAAGTCTGCGAGGCGATCAAAGGGTTTCTCAGACTCGGTGATACGTCAGGGTAACCTGGCTCCGGCCAAAGCGTGATGAGCTGATGAAGGATAAGATTCCTGCAAATTAATGTTTAATTATCAATGATCGAGCAGCGCTGCTTGTTGGCTCCAAAGCATGGCCGAAAGGGTAACCTATATTTTATCCTCGAAACAGAACAAGTAGAGAAATCACTTTAAAGAATATATTGTTTATATTAATTTTTGATTTCTTCATGTTAATATGAACAAGCTCAAAAAGATAAAAGGAAAAAAGAGAAAAGAGTTAGCAAGGGAAAGAAATAGATGCATCCAATTGCAACCTTACGCACTATCTGCAAGACTACTCCAGACGAGGACTTCCTTTTCCGACGATAGAGATATTAGAAGCATTGACTTCTTCTCGCGTTAGTACACTATCGAGAAACTTCTTGTACCCTATCATAACAAATCGTGCACAGATAATCCATCTATTTATTATATTATCAAAGCATTTGAAAAAAAGACAGCACATTTACTTTAAAGGGCTAGAAATTATCATACCAATCAAAATAAAAGGAGAAAAAAATCTATGCCATCGATTTTTTTACTGGGTCCACATTATAACTGTGGAGATCGATCAGATATATATTATGGATATTACAGTTGTATAAAAAAATATAATTATATTTTCAGCCACATACATTAGGATTTTCTAACAAGTACAACTCTATTTTCAAATATATATATATATATATATATATATATATATATATATATATATATATATATATATATATATATATATATATATATATATATACTAGTAAGATGCCGTGCGTTGCAACGGAAAATCAAATAAAAGTGATGCATGCTATCAAATATGATCTCAAACTGAATAATAAATATCAACTTTTCTTACATCATCATGTATCAAACAAAACATACATGTTCATATTAAGTAAATAAATCAAGTATTATATTAGTGAAGCATGATAGAACAAGCACCACATACAACAATATGTACAGAAATGATAGGAAACAACAATTCCATGACTAAATTCACAACAAAGTTTATCCAGCTACAATCCCCTATCTATATTATCTTTTATGAAAAATATGCCACATTAGCCCTTATCTAGCGATTTTTTTAACATCTTATAGGCAAATACAAAAGATGAACAATTAAATTACATACTAAAAACTACCTCTAATCTACCATGGCTAATATAATGGACTACGGAAAAAGGTCATGAAGTTGATTGTTTGAGGGTCCATGCTTCTCAAATTGTCCTACCATTTTGAAGTGCCAAATAAATATAAATGTTAAAAAATGTCATGCAAATCGTAGAGAAAAGCTAGGCATGAAAGGCCTGCATTCCTAAAATTATTTTTCTATACCTAAATCATCTACTGTAAATATTAAATGGCTGTCATGCTAGGAACTTTCATGTAGGCTTATTTAGTTAACAGTAATCCTTACGTACTTACGATCACACAATGAATATTAGTTGAATTCACAGATTTATTTATATACATAATTGAAAAACCATAAAAGTGGTCCCAGATAGATCGAGCATTTAGATAGGCCACACGATAAATGAAAGGGATTGCTAATATACAATGATGCATTCATACAACTATTAGCACAAAATACAGTACCGCCATATTATTATCTGTACAAACGGAAAAAGATATGTAACACAGCGAAGCAACAATAAACTGTAAGGGAAGATACGAAGAATCTAGATATACACGTCACAATCATCTTTTAGACTCTGGCTTCCAATCATGTTCAAGAGAACAAATATTTGAATAGCCAGTCATATCATCATGGTTAAGAGACAACTAAAAACCTGAGGCCCTTCTTCCTCTTCTTCAAAAACACCAGTTATGATATGATCCCTGCGAGTATCACAGGAACAAGGTTTCAGAAAATTCACTGTATCAGTCCAAAGTATGATAGTACTGAACAAAGCCTAAAGGTAAAACCACTAAACATCTATTACCTAGAGCTGGAAAAGCCAAATACAAACCAACAAGTCATTTAGCTTCAATGCCCAGCAAAGATCAAATAAAGCACCTAAAACAGAAACAAATGCATATGCGAGTTCACAAATACATGCATACAAGAAACTTCATCTGTTTAGTGATGAAAGACATGCATAACTCCAGCGTAATTAGGTTAATAGGAGCTAACCGCAAAATATGTGGGATTACTATTGATTATCGAAAGAATTTTAATGATAGAAGAGAACAAATAGTGGAAAACACAAGTCTGATATAAGCAGCAGAGAAATCAAATATAAAGTTACAATAAAAATTAAAAACAGAAACCACCTTGTGCCAAATCCCTCGGATCTACCGCTCTCCCAATTCCAAAGTGGAGCAGTGGATGACATGTGCATATGGGAGATAATATGCATATGCTAAGCAACTTTCGTATTAAGATGAGAATTGTCAGCCTATGATCTGATTAGTAACAGGTAAACTTTTTTTTTTCAAGAACGTAGTAACAGGTAAACATAAGATGATGTAAAGATCACATCTTTCAGTCCATGTAGGAGTTTCATCAAACTATCTAATTTCTGTAAAGATCACATCTTTCAGTCCATATAGGAGTTTCATCAAACTATCTAATTTCTCCGTTAATCCATCTATGCTTTCATCAAGGAAATGAGCGGATATCGTTCGACCTTGAGCGAAGAAACTCTTCAACTTCATCATCGCCTAGGCCATCCTCCCGGTTCAAGTAAGAACTGTTATGCGAATACCTCGTTAAAGAAGTCGTAACATAAGGTCTGCCATGCTCAACCTCAGAGACTAAACTTTGGTCTCTTGAGACGTTCCTACGTTTCTCGCATCTCGAGTCCATGCGATTGTTAGTTCTGCCTTTCATCGTGGACTCCAGCTCCAGCTCCTTATCCCTAGCACGCCACATCTCATTAACCCCCATAAGTCGATTTGTTCCAGACACACAAAGATACTTGATTTCAACAGGAGAGCAAGCATATATGGCTTAATTAGTGAATCATCACGCAAGATAGAAGGGACCAAAGAAGCAAGTTAAGGTAGTGTGTGATTGCAAGTTATGAACTGGCTTTACAACTACAAGTTCCCAACATTGGATCATGTTTCAAATGAAAGTCTTTCATTAGGGAGCACAGAAAATGTTTCGTAAGACAACATTTTGCGATAATTGATTCTAGTTAATTAATCGGATTAGCTAATCTTTGCGTCTACATTGCAACAACTACCAGCAAATAACTAAATGTGATGGAAATGGTGGAGAACTAACCAATCATAGCCAAAAGCACATGAAAAAATTCCTCCAAAAAAAGCACATGGAAAAAAAGGCAAGGAGAAACTAACCTTGCTCAACTCCAAGAACCGTGGTGGCAAGGAACCGCGAATTGAAACGGTGCCTCACATTAGGCTTCTGCAGATAGGCCTGCATGCCTTCCTTGTCCCCTCTGTCCGCGCGGGGGGAGTAGGAGGCGGCGGTGCGGGGGGACGGAGAGGGGGAGGCGGCGCGGCGGTTCAGGGGGCGGAGAGGGGAGGCGGCACGGGAGGTTGGGGGCAGGAGGATGCGGTGACGAGGGGTAGGGGAGTAGGAGGCGACGGTTTGGGGCGAGAGAGGAAGCGCGGCTTGGGGTTGGGGAGGAGGGAGGATGCGATGGCGAGGGTGCGGGAGTAGGAGGCGGCGGTGCGGGGGACGGAGGGGGAGGCGGCGAGGCGGTTCAGGGGCGAGAGGGGAGGTGGCGGCGCGGGGTGGGGAGGAGGAGGCGACGGTGCGGGGTGGGGAGGAGGGAAGGAGGCGGCGATAGAGTGGAGGGTGGGGAGGAGGCGGCGGCGGGTGGGGAGGAGGAGGAGGCAGCGGGGTGGGGGAGGAGGAGGCGGCGGTGCGGGGGTTAGGGGAGGCGGCGGCGTGGGCTAGGGAGGAGGCGGTTCGGGAGGAGATGCGGTGACGCGGGGTGGCGGCGGGAGGAGGCGGCGGAGCGGGAGGAGGCGCGGAGGCGGGAGGAGGCGGCGGTGCGGGTTGGGAGAGGAGAGGCTGCGGCGTGGGGTGGGGAGAGCGAGGGGAGGTGGGGAGAGCGGGGTGGCGGGGGAGGCGGGGTGCGAGGGGAGAGCGAGGGGATGCGGTGCGAGGGGGAGAGCGGTTAGGATTTTAGGGTTAGGGAGGCGGCGTGCGGGGTGGGAGGGAGGGAGGGAGGGGAGGAGTGAACAGACGGTTCGGATTTTATCTTATATTCAGATCGAAGGGCTGAGAAGAGAGGAGAGATGACGGACCAACCACCAATTGCTTCTTTTATAATAGTAAAGATATATATATATATATATATATATGTAATATAGTATCTAGCCATACAATTTCCATCATATATATGTGTGTATGTGGAGCAATATTAAGGTGTTGTTATTTTAAAAAAACAACATTTCTGAATGAATTTTCAATACCAACATTAATAATGAGGTTATTAATGTGTATGACGAAAGGCCACGCTAAAATAAGAGACAGCACCTTCAGTTTTCCACATCGCAGGAAGCAGCTGGAGGATAATGCGTGACCAGGGATAAAACAACAGGGTAATAAATTAAGCTTACGACCCCTCCCAATGAGGCGGGTTTGTGTGTTCGACTTTTGCAACCTCGGTGACCGGTCAAATTTCAATCCCTTTCTCATATATATATATATAAAACATCCCCTTTCGCATTCGCCACTGCAGCGATCGTTATACAATTGTCACTGCAGATTACTACTACTCATCAGCCCAACAATCACATTGGATTCAGTTAATGAATTTGAATATTGTGGAAAATTCTGCAAATCCCCAACTATTTTTGACGCATGCATACTTACATGGTCTTCTTGGATAAAAAAAAAGAAAACGAAATCTTGGATTAAAAAAAAAGAAAACGAAAGGAACGGAAAGGGCGCGCTGGAAGACTTTCTTTTCTTTCCACTGGCAGCGACC
The DNA here is from genome assembly GCA_036346265.1 of Melocanna baccifera. Taxonomy (NCBI): domain Eukaryota; kingdom Viridiplantae; phylum Streptophyta; class Magnoliopsida; order Poales; family Poaceae; genus Melocanna; species Melocanna baccifera. The sequence continues at coordinate 21,211,814 of CM070698.1, forward strand.
TCGAGAGGAATTTCTTCTGTAATGTTCAGTTTGACGTTAGCTTATAATTTTTTTTATTGTAGTTGACTTATTTTTTTATTGTAACTAAGTTAACTTATTTGACATAATTAAATTTTAAAAAAATAAAAAATAAAAAACATGTTAACCTACCACAAATAAAAACCAAAAAAAATCTAAAAATAGAAAAAGACAAAATTACTGAATAGTGAAAAAAAAGTAGAAGCCAGAAGTAGTAACTGGCTTCAAATCGTTTTGAGCGGTGTCTTAATTACACTAATACACTATTTGTGGACATCATTGGGTACTTATGATTAGATCATGAGCTGCATGCATGGTCTCATGGATTGGCCTGAGTGGAATTTCTCAACCAAGACACGTGCAAGTCTGCGAGGCGATCAAAAGGTTTCCCGGTTATACTTCAGGGTAACCTGGCTCCGGCCAAAGCGTGATGAGCAGACGAAGGATAAGATTCCGGTAAATTAACGCTTAATTATCATTGATCGAGCAGCGCTGCTTGCTGGCTCCAAGCAAAGCCCAAAGGGTGATTGTAGGACCGAAATGGCGACAGAGGGGGTGAATGTCGCTCTAAAAACGCCCCTGAAAATTTGTACACTTAATTTTTCAAAAAGATGCAGAATAAAGCAACTCACAGAAAATTAATTTTGAACTGCATGCAACAGAGTAAAAGATTGGGACGCATGCAGTACTAAAAAATTCAGCATAAATCAGAGACCTATCAGCAAAAATTTCAGCTCAAAAATAATACCGTCTGGATCGCATGCAAAAATCTTGAAATCATCAAAAGAAAGAAAATAGAAAAGACTAGAAGGAGATGTAGTGCACTACCACTTTGCACTGGACCAAAGCACGTGAAGCATCCAAAGAGATAAATGCAAAGGACGATTGCTTACAATAATTAAAGGATCGCTTCTCGACCAAAACCACAACAAGAAACACAATGCAGATTGTACTTCCCTCGCCAATCAAGACTGTCTCCCACCAAAAGATCAATCAATAAATTAACAGAGCGGTGCTACCAAGAAATGCAGGAACCAAAGCAGGAGAAATGAACCATGAGCAGCACACAAGATTACACACCAAAATAACAGTGCACACCGCTGCTGCTGCGAAAGGAGTGGCTCCAAGCGATCGACCGAACTACACTGACTGTCCAACACACAAACCGATTGTTACCGCTGCTCCTACCAACTGAAAGGTGCGCTTACTAGCTAATAGACATAGTGTAGCAAACAGCAACCGAGAGTAGTAAACCAAGGAAAAATAACATGCAGCCGAAAACAACATTTCTTCTTGGGCGCCTTCAGTAGTAATGAGAATGCGAAGCGCTTAATGAAGAATCTGCAATAAAGCAGCACAATGGAGCTCTTTGTGCAAGGATTTTGCAGACTATTGAAACATCAGTACTCCAAACCAGAAAGGATACTAGCAGTCGAACCTACTGCAGAAGATCAGAGCTTAAGAACAAACACTTGCAACCTTCACTCTTGGGAATAAAATGATCAACTGATCTTGAGATAATTTCCCATCACCGAGCAAAGAAAAGAACTCAAGATTAACATTACTAGAACTTAACACAAGCATTTGCTTTCGGGATGAACTAGCCAAAGCGCTATGAGATATATCCCGTTCAAAGCATATATATATATATATATATATATATATATATATATATATATATATATATATATATATATATATATATATATATATATATATATAAAGCAACTAGAACAAGAACATTAATTCAAAGGAAAGCAAGGAAATAGCACAATATATAAAACAAGAATATTCATGTTGAGACGAAGAGCGATGAACGATTAATATAACACATAAGTGTTTACATCACTCTTCCATGTCTCATCCAAGAACACACAAGGAGAAAATAGAACCCTAGAACTTGCAAAAAATATTTCTCTCCCAAGAGCACAAGCATTAGGACACCCTAATACTCATACCCATTTCTCTTTCTCTCTCTCTCTAGGTGTCCTTCTCCACCTAGAGAGCTCCTCTATTCATAGCCTCCACTAATGGGTTTAGAAGCCTACTTTACCCATTAGGTCACACCAACTCTCCACTAATGGGTTTACTAGCCTACTTTACCCATTAGGTCACACCAACTCTCTACTAATGGGTTTACACACCATTTTACCCATTAGGTTACAATTTCTTTCCACTAATGGATCATTTCTAAATAAAATCCGCTTCTTTTTGTGCAGCCTTACGCATTTACCAAAATGCCCCTCCTGCACCTTCTTGGAAGCTTCCTCGTGTCTTGCCGCGTACGCCTCGCAGCCACTTCGAGTCCACGTCGTCTTCGACACATCCCGACTGTTCTGACCTCAGCGCCACCTGCGCCTAGTCCAGTCCTTCGTGTCTTGCCACGACTCCACTCGACGTCCTGCAGTCACACAGACAAGAAAATATATTTCATAGCACCGCACCAGATGATTTAATTAAATATCCGCATCAGTAATTATCATAATAATGCCCGGAACAAACTCAGACTTTAGGACACGTGTCAATTACTCATCACACAACAGGGGTTACCTCCACATGGTCTCTCAATCTCCCCCTTGATGAGTATATTGACAAACGCAGAAAAAGCATATAAAGTTGAGTTTGAAGAATCCAACATGGTCCAAAGAGAAAAAAAATGAAACTAATGACCATGTCGACAGAAGGAATACTAGAGCAACAACTGAAAGAGCAAATTGTTCTTCAAAGCTCTAAAATGATCCCAAACTAGCTTTTTCTTCTATATTCTCCCCCTTTTGGCAATAAATTCATCAAAATGCACGAGAGAATGAAATGACTTGTGTGATCTTTATTTTAAGCATTTGGAGCCATGAAGATTATCCATAATGATTTTGCGAGTATTACACCAAGCCATAATTCATAAGAATGCTATCAAGATCATGACAATTTATGTATAGAAAAGCTAAACCAAATAAGTCATAATCTGTGAATTAGTTCAAAATTTTTTTTTAAATATGTCAAGTGAAACATGATTTTAGTCTAGCTAGAGGTATCCAAGGATGATACAAGCCATGTCAAATAATCTAAGTGAAATCAAGAAGCTAATATTGAGCCAGATTAGAGTGCTACAAGTTCAAGAATGACTCAATTGTTCATGTACTTGGTTTTTTTGTAAATAAGCAATTTAGCACAATTTGACTTTTTCTGAAAATCACATTTGGTTTTATCTTAGCAAAGCAAGTCCTGGACTAGGATCCATCCACAACTGCCTCCTAAGCTTCAACCATTTTCATAAATTTTAATTTGTTAACCATGTGCTAGATCTCAAGCCTTATGCGATCACTCCAAGCGAAAAGCTTAAGGAAATGATCTTGGTCAACCAAAACTCCCCCTGAGTTCATGCCTAGTGCAATGGCAAGCCGTCTCATGAGAGTGAATTGGTGAGATCAGTTTTTTCGCACAAAAATAGATCACATTGCTTTTGTTGCATTTAGTCCTTAGACCAAGGAGTTAATGAGAATTCATACTTCATAAAAGAACTAACATAGCTCAATCTAAAGCTCAATAGAGATTCAAGACTCAACTCACCTATTAGACATGGCATGAATCATAAAAGGATAACTAAATACGACTAGTCTCAAAAGCTAACCATGACATGAATTAATTCAAGTTAAGCATTTTTAATTAACTTATCATGGCAAAGACTAGACTACACATATAAAGTCATGATAATTTTAGCAATTTAGCACAGATCATGGCAAGATGTAATGCATTGTAACAGATCATAATTGGATAATAATCAAGGCTCCATGTAGTTATATCACAATGCAAACCGAAAAGCAAGAAAATCCAGCTTCCTCAACATGAGATGCACTTTTAGTTCAAGTAGAGTTATGACAAAATTAAATTCTAGCATACCCAAATGAACTCCCCCGAGCCAAGGCAATAAATACGAGAAGTCGCAAATAAATCGAAAGCGATCCTTAAAGCATAGACAAGATATAGAGAATACTATGGTTCAGACTGACTCTTATCTACCCCATATGACTCTCGGACTATCACCTGGTCTTCTAACACACTAGGAGTAAACACGTTCCTGTCTACCCAAGGGTGGCCCAACCTCGCTAGACCTATAAGAAGTGAGTAAACTCAACCTAGTGAGAAGAGAGATAGCTAATAAGTAGCATTCTAGAATCACAAGATAAGAGCAAGAAGTCTAAACACTAGACAAGAAGACCACTCTAACCTATGCTAGAAGGACTAACCCCAATGCACCCGAATGCTATGCAATGAGAAAGAAGTAAGAGCATAATCAACATAATAAAAGCAAGAAAGCAAAAGCTCCCCTCACAACATCCATAAGGACAAACCACACCAAGCTCTCTCCCGCAGTGAAAACCTAGAGCTATCCAATGGCTTGGTGAAGATATCACCAATTGGTGGTCACTCTCCACAAACCGAGCACTATGTCACCCTTCTCCACATGGTCTCTAAGAAAATGATATCGATATCGATGTGCTTGGTCCGAGAGTCTTGCATGGGTTCTTAGCAATGTTAATAGCAGAGGTGTTATCACAAAAGAGTGGAACATCGTCTATTACTAACCCAAAGTCCCGCAGGTCGAAGCCATCAAAGTACTGGCGCAACAATCGGGCGGCGACAACGCACTCGGCCTCTGCGCAGGGGATGCAACACCGATCGCTTCCTAGAAGACCAAGAAACAAGAGAAGTGACAATGAATTGGCAGTGCGGAAGTGCTCTTCCCGTCTATCCTACTGACCAAAGAAAGTCGCATCCGAGAAGGCTCTTAAGGAAAGACAGGATGAGGAAGAGTACCAGATACCATAGTCAATGGTAGCTCGCAGATACCGAAAGATGCGCTTCACTGCTTGACGGTGAGATACGCGAGGAGAAGCCTGAAATCGAGCACACAGACACACAGAGAAGTGTATGTCTGGTCTCGAGGCAGTGAGGTATAAGAGGGAACCGATCATGCTTCTGAACTCCTTCTGATCAACTGGCTCGCCATCCTCATCTGGATCAAGTGAAGTCGTTGTCGCCATCGGAGTAGATATTGGCTTGCCATCACTCATGTCAAAGCGATTCAGGAGGTCTCGAGTGTACTTGCCCTGATGCAAGAATGTACCCTCCCGAGTCTGCTTGATCTGGAAGCCAAGAAAGAAACTCAACTCGCCCATCGTGCTCATCTCAAACTCCGAGCTCATAACATCGGAAAACTGAGAAACGAGAGCATGTGAGGAGCCGCCAAAGATGATGTCATCCACATAAATCTGACGAAAGGTAAGATCGCACCATGCTGGCGAATGAACAAGGTCTTGTCTACTTTACCCATCTCAAAACCATGACTCAACAGTAGGACTTAAGCCTCTCATACCAAGCTCTTGGGGCCTGCTTAAGTCCATACAACGCTTTGGAAAGTTTGTAGACATGGTTAGGTATTTGGGGTTTTCAAACCAGAGGTCAGTCGGACGTAGACCTCTTCCTCAATAAAGCCATTGAGAAAGGCACTCTTGACGTCCATCTGTAAAGCTTGAAACCCTTAGAAGCCGCAAAGGCAAGCAGGATTCTAATGGCTTCAAGTCCGCTCTGAGGGCAAAGGTCTCATCGAAATCTAGACCCTCAACACAGGAGAACCCCGAGCTACCGGCCTAGCCTTGTTCGAATAACCACTCCATCCTCGCTCGCTTGTTCTTGAACACCCACTTAGTCCCAATAATATTGTGACCTCGCGGGGGCTCGACAAGCGACTGCACCTTGTTTCTCTCGAAATTTTCTAGCTCCTCATGCATGGCATTGACCCAAGACTCATCAGAAAGTGCATGACAAACATCCTTGGGTTCGAAAGTGGCAACAAAGGCAGAGTGTAGGCAGAAAAGAGATAAGCCAGATTTTGAGCGCGTGACTCGCTCATGAAGATCTCCTATCATCTGCTCAGAAGGATGACGACGCTGAATGTGTTGGGGAGGTCCTGGATGAGAAGAAGAAGTAGCCTCTACCTCATGAGCTGATGAGGTAGGAACAGAGCCACTAGCTTCTGAGGATGCGGAAGGAATGGGCTGATCTCCTTGAGGTGCGGTGGAAAAAGCAGGCACCTCAAGAGGAGGAGAAACTGGATCGGGTGGACAACTCTCATCGTCATCCTCCTCATCATCCACAAAGATGGGCTTGGACAGTTCTACTGAACCTGAGATATCGGGCCTAGTCTCCGGACTGGCCTCATCGAAGGTCACCTCGCAGGTCTCTACCATTTTGCTAGACTTGTATTTCCAAACCCTATAAGCCCGCGAAGAAGTCGAGTAATCCAGAAAAATTCCATCACAAGAACGTGACTCAAACTTATCTAGGTTTCCAGACTTCAGAATAAAACACTTGCAACCAAAAACACGAAAATGAGATACACTCGGCTTTCGCCCGTATCTCAACTCATAAGAAGTGCGATGCAAGTGTGCCCTCAGAAAAACTCGATTTGAAACATGGCACGCAGTGGCTATAGCCTCAGCCCAAAACTTCCGCGGTGTAGAGTATTCATCGAGCATCGTCCTGACCATCTCGACCAAGGTACGGTTCTTCCTCTCCACGACGCCATTCTCATTGTGGGACGTATGGAGAAGAGAATCGGTGCTCTACACTGTCTCATCGCAAAACGTCTTAAAGTAGGAATTCTTGATCTCCGTGCCATTGTCACTGCGGATCGCTCGTAAGGCACCCGGGAGCTCAACAGAAAGCCTACTAAAAAGACCCCGAAAATGGGTAAATGTCTCATCCTTCGAGGCTAAGAAAAACACCCAAGAATACCTCGAGAAGTCATCAACCACGACAAGAACATACCACTTCCCTCCCGCTGATGTGCACTCTAGCTGGTCCAAGCGTGTCCATGTGGAGCAATTGTCCCGTGCATCATCATAGTGATCGTGACCGGAGGATGGGAAGCGGCGACCATCTTGCCGCTGCGGCAAGGAGCGCAAACAAGATCTTTGACCATCTTGAGCTTCGCGGACCACGAATGAGGTCATGGCCGCTAACTCGGGTCAAATGGTCAAATCCAATATGACCAAGTCTCTGTGCGAGAAAGAAAGGTCGCGGAATCGAAGCAACTAAACACTTGAGAGAATCGCCGAAGACTCGGAAAAATCAGCACGAAAGATCCTCCCAAAGCGAAATCCCGCAAAATGGACTACCGAAGAATCAAGAATTTTGCAATTGTTTTTCTTAAAGCTCACCTCGAAATCGCCATCGTAAGGGAAACCGACGACAAATTATACTTCACTTACTAACCAAGGCAACATCTTTTAAAACAAAAGAATCATTAACGCAAGACAGTACCTTTGGCGATGACACGCCCGGATGAAGCATCTCGAAAGTGATCGTCTCATCACCGGAGCACGGGCAAGGGAAGAAAACCAACAGAATCTCCGGTCATGTGTCGTGAACACCCGAGTCTCGAGCCAAACCTTTCCTTCCTCGCCAAATAACTTGAGTCAAGCAGAGTAAAGTCTCGATGATTGGGGTAAATCAACGATGATTTTGGCACCCAATACTGAATAACACGTCGAGCAGATGAAGTAGTCAAGCACAACTGACCTCTATCTACCCTACGCTCTCTGTCACTCAAAGAAGCTGATGGTCTTAGTGATGACCTGAAGCTGTTATTGGGTCCGACTGCTACGGGAGAGCGAGTCGGAGTACCAACAACACGCTGCTCTCGCCGTGGGTAGCTATCTCGATGGAAACGAGATCTACCCTCAGGACGGCGGATATCATGACCCGAGGCAAATCGAGGACGAAAATCAGAAGAACCAGAAAAACCAAGTCCTCGATGCTGCCCAAAAGCATCAACAGTAGCAAACCTGGACCTTGTGTTGGTCTTAGGTATACTCAAGGTCTGGGGCTGACCCTGAATACGCCTAAGAGCTGCAACACGGTCTCTCTGCGCGATCCTAGCGCGCCTGAAACATCTCTCGATCATGTGTCCATCCTTCTGACAGAAGGTACAATGAAACTTCGCCTTCTGAGAGGTTGAAGTAATCGGTGTTACCACCTTACTGTCAGAGATCCCTTGGACAAAGCCCGCAGATTTGAATTGGACTTTCTCGGTCCTGGGCTCAGTCTCGATCACACCTGGTGCTATGGGTCTGAGCACAGCAGGTGGATGTTCCTCATATCCTCATAAAAATCATATCCTAGACCCTGATTAAATCTACAGATCTTAGATTGGTCTAGAATAAGATTTAGCTTCTTCTTGCCTCCTACAAATCTCTCGAGAGTGTTCATAAGATACTGACACTCCCGAAAGAGAGAGGTGCAAGAAGAGCAGGAGAAGAGGAACGACAAAGGGTAAGGAAGTAAGAAGAACCAACAAGAGAGGAAAGAATGGCTTGTGCATGCACAAATGACTACGATGGGACAGTCCTACTACTAGCAGGTTGGCTCACGTTGTTAGGCGTCTCTACCTTACCCTTGGGCTTCTCCCCCACACCGGCACACACATCACAACAAGATTGTGGCTTCTCTAGTAAATCCTTAGTTAGCTTCACACATTTTTCTTCCAGAGCAATCAAGTCAGATTTTAGTTTATCACAATTTTTGCATGGTGAGCTAACAGAGTCCTTAGAAGCATATTTAGCCATTTTCTTGTTATAATCAACCATTTCTTGAAACTGTTTTGAAACAGATTCAAGTTCAGCAGTTAATTTGGGACTGTTCAAACATGAAGCAATTGGCTCAAGCAAAGAAGCATGTAATTCAGCAATTTTATGATCCGCCCGTTTTAAGTTCATTTTCAAGTTATTGCAATTTTCACAAGATTCGGGCATATCAAGAAGCATGGCATAAGGTCCTCTAGCAGCAATGTCCTTAACCTCACATGAGGTGGGAGAAGTAGTCTGATCGGTAGTAAGCGTGGTAATGACCATCCTACTCAGTTTTAACTCGGCAAGCAGACTAACATTCTCCTCCTTAATAATATCAAGCTTGGAAGACAAACTATCATGCGAGGTCCTTAGCTTCTCCATATCACCAAGCAAAGAAGAACAAACATCACATTCGTCACGGGAGGGAGCAGATATAAGTGAAGTATGCTCCCGTGACAAGCTCTCTACTTCCTTCTCAAGATCTACGACCCTAGCTCTAAATCTAGCATAAAACTTTCCTAGTTTCAGAAATGCATCATAGAGCTGGTCGTAGGAGGGACCTACCTCATCGGAGTCGCTATAGAGCTCGCTGTCGCTGACGTCGTTGTCGTTGGCCATGAAGCACATGCCGATGAAGTCGTCGCCGTCCTTGGGATCTTGATCATCCTTGTCGTCGTCGTCGCTCCACCCCTCCACGTCGCTGAAGTCGATGTCGTCGAAGGCGGTGAGGACGCGGTGGAAGAGTTTCTTAGCTTTGCCAAAGTTGCGGAACTTCTTCTTGCCTTGAGCGTGAACTGGGGGCTTCTTGTTGCAGTTCTTGTCGATGTAGTCGTTCTTGCTCACACCGCCGTAGTCGTTCTTACCCTTCACCAGCTTGGGGCAATTTGCCCGAACGTGGTTGGGGCCACCACACTCGAAACAAATTATCGACCACTCCTCTTCTCGTCCCTCCTCCTCTTGTAAGCATGGGAAAACTTCGAGTTAGGAGGGCGGTTGCTTATCCTCGAGCTGCTCTAAGCGATCATCGGTTATGTCACGAGAGCAGCAAGGAGAATCCACACGGCAAATCAGAAGAAAGACTAGAAACCAACGGGATCGGTGACTAGGGCCATCGACTGCGACTTCGACTTTCGAGAGACTATGTCAATCTCGTGAGTCTTGAGGCGTGAGTACAACGCGACAAGAGTGAGAGTCGAGAGGTCGGTCGTGTCTTTAATCGTGGTCACCTTCATTTCCCAAACACGCAAATCAAGAGCGGAGAGCATCGACGAGCATTGTCCGAGTCGGAGTATGTGAGACCGGCGGCTCGGAGGTTGCTCAAAATCTTGTGAAATCTCGAAAACACTCATCCAGGACTCGCCAATGAGTATTTCAAACTTGTTGTAATCTCGCTGAATCGGTCTGTCGAACCGTCTTAATCTGGTGGTGCCCTCATGATATGCGTTGAGGGTCACCCAGATATCGAAGGCCGACGTGAGATGAGAGATGCGATCAAATTCGCTCCTGCTCAGACCCTGGATTATAATGTTCCTTGCCTTAGCATTTGCCTCAACATCAGCCATGTTATTAGCATTGATGTCATCATCGGCAGGAACAACAAAACGGGTCTTGACCTTGCGCTAGATGGCATACCCCTGGGCCTGGATATATGTCTCCATTCGGCTCTTCCGTAGGGTGTCGATGCCATCGAAAAACAGCGCTTGGTCGAGTACTTGTCCGTCGCCATGGCTCTTGAGACCGGTTAAGATCTATTAATTAGAGCTAACCGGCTCTGATACCAATTGTAGGACCGAAATGGCGACAGAGGGGGGTGAATGTCGCTCTAAAAACGCCCCTGAAAATTTGTACACTTAATTTTTCAAAAAGATGCAGAATAAAGCAACTCACAGAAAATTAATTTTGAACCGCATGCAACAGAGTAAAAGATTGGGACGCATGCAGACTAAAAATTCGCATAAATCGAGACCTATCGGCAAAATTTCAGCTCAAAATAATACCGTCTGGATCGCATGGTAAAATCTTGAAATCATCAAAAGAAAGAAAATAAGAAAGACTAGAAGGAGATGTAGTGCACTACCACTTTGCACCAGACCAAAGCACGTGAAGCATCCGAAAGAGATAAATGCAAAAGGACGATTGCTTACAATAATTAAAGGATCGCTTCTCGACGAAACCACAACAAGAAACACAATGCAGATTGTACTTCCATCGCTAATCAAGACTGTCTCCCACCAAAAGATCAATCAATAAATTAACAGAGCAGTGCTACCAAGAAATGCAGGAACCAAAACAGAGAAATGAACCGTGAGCAGCACACAAGATTACACACCGAAAATAACAGTGCTGCACTCGCTGCTGCTGCCGAAAGGAGTGGCTCCAAATAGTCGACCGAACTACACAAACTGTCCAACACACAAACCGATTGTTACTGCTGCTCCTACTAATCGAAAGGTATCGCTTACTAGCTAATAGACATAGTGTAGCAAACAGCAACCGAGAGTAGTAAACCAAGGAAAAATAACATGCAAATTAAAACAACATTTCTTCTTGGGTGCCTTTTCAGCGATCGAGAAAAGAAGCGATTAATGAAGAAGCGGCAAGAAGCAGACAATGGAGCTGTTATCCAAGGATTTTTGCAGACTATTGAAACATCAGTACTCCAAACCAGAAAGGATACTAGCAGTCGAACCTACTGCAGAAGATCAGAGCTTAAGAACAAACACTTGCAACCTTCACTCTTGGGAATAAAATGATCAACTGATCTTGAGATAATTTCCCATCACCGAGCAGCAAAAGAACTCAAGATTAACATTATTAGAACTTAACACAAGCATTTGCTTTCGGGATGAACTAGCCAAAGCGCTATGAGATATATCCCCGTTCAAAGCAAATATATATATATATAAAGCAACTAGAACAAGAACATTAATTCAAAGGAAAGCAAGGAAATAGCACAATATATAAAACAAGAATATTCATGTTGAGACGAAGAGCGATGAACGATTAATATAACACATAAGTGTTTACATCACTCTTCCATGTCTCATCCAAGAACACACAAGGAGAGAATAGAACCCTAGAACTTGCAAAAAATATTTCTCTCCCAAGAGCACAAGCATTAGGACACCCTAATACTCATACCCATTTCTCTTTCTCTCTCTCTAGGTGTCCTTCTCCACCTAGAGAGCTCCTCTATTCATAGCCTCCACTAATGGGTTTAGAAGCCTACTTTACCCATTAGGTCACACCAACTCTCTACTAATGGGTTTACACACCATTTTACCCATTAGGTTACAATTTCTTTCCACTAATGGATCATTTCTAAATAAAATCCGCTTCTTTTTGTGCAGCCTTGCGCATTTACCAAAATGCCCCTCCTGCACCTTCTTGGAAGCTTCCTCGTGTCTTGCCGCGTACGCCTCGCAGCCACTTCGAGTCCACGTCGTCTTCGACACATCCCGATATTTCGACCTCGGCGCCACTGCGCCTAGTCCGATCCTTCGTGTCTTGCCACGACTCCACTCGGCGTCCCGCGATCACACAGACAAGAAAATATATTTCATAGCACCGCACCAGATGATTTAATTAAATATCCGCATCAGTAATTATCATAATAATGCCCGGAACAAACTCAGACTTTAGGACACGTGTCAATTACTCATCACACAACAGGGGTTACCTCCACATGGTCTCTCAGTGATGAATGATGAGCAATGGAAGACCCGGCCAGAGCCCTCCTGTTCCCGCAATGGAGGACACTAGTAACATGAGCTTGACGTCACGCTATACTAGTCATCATGTGGAACAAAATAAAATAGACGAAAAATCATAGGATAAAATTTTCTTTTAAAAAGTGAGGATCCCTGCGTATTTTTTAAAGAAACCGAATGGTTTTTTTTTTTGCATAAAAGAACCCGTACATAATTTTAAAGAAACCATAAGATGTTATCCAACAAAAGGAGGAGCATCCATGAAAAAACTACTAAGGGTCACCGTGTTCTTTTAAAAAACAAGGATATGTGCGTGTTTTCAAAGAAAGCAAAATTTTTGCATATAAAAGACATATGCGTAACTTCAAAGAAACTACGGGGTGTTATCCAGAAAAGGAGGGGCCTCTATGAAAAACTAAGGGTCTGGACATAATTTCAGTGAAATGGTGGGGTTTTTTCCGCAAAAAATTAAAGTGACAGGGATCTTTTCAAAAAAACCAAGAGTCTATGTGTAAATAAGGAAGAAGGGCTTTTTTGCCAAATCGCCACATGGCATAAACGGCCCGCCCGGGAATCCTCCCGGCTTTGTTTTATGGAGTATTTCGATTCGGTCACCTCTCCAGTCAAAAACTCAAAAATCCGTTTCCTTTCGCTATCTGACAAACGCAAGCAGCGCGGCAAACCAGCAAGCAGCTCATCATATTCAGAGTTCAATCGAAGAATTTAATTGGTTTGTGCCCATATTAAGCATATCTATAGCTAGAACAGGTGGTGAAAGATTCCGTTGATTTGTTGACCCTTGACGTGGTGTAATTTGCTGCTAGCTAGCTAGCTTGCTGCATGCTTCACTACAACTACTTTCTTTTAGAATTTTTTTAAGGCACTTTCTTTAGAAATCTTGACTGCGACTACTTGGTACTCTCACCATCCAAATTTATAAAACATATTTTTTAGATACTCTTGTCTATAAATATAAGGCGTATTTTATATTTCAATGCAAAATTAATGTGAGATTTCCTCATATCCCTAATAAATATACAGCTTTACTTTACATTCTCTAAATGTATGCATTGAAAATAGTACTTTGATATAATAATTAGAGGTAGTCTAATCATTTCCAGTATCTTTTAGGTCTATATGTCAAAAGAAAATATATCTTATAAACTTGGACAAAGGAAGTGCTATGACTATATTGTATTACGTTCTTTAATTAAACCCTAACGCATGGGTCCACCGCTACAACATGATATTATTCTAGAGACACTTTGGGGGCATTCAGAATGGCGGTGGTTTATGTCTTTTTTACTGTAGTTGGCTTATTTGGCATAATTAAATTTTAAAAAATTAAAAATAGAAAAAATGTTAGCCCATCACAGACAATGTAAAGAAATACAGGAAAAAAAGAAAAAAACCAAGAAAATAGAAAACGACAAAAAAATGAATAATAAAAAAACACCAAACGCTAGCATCGGCAGCAAAAGCCGAATGTTGAGTGCAGCCTTTATTTTATGTTAGAGACACTTTTAAACGAGCTTTTCATCTTGACCCTTTCAAAAGTATTTGTAATTCTAGCACCATTTCTATAAGTTCTAGCATTAGTGTTCCAATTAATTTATTTATTTTTGTCACAATATTGTCAACATTTTTATATTTAATCACTAATATATATATAGAATTACCTAGATTAGCAACATGAAATTGATGCGGCTAGCGTGAGACAAGATGCCTGGTCATTGTCATCGCCTCCTCGACCCTGTGTCAGTCATACAAGAATACAAGATGCTACTGCTCCAATAGATCGACATCATCGTCTGTCCTCGACCGTTGCTAATTGGACAAAGCAACACATGGTTATCATACGCGCGGCAAGCATGCATGCTGACGAGAAAGAACGAAATGGTAGATATGGATATGTTAGGGAAGGAACACTACTACTGCTGTGGAGATGCCTGAAGGTTCGATTGCATGGTAGCTGTATTCAGAGAAAGAGGGAGGGGTATCAAGTGGAGAGCACCGTCATCGAGAGAAAATAATGTGAAAGTTATTTGCAATTATTGGGGGGTAGTTTAATTTGTCTATTCATATGCTCCTTAATTCCTGTGCTATGATGAAAAACACCCAATAAAAATGTACCGGACAAATACTGTGAAACGGAGGGAGTGGTACATTTTCATTGAAGAACGTGGCTTGTTCCCATTTGTTAGAAGAAATAAACCGTAAAATACAGTGCCCACAAGATAACGCCCAAAGTAACCACCAAAGTCAATGGTCAAAATCAATTCACCAAGTGCTCTCTTCTTTGCGAGGTATCGAATAGGGATCACTCTAACTTAGCTGGAGTTATTGACGCTTTTCAGTTGGTCCAATGATAAGCTGAGCTGTTCAAGATCAAAGACAGTTACAGTATCATTTTAGCTTTGATCGGTAAGGTTGTTAGGCCCAAAACTATAGATTAATTAATTGGATATTACAAAAGCTGAGCACATTTTCCACAGGAACGCCCTGGATCCTGGTAGTGACAACCACACACAGTAGCAAACTAGCAATACTAATCATAGGTAAAATTTGGGAATTTTGGTTTTGTGGTTTTTGAATAGATGGTCTTACACTAGAACCCCTGTCCGATCGAAGAAGCAAGCGCAGCGGCCGCTCATCGCCGATCGGACAGGTGATTCAGGGCAACACCGCCGATTCAAGAACCACAAAAACATCAACCCCAATTCACACTCCAATTCGTCCAAGAACTCCGAGCGTGACCAGCGAGATCCCGAGCAGGAACAGCGTGAAGACGGCGAAGCAGAGCACCGGACCGAGGTCGCCTGCGACGACCGCCGTGACTGCAGAAGAGGCCGTGACAAGTCCTACGGCGGCGAGGTTGCGCCGCACGTATGCCGTGATCGAAGCGACGACGCAGCTGAAGGCTGCCGGACCGTCATCGGTCATGCTGACGCTGATGGACACGAGGTTGGCGCCGGCAAGGACCCCCAGGAGCCCGAGGAGTAGGCCATAGCCGCCGAAGCTGACGCCCACGCTGACACCAAGTACAAGGACGGTGAGTCCGACGGCCATCACCCTCCTGCCATGAGAGCTGATCATCGGCGCGCGCCGCTTGTGCCGGCCCCTGTTAATGGGAATATATAGTAACAAGATCTTTAGCAGTAGTAAATTAATGGAACCACCATAGAAGACTAAAAAACTCTAGAGATCCCCATCCATCATGGAGAGATGCACATGTTGGCAAGATCTGAGGGAGGAGGCCATGACAGTAGCGGAAAATAATCTTGGAATCTTGGTGACAAGATAAATTGAGCTTGCGATAAATGTAACTTCGCGAGGAAAGAAAGGAAACTACAAGTGATAAAAAAAATTCGCTATCATACCTTGCCTGAGCCAATCGGTCGTGGCGAAGGCCGAGACGAACGCTGGAGCAGAGCAAGGCGAGGACAGGACGGTGCGCGGGCACCGGAGGATTACTTATCGGGGAGACGAACCCACTAACGGAGTTAAGGCATGTGTGACTCTACGGCGTCGCCGTAGCAAATGGGCCTACGGGGTGCGCCACGTGTACGCAGCTCACTAACGGCGTCCAGTGAGTAAAGAAACGCGGGAAAGCGATCTAAAGGGAAACTAGTGCACCACCCGCAAGGCGCGTTCACATTTGCTTGCTCCAGAGGTACGTGCGTTATGATTACTGTTTCTTTTTAATACCAACATTTTTAGACAAACGTGCAGTTGATTTTTATCATTTCATGATGCATTGGGATACTGGACGAGTTGGACTTCCAAGTAAAAGACGTAGCAAAGGACAATGTTAAACATGTTTATCTGTGCCGCGCTCAGCGTCTGCAATCGTTGGCGTTTGGTGATAGTTTTTTTTCCTGTTCTTTTTTTATCTCTTTGTGTTTTCTTTTTTCGTATTCCTTTTTATTGTCCGTGATAGATTAACATATTTTTTATATTTTTAATTTTTAAAAAAATTTAATTATACCAAATAAGTCAACTCAACTACAGTAAAAATCAGCTAGCTATAGTAAAAAAAACATAAGCCATCGTCATTCTGAATGCTACCCTAATCATTACGAAATGACAACCTGCAGCGGCTTGGCATAATGATAGTAGGTTCAAACGTGGAAAATCAGGCCACTAAATTCAAATATATACAAAAATAAAAGATAATTTGCTAGAAAAGACAGCCAAGCTCCACATGCATGCAAAGGTACCCGTAAAACATCTAGTTTCCATTTGAACATCGAAATACATCCAATATTCACTGCTACAAAATGCTTATATTAGACGCCTTATCACAGATGGTTTATGAAAAACCGTCAATGTTACAATTATCACAGACGATTTAACAAGCATGACCACCTATGTTTTTAACGATGGCTAGAACCATCTATGTTATAAAACTATCACAGACAGTTCTCTATGAAACTATCACGGATGGTTAGATTTAAAAGCCGTCTGTGATGTCTCCAATTATTACAGACAACTTTTACTTAGAACCATCTGTGAATTATCATAGACAATTTTTAAAAAGAACCGTCTATATTTTGTATCATATAACCTACAAAACTATTGAGCTAGAATTAACAGAAAAGTAGAAATTTGACATAGATACGACTCAACTTTATGCAATATTTTTCCAATTAATATTGGCCAAATAGTGTGACCAGTCACTTTTACAAAAGACAAATTAAAGTTAAATTTATTAAAAAATAAAAAAGAGATATTTCCGATCTTAGTCTTCTAGACTTCATATGCTTCCTCTTCTAGTTTCGAGTTGGAGGATCAGTGGCTGCGTCCTCGAATGTCGCGAACATTGTTCTTGCCCTCTCCACTTCCTCTAGCCTAGGCAACTCATTGGCATGACCTATAATCTCAAAGAGAATGCCATGGTAAGTTTCCTCGTAATCGACCACTTCTACTTGAGTGGCAAGGCTATCCATAAGTCTCTTCGTTGCCACAAGAGTTTCTCCCACTTGGCGCACATTGAAGAGAACAACGATACTGATGGTGGCCTCTCTTTCATGAGCGGCAAAGAGACACCTACGTCGACATTAGATGATGAGGTCTAGCTGACAGATTAAATGTAACATCCTATTTTTCAGAGTTTATTTGAAACTTTTAAAAACAAGATTTGAAGACCTAGAGCCATTAACTGAGCAAGGCTAAGGCAAGTCATATCCTTTGTTCGTATTAAACCTTGTTTTTAAATCTATTTATTTATTATTTTATTTTAAATTATTATGTATTGCTATTTTATTACAAACCCTTGTACCCAGTAGTTATTGCCCTAATTGATTAATTCCTCATTTGATAATTTAAATGTTATGTTACCATTGTCCCCATATGATGGAAAGTTAGTTAGTGATACAGTACTAGTTATCACATGAGTTGTACGATTAATATGCTTAGTCATGCTTGTGGTCTCTTTGGGCTCATCATCACATGTGATCAATTAATTAATTTGACTTAATAAGATATTAAATCATGGTTGTAGCCACTGTTATAAAATTTATGTGTTGTGATATTAGTGTGTCATTAGTGTTGGTTATAAAAAAAATAGTTTTTACTTGGACGAGTGATTGTGCAGTAAAGGGAAGTGTGGATTCACTTCGGGGGATATGGGTGTCTCGCCTAGGTAATGTCTAAGAACTTGACTTTGTGCACCATTAATCTGAGCCTTACCGTACAACCACATGTCTAGTATGACATAAATCTAGCTGATTAATTTATGATATTTTAATTTTAATTTTGTCAATGTGATGAACATTGATATTAATTTAATTTCTATGAGGTGAAAGAGGGGGGCTCTCCGACTAGGTAGTAACCTACTCAACCGTGAAACCTTAGCGAGTGGAATTGACTTGAGGTTGAGCATTGTAAAGGCGTTGTTGTCATTTTGTCTAGCGTGGGGATAATCACATCGTGTGGGTAAAGTTGTGTAATCTCTGCAGAGTGTGAAACTATTCGACTAGTCAAGTCTATGCTTATGGATAATGTTCGATGATTTCACACGAAGGATAGATATTTTATAAAATTTAGTTGGGATAATTTTGAGAAGTGAATGGTTAGGTCAACGGGAGTTTATTTAATTTCTTTGGTTATTATTATTGTTTTCCTTAAAATTCTCTTTCAATATATTTATTGCATTTACCTTCAATTATTACTTTCTTCAAAATAATCTTTCAGCTATTTTTTGGTATGTTTTGCATATTATACTGCATTTTTATTATAAAACGACTTTCTGAGTATCAATGTACTCATGGCTTTATACTATTGTTGCTCAATTAAAGTAGAGGAACTATATCAATAAGAGGTACTTAAAGAAGAATACTTCGACGACTTCGTAGATTACAACTTCGTTTCCCAGACGATTAATTGTGGGTATATCGAATGGCTACTACACTTATTTATGTTTTTTTCTGCTAGTTTCTTAAGCTCTTCAGGCTATTATTTATAAGTTTGGCCATAGAGTCGTACTTTAATAATTATTAATATTTGAGTCTTTTCCTTATTAATCATGTATATGGTTGATATTCTATCTATGTTTATACTATGTGCACTAGCGTGATCCTGGACTAGTGTAGTATACACAGAGAGTCTAAATTTGCATATTCGGATCTTGACATGAAAGCTACTCGAGGAAGGAGAGCAGGGCATGCGCAGAGGAGCTGTTCTAGACGTAAGTTGTTGGCCGCTTATGTAAGGTTGCGACCGAATAACTCATGATGTATAGACGAGAGGAAGGAGATCAAAAGATTAATAGTGGATACCATTGTTGAAAAATCTAGTGAAGAAGATGAGGGAGAATTGTTTAGAAGAAATTGAGTTTGTGCATCACGAAATGCATATAAAAGCCAGAACTGTGTGAAAGTTTAAAGATTGCATGCATCGAAATATTAACAGGTGGGAGTAGAGCGTGCATTTTTAAGCGTTATTACAGATGGTTCATATACCAAACCGTCTCTGATACCCATTATCAAACGGTTCTAGTTGAGAACCATATATGATATTATCACAGATGGTTAGAATTAAAATCCGTATGTGATATCATCAAACATCACAGACAGTTTGTAATCCTAACTATCTTGTGATAATGCCACATCACCGATCCGTGGCATCTCTCCCAGGATTTCGATCTCACCCATCCATTCTCTCTGCATCGAATGGCAGGCACCGGTCTCCTCCACCTCTCGCCCCTTATTAGTACTCTCCTTCTCCCTCCCCTGGCCTCTCTCTCACTCCTTATTCCTGCTTCCTACCCCAAGCCAAAGCTTCGCCCTCGACGACGCCGACTACCATCGTAAACTCCTCCGCCTCTGGTTGTGATATCACGGTTCACTGCACAACGCACTCTTATCTTAAGTGTCGTAAGAGTGTCTTATGCAGTGTCACCAACTCACCATCGTGACACAACGGCAATGCTACCACCATCTCTCCTTCAATACTAGTGATATCTCCCATCCGACCCCGCCTTCTCTTCCTTGATGGTTGGATTTAAAATTACAAAATTGATGAATGGCTAGCTAGGGTTTCGATCATATAAATCTTGCTACTTCTAAATTTTTTCTTCTATCAATTTCTTGAAGACTTCAATCCATAGACTAAATTGACTTTTTGACCATCTTGAAGTGATGATTGATCCATAGATTCTACCCTTTCGACGGTGGTCAGAAGATGGTCGTTAGAAAACCAAAGTGTCACCGTCTATTCGCAAATTGTTCTTCATGAAGACAATTATCGTTGCTTTTCCTATCTATTTCTACTTATTGGCTAGCTCTCTATTTCTTTATTGGCTAGTAGATTAACGAATAAAATATAAATAGATTTAGGAATATACAATAATATCACAAATGGCTTCTTAGAACAAACTGTTTGCGATATTCAACTATCACTAGACGGATTCTGTACAAATCGTTTGTGATATTCAACTACTACAGACGGATTCATGTACAAATCGTCTGTGATATTCAACTACCGTAGACGGTTTTATGTATAAACCATCTATGATAGTGTGTTATCATAGACGGTTCGAAAATCATCGGTGATGAGCTCATGTTATTACTAACCCATAAATTCAGACGGCTTATGAAACCATCTGTGATGATATTTTTGAACCGTCCATGATGACTTTTTCTATAGTAATGATTGAGCTTGTTTTGTCAAGAATATCCTGAATAACGCACCAGATTAACGGATTTCAAATTGAAAGTTCAGTTTGAGAGATGTCCTTATTTGCTGTGACTAAATCTAAGTAAGAATATGTCCCACGTCAGCATCCAAACCACCACTATGCAAAGTTGGAAAAGAATATTCGCCAAGTGCGCTAACAAGCATCACCTATCTCTTCACGTTCCAAGTGCGCTAACAAGCATATCACCTATCTGTTCACTTTTTTCATTGCAAACGCAGAACTAGTAACGATAGCTGCGTTGCGGATCACTACACTTCTGCACAACACAGCATGATGGTAACAGTACTGTTACACTGTACAGAACAAAAGGTTTTTTCTCTGCTTTCTTTTCTTCTACAAACTAACATGTTAGTTAGCGCTTAGCAGAGCTAACAAACGTAACCAACAAATGCGCGCCTACAACTTTTCTTCACTTAAGCACCCAAGACACGTCGCCCACATCCTTTGGTCGCCATCTTCGCCGCCTTTCCACCCGCACTTTCTGAGATACCCACACCAGGGCACTCCGGCCTTCCCACCCGCACTTTTCGATCCACTACGTACTGACATGCATACGGCCCAGATCCCCAGGGCCAATGGTCACAACGGACGAAACCGCCGTGAGCTGACATGACATCATGGTCCGTTTCTTTTTAACTTTTAGCTTATGACTTATATCTTCACTCAAACAAACAAACATGATGATTTTTTCATAGCTGTTTTGAAGTAGCTTATCGGGACAACATTTTCAAAGCGGCTTATTAGTATTCAATTCATTCACATAGCCTTTTCGAAGATATTAGGACCATTCGGGGTTGGTTGTCACCTCTCGGTAGAACGATTATCATCATTCGGTGTAAAAATAAACCTGAATCAATTCGGAGCACATTTTCAATATCAGCCAATCCCAGTAAAAATAGTTTACCAGAGTACACAACAATCCATAGTAATCCACCAACAGCTACTGGGACCGTAATCCATAGCTATTTTGAAGTGGCTTATTGGGACCGCTTTTTCAAAGCAATTTATCAACATTTAGTTCATTCACATAACCCCTTCAAAGATACTAGGATCGTCTGAGGTTGGTCAACACCTCTCGGTAGAACGACTATCATCATTCGGCATAAAAACAGACCTGAATTAATTTGGAACACATTTTCACCATCAGCCAATCCCATTAAAAATAGTTTACCAGAGTACACAATAGTCCACAGTAATCCACCAACAGCTGGGAGTTCATAGCCCATCCCATACGACACACAAGCAAAAGAATAAGGACCAGCGAGGACTAAGAGAGAGAGAGAGAAATCATAAGTTAGCCATCTACCTCGCCACTAGAGAGTGAGAAAGACCGTAGAATCGTTCCCACCACCACCACCTTACCCAAATCCCAACCACCCCCAACACCCAAAGCACCAGTAGTAGCAGCGACCAGAGCTCATTGCCACCGACCAAAAGAACAGGACCAGAAGAAGAAGGGTGGGAGAAGGAGGTTCAGAAGAAGGGGTCAACCAAAGAGAATGTGAGTCGGGTCAAGGAACACGTGGGGAACCACCACCACCGAATTGGCCAAGGTAACCTATAAGTTGTCATTCTGGTATTCCATCTAGATCCACATCAACTATAACATCACAACCAAGCTTCACCACTAGAGTAGGTAGAAGAGGAGACTGGGGAGTTGAAGCTTACCGAGCCAGCTAGAGCCATGTCACGCACGAGATGTGACATTGCTAGCTCATAGTAGTGAGGCCGCGCCATGGCTAACCGACCGTGCACACCCCATGGTACTCCACCGTGCTATCCAATGCATGAGAAAGCCCCGAACCTCATCACGACGCCCCGAAGCCAAAGCAACACCACCTCACCTTCAGGTTCAGGCCCAATATATCTATAGGAGCTCGAAAAACGGATAGGGCATCTGCGATGGATGATATTTGGCTGAAAATAAGTGGCTTTTCAAAGAAAAGAGTGAGCAGTGGGAAAAGTGAGGAAAAGATATATGCGCGAGATGGGAGCAAGAGGAATGGGGTGCGTGATACATCCGTGATCATCTGCCTTATCTCCGGAGCGAGATGGGAGCGAGAGAGAAGTGCAGATGCTGCTTTGGAAAGTGAAGTGTTCATATTGGCTTCTGATTTCTCTAGGTAGAAGCCGATAAAAAGTTACACTAACACTTTAGGAATATACATCAAGGGCTCGGATTTGTCCAATTGTAGGGTTGTTCACTACAGCAATATCAATTGACTGAAACATTGGATCGCGTGCGGTTGCTATTGCAGCTTGCAACTGCACACGAGGTCCACAAGCTGGTGACTCCAACCAACTTTCCAAATTAGACAAGAGTGAAGGTTTACGCTCATCGACCATGTTTGAAACAAAAAAGTTCAACAGGAATTTCCAAGAATTTGCACCCCCCCCCCGCCCCCCTCAATCTTCTTTACCATAGCTTGTAGCTTGTCTGAAAAGAAGGTTGTAATGACACCCAATGGCATGCACGTTTCCAGTTGATTTCATGCTTATTATCAGTAACATTTCAATTCTCGTTTCAACTGACCTATTAGCTAACAAGTATTGGTCCTGGCAAGGATATGATTTGTCGTTCGAAGACAACAATACTGGATGTGGCTCTTATTTTTTTTAAATTGGTTGCGTACATAGAAAAGATAACATATAAAACCCCAGCTACGATGATATCATATACTAGATATACATAGTTCACATATGCGTAAGGGCTCAGCTCCTCAATGAACGTAGTCTTGATCCTCACCGTTTTTCATAGTTGACTCCAAAGCTTGATGCATATTCAAAAACAAAGAAATTATTTCCAAGCATAAATTCTTCACAACTTAAATCACGTTAGCTAAAACATAGAACATAAAACATTAATGTACAGACCAAACATAATTCAAATCATCACATGATCAAAATTCCAAAAAAAAAAATAAAACCAAAATTTTGGGGCCCAATCTGATAGCCAACCATAGATCGGTCAGATTGATCACACACAGTGAAAATAACCCGTTCAGAAAAATTACAACCACAACTAAAATGCGGTACTATTGGTCAGCGGTCTGACCATTACGGTTATATTGCTCGGTGCGGTTTGACCAATGGAACAACGGCAGTCTGACCAGCAGCGATCTAACGGTCAAACCGGTAAACTGAAAACAAAAATTGATAAAAATGCAAATTGAGAAGGTATTTCAGTCTTCTTGGATAAAGAAAGAAAACTAAAGAAAGGAAAGGGCGCATTGGAAGACTTATTAATTACACTAATACAATATTTGTGGACATCATGGGGTATTTATGATTAGATCGTGAGCTAGATGCACGGACTCATGGATTGGCGTGAGTGGAATTTCTCAACCATACACATGCAAGTCTGTGAGGCGATCAAAAGGTTTCTCAGGGGCGTTTGGAATAGCGATAGTTTCTGGTTTCTGGCTAAAAATTTACTGTAGTTGATTGATTTTTTAATGTAGCTGAGTTGGCTTATTAGGCATAATTAAATTTTTTAAAAATATAAAAATAAAAGCGACATGTTAACCTATCACTATCACGGGCAATGCAAAAGAATATGAGAAAAAAAATAAAACACAAAAATATTTAAAAACAAAAAAAAAACTATAGTGATCGAGAAACCAACTATCGCCGAATGCCGCCGCTCACAGCCATCGTGAGCGGGGCGACCCTCAGTGATACGTCAGGGTAACCTGGCTCCGGCCAAAGCGTGATGAGCTGATGAAGGATAAGATTCCGCAAATGAATGCTTAATTATCAATGATCGAGCAGCGCTGCTTGGTGGCTCCAAGCATAGTCCAAAGGGTAACCTTTATCTTATTCTCGAAACAAAACGAGTAGAAAAATTATTTTAAAAATCTAGTGTTTATATTAATTTTTATTTTTTAATTAGTATAAACAAGCCCAAAGATGCAAAAGGAAAAGAGGGAAAAGATTTAGCAAGGAAGAGAAATAGATGCATCCAATTGCAACCTTACGCACTATCTACAAGACTATTCCAGATGGCAATACTGCCAGATGAGGACTCCTTTTCCGACGATAGAGATATTAGAATCATTGACTTCTTCTCGCAATGGTATATTATCGAGAAACTTCTTGTACCCTATCATAACAAATCGTGCACAGATAATCTATCTATTTATTATATTATCAAAGCATTTGAAGAAAAACCAGCACATTTACTTTAAAAGGCTATAAATTATCATATCAATCAAAATAAAAAGAAAAATATATGCCATCATTTTTGTGCTAGGTCTAAATTATAACTATGGAGATCGATCAAATATATATTACGGCTATTACCGTTGTATAAAAATACAATTATATTTTCAACCACGTACATTAATTAGGATTTTCTAACAAATACAACTCTATTTTTAAATATAAATACATATGCAATGTAGTATCTAGCTATGCAATTTCCATCATATATATGTGTGTATGTGGAGCAATATTAAGGTGTTGTTATTTAAAAAACAACATTTCTGAATGAATCTTCAATACCAACATTAATAATGAGCTTATTAATTTGTATGACGAAAGGCTACGCTAAAATAAGAGACAGCGCCTTCAGTTTTCCACATTGCAGGAAGCGGCTGGAGGATAAAGCGTGACCAGAGATACGACAACAGGATAATAAATTAAGCTTACGACCCCTCCCTGCCTCCCTCCCAATGGGGCGGGTTTGTGTGCTCAACTTTTGCAACCTCGTTGACCGGTCAAATTTCAATCCCTTTCTCGTATATATGGACCTGTTTGTTTCAGCTGTAGATTCTAAGTAATAACTGGCGAGTATCTAGCTAGTCAGAATCTGGAAAAGCTGGATAACCCCAGTTTCTGACTACTAGTTCATTTTCTGGATTCTGTAGCTTCTGGCTACTTAGGGCCTGTTTATTTCATTGTGAGATTCGATAAGCGGTGGTGAGTATCTAACTAGTCAAAATCTGGAGAAGCTGGATAACCCGACCGCTACTAGTTCATTTTCTGGATTCTGTAGCTTCTGGCTACTTAGAATCTGGATGAAAATCTGGACTGTTTGGAGGAGCTGTAGATTCTGGGAGTAGCTGCAGCTGTCAGAAGCTAAAACAAACAGACCCTTAGAATCTGGATGAAAATCTGGACTGTTTGGGGGAACTGCAGATTTTAGGAGTAACTGTAACTGTCAGAAGCTAAAACAAACAGGCCTTATAAAAGACAAACATCCCCTTTCGCATTCGCAACTGCAGCGATCGTTATACAATTGTCACTGCAGATTACTACTACTCAGCCCAACAATCATATGAATTCAGTTAATGAATCTGAATATTGTGGAAAATTCTGCAAATCCCCAACTATTTTTGACGCATGCATGCATACTTACATGGTCTTCTTGGATAAAGAAAGAAAACGAAAGGAACGGAAAGGGCGGCATTTCTGGCAATGGAGGACATTTCGATTCGGTCACCTCTCCAGTCAAAAACTCAAAAATCCGTTTCCTTTCGCTATCCGGCAAACGCATGCAGCGCGGCAAACCAACAAGCAGCTCATCATATTCAGAGTTCAATCGAAGAATCTAATTGGTTTGTGCCCATATTAACCATATCTATAGCTAGAACAGGTGTTGAAAGATTCCGTTGATTTGTTAGCGCTTGACGTGGTGTAATTTGCTGCTAGCTAGCATGCTTGCTGCATGCTTCACTACAACAACTTTCTTTTAGAATTTTTGTACGGCACTTTCTTTAGAAATCTTGGCTGTGAAATTTCAGACACTCTTACTGAACCGAACCCTTCCCTCCCTTGCCGTACACAAATAAGTTGAAGTAGTACTGGTGGTGTTGATTCTTAGAATAGGGGGAGAGGGATTAATAGGGCAAGAGGTGGGGAGGAGACCGGTGCTTCGATGCGGAGAGAATGGACGGGTGAGATTGGAATCCTAAGGGAAATACCGCAGATTAGTGACGTGGCGGGACTTATCACAGATGATTCAAATTATAAACCGTCTGTGATATAGACATCACAAACGATTTTTAACAAAATTCGTCTATGATAACTAGTGATATCACAAACAGTTTTTGTTAAAAACTGTCAGTGATAATGGCTAGACGATAGAAGACAATATATCGGTGCAATGCTAATAGTTAGTCTTAAAAGATAAAATAGCAAAGTTTTATATGACTTATATATGCTCATTTGAAAGTTTTATATGACTGATGCAAGCGGTTATTTTTTTTTTGGATCAAGCTCGTCGTTAGATTTCCAACGAGTACAAAAACGTTGAAAACGGACACTGTATGCAAAATTTATGCCCGTTTTACTAAAAGTATCTCGAAATGGAATACTACTCGGACTCTGGTGGAAGATTATAAAATTTTAGGGGATTACGAGTCGGAAAACATATCACAGACAGTTTTTAATACAAACCTTTTATAATAATTTCATTATTAGTACGAATCGTTTGTAATATCTGCCATTATCATAGATGATTTGTATTAATAATCATTTATGATACACCACAGATGCTTATTAATAATAACCATCTGTGATGTCTTGTATTATCATAGGTGATTCGTATGAATAACTTTTTGTGAAAATAACATAAATAACACAGACAATTATTTATATGAACCGTCTATGATGTAGACGTCTAGTATAATCTCTTTTATAGTAGTGTCGGCGAGCGTAGGCTTGTGCCAACCGTGCTAATGGCAATAATAACAAGACCTTTAGCCGTAGTAAATTAATGAAACCACCAGGGAAGACTAAAACACTAGAGATCCCCATCCAGCATGGGGAGATGCACATGTTGGCAAGAACTGAGGGAGGAGGCCATGACAGTAGCGGAAAATAATCTAGGAATCTTGGTGACAAGATAAATTGAGCTTGCGATAAATGTAACTTCACAAGGAAAGAAAGGAAACTACAAGTGATAAAAAAAAATTCGCCATCATACCTTGCCTGAGCCAATCGGTCGTGGCGAAGGCCGAGGCGAACGGTCAAGGAGAGGAAGGACCAGAAGGAAGGAAAAGAGCAACCGTTTCAACGAAAACATACAAAATGACAACATGCAGCAACGCGGCGTAAAGGTGCCCGTAAAATATCTGATTTCCATGCATGGACATCGAAATACATCCAATATTGAGATTGTTTTGTCGAGAATATCCTGAATAATGCACCGGATCTAATGGATTTCAAATTGAATGTTCAGTTTGAGGGAGATGCTTATTTGCTGTGACTAAGGGGGTGATCGTTTCGACTTTTTTCGGCTTCAGCTTCTAGTTTCAGCTTTTTTTTCACTATTCACTACACTATCTACTAACTCAATGTTTTTCAACTGATGTTTTTTGCCAAAAGTGCTATTCGATCACCCCTAAATTTAACTGAGTGAGTTAGGATAGGTCCCACGTCAGCATCCAAACCACCACTATGCAATGCTGGAAAACAATATGTGCCTCACAAAACATATCGTTGGAAAACATGTATGTTTTTGCTTACCCCACCTGCATGGTCATTTGTTTCTCTCATGCGTGTGATCATAAGACATCTTGGGGAAAAGGAAAAGGAAAGGATCTATTATTTTCAGCTTTTCAAAATGATTTTTGATTTTTACTATAATACCTAATTTTTAAATGGAGTATTTTTTTAAGACGGAGTCTACAAATTAATTATAGTATAAAAACGGTTTTTGATTTTTACTATAGTACCTAACTTTTAAACGGAGTATTTTTTTAAAACGAAGTCTACAAGTTAATTATAGTACACGTTAAAAGCTCAACATCTATACTATCCAAAATCGTAGCGAATATCTCTCTCTGTAATCTCTATCACAAACAGCTAAAATTCAAAAATTTCTACCAAAACTAAAAATCACAGCAAAAAGAACAGATCAATCCCCAAAGCGAACTGAAAGCTACCTTGCTTGCAACTACTAGTGGCAATCACCAAAGCGTCCCTCGGTCGCTATCACCTTAATTACCCAGTCCGCTCGATCAATCCCTTCCATCATTTTCAACGTCCTTCCGTCTTTTCAACATTCTTCAGCTGCAAATTAAAATTAACCAAGTGGATATTCGAGTGATGACTTTGGAGTTCATCCAACCTGTCACCAAATGTGTGTGTGTGTTTCTTAACATGTCGACATTATCGGATACTACAGGACATCCACGTAATTGAAGCCTCCGAATTCCAGCAAATCCGCACAAGAGTAACAACTACCACTATTACAAAAAAAATATACTGAACATCTCATTATAAATGATTCTGGGGAACCATCAGTGTTACGATTATCACAGATAATTTTACAAACCTAACCGTCTATGTTATTACCGATGGTTAGAACCGTCTGTAATGCATAATTATCATAGACGGTTCTTGTTAAGAACCGTCTATCATATTATCATAGACAGACGGTTTTACAAACCTAGCCGTCTACGTTATTACCGATGGCTAGAACTATCTGTGATGCATAATTATCATAAACGATTTTTTATTAAGAACCATCTGTCAAATTATCACAGACGATTCACATTAAAAACTATCTGTAATGTCTACAATTATCACAGACAGTCTTTAATTCAAACCGTCTGTGATAGTTGTAGACGGTTCTAACAAAGAACCATCTGTGATAATTATGTACCACAGACAGTTTGTGGTTGAAAGTGTCTATGATATGTATCTCTTAAACACAAAAATGGCGCGTCAGCTCTCCGATGCGCCTCTTAGTCTCACGCGCCAAATTTATTCCTTATTTTAAAATTATCATAATTATTAGGAAAAAAGAATGAGAAGAAAAGAAAAAGGAGAAAGGGAGAAAGAAAAAAGAAAATTAAAATTATAAACTAGATTTAGAATATGTAGGTTAAGAGAATAATCCATAAAATATGGCTTACACTAATTATCTTACAAAATTTTAGTTGCAAGCTGACATGTTATTAAAAGCTGAATAGCATGTTGTTAGTAGACCGAAAAGGGGGAATTAGCGACCACCAACTAAATAAATATAATACTATTAGATTATTTGAACGCCATTGTTCCGTCTAAAGGCGAACAAAATCAGTAACTCTATACGCCACTTACACATATACTTTCCCTAACACCTAGTAACTAAAGAAATTATGCACGCGTGTATATAGATACAAAATATTGGTTAACACCTTAATACATCATACATACATAACTTATTGGGCTATATTTTCACTAGTTAGATTATACATATATGTGTATACATAGGAATTTCACTTTTCCCTCGAAATATTTACATATCAATATTTTCACGCAACTAATTCAATTTTTACTAGGTTTTTAACGAGGCGGGCATGAGAGAAATGATGGTGGCAGACGTCGCCTCCGTCGTCTATAGTTCATTACATATATACAGATATAAGGTTCTTCTACTATGTTGGTTTGAGGTTTAACAGATGTAATAGCAGTTTCAAACTTTATGACCTTCCTAACATCAAGGTTAGCATATTGTACACTTGCTATTTTTCACACTCTCTCTGGTAGACCCTTAGTATCTATACAAATATACAACATACAATACGGTTCTATTCCACATATGTCTAAATTTGGCAAGCACACATGTACGCCACGAGACTAGTATATTATACGCATGTTGTTACTTTTCTCCTGAAATATTTACACGCCTATATTTTTATACAACTAATTCAATTTTAACTAATTTTTAGTGAGGTGGGTACGAGAGAAAGGAAGATGGCGGCCACCGTCACCATCATCGTCGCCGCTTTCGTCGTGTATAATTACTTCGGACTAGGGTTGGGCTGACACGGTACGAATGGTGGCACAATGGACTTTGAACCGTGCTTGGGCCTAACCGAAGGTAAGGCGGGCTAGAATAGCACGGCACGGTGTAGTAACTGAGCTGAGCTGGTATGATACGAAGTGGTCCGAAGCACACTAGATCTAAACCGTGCTGACACGGTACAACCTAACTCCGAGCTCTAGTCACATCTCCAGAAAAAAGAAGAATGTGTCGATGAGATCGTATTAGGGACAGGTAGCGCGGTGCTGCCAGAAGCTTAATTGTAATCAAGTTAAAAGATAGCGTTTAATTTCTCCCGTGCTGCATTCTGGGGTATGTTAAGTTCTCTGCATTGTAAACGCTGTTGGCCATAAGGCATGAACGTCTGTTAGCCTTAGTTTTATGGCCTAGTTCTTTTTCAGCTTATCACTAATAGCTTTATCTGAACTAACAAATAGCTTTTACTATTATTTTGAAGCGGTTTATCATGATAGATTTTTTGAAATGATTTATTGATATTCAATTTATTCGTATAAACATTCACACTAAAACTAAAATCTATTAACCATAGCTATAAACTATCAGCCTCACTAAAAAAACAAAGCCTATAAAAGATGGAGCAGGGGTCTTTTCCCTTTGGCTCTAAAAGTTTTCTTTTAGCCCTCAAGCCTACAATGTCAAATGGATTTGAGGATTTCCGCTTGCTGCTTGCTGCTGCGACAAGGACGGAGGCAACAAGTCTGAGATTAGGGATGGCAACAGGAATATTCCTACCAAGGAGTGGTAGAATATCTCTGTCTCTAATTCTGCTCTTGTTCCTCGTCTCTAACCTCGATTACATGTCTGAAGAAGAATTTTTTCCCAGTGGGGAATAAAACCCCTATAAGGATCCATTCTCCGATAAAAAGTGACCACTTTGTAGTATACAAATAATTATAATCAAAAATAATATGACAATTAGATCAATAAAAATTGCACGAATTCATTACAATAAATGTGCAATAATTGTATCATATAATTCAAACAAGTATTTATTTCTTAATTTAGGATTTTACAAAGTATTAATAAGGTATCATATGAGATACATGGTGTGGTATACAATAATTTGGGTTCCCAATAGGGAATGGGTATGGGGACAGGGGAATATCCCCGTCCCCATCACCTCCAACGTAGAATAAATTTACTTACTATTTATCCCTATAAAAAAAAAGAAATCTCTCTATTCTCATCCCATAATAAGGAAATTCCCCACCGAAGAACGAGAAAATTGATGATTTGCCATCTTCAAGAATGGGCTTCACACTTTTGCCACTCTCAAAGTTGGTTTCGCAAAAATGCCATGTAGTACATTAATCCCTTGATTAGTATGCCATTTCATCCCTTTAATTCATTTTCTTTTTCTTTTTCTAATTTCAGGATCGAAAGACCCTTCTACCCCTGTCTAATTTCACAAATAATAAACAAATGCATATCACAGCCATAGTATCATCTCACAAATATAAAGTCGAGAATAAAAGGAGTATATTTGTGAGATGATACTATGGCTTTTAACTGGCTTTTATTCTCGACTTTATATTTGTGAGATGATACTATGATTGTGATATACATTTGTTTATTATTTGTGAAATTAGCTAGGTGTAGAAGGGTCTTTTCCAGTCCCTGAAATTAGAAAAAGAAAAAGAAAATGAATTAAAGGGATGAAATGGCATACTAATCAAGGGATTAATGTACTATATGGCATTTTTACGAAGCCAACGTTGAGAGTGGCAAAAGTGCGAAACCCATTCTTGAAGATGACAAATCATCAATTTTCTCCCGAAGAACGGGGAATGACGCCATTGCCATCCCTGTCTACGATGCTTGCTTTGAACTGTGGTGGCGGCGCCCGAACACGCGCTGAACTACCTATATGGAAGTTTGAATTTCGTAAGGTTCCACACTAACATTGGAGGCCCACATGGACTTCCCCGAAAGTGAAAACGTCATGTAGGCCTTGTTTGAGACCCATTTCACATATATTTCGATCGAAAATGAGCCTCCTAATCAAGTCCATAGTACAGCAAAACGCCCCCGTGGAGGCCCATCTCATGGTTTAGGTCCTGGGGGACGGGATTACCTAACAATCAGTGTGTTTTGGGCTTGCCCCAGTTTATCAAGCAGGTCCAGCCATCAATTGAAGCTCCCGTTCTGGCTGATCAGCCATTGCAAAATGAAAACATCTGTGATTTTTGCTTCTTCTTTTTTTGAATTTCGTCTTTCCATTATCAAATTATCCCAGAAAATCTAAAAACGAACATGTCTGATTGAAATTCTGACCTCCTTCGTCTCATCATAAGTATTGAATTGTATGCACCAATCAATTCATCCAAAAACATAAACTGATGAAAAAATATAGCCATTATATGTCAACACTCCACCTCATATCTAAGATCCACCATGCCTAAGACGTAGACTTGAAGTAAGCCACAATTATTTTTTAAAAGTATTATCAAATCTCTTACATCTAATACCATATTAAGTTACATGTAACAAGCAATTCACTTAAAAACATAAGCTGGTGTGGAAATGTAAGCAATATACTTCAACAACCTGATAAAGAGATGAGCTAACCAGCATGTACTGATGTACCTGATTTGTGGTAAAATCATGCACCTTTTGGATCATATATGTGGTGCCAGCAGATTGCTACTACATATATACATTCCCCCCAGTAGGACCACTATGTAATCGCAGGCCCGCTTATCTTGTTCGTGTCATAGATAACTGGCATCACTATAGACATCAACTTGAAAAATAATTTACAACTTATAGACTTCTTTCTACTGTACATACTTATATAGTACCGTACGTAGTTGATCCATGATTGAGAACACCGGTCGTTCAACTTATCCCTTATGTGCTGTGCAAAGCTATCATATCCATGACGTGTTTGATATATAAATTTTGGAGATGTCTAGGGAGAATTCTGAGCTATGCGGGTGCATGTGCCAAGAACGCCGAGGACGGTGAGGGATATCCCGATCAGGAGCAGCGCCAGGAGGCCGAGGCCTAGCGCTGGGCTTGCCGCGCCGGCGACGAGCGCCACGATGGCCCACAAGGACAGGACAATCCCAACGACGGCAGGGTTGCGGCGCACGCACGCCGTAAGCTGCTCAGCTTTGCTGGAGGGAGCGGCGGCACTGGTGTCTGCCGGGCCGTCGGTCATCCAGACGCCGAGGGAGATGAGGTTGACGCCGGCGAGGAGCCCCAGGACGCTGACGAGCGGGCCGTAGCCGCCGAAGGTGTCGTCCCCACCGGTCGAGCTGACGCCCGCGCTGGCAGCAAGCATGGCGACGAGGAGCCCGGTGGTCATCACCCAGCAGCCGTGACAGCTCATCGACGTGTGCCGGCCCAGCTTCTGCCGGTCGTATCCGTAACGAATTAGTGCTGAAACAGTGACACAGAAAACAAGGGTAGTGATGCTTTAGTGGAGTTCATGTGTACAAGATCGAACGATCAATCTCAATGGCCGCCGTAGAAATAACCGAAAAAAGGGATCGCAACGAGAGATTGGGCAAACAAGCAAATGGATTCTTAACTCTTAAGCACAGAGTGGATGGTTGATCTCAGTTTCACTCCAGAAGCAGGGGTGTGTAGGGAAGAAGCAAGTGGACGAGAAAACAAGGTCAGGATGTTGTCGCCGACTCGCCGTGGTCCTTGCAAGGACGAGCAGTATTTATCGACGGAAACAAAAGGTCACAAGCATTTAGTTGGCCTGCTTAATTGGGAGGGATGTTTGAGAGCATAAAATAAAATATTTAGAGTAATCATGTTATGTAATTCATTGTTTCAAATATGTATATAGCCTAGTATAGTTAATGAAAATATATGATTAATATAAACACAACAAAATATTAATGTGAACTCAAGAGATTGGGCACAAAGTATGAGGAGGCGAGGTGTTCGGTAATCAAAGGTAAGGCTAACACACTCCTGCAATATGAGCGTCGGCAATGCGAACGTTCAGACGAGCAGTATTTATCGACGGAAACCAAAGGTCACAGCATTTAGTTGGCCTGTTTAATTGGGATATTTGAGAGCGTGAAATATTTAGCACAATCACGTTATGTAATTCATTGATTTAAGTCACAAAGGATTATACATGTATATAGTCTAGTATGGTTAATATGAACACAACATAAGATTAATGTGAACTCAAGAGCTTGAGCATAAAGCACGAGGAGACGAGACGTTCGGTAACCAAATAGTCAGGCTAACACACCCCTGCAGTCTGAGTGTCGGCAATGCAGACGTTCAGGCTGGATCTGAACTCCATAAAGATAGAGACAGGCAACTCCTTGTTGAAGATGTCTGCAAACTGTGATAACGTCGGTATATGAAGAACGCAAACATGACTGAGGGCGACACGCTTCCGGTGGTGCGATGGCTCGTGCTTGCGGATGTTGGGCTGGCAATGATAATGTGGCGTGATCACGACAGTAGACGGGGCACTCGGAAGGCCGCAGAGAGAGGGACATATCGACAAGCGCGCTGCGTCATGCCACGACATCATCGGAGGAGAGGAGCGCCAGAGAGATCAAAGCCAAGGCGGTGAAGTCCGGAGTTGAAAAACGTCAACAGGTCAGCAGGATGACGCAAACTGATCTATAATCGAAAAAATAGAGAAAATCCGATCTGAAGATGGCCGAGGAAAACTCTAATTGGTAGTCAATCAGATGATCAGCGACACGACTTAAACTACGGGTTGCGCAGTCCTCAGGAGAAATCATGGAGACGAGATCATCTCTCAGGGGCGGAGCGGCGGAAGTTGTGGAGGCGACGGCTCAGGAACGGCGTTGCTCTATACCATGAGAGCGTGAAATATTTATGGCAATCACGATATGTAATTCATTAATTCAAGTCATAGAGGGTTATACACACACCGACACACACACACACACACACACACACACACACACACATATATATATATATATATATATATATATATATATATATATATATATATATATATATAGTCTAATATAGTTAATAGAAACACATGATTAATATGAACTCAAGAGATTGAGCACAAAATACGAGGAGACGAGACGTTCGATAATTAAAGGATAAAGCTAACAATATTGTCGCAAAACCGTCGCTGGTATTGTCACAGCGTCTGACGACTGGAGGGCTATGGGCTCCAGCCGAAGTATAGTCACTGTTCAGTGCTGCCAGTAGCAAACTAGCAAAACAGTGGGCATGTTTGAAGTCGCTTTTAGAAGTGACATTTGGTTTTTGCTACAGTACCTAACTTTTAAATGAAGTAATTTTTCAAAACGGAGTCTACAAGTTAATTATAGTACACGTTAAAAGCGCAATATCTGTACCATCTAAAATCGTAAGCGAGTATCTCTCTTTCCGTAATCTCAATCGTAAACAGTTAAAATTAAAAAAATTCAGCAAAAAATTATAAACCACAGCCATATCAAACAAGCCCAGTAGCTTCTTCACATAGCAACTGGAGTGCTTACTGGATGTTCTATTTCATATAGCGATGACTTCTAATTTTTAGATGGCAAAAATTATTTAAAACATGCTTGTTTTTAACACATATTTTTCTCTCTCTTTTTTCTATTTTTTCTTTTTCTTTGTATTAGCTGTAAATATATAATGGTGTTTTTTTCTTTACTTTTTAATTAAATACATAAAAAACAAATTAATAGCTACTATAATATTATTTTAGCCATAAGACGAAAGCAAAAATCACGTCACTCTAAAATAAGACCCGAATCTATCGCAGAAGGAAAGGATTGAAAAATAAAGAGGAGGCCAATTCTCTCTCGGCAACAACCAAACGACAACAATTCTTTTCCTTCACAAGAACGGCCAACATTTCTCTATTTTACTACTACTATGGGAGTTTGCTACTTTGGCCGTTGTACTGGCATCCATCTAGAGAGAGCAACGCGTCGCCTCCAAGGAAAATAAAAACTGCAAATTGGCCGATAAGTACTGTGGTAGTACTGTAGTAGTAGTACAACTACTGGCCGATAAGTCTCGATCTGTTCCCTCACTTTCTGTCATAGTGTCATGTCACACCCAGCCCCAACATAGCACATAATCCATATGATATGGGATTCAGAATCCAAATTGGCCTCGTACGTGTCGACGAATATATCGACGTATGCTTGCATGCCGGCCGGCCGGTGTATGAAACTATGAATCCATTAATCAATAACTGATTCTCAAGATGTGCCCGTTTGATTTGCTAGTAGGATCGGCAAAGTTGCAACAACTTGCAGTTTTGGCCTTATTTTAAGCCCTGGTTTCTTGGATAACAAAACAGCGTGACGCAACTTAGATAGCGTTTAGAATAACGATGGTTTATGATTTTTTTTTATTGTAGCTAGTTGATTTTGTACCATAACTGAGTTGACTTATTTGATATAATTAAATTTTTAAAAATAAAAATATATTAGCTCATCACGGATAATGCAAAAGAATACGAGAAAAAGAAAACACTAAAAAACCAAAAATAAAAAATAAATAGGAAAAAGCTCAACACTGACGCCAAACGCAGTGTTCAGCAGCCATTGCACAAGGGAGCCACGCTCTATGGCGGTTGTCAGCTGCCACCGTCCCCTGCATGGCCACACCTTATCTCATCCACAATATTTTTACAAAAATCTGTTTATTCAAATTTAGCAACCTTTAACACATAAGTTGAACGTTTATATTGTCATCGGATTTTGATAGGTAAAATAACAGGCTAAAAGATGGCTAGATTCTTTTAGGATGTGACTTATAGTTTTTGATTTAATTTTCTGAATTTTAACTGTTCACAATAAAGAGTATAGAGAGAGACTTGTATGTAATTTTAGTCGATATAAATAAATTTAATATTTAATGGTATTGACTTATATACTCTGTTTAAAAAAAGTTAAAGTTAGCCTGCTTAATTGGGATATTGTCACAAAACCGTCGCTGACATGTCGACCTAGCTAGCTAGGTGAGCGGCGTCAGACGACCGGAGGCCGGAGGGCTATGGGCTCCAGCCAAAGCATAGTCACTGTTCAGTGCTGCCAGCAGCACGCTAGCAAAGCAGAGCAGTAGCTTCTTCACACTGCAACTGGAGTGCGTAATCTAATCGATCGCGAAAGGAAAGGAAAGGAAAATGAAGAGGAGGCCAACTCTCTCGGCAACTCCCGAACGGCAAGACAAGAATTCTTTTTCTTCGCGAGAACGGTCAACATTTATCTATTTTACTACTGCTATGGAAGGGCTAGTTTGGCCGTTGTACTGGCATCCATCTAGAGAGCCACGCTTCGCCTCCAAGGAAAATAAAAACAGCAAAAGGAAGATGGAAGAGGTAGTAGTACTGTGGTAGTAGTAGTAGTATGACTACTTGCCGATCGCTCACTTCCTTGTCACATACACCCAGCCCCTGCATAATACATAATCCATATGCTATTGGATTCAGAATCCAAATTGGCTTCCTTCGTGTCGACGAATATATCGACGTATGAATGCATGCCGGGCCGGCCGGTGTATGAAACTATGAATCCATTAATCAGTCGCTGATTCGCAAGATGTGCCGGTTTGATTTGCCAGTAGGATCGGCAAAGTTGCAACAACTTGCAGTTTTCGCCTTATTTTAAGAGGGTGATCGGAATAGCGATGGCTTTTGGTGAAAAAACACTGTAGCTGGCTGAAAAAACACTGTAGCTGAGTTAGTGGGTAGTGTAGTGAATAGTGAAAAAAAAGCTGAAGCTAGAAGCTGAAACCGAAAAAAGCCGAAATGATCAGGGCCTAAGCCCTTGGTAGGGAGCTGCGCTCTATGGCGGTTCTGCTGCCACCGTCCCCCGCACGGCCACACCTCTTCTCATCCAGAATAATTTCAAAAAAATTTCCTTTGAATTTGAATTTAGCAACTATTAACACAAAAGGTTGAATTTTCTATTGTCGTCAGATTTTGATGGGCAAAATAGTAGGCTAAAAGATATATGGATTAGGCGTGGCTAGAAGAATCCAGGTAAGATCAAAATCACAAAGATAGAATCAACCACGGCTAGAAACATCTGGTAGAAGCCGATTATGGAAAAGATTGATACAAGATGTAAACACCAGCGAGATTTGGAATTTGAAGACTAGGAGACGGGCAAGGACTGCAAGGTTGCGCCAATGCGGAGGAAGAGACTTGAAGAACAAGACAAGATTGAATCAACTGTTTTAAACTATAAAATACTTTGCACCGGTTGACGACAAGACACATATGTAATGTACCCTTATTTTGTATCAACTTTTTTATGTATCTTAGGAATAGTTCATAGCTAGTAAAATCTTGACGATGATTCTTGATCAGATGGACATTTTACGGTAAGTCTACCTAAAAGTAGGCCTACATATTAGGGGCCACTCTATAGCTGTTATACACATAACCATAATTCAAAGGAAGTCTAATCCCTTTTATTACGGCCAAACTGGTCCGAGATAGTTTTGAGCCAACAGACGACCAGTTATCGGCACTATGCAACCAGCCATATGGTTTGGGCTACCTCTGTTATGAAATCTTTAGGGTTTCAGTTATAGGTAAATACCTAAACTATTTTTACTCTACTTTTTATAAATATGGAAGCTTTGTGCCATGTAACAACAACAAGATCAATAAAGCTCCCACTCTTATACTCTATTTCCTGATGTTTTATGTGATTATCGAATTGCTTAAGAAGATTATATTGTGTGTTTGCATTGTCGTTCGTCGATCTACATTATTTTCTAACACGTTATCTGCACGAGACTCTACAAGGCGTACGGTATGTAAATCATGCACAAATTATTTATGCATTGCTATTTATGTTCAATCTCGATCAGTTCTACATTCTCTAGCAATGCAATGTGTAGACTTTTTTTGCAAATAGTTACTAGCAGACAACTGATCCGAAACACTATGTATTAGATCTTGAATGCAATAGATTGGTTTTCGGCATACAGTCTTTAGATTAAAATTACATCTCTGAATTATCTGCACACAATATGCCAAGATCAGTAGTATCCTAGACAAATTGGAATATAGATTGAACTTGTTAAGCTGCTGCTGCCAAATCAATCCGTGACATAATGTATCTA
This sequence comes from Melocanna baccifera, assembly GCA_036346265.1. Lineage (NCBI taxonomy): Eukaryota > Viridiplantae > Streptophyta > Magnoliopsida > Poales > Poaceae > Melocanna > Melocanna baccifera. The sequence goes on from CM070698.1 coordinate 21,251,216, forward strand.
AAGGCAGTACCAATCATACAAGAATGAATCGTAGATCGGAATCAATAATCAAACCTATGGGCCTGAAGAGGAAAATCCTAGCACGGCAGCTGCTGGCAGCGGCTTAGCCACCATGGCGGTCGATGGTAGCAAGCCGGCTGCCACGGCAACCACCGACGACAATCGCGGCACCATATGACTTTCCGCCGTGGTAGTCACCAGACACCGAGCGCCCGCTGCAGTGGCAGCCACCAATGGAAGACCCGACTCCGGCCCGAAGCCACCGGCGCCACCCCGGCCTCCCCGCTGCGCTATGCCTAACCGCGCTGAAGACGCTCGGCCACCGCCGCCGCTGCTTACCCGCGCACGGCCGCCGCCGCCGCCGCTTACCCGTGCACGGCCGCCGTCGTCGCTGCTTACCCACGCACAGCCGCCACCGCTGTTGCTTACCCGCGCACGGCCGCCACCGCTGCGTTGCGCCTTGCGCCCTGGGCCGCCGCCTCTGCCGCACCGGGCCGTAGCCGGAGCGCCGCCTCTGCCGCGCCGGGCAACAGCAAATGTGCCCCCCCCACCCGCGCGTGCGCGCGCGCTGGGCCGCCTCTGATGCGCCGCATCTCGCGCCCGGCCGCCGCTCACCCGCTCGCTCGCCAGAAGCGCAAAAGGGGAGACGGGGAGGCGGTTGCGGCCCAAGGGGACTGTTACGAAATATCAGAAATTCAATTAATAGTTATGGGTAAATACCTAAACTATCTTTAGTCTTCTCATATATACATATATATATATATATATATATATATATATATATATATATATATATATATATATATATATATATATATATACTAGTAAGGTGCCCGTGACGTTAAAACTAAAAATCAAATAAAAGTGATGCATACTATCAAATATGATCTCAAATCTGAATAACAAATATCAATTTTTTCTTACGTCATCATGTATCTTTATCTTTACTATTTAAAAAGAAGGAATTGGTGGTTGATATCATGTCCGCCCTCACTTTTTTAAGCCATTCGATTCGATCTAATTAATCCGAACCGTCCGTCTCCTAAACCCTAGCTCTCTCCCGCGCCGCCCCTAATCCCATCACTCCCCGCCCCCCCGCCTCTCTTGTTTTCCCCGCCGACCCCGCCTGCCCCTCGCTCTCCCCACGCCGCCCACCTCCCCCTCGCTCTCCCCGCCTCCCCTCGCTCTCCCCTCCGCTGCCCCCCGCCTCCTCCCCCCCCCCGCGCCGCCTCCCCACACCCCACGCCGCCGCCGCCTCCTCTCCCTCCCTCCCCCGCCTCCCCTCCCACGCCGCCGCCTCCTCGCCTCCGGCTTCCCCTCCTCCCTCCCCGCCGCCGCCTCCCCTCCTCGCCCCGCCGCCTCCTCCTCTCTCCCCGCCGGTCCCCACCTCCTCATATGCACACCTATTTATGAGAGAGAGACATAGAGAGATAGTCTTTGTAAAACAATCAAGATAATCCTAGCAAAACAAATGTCAGTGTTGTTCTAAAAGAGCCCAAAAGGAAAGTAACATTCAAGACCTACCAAACTTCCTTTCAATTATCATAAACACTCTGGCAAGACCCTACTTTTGTTCATGCATTACAATCAACGGATAATGACCCAGCTAGGATGGCACAACAAGAGAAAGAATCAACTTTATTTCGTCATAACGAATCAAGCATGATCCAAATAGTGAAGTTCCAAACAATGCATCGGGATCTAAAGCAAGCTCTACATTGGGGCTAATTCATCAAGAATCCCATATTTTTTCGTGAACATAGAGAGCATGTTACTTTGCACTAATTCATGCATGGAATGAGGAAAGAGAGCCTGATCCTCAATTCATGTCATCATGTCGTGAGAGGTAACCTATAAGCGATTCTACATTGAACGACAAGGCTAGCGAACCGCTTGCTTGATAAGACTAACTATTTGCTAAGATTCCTCAAGAAGATAAGCGCTGTAAACAACCAACTTTTTATTAAATGCCCGCAAAAATTGAAGAATTAGCTCCATACCGATGGAATCCATACCGGCGGAGAGTCGCATCTCGAGCTCCGTAATGCAAGCATGGAGGCGGTCGTTGCTTCCATATAGCACGGGTACCTCTCGATGCACACGCCGAGTGCCGCGCGAGCGCCACGGCGAAGGGAAGCCGAGAGCGATGCCGCCGCCCGAACGACATGCTGTGGCTGAAGTAAGGTTTGCATTAGCATAGGTCATAGAATAGAAAAATAATTTTGAATCACACCAAAGTACACAACAATTACACAACGTTTCACCTAAGTGATGTTTGATCTCTTTGCCTTTTCCCCCATGAATACATACATATTACCTCCAAGAGAAGTCATTTTAAATGTGCCACTTACTCAACTTAGAGACTTAAGGCATAATCAGGGAGGTACTAAACCACTATGATTCCACCCCTAACAATAGGTATACAAGTTCCAGTACAGGATGCATAGTATGAAAACAAATTGACAAGTACTTATCAAAGGTATACGTATCATCTCCAATTTGTATCAAAACAAAATGATCTACAACAAGCATAAGTTCACACGAGCAAAGAAAAGAATGAGACACATTTAACTCAAGAAACCGAATATACGTTCAGTATTGAAAAAATATCCCATCTCAAAACCCAGTGGGTACACTGTATATATCATGCCAGAAGCAAAGTATAGAGCATTTCTCACCATAACAAAAGAGATTGCTTAATCAACCATCAGAGAAAAAAGGCCAAACTTTATTGCTTCGCGCCGGATTGATGCATTGCTTCCACCCGCTTGCTGCAAGCGCTAGAAAGGCATTACCTTGCGCGCCGCGGGGCATTGACGACGTTCTGCGCACCACCTGGGCCTCCGCTATTGCCGCGTCCCCATCGCCCACGATTAAATCCCGAAGGCCCGAGCTCGAGTCCTTTTCCCTCTTCTCCTTCTCCTTCTTCTTGGCCCCGCCATGGCGATGGCGAGTGGCTCAAGTGGTTGCCGAGATGTACTTGGCGGAGTAGCCGTCCTCGTCGCCAAAGAGCATAACGTGGCCGTGCCACTCCCGACGCAGTACTCCCGCCGGGCTCGTCGTGGAAGCCAACGCACACGTGGTGGTCGCCGATGGCCACGGATCGCGCTCGAGTTGGTTTTGAGCGCCTCCTCCGCCTACCCGCCGGTGCCGCGCGACGATCTCCTTCTCGGCTTGGCCTCCTCCCTCGCCGGCATCCGCGCCGCCTCGCCTCCCGAGACCTCCCGCCGGAGGCCACGATCCTCGTCCTCTTCATCGTCATCGAGGCTCCAGCCTCCGCGAGAGTGCCGCGAACTCGTTGAGGAGGAAGTCGTCGAGGTCTGGGTGAGAAAGGAGTTGGTGTCGGCGCGAGGAGGGAGGATGCGGCGGCGATGGTTGGGGAGGAGGAGCGGCGGAGATCCGGGGAGGAGGAGGCGGGCCGGCGCGGATCGGCCTAGGAGGACGAAGGAGTAGGGGCGGCGGGAGGGAGGGGACGAGGGGCGGCGGGGGAGAGGGAGGAGGGGCGGCGGGGCGGAGGAGGAGGCGGCGGCGGGGGGGGGAGGAGGGAAGCCGGGAGGGGAGGAGGCGCGCGTGGGAGGGGAGGGGTGGCGGGGAGAGGGAGAATGGCGGCGGGGAGAGTGAGGCAGGCAATGGCACGGGTGGGGCGGTTAGATCGAGAGAGAGAGAGAGGGGAGGAGCGGTCTAGATTTTATTGTTCAGATCAAATGGTGAGAAGAGATATGGAAGAAGACTCATCAACCACCAACTCCTTCTTTTAAAGTAGTAAAGATATATATATATATATATATATATATATATATATATATATATATATATGTGTGTGTGTGGAGGTTTGTGCTAAGTAAATGACTACTTACAAGATCAATAAAGATGATTATGGTGTTCCTTTCTCTCTTGGTGTCTCGCGTGATTATTGTATTGCTCGTGAAAATCGTATTGTGTATTGCATTGCCTTTCACCGATCAACATCGTTTCTCAACACGAGATCATACAAAAGAGCCCCGAATTATATATTGTATATTTTTCTTTTTCTTTTGTCTTTTACAAAAGAGCCCCGAAAATTTAGACAATTGAGATTATACGATGTTTTTTTTGCAGATAACCCCCAAGCTTCGATTGATTTATATTAAAACAATTAAACTGAAAATAGAATCTTAAATATGCCCCTACTGATTATTGTAATCACAATTTGGTCTAGCAAATTTAATTTATTCCATAAGTTTTTACTTACTATATTTTTCAGCTTCATTATTATCCAGTTAATATTATAACATTGTTATTCATATTTCTAGAATTATTTTATGCAGTATGTTATTTTCTGCTTATTTAATATTTCTAAATATTATTTATTAACAGAAAAATTATTAAAATTTCTAGAAAATTTTAGAAGATTCCAGAAGAAATCCTTGAAACATGGTTTTTAGGTATATGAGTTTTCGTAAATTTGTAAAATCTTAGACTTAGTACACCTTGGAAGCATCATATTTTTTATGGTTTATTTCCTAGCATTGTGTGTTTGAGGATTTAATTAATGGGTTAGTAATTTTGAAAATTGCTTAAATCCCCTAGATAATTCCAAAAGATTGCTAAGAAAATCTGAGAAATGATACTTTATCTACTGAATAGAAAAGTAAATTGTTGCTCTTTTGCACTCATTTCATGCACTTGAGATTACTTAATAGAAGTAAGTATAAAATTGCATGAATATTGTATGATATTGGACATTACTAAGTGGATGTTTACATGCCCCGAATGGTTACAATTTTATCACCTAGGCTTATTTCATTGGCATATAGTCATACCATTATCAAGCCTGATGCTGACAGAGTTGTACCCCTTTTCCGATAAAAGGTAAAACTTTATAGTTGATGAGGTATCGCCTCTACTCTACCCTAGAGTGTTACTGGTAGCCCTGAAGGCACTTTGCCATGACCGATTGCTCTTTCTAGACCAGAAGCCCGCATGCGAGTATTACTTCGCCTTGCACACACTGTCTCTGGATCAAGTTTCGGTAACTCGTATGTTACCAATAAATAGGTGCAGTCATAAGCAAAATAAGCCTACGGTGAATAATATGGAGACCAGAAGTATTCTCCTAGTTATCCCGTAGTTTTATTTAGATATCATTTTTCTACATGAGTGGCATCAATTGTAAATTACAACTCCTGTCGAGCTTGATCTTACTCATGAAGAGCACATCTCATCTTTTGCTAAAATAATGCATTAGATAATTATTTTTCAGTTACCATAAATATTTAGTCTAAGTTGTTCTGTTAAAATCTTACCCCTGTTGAATAGTTGCTTAATAGAACATACTGCGTCAGTAGCATATCTTATCTGAAGTAAGATTAACTAATCATGTATGGAACAACATTTGAAAATATTATGCTTGATATTTAAAAGGAATGACATGCCTCAGTTCATTGTTGCCTAGATGGCAATAGGAAAAGTGTCCTTGAAGGCATAAGGAATCTAGTCAAATGATAAATCCTAGAAGAATCACTTTGACTAGAAAATGCTATAAACCCCAAATACTTCAAGTCTATATATAACCCCATCTTCCATATTACAAAATGTATGTTGGTTTCACGCCAATAAAATTATACTCCTGAAGTAGTATAATAATAACTTAGTGCTAAAGCTCTAAGTAAATTCAACACAAATGCTAGAAGCATGCGTTCTCATGTGGAATTTTATAGTTGGCGTGAAAAGAGGGAGGAACTTGGGGTATATGAGGAATATTGAAATCTCCGAGACACAAGCACAAGAGTACTGACAAGCATTGTGGCATATCCTAGGTCAAATACAGAAGCAAATAAGTCTGAAGCTATAATTTTGAGAGATAATTCAATCTAATATCCACTGTTGGCAAATCATTGAAAATGATAATTGATTTGTCTCCAGTAATATGTTAGTCACCTGCACGCGACCACATACATGGGTATTACACGGTAGTATGAAGCTACCGCACATATACCACTGAAAGCTATAACCATTTGCCTGAAGCAAATATAACTCTCAAAATACTAGATGATATATTGAATGTTAATGATCTTGAATGATCTAAATATGCTACATTCATTTGGCGTTACAAATTATAACAGGCATATAAATTACCTCCCAAATTAATCTCATATATTCCTGAAGAATAATTATTCCATCTGGGAGGTTAAACTAGAATTATATTCCAACAAAATATATATAAATATATTCCGTGTAGATTAATTGTTAGTCGTGTTTTATGTGATAGTGTTATATTCATACTTTTGCCAACATCCTGAAGATGTACTTTATGCTATTAAAACATAATACTCTTGACCAGATCAAAACATGTTGTACTAACACAACCTGAAGTTTGTGTGATCCAAATTGAAGTCAGAAGTATGAGAAATTGAATCATGATATTGGACAATAAATAAGAAGGTAGAATATTTCTGTTGTATCAGATTAATAACCCACCAGATATTTGGAATAATCTACCAGAAGTAGAGATGTGCAGTTTTCCATGCTACTGCATTAATAAATATCTAACCCACTACGTTAAGAAAAAGAAACCCCCAATGAAGAATTAGTTCATATTATGAGAACCAATCATTTCCCATATGATATCACCACCGCAGCATACTAAGGGGATTTTAAAGTATACTATTAAGTAAGATCACATCTCGGCATAAGGGGAGAGAAATGCCCAAAATTTATGAATGCCGATATATTTTCCTAAAGAAATATCTTTACTATATGATCCACACACTAACTAAGCTAAATATAAGTTTAGCTGATACTCCTGTACACCAGAAGCGGGAAGACTGCCAGATTTCTTTGCTCATTGCATGAAGGAGTTACAAAGTATTTACCTGAAGTAAATGTGTCGCTAAGTTTGGAATACTCCGGGTTAAATAGTATTTTCATCTTTGCGAAAATTGACTTATCGGTCAGTGACCTAAATTCTACGAGGACGCCTATGGATCTAAGGTCTGATGACACTAGTCAAAATAATTATTAAACACTCCTTGAATACTCCGGAAGAGAATTCACCTTGAAGGTAAAATACCTCCTAAAGAGGCTCACCCTGAAGATGAAAACCCCAGTAATAAGGCGCGCGCATACTATACTACTGGGGAATACGGAGCTACCAAAATGCCTATATTTTGGAAAAAGACGAAGTTTTTGGTTAAACACTAAAAAACACTCAATTATGAGAATATTCGGAGAAAAATTGTCGACAATCAGTTTGCTTGTAAAATTGCTAAGAGTATCTTGTATGAGAACATAAATCCAGAACCAAAGTCTATGGTCGAGTACCTAAAGTGTTAATATTGGGTCAAAATGAAAGAAAGCAATTGAGGCCGAACCATAATCGCGGATGAAAGATTTGGAACCTATTCGTTTAGACTTGATGGGTCTTTATAAAATAATGAGGTGGTGAAACTACATTCTCCGGTTATGAATGAAATAATGTTTTGTTATGTAATAACTCTGACAGATGACAATAATAAGACATGCAGTTATTGGATTCTGAAAATCCTTGATGAGAACCCTGAAGGAACCCAAAGCTCGATCCCTAAAAGACTCGGTGTTTTAATAAGTAAGTAAATCGCAACATGTATATATATGTATATAAAACTCATAACTGAAAACTCTTTTGTGAAGAAAGAGTATCTCCTAGAAGAGAGAGCATTTCCCTGAAGAGAAATCACCAATTGATCAAAAAATACACCAACAATTATGCGATCCTCATAAATGGATAAGGACCCATCTAAGACCCGAGAAAATGAGATGAAGAGGCTAAGAACCAGAAGTTCACCACATAAGCATATATGAAATGCATCTTCTACCAGAAGCTGATGGAGTGGCAATATCCTCTATTATCATGAAAGTACCATATATATTGGTGTTAATGGCAGATTTATTAATCCCGTGAGTTCCAAAATTAAGATTGGTTACATTGATTCTGTGGTAGTATGACCATGCTATTAGACCTATAAGACAGACTTTTGGTCATATGGTACTACTCAGAGATGGTTACTAAATGAACCTGAAAGGTTCTGATAAGTTACATCCTGAAGAAATGTGGCATTGTAATTAATTACCCCTATATCTTGATTAGGATAAATATATTAGCCTACATTCATTTTTTAAAATGTATTAAAGGCAGTAGAACAATAAGACTTCACCAGAAGTGGTCTTCAGAGGGAGCATAAGCTAAACTTTTATAGTTATGCATAAGATTTAGAAAATCTTGACTTTAGTCAAACTCAAAAGGTATTTGACTTGATGATCATGACCTTGAAGGTTTTACCACCTATCGACATAAGTCCAATCGATGGACATAATAAAGATCTTGAAGATCATAATATATCCTGAAGATAGTTTATAAATTCTGAAGATAAGTATTGCAAATCTTGAAGATAAGTGTTGCACTCTTTTCCTTTAGTAAGTTTTTTACTATTGGGTTTTTCTTGCTTGAAGTGTTTTAATGAGGCAATAACTGCAATACAATTTAACGAGTGCTATGTACCATTTTCTCCATTCCTTTTTTTCCACTGGGTTTTTGGAATGAGTTTTTAATGAGGCATATGCATATCGTGGTATGAAGCCTTACCAGAATGTGTTTGGCTTAGGTAAATGAATAGCCACATCCAGAAGTCATGTGGCATAAACAAAATTAATGACCCCACCATTATCTATGAAGATAATGTTACTTGTGTTGCATAAATGCAAATGGGTTATGTTAAGAGTAATATCATGAAACATATTACTCCTAATTCTTTTACCCTCATGAGCTCCAAAAGAATAGGAAGATAAAGACATTGAATGCTAAGTCTTATGGTAATCTAGCAGATTTATTCATAAAACCACTACCGGCCACTAGTTTCCACAAGTGCGTTTGAGGTATTGGTGTGAGACGACTTAGAGAGTTCTAAGGTTCAGGGGGAGCAAATTCCTGAACCACAACCCATGTGTAAGACCAGAAGACTTACATGATCCTGAAGATCTACAAGTTGCACTTTTTTTCTTTTGTGAGTTTATCCTGAAGTTTTCTCATGTAAGATTTTTAATGAGGCAACGAGTACCACAAGTAACGGATGCAATGTACCCTTTTCTCTATCCCTTTTTTCCCACCAGGTTTTTGGGAAGAGTTTTTGACGAGACATATGTATACTACGGTATTCGCCCAAGGGGGAGTGTTACGAAACCTTTAGTGTTACCTAAACTACCCCTGCTCTACTCTTCTACAAATATGAGGGCTTTGTGCCATGTAACAACAATAAGATCAATAAAGCTTCCACTCTTATACTCTATTCTCTGGTGTTTTATGTGATTGTCGGATTACTTGAGAAGATTATATTGTGTGTTTGCATTGCCGTTCGTCGATCTACATTATTTTCTAACAATCCCGACCAGGAAATTCGTTGGAGAATATGGCAGTTTCCCACGTGACTCACGTGACGGCACTTATTGGCATATTTGGCAACATACAACAGCTGGCTAAGACACACAGAGGTTCGAGACTCAACTAAGGCACACACGTGAAGATAAAATGTGTCTTTAGTGGTATTAACTGACACCTTTTTATATGTATAAATAGGGTAGCCCGTACGCTTTGTAACATATCTCATTCTCATTGCATTCTTATAAAAACTCTTACTGTGTCTATGGCAATAAAGGTCTCTATTTTGATCGTGCTCTCATATTTTATTTTCCCTATAAGGTCGATAAGGGATCTTAGGTCTTGATCATTGATAGTTGGCACTAGAAGAAGGATGTCAGCAATCAAGTTACCGATCTTACAAATAATATAAGAAAGATGGTTAAATTCTTTGGAATAAATCAGCAAAAGAAAGGGATTGATCTTTATTATGTGAACTAGTTACAAATGGGCTTACAAAAGGGGATGATCTTTGACTTAACTAGCCCTAGTCTATCTTCTTCTCACTACTCAGTAGATTCTGGTTGCCTTGATTTGTTCTTTGGATTCAGGATTATGGATTGTATGTTGATTGATCGTCCTTCTGTCTTCTCTCATTAACCCTTAAATACCATTAAAGGGATGCCAATTATCCATTTAAGGAGATGTCTTATGGAATGAACGTGTCCGACCAGAACGGTGGTTGTTGTCAGAGAAAGATATGATGATAACTGATCTTCTGTTGTTGTCAGTGAGAGATAATCATAGGAACGACTGCATGGCAGTTGTTGTCAGAGATATAGGGCTGAAACGTCAAGCTGTTTGGGACGGATAAACCACGTTTTTATCAATTGCACTAGAGGAGTCCCCTGGAAGCGGACCCTCATGTCAATTCATGAACCCTCCGAGTGGTCTGCTAGTCGGGCATAGTGTACAGTAGTTCTCCGACCAGGTACTCAGGAACAGCTTTAGCAAGTTTATGACCATAGGGTCTTAGGACCTTGATTAAATATTAAAGACATATTTAAGTGATTATTCAATCATCGTCAAGCCAGAGATTGTCACCATGATGTTCCCACATCCTTGCCGATGGATGAGGAGAACACCTTTGATCTCGCCGACAATGCTGACCTCATTGACGATGACTTCGTCCTTGAAGAGGAGAGTCTTCGCCACCCTTAGCCCAACCCACTGCGGCCAAGACAATACAGACATCGTCGCTCCCAAGCAATTTCGAGGACGAGTACATTTCCACTTATGTCTCAACTTAAGAGACAAGTCACCACGATGCCAATGCTGTGGCAACCCATGATGATCTCATTGGCAATGTCAATACTGAGGTTTTGGCATAATCATCTCCAGAACATTTACTCTGAGATCTCGACTACTACCCCTCCTCTGACAAGGACGAGACATTTTCACACTCCATTTGCTTCGATTTTTGTGCATGTACAATCATTTAATGTCGATGAGACCGATGAACAACGGATGGCACGTGAACAACTTGAGGTCCAAGAGTAGGCCAAACGTTTAGCACAGGAGCAACACAACAACCAACTCCTCGCTGCCAAACAGAAGAAAATGGAGGAGACCTATCACCAGTACCATGCCAGCATGCTCAGGATGTCCAAGAGGCCGGTCACCAACACAAACGTACGTGGAGATCGCCCTCAACAACATTAGTCAACCAGGCCTCAGGTCATCCCTAGGCCGAGTTTCTTTTGTTACAAGGTTTTCATAGTATTTTTTTAGGGTGTGTCTAGGCATCATCCGGATGTTTTCTTCTAAATAATCATCTAAATTTATGATCATTGGATAGAAGATCCAATGGCTCCATTTTTTTGGGAGGGGTGAATTTTTTTGGAGGGGGGATTCATGCGAATCTTCTCACGAATCCAAAGATTAGAAATTTGGATGATTGTTTAGAAAAAAAATATATCGGTGATGTTTATCAACACCCTTTTTATTTGTTTCCCACGTCCACTTTAGCTTTGCATAGGATTTTCCTTGTATCTCTCTCTAGTTAGGTTGGCTATTAAGGCCATGGAGGCTTCCCGATGGAAGCAGAATGTTATTGAAACACCTCAAAAATTCAAAGTTTGCTTTTGTTTTTGGATTTTGGTTGAAATCCCAATTCCCTTCCTAATTTGGCATTTTCCTCAAATCTCTGTTTCCTTTCCTTGCCTTCCCACCTTCACAATTCGTTGGTGCCCCTGGAGAATTTGCCTCTCGCCAATGCCCTTCTGTTTATCTCCTCCACACGGTTGACCGCCCTGTGCCCTAAATTGTGGCCAAGCTCACCCCGAGCGTTCACACCGCCCTTGCCAAGCCTTTTAGCCGGCCCCACCGCTCAGTCACCCATCGTCCCGGCTGACCTCACTCCCTTATCTTGCTCGGCGCGCCATTTCATCGAACTCATTCCCGCCGCTGCTCTCGGTCTCCCCTGGCCAACGCGCATGCTCTCACTGTACAAGCTATCATCTCCCTCACCAACTCTTGCAGAGAGTGCAGAGCTACCAGTGCCACCTTGCCTGCACACCCCCACCCCCAGCAGAGCTCCCTCTATCTCTCTCTTCCACGGGCCAAGCAACACCCGAACCGTCTTGCTGCTCCCACCGCCGTAAGATGGCTTAAAAGCCCAATCTATTGCTTGAACCACCTCATGCACACTTCAATCAACCGACCGAGCCACCCAATCAAACTCACTTGCCTCTCACCGCCGCCACCAAAGTCCCCTTAGCCGATGAGGCCGCTCGGTCATCCCTTAACTTCCGGCAACAACTTTTCAATTCCCCGCCACCATAGCATCCTTAGAGCATCACAATCACATAGTTGAACTCCTTAAAGCAATAGCATTTCTCTAGAGCTCTGGCATAGTGAGCTTCCGTCAGCCATGGCATCTCTCTTGTGGACAGCTTACCTGGGAAACCCTCCTCCCAAACCGCCGTCATTGCCATGAACTCTATGCCCCGGAGATGGCCAAATCACTCCCCATGTTGCTAAAAGATCACCGAGAAGTTCTAAGCCATCGTGGAAGCCAAGAGCTTCTCTCCTGCCGTTGTCCACCACCACCCGCCTAAACACCTCCACCACCACATCGTGGAACCGTTGTGTTGAGTGGAAGCCGTCCATGCCATTCTTTTCCATCAGAGAACCTCATCGGCGCCAATCCTTAAGAGTCGTCGTGCTCAGTTTTCTACCGGGAGGGGAAGCCGGAGGTAGAAGACAACCCCCCAGGTCGACGTGGCGTGATCTTGTCCGCGCTACGCCATCGAATAGCTTAGCTTAGGCTTGGCTAGGCTGCCCTCGGTAGCGCGCGACATAGGCCGAATCGGCCGGCCCAATTGGCCGATACGGTTTAAATTTCCCGCGCCTACACCGTTCACTGTGGGTCGGCCTGACACTGTTCAATACTGTAGCAAATCATTGTTCACCCAAAAATCAATTTTATATATATATATATATATATATATATATATATCCATTCTGATCATTTCAATCTCACGAATCCATTTTCGACGTCTGTTCCACCAAATTAAGCCCCAATAAAATCCAAATCAACTCTATTTGGTTTTTTTGTATTTTATTCCTATTTATTTTATTTATTTTTCTATCTTGATTAGAGTCAAGCACAGGCTTATGTTATTTTATGTGTTTGCGCTAGTTCCGAGTGCTTCGAAGTGACATTTCAAGGACCTGACCTCAGCGTTGAAGTTTTCGAGACAGTCAAGTTCATCGAACAGCAAGGTAAGTTACAAGTTTTTGATCATGTTGAATCATAAGAAATTCATATTATTTATTTACAGTATTTACATTAATATTATTTACGTAGTGTTATTTATTTAAAATAAATGTTTAGAATGACTTGTTCTTCATGAAGACGGTTGACGTTCCTTTTTCTATCTATTCATGTTTATTGGCTAGCTATCTATTTCTATTTAGCCAATAAACATATATAGATTTAGGAATATACAATAATATCACAGATGGTTCCTTAGAACAAACCGTCTGTGATATTCAACTATCACAGATGGTTTCATGTACAAACCGTCTGTGATAGTGTGTATCACAGACGGTTCAAAAACCATCGATGATAAGTTTATATTATTACTGACCTATAAATTCAGACGGCTCATGAAATCGTTTTTGATGAAGTTTTTGAACCGTTTGTGATGATCTTTTCTGTAGTAGTAATTGACCTTGTTTTGTCGAGAATATCCTGAATAATGTACCAGATTAACGGATATCAAATTGAATGTTCAGTTTGAGAGATACCCCTATTTGCTGTAACTAAACGTAAGTAAGAATAGGTCCAACGTCAGCATCCAAACCACCACTATGCAATATTGGAAAAGAATATTCGCCACCGTTATTTGTCTCTCATGCGTGGTGATCGCAGCAATAAGACAAAAAAAAAAGAAAAGACCAACATTGACCCTGCCGTGGGGGAAAAATAAATGCTGACATGTGGACCAACGCATATGTATATTGAAGTTGAAACACAAATACGTAATACATGAACGAATGGATTGAGGTGTCACCCAACTTTGAATTGGACCTGGCATGTGTCAAAAACCTGATGTGTCAACTTTGAATTGGACCCATTCATGGATTTTTTTTTTCAACTTCAATATACACATGCATGTATGATTTGATTTCATGATGTGCTATGCAATTGAGAAAGAAGTGGAGCTCAATTATCAAACTGAAACAAGCTCAACCCAGCGCGTAGGGTGCAACCAAGCAGTTCACGCTCCTATCTGTTCACTTTTCTCATTGCAAACGCAAAACTAGTAACGATAGCTGCGTTGCGAATCACTACACTTCTGCACAACACAGCATGATGGTAACAGGTCCAGATTAACTGTTCTCTGATTTCAGCAACACTGTACATAACTGACATGTCAGTTTGCGCTTAGCAGAGCTAACAAACATAACCAACAAAAGCACGCCCACATCCCTCGGTCGCCATCTCCGCCACCTTCTGCAGACTTTCCGGGATACCCACTCTAGAGCACTCCGTCCTTTCCACCCGCACTTTTCGATCCCCTACGTATTGACATGCGTACGGCCCAGATCACCAGGGCCAATCGACACAACGGAGGAAACCGCCGTGAGCTGATACGACGTCATGGTCCGGCTCTTCTTAGCTTTTTTACTTATAACTTATATATTCGTTCAAACAAACAAACATGATAACTTTTTCATAATTATTTCATAGCGGCTTATCGGGATAGTATTTTCAAAATAGCTTATTAGCATTCGATTCGTTCTAATAGCCTTTTCAAAGATACAACAAAGGCCGTTTGGGGTTGATCGGCACCTCTCGGTAGAACAATTATCATCATTCGGTGTAAAAATAAACCTGAATCAATTCATAGCACATTTTCACCATCAGCCAATCCTAGCAAAAATAGTTAACCAGAGTACATAATAATCCACCAACAACTACTAGGATCGTAATCCACAGTAATCTATAGCTGTTTTGAATTGGCTTATTGGGACCGTATTTTTAAAGTAGTTTATTAGCATTCGGTTCGTTCATATAGCCCCTTCGAAGATACTAGGACCGTCCAAGGCCGGTCAACACCTCTCCGTAGAACGACTATCATCATTTGGCGTAAAAATAAACCTGAATCAATTCGGAACACATTTTCACCATCAGCCAATCCCATTAAAAATAGTTTACTAGAGTACACAACAATCCACAGTAATCCACCAACACTTGGGAGTTCACAGCCCATCCCATACGACACACAAGCAAAAGAATAAGGACTAGCGAGGACTAAGAGAGAGAGAAATCATAAGTTAGCCATCTGCCTCGCTACCAGAGAGTGAGAAAGACCGAAGAATCGTTCCCATCACCACCACCTTACCCAAATCCCAGCCACCCTCAACACCCAAAGCACCAGCAGTAGCAGCAACCAGAGCTCGTTGCCAACGACCAAAAGAAGAGGGTCAGAAGAAGAAGGGCGGGAGAAGGAGGTCCAGAAGAAGGGGTCAACCGAAGAGAATGTGAGTTGGGTCAAGGAGCACATGGGAAACCACCACCACCGAATTGGCCAAGGTAACCTATAAGTTGTCATTCTGGTATTCCATCTAGATCCACATCAATTATAGCATCACAACCAAGCTTCACCATTAGAGTAGGTAGAGGAGGAGACTAGAGAGTAGAAGCTTATCGAGACATCTAGAGCCATGTCACGCACGAGATGTGGCACGCTGGCTCACAGTACTGAGGCTGCACTATGGCCGACCGACCGTGCGCACCCCATGGTACTTCACCGGGCTATCCGATGCACGAGAAAGCCCCGAACCCATCACGACACCCCCAAGCCAAAGCAACACCACCTCACCTTTAGGTTCAGGCCCAATATATCTATAGGAGCTCAGAAAACGGATAGGGCATCTGTGACGAATGATTTTTTATCTGAAAATAAATAGTAATAATTAAAAGAAGTGGCTTTTAAAAGAATAAAGTGAGCAGTGGGAAAAGTGAAGAAAAGATACGTACGCGAGATGGCAGTAAAAGGAGTAGGGTGCATGATACACCCGCGACCCCTACCTTATCTCCAAAGCGAGACGGGAACGAGAGAAGTGAAGATGCCGCTTCAGAAAGTGAAGTATTCATATTGATTTCTGACTTCTTCAAGCAGAAACCAATAAAAAGTTACACTAACACTTTAGAATTATACATCAAGGGCTCGGATCTGTCCAATTGTAGCGGTTGTTCACTGCAGCAATATTAATTGACTGAAACACTAGATCGCGTGCGGTTGCTATCGCAGCTTGCAACTGCACTGATCTTTGTCGGCCAGAAACTGGCCACCTCGTTCCTGTTCGTTGTCTTGGTTGGAGCACACGGTCCACAAGAAAAAGGAGGTTGGGAGAAACATAGATAGAGGTTGTCATGACGCTCCAGTTGATTTCATGCTTATTATTAGTAGCATTTCAATTCTCGTTTCAACTGACCTATTAGCTAACAAGTACTGGTCCTAGCAAGGATATGATTTGTCGTATTACCAAATAGCCCTCAAAATATGCATGTCAGAAAGTTACTTACTACTATATGTAAGTGAAGTTACTGTTAAACATATATAAAATTACTATCAGTTGTGACAATATATAACTGACAGTAACTCTATGTGTATTTGACAGTAACTTTACTCATAGATAATAGTAACTTTTCAGGATGTACAGTGTGTGCAGACACATAATAGCATAGTACGATTATATTCTTGACAGGGGCGGACCGACCGGTGGGTCAGGGGGTGGCGCCCACCCTACCTCCGGCCAGAGAGTGGGTACCCCTACCTCCGGCTGGGGCGTCACACCGCCGCTGGCCACCGCCATGCGCCCATGCCTGCCACTGGGTTGGGCTGGGACGGTGAGACCGTAAAGGCAAAACAACAAGCCCACCAAAAAATACATACAGCCCACCAAGAAATACATACCGACTACTCACTACCGAGCACTTGGGGAACGAAATGGCCCACATCCAATTCATCCACAGACCCACAATACCACACCAGTGACACCACAACAACGGCAAAGCAATTGAATCCTCGATTTCATCCCTTCTCAGCTACTCCTCACCTCTTGCAGTTGGCGGCGGCGGCGGCACGGAGGGGCCAGATCTGGAGAGCTGCGGGCGCTAACCGCCAGATCTGGACTTTTGAGGCGCCGGCCGTCGGGCGCAAGCTTGCAGTGGGGAGGTGAGACTCGAGAGGCCCGCCTAGTCGCCGGTCGGGCGGAGCCGCGGAGGCGCGGAGCGGCCCCGGGCCCCCGGAGCCCGGAGGGCCGGAGGGACCTGCCGGCTGGGGCGCTCGGCGCTGGGCTGCCCGCTGCCGCCAATGGATGCGGACCATGCCAGATTGAGTCACTGAGACTCTGAGAGGACTGAAGACTGAAGTGCTGAGTTTTGAGGGAGAGGATTGAGTCACTGAGACTCAGAGAAAGTGAGGCAGTGAGCTACCGACTGCTGAAGTGCTGACTGCTTTTGAGGAGACTGGGACTGGCCACTAGCAGAGGACCGAGTACTGGCCGAGACCGAGTCACCGAGAGGGGCTATAGAGGGCGGAGAGGCCGAGAGCATCAGAGCAACGAGCCAGCGAGAGCCGACAGCTGCCGAGAGGTGTTTAAAGGATTGAAACAAACAAACAGTGCTCAGTGCATTGGATTGAAAGTTGAAAAGTTGAAACATTAATAGGTATGAATCATAAAACATTAAGTTATTAACATAGATTTATTCTTTTTAATTTTTATAATTATGATTAATTTGATATTTTAGTTTTATTTATTTATTAATTTGAAACAGGAAAAAATAGAACATTTCCATTAGTCTATCGCCTCATTGAGCTAACATTGATCCTTCCAGTAGCAACAACATCGGTTGAAAGAGTCTTTTCAACAATAAATATTATCAAGATAGATTTACGCAACAGAGTAGCGGATGAGTGGCTCAGTGACTTGATGATATGCTACACTGAGAGAGAGATTTTTAGAAACCTTGATGATGATAAAATTAGAAAACGCTTTCAAAGCATGAAATCTCGTAGAATACTATTGCCTCGTGCTTGCACTACTACTATTCAATCCTAGTTAATGGTATGTTTCATCATTTTTTTCAATCTTTACTACTATTCACAAATGTAATTTCTGACTTTATCACTAAGTTTGCCAATTTTGTGTATAGATAACTGCTTACATATATTTATGGGCTTTGGGAGACACATTATCCATTACCGAGGTACAATCTTTGTTTTATTTTGTATTTTTACTGTCTCTATTACAATTATGCGTGATTTTAGATTGCAAAATATAGTTCGTTTTATATTAAGTGCGTTTATTTTTTGTACGTCATGTTTCGCTAGCTTTCTCTAAAATTTGATTATGGGTCCGCCACTGATTCTTGGTACATGTTTATGAGAGACTGTTAAGGCATGAACATGTTCATGGGGGTCGACGTGTGCGAGTACAAAGCGCTGTTTAGCGCCTGAATCATCTGCTGTGAGCGACATCGCTCGCGCTCGTGCCCCCTGCACGCTGCCGTCGGCGCGTCTGAGGCTTTCCGACGTCGCGCGCGGCCACGCCTGTTTGCCACGCACAACACGCGCGCATTGCGGTGGTATAAGTCGCAACGCTCTGTGATTTGGGCTGGGCCTAGAGATACATAGCTCAGTCACCAGTCACCAAGTATTCACACGCCTTCCTCGTAAAGGGCCGAATGAACAGTTTCCAAATTGAAAGGCCGAATTTCTAGCTGATGTTAGGTGGTCAATGTTGGGCCGTCAGGTTCAGGCCCAATATATCTATGGGAGCCCGGAAAACGGAAAGGGCATCTGCAGCTGATAAATTTTGATTAAAAATAAATAGTAATAGTTAAAAAAATTATTTTTAACAGATGAGAGTAAGCGGTGGAGAAAATAAAGAAGGTGTGCATATGCAAGACATGAGCGAGAGGAGTTGGGTGCATTATGTGCCCGTGACCTCTTGCTATATCTCCGAAGCGACAGGATCAATCTCCTATTATGTATACTAGAACATCGGGCGCGCTTCGTGCGCCTTGCCAAAATACCGGGCCAAAAAAATCCTAGAGATCTTTGTTCAAAGGAGAAGGGGGATTTACAAGTTAGTTTTCCCTACTTATTGCTTTGCTTCTTCTACAACACAATCTGATTGCCTGGCTTCTTCTCCCCGACATGCTAAACAAATTCATTCCAGTATGAACCTTGGCGCTGCAAGATAACTGAGGTAGGGTTCTAGGTAACAAACTAAGATCAATCATACTGTGCACTTCCACTAAAAAGATTTTGCTCCTAAGCCTCAATACATAAACGCACTTTTCTTGCATCGACTACCTTGCATCTGCTAAGTGTTTAGATCTGAAAAACATTATGACTTTGATCTGAACCTAAGGGATTTGATTGAAGAGATACATAAAATTTTAAACTACATCCTAGGGGATTCAACATGAAATCTCTACGCGAAACTTTCATCCAATCTAAATTTGGCTAAGATAACAATTTGAACTAAAAAATACTACATATACATATATAACAACTTAGATATAACAATTATTGTACAACTACCTCTACTATTAGCTGGTGCAGAAAGAAAAAGGCATAGCTAACACATACAAATGATAAATTATAATTAATATAGCTCACATAGAATTGCACATTACTTGATAGTGAATTTTTAACTATAGGGATATTTAACTATTTTATTGTGGTATCAAAAAACATCTGGAGCATGTTCATATCAAAATACTAAGGAAACTATCACATATTAATGAGCAAACAAATGTGGTGGTAGAAGGCATTGATGTGGGGGGAGACGGGAGATATCAGATACTTGCTTGAGGGAGATGGGGAAGGTGAGATGCAGTGAAAGTGAGCAACCATCGACATTCATGGACATGGTACAGGTATGGAATATGGTAATAAAAGCGTACCTTATTTTTGAAAGGGTGAAGGTACTTGATATCAGAGACCTTTTTTGGTTTAGCAGCAGCTTTGGGTTCATTTGAATCATGTGTTCATCCCATTTAATTGGCTCATGCATGCTTCTCACTCTAATTAGGTCAGCGAGCAGAGAAATCATTTGTTAAAATGTAGGAAAAGATGGCTGGTATCTGTAGGTATTAAATATTCAGACCAATATATTACCTGGCGATAAGACTTTTTACTTCAGGGACCTTAGGATTTATATACCATTTGCACGCTGAACCGCCTGTCAGTGATACCTTGTCTGAAACACCAGGCATTAGGTCTAAGCTTCTGGTAGTAGTCGATGCACAATAGCATAACAGACATACCTATAAAGCGCTTGACAAGAGTGCCAACAAATATCACAACTTGTGGAGAAGCTTGCCCATCCTTGTGCACTTGTTCGCCTGGGAATGACGTAGCCCGCTCACCCCAAAGCACAACATCAAATTAAGAATTCAATAATGGATATAAATAGCATAAGACCTCAAAAACTCACCAAATCCCAAAATCATGGAACAAAGTAAAAAGCCCAAAAGGGAGAAATCCATTTTGTACAATATCTCCAAAACAATGATGCAACCTGTTGACGCCATTAAGTGCCTTGGAGAAGAGAAGACCAGATGCAATCCGCGGATGATGAATAATGATCGATTGAGCATATAATAAATATGAGCTACAATGGTCAGTGAACTAAAATAAAAGTACTTCATCTCTTATGTGTAATACAAAGGCCAGAAACAGCACCTAACTCAAGAAGCATTAAAGCAAAGAAAGGTAACTTAGCCTATGCTATAAAGGATATTAAGTTCAATATATACTCTGCTAACGTTGCATCAGAGATGACTAATAATAACAAAAGAACTAAGTATGGGCATTGAATTACAATAGCACAAGACAACTGTTGGAGGGCTTTGACCTTTGAGCAACTTTTACCTTTCCTTTTAATTAAAAAATATGTTTCTTCCTTTCATGAGAAAAATCTTACTTTTCCTCGGCAACATTGTCAATGTAGAATATAAGAACCATCCCGCACAAAACAGTACTCAAGTATGCCCAGCTTGGAAGGCTGCGGTTTAACTATCTTTGTCGGATCTTGAGCCTGCAATCAACAAAACAACTATCACTAAATATCAAAGAACAAATGTGCACAACCTTCTCAACCACAGGAAATATTACACACTATGGCATAAACAATGTATACTCACCAGGATTGTATCCCACATTGCAAAAGGGAAAAGAAAACTTGTAGCAGAAGCAATAGTTATTGCATAAAGTCGCCTTCTAAGTTGATTCTACAGAGGAATAAAACGAGCATAAAGCAAGGAAAGACAAAAGAAAGGTTTTACTTCACGACTGAAAGAATTTTACTGAAATTGAGAGTACCTTGAGAGAGACACGCCGAACTAACACTCTTCTCAAAGCAGATAAGATCCCAGCAGTAATTGGCACTACCATTTCTTTCATTCCAATTGTTTGTGTTGCCTTCTCCAATGGTTCAGTCCCAATGCTATCTGTATGAAGTCAAGGACTCCTAACACCATTTATTTGAGCCCATTGCTGGCACATGTACTTATTGTGCTAAAAATTTGGGTGGAAGTCTTGGCTCCTAAAAAAATGTAGAATTGTGCACATCATGTAGTTTCATAATCATATGTATGAAATAGGATACATAGCAGTGAATGCGCTCTTGTAGCCCACCCATTTGATAGAAGATAATACGCTATCAACATAGCAGCCAGGCAGCCCGTTCTTTGATGCCGTCGATTTTCCATTGTAGCGATTCAAACGATGATCTTTTCACAAATCATAGTCAAGCTGATGCTGCTGCGGTGACGATTCGCAAACTTAAAGCGATGTCGTGAATGAGATTAATTGAGTATGGTCAGAATTGGTATGATAATTTCGCTATATTGCCAGGTTATATACCTGCTGCACTGCTGGCAGAAGCGCATGTCGCGGCCGGAGACACGACGCCGGGCGTCTTGTAGTGCGCCTCGCAGTCCTTGTGCCGTCGGTGGTGTCGCGGCACTTGCTCAGGTCGGCCTTGCAGCCGTCCACCGTGCACGGCAGACGCGCCCCGTCCCCATGAGCATCCCATCCGCGGCGGTGGCGGGGAGGAAGGGAGGCGGCGGGGATGGGGAAGCGCGAGGAGGCGGAGGAGGAGGGGTTGGGGAGGCGGGGGGCGGGAAGGAGGGGACCGGGGGAGGAGGCGGCGGGAAGGGAGGAGGAGGAGGAGGAGGCGGCGGGGAGGAGGAGGCGGCGGGGTAGGAAGGGGAGGGGGCGGCGGCCGGCGGGTGAGTGGGGAGGCGGCGGGAGTAGGGAGAGAGGGCGACGGAGGCGGCGGGGAGGCGGAGGCGGCGGTGTAGGAAGGGGGGGAGCGGCGGCCGGCGGTGAGCGGGGAGGCGGCGGGGAGCGGGGCGGCGGGGAGGGGCAAGGGGAGAAGGAGCAGGGCGCTGGGCCGACAATGGCATGGGCGCTGTGCGCGAGAGGAGGAAGCGGGCTGCAGGAGTTGAGTGGGGAGTGATGGCTCGGGGATGGGCGATGACGTGGCGGATTCGGGGCAAGTGGGCAGTGGCCGACGCGAGAGGAGGTGGCGAGCTCTGACGCCGAGGATTCGGGGTAGGTGAGCACGGCGCGGCATGGGCGCCTGCGCACGCGAGGAGGAGGAAGGCGGGGAGCGGGCGTGCGCCAACGGGAGCGTGGCGAAGCCTCGCCACGCGTCGCCGCTAGCTCTCTCTCGCGTCGACGTGGGACACTCTCGAGCGAGCAAAGAGGAGTGGGTTTTAATAGCTTTAGATCCACCATGTGACCCAACTTCCACATAATGGATGCCGACTCCCCAAAAAACATTGTGTGCTAGATGTTCATATTGATTTCTGGTTTCTCCAATCAGAAGCCAATAAGAAATTGCACTAACACTTTAGGATTAGAGATCGAGGGCTCATCTTGTCTGAAAAAAAGTTCGACAGGAATTTCCAAGAATTTGCCCCAATCTTCTTTACCATAGCATGCAGCTTGTCTGAAAAAGAAGGTTGGGAGAAACATAGATAGAGGATGTCATGATGCTCCAGTTGATTTCATGTTTATTATTAGTAGCATTTCAATTCTTGTTTCAACTGACCTATTAGCTAACAAGTACTGGTCCTGGCAAGGATATGATTTGTCGTTCCAAAAGAACAATACTGGATGTGGCTCTTATTTTTTTTAAAATTGGTTGCGTACATAGAAAAGATAACATATAAAACCCCAGCTACGATGATATCACATACTACATCAACATAGTTGACAGATGAGACAAAGAAATTATTTTCAAACATAAATTCTTCACAACTTAAACCACGTTAGCTAAAACATGAAACATTAATGTACAGACCAAACATAATTCAAATCATCACATGATCAAAATTCCAAAAAAAAAAAAACAAAACCAAAATTTTAGGTCTAGTCTGACAGCCAACCAGAGTCGGTCAGATTGGTCACATGTAGTGAAAATAACCCTCTCAAAAAAATTATAACAACAACTAAAATGCGGTACTACTAGTCGACGGTCTGACCATTACAGTTCTATCGCTCGGCGCGGTTTGACCGACAAAACAACGGCAGTCTAATCGGCAACGATCCAACAGTTAAACTGGCAAACTGAAAACAAAAACCGATAAAAATGCAAATTGAGAAGGTCCTTCAGTCTTCTTGGATAAAGAAAGAAAACTAAAGGAAAGAAAAGGGTGCACTGGAAGACCTTTTCTTTCCACCGATGGCAACCTCCAGAAACTTATTAATTACACTGATACAATATTTGTGGACATCATGGGGTATTTATGATTAGATCGTGAGCTACATGCACGGACTCATGGATAGGCGTGAGTGGAATTTCTCAACCATGACACATGCAAGTCTGCGAGGCGATCAAAGGGTTTCTTAGACTCTCAGTGATACATCAGGGTTAACCTGGCTCCGACCAAAGCGTGATGACCAGATGAAAGATAAGATTCCAACAAATTAATGTTTAATTATAAATGATCGAGCAGCGCTGCTTGTTGGCTCCAAAGCGTGGCCGAGAGGTAACCTCTATCTTATCTTTAAAGTGAGACGCGTAAAAAAACCATTTTAAAAAATAAGTATTTATATTAATTTTTAATTTTTTCAAGTCAATATAACAAGCCCAAAGGAATAAAAGGAAAAGAGAAAATATTTAGCAATGGAGAGAAATAGATGCATCCAATTGCAACCTTACGCTCTATGGGTCTGTTCTTTTTGGTTGCGCCTTTTGGCTTTTGGCTAAAATTTTTAATTTTAGCTGTTTGCGGTAGAGATTACGGAGAGAGAGATATTCGCTTGCGATTTTAGATGGTATAGATGTTGGGCTTTTAACGTATACTATAATTAATTTGTAGACTCTGTCTTAAAAAATATTTCGTTTGGAAGTTAGGTACTATAGCAAAAACTAAAAACCATTTTGAAAAGCTGAAATGAATAGGCCCTATATATGCAATACTATTCCAGATGAGGACTTCCTTTTCCGACGATAGAGGGATTAGAAGCGTTGACTTCTTCACTTCTTGCATACCCTATCATAACAAATCGTGCACAGATTATCTATCTATTTATTATATTATCAAAGCATTTGAAAAAAAGGCAGCACATTAAAAAAAGAAAATCTATGCTATTGATTTTTTTTGCTAGGTCTATATTATAACGGTAGAGATCGATCAGATATATATTATGGCTATTATAGTTGTATAAAAAATACAATTATATTTTCAACCACACACATTAGGGTTTTCTAATAAATACAATTCCATTTTTAAATATAAATACATATGTAATGTAGTATCTAACCACGCAATTTCCATCACACACACACATATGTATATATGTGTGTGGAGCAGTATTGCTTCTTGTCCAACATGAGCAAAAATAAAATACATAAGATATCTAGGATGTAAGCATATCTTTTGCAGACAACATTCTTGGTAAATGTGCCATCAAAATCGAAGGTTGTGCAATGTGAGGCGTACTGCGAGATACTAAGCAAGAGAAGGGGCAGTAGCTATCGCACTAATAGCGGGGATCAACAAAGGGGAGAATGGGCTGCCATGACAGGGCCGGCGAAGGAAGACTCTGTCATGGCAAAGCATAGGTAAGGGGAAAAGAAAGGGAGCTGAGGTGGCTCGGCCAAGCCAAAAGGCCAAAAAGTTTTTTGGCGCTAGGCTCACTGTTCATTTTTCTTATTTTTCGTAATTCTCAATTATCCAGCTTCTCTTATTCAAAATTTTCATTAGCTCGTGTCTTTTTTTATTGTTCAATTTACAACTATATTCCTAGTAAGTTCTCCTATCATAATTGCTGGATCATCTTTTCAGATTTGTCCTTTATTTTAAATTTTACTTCTATTAATTGTACTTTCCTTTTTAAATTAGATTAATATTATTTTTATTTATTAGAATCTTAACCAAGAATCAAGAAAATCCAACAAGATCAGATTGCAGAGAGAATACACTCTAAAAGATTTTTATAATTACACATTTTTCAAGATCCAAACTTTTAGGATGTCACAGAATCTCAACCCTAGATCCTAACAGGGGCAAAGAGGCTAGCGGAGCTCTTACCTTAATCTATAACACCTTAATCTTTTTCTTTGGGTGCAGCCTTCTCTATGCTGGCTTTCCTCTTTTTGTATATAACTTTCTTTCTCAGTTTTTAATATAAAGTAGTGCTCGTGCCCGTTAAAAAAAAAGACATGTGTAGGAGTTTTTTCTCTCTGAGAGAGAGTATATATATTTGCATCAGATCACCAGTAATGCAGGACATACGCAACACAGACGTTCAGAATACATGAACGTTCGTCAAGTTTTATATAAACTATTACTTGACCAGTAGG
This sequence comes from Melocanna baccifera, assembly GCA_036346265.1. Taxonomy (NCBI): domain Eukaryota; kingdom Viridiplantae; phylum Streptophyta; class Magnoliopsida; order Poales; family Poaceae; genus Melocanna; species Melocanna baccifera. The sequence goes on from CM070698.1 coordinate 21,276,999, forward strand.
GATCTGATTTATTGGCCCAATTAACACTGAGCAAACTAGCAAATATATATATATTTTTGCAAGTATGGTCCTCGACGGACGTTTTTTGCGGTTTTGTCCTACTCATAAGCGTGGACGCACTGGTAGACAACACGTGGACAAGCTGTGCGCTGGCTTGAGAGGCCCACCGCGCCCCCGACCGTGGGGATTACCAGAAAGCCGCGCACCGTGAGCGTGGGAACGCGTCCCGACCGCGGAGCGTCGCATGCGCCAGCTGCTTTCTCTTTCAATCCATCATGCAATATTTTATCAGCTAGTTTATCGAGCAGCGTTAGACCAAGCAAGATAGCCGATAGGTCCGTCCTGGGTGCATCTTTCAGTCCGGAAGAATTGATGGATGACGTTCTTTCAAGCACGTCATGCGTATGATGGCACCGATGTTCAACCACCGATGTTCTTAGATCCTATTTTTCCTCATTTAGATTTATTTTTTTTGCCTAATTTACCGCGAGCGGATTTGAAACACAAGTTTTAGTTTTTTTCACATAAAACGATATTTGGTAATTCGTTTCTTTCTGAATTTTTAGATTTTTAGGTTTTTAAATTTTTCTTTTTTTCTTGTGTTCCTTTGCATTATCCGTGATGGGCTAATATATCACCCATTTTTCTATTTTTACATTTTTAAATTTAATTATGCCCAAAAAGCCAAATCAGCCTCCATGGTGCCCGGCACTGATAAAAAAGAAAACACCTGAAAAATCTAAAAATTACGTAAATTTTCTCCGAATTGAAAATTTTATGATATATACTGTATGGAAGATTTCATTGAAAATTTGTTTTCTAGCATAAAACGCCTCTAAACCCGAATTTTGCATTATTTTTAGCATTTGAAGCTTATTTATTTATGTCATTATTGTTTTATGTATTTTTGCATTTATTTCTGATGAAATTTCATCTCGACGTGGGCATCCGATGTCGAGATAGTACTTAAAAGCTGGACCGCACTCAAGAAGCGGTTTGAGAGGCTAAAGTACACCATTCTTTCTCAAGCGAGCAGAGTGGATCGACTAAGATTTGCCGAAGCCATCGCTAAAACGATCACCCTTAATCATCCATGGCAAAGGGTATTAGAAAACTTCCTTCACTAGAAGCGGGCTATATTATACCAACATTAAGGCGCTGCAGTACACCGCCCTGAAGGCAGATTCGTTGAAGCTCAACTATTCATCTCGGCGCACGGCTGATTAGGCCACCTGTGTCTTAGGATGATGAGAAATATAATTAACAATTCTCACGGGCATAATATTAATGTGAAGAATTTCCGAATCTCAAGATTTTGTGTGCCCTGCATGTGCCACGGAAATTAATCACTAGACCATCCACTCAAAGTGAAGGATGAAGTCCTCGCATTCTCGAACGCATCCAGGAGACATTTGTGGTCCTATCCACCATCTCAGTCCATTTAGGTATTTCATGGTGCTCATTGATGCTTCCTCAAAGTGGTCATATGTGGGTTTATTATCCACAAGAAACCATGCTTTCGCCAAATTGATCTCGCAGATCATTCGTGATCGTAAATGTGTTCACGATCATCGCATCAAGTCCATCGAATGGACAATGCCGAGAATTTACTTCAAAAGCATTTGATGATTATTGCATGGCGATGGGAATTGCAGTTGAGCATTCGGTACCACATGTCCATACCTGAATGGTTTGGCGAGGCATTGATTAAGAGAATTAAGTTTATTGCCGACCCCTCTTGCGAATTGTAATTTGCCGCCTACATGTTGGGGACACGCATGATCCTACATGCAATGAATCTCATCAATTTTAGACCTTCGCCTACAACATCCATTCACCTATGCAACTAGCGCAAGGGTCACCACCAAAATTTCTCATCTCGGAGGTTTGGATGCAAGGTTTATGTACCTATACCCCTCCGCAATGAACGCAATGGGCCCTCTCCGTAAGATGGGATATACGTTGGTTATGAGATCGCATCCATAATCGTGTATTTGGAACCCATGTCGGAGATTTGCATACCGCCAGCCGATCGCATTTTGATGAGGATAATTTTCCGACATTAGGGGAGGAAATCAACCCGTTGATGAAAATGTCGGAAATTACGGGAAGCCACGGAATTTCTGCACATGACCCGCGACCGTGAAACTGAAAAAGAGGTCAGAAGATCATCGATTTGCAAGCATTAGCAAATCAATCGCCCGATCACTTTAGTGATTTGAAGAGCGTGACTAAGTCGCATGTGCTCGCACGCAATGCACGGAGAGGGTCGAAATACCAAAGAAAATTGAAGGTATCCTAATCCCGCCCGAGGCCTCGGAATAAAAGGCGAGAACTCCGCTCCTCGAATCCAAAGTAAGGGGACGCTGGCGAAAAAGGATAAGAAGGACTTATCACACCATCACCAAGTCCCCGTATCGAGAAGGGGAGCCGGTTGAGACCGCACAAGTATGACGCAAGATGAAGCTCCGAAGAAGCAACTCATGAAGAAATAGCTATAAATTATGTGCACACGGAGAGTCCACGAACAGGACAACGGCCAATGTCGATATCTACTTCGCAAGAAAATTACCACAATCATTGATCTTGATCCCGAGCCCGCATCGCTCATGAATGTAAGAAAAGATCAGATTGGGAAGATTGGAAGAAGGCAATAGCAACCGAATTGCTATCTCGAACAAAAGAGAAGTGTTTGGGCCCGTGATGTCAGACTCCTCCCCATGTGCACCTGTAGGGCACAAGTGGGTATTTGTTCGAAGAGAAATGAAAGAAACGGTAGTAGTACGTACGGTACTGTATAAGTATGTACAAGATAAAGCTTTCCGACCTAGGGAAGAGGGGAGGAAGTCCGGGACCGAATTCCCATACTTGAGTGCGGTTGGAGCACTCATGTACTTAGCAAACTGCACTAGACCGGATATTGCCTTTGCCGTGAATCTATTAGCAAGGTATAGTGCAGAGCCCACCAAAAGGCATTGGCGGGGCATAAAGGACATCTTCCGATATCTCCAAGGAAGCAAGGACCTTGGATTGTTCTACGTAAAGAATCAAGATCTCGAACTTGATTGGCTATGCAGATGCTGGGTACTGTCGACCCGCATACCGCAAAGTCACAAACAGGCTATGTATTTCGTGGTGGTGGAACCGCATTTCTCGGAAATCGCCTAAGCAAAGCCTTGTAGCTACCTCGACGAACCACTCGTAAATAATAGCGCCGTATGAAGCCGACGTGAATGTGCTTGGCTACGCCGAATGGTTCACCACATCCAGCAATCATGTGGAATGAACATTGTGCAAAACCCCACAATTATCTATGAAGATAATGCCGCTATGCTGCACAAGTACAAACGGGCTATGTGAAGAGTTATCTCACAAAGCATATCAACCCCAAGTTCTTCTATGCTCATGAATTGCAAAAGATGGACGAGATTAAAGTATCGTGATACTAAGTCTTGTGAAAATCTAGCAGATTTATTCACAAAGTCCCTCCCGCATCTAGCTTTGAAAGGTGCGTGCGAGGATCGGTATGATGAGACTTAGAGAAGTGCGTAATTGGGGAGAATTCTCTCAAGTCCGTTAGTAAATCTTGATCCTCAAGATCAAGTACCCAAAGAATAAAAGTCTCAAGACTAAATGAAGTTGGGAGAATTGTACTCTTTTTCCCTTGACGAGTTTTCCCAAGTTTCTCGATCAAGGTTTTTAATGAGGCAATTCGTGCAATCGCAAGATAACATGCATCATGTACTCTTTCTCCAAATTTTTCCCACTGGGTTTTTATGGAGTTTTAATGAGGCATGAGTATGTCGGATGAGTGCCCAATGGGAGTCTGTAAGTTGTTAATGTCTATAGTGATGCCAATTATCTGTGACACGAACAAGATAAGCGCGCCTGCCATTACATAGAGGTCCGACTGGGGGGGGGGAGGATGTATACGCAAGTAGGAATCCAAAAGGAGCATGATTTTACCACAAACCAGGTACACCAGTACATGCTGGTTAGCTCATCTCTCTATCGGATTGTTGAAGTATATTGATTGTATTTCCTTACCAGCTTACACTTTTTCAGTGAATCGGTTATTACGTACAACTCAATATGATATCAAGACCCTGTTTGGTAGAACTCCAAATTTTTAATTTTCAGTTTCTACATAGAATTCTTTGAAAGTACATTTCTACAAGAATCTAGAGTTGCCTCTGAAAAATGTTTGCCTAATAGGTAATAGTACGAGGTGTTCGGATTGTGCCGCCCCAGAAACAGGCGAACGATTGTTCCTCTCGAAGATGTGCTTCCTAGTGTACTCCTCCAACATCTTCTACAACATATCAAATTTACGATGTTGGTTCTACATAACTAGCCTTTTGAACAGCTTTATTAACTGTTGCTGCGGGAATCTAAGCAAGATTCGGAATTCCGATGGCAACCTGAAGGGCAGCGATGGCTGGCGCCGGAGCCGGAGAGGCGAGCCATCGCGTGTCGACCGAACTAAAAACTTCAAGGATCATTTTTGTAGAGTTGTTTGTATGAAAGTTATGCCCATACTGAAGAACTGCTACATGGCTTCCAACATGTCCAATATTGGACTCGTTTTGTTCATCTCATCTTCTAGAACACAACGGTGTATACAGATCGCAAATAATACGTTCGGTCTGAGAAATACCAACATTTGAAGTTCTTCCGTTATAAACTAAAAGTACTATTCTGTAATAATAGGAAAATCTTCTGGATTTATTTGAATAATTACTACTAGTATATTTCCTCTTTGAGGACGACTAATGTGCGGCCGGCCCTCAGGAACAGCCGGCAACCTTTTCGATTCCGTTCCTGGATTGCTTCCTTAGCGTGTTTCCATTTGACACCATTCAAAGTTTTCACTGATATTTCAAGGTTTCAATTGGGAGGTCTTTCAAAGAATTTCACTTGGAGGAACTTTTAGTCCTACCGAGACCACATGACAGATGGGACCAAAAATTAAGCACCAAAAACACAGACACTGAGATAAAGCAAGCTGACTGCAAAATTTCCTTGCACATGACAAACCGAATCACTCCATCAAATCTCAAAACGGCGTACACAACAAGAAATAAGCTAGCGAGGCCCCCATACATCGATCGATATTATTCATTTCCCTGCACGTTATTACTCACACCACGAGTAGAGAAAGGGAGCAGAGGCCGTGAACAGTGCAGGGGACCATCAGTGATCATCGACCTACCCACCACGAACAGTGAACACGGCCAGAGAAAGGCCGCCGAGCAGAATCACAAAGAACCCGAAGGTCATCGCCGGGCTGACGGCGCCGGCGGCGATGGCAGTGACCGCTGATGAGGCGGCAACGATCCCCACGACAGCTGAAAGTTTGCCGCCACGGCCCCGCGCGTCCCCGGCGTCCGCACTGGCCGCCTTGGCCTCGACGGCAATCGGACCACCGGCCTTGGCGCCCATAGCCTTATCAATGGAAACCTACACGTTGGTATGTTACCTTACCGATTAATTTTCACAACTACAGTTCATTAGGGCAAACAAGAGAGAGCTCAAGATTAGAAAATGATGCCCAAATGGATGGCCATATCTAATAGCGGATCAAAGCCACAAAAAGCAAGAGATGGCGGCACATCTGGCAGTACCAAATCCAACCCCCTAGCAGTCCATCATGAGTTCAGGGACACGTGTCAGTGAACTCTGACGCACTGAAGCTGCGGCCGCCGACGAAGGGCTTTTTACTCGCTCCTTTATCCCCCTTTTTTTTAAGAGGACGAGCGGCTTTTCCAAACGAAGCAACATCAATAATATAATTGAGCACGCACGCGACTCAAAATTCAAGAATCTATGCGCAACAAAGGCCAAATATTTTTTTAAAAAATGAAGAAAATATGAAAATTCCCATAGGTCGATCAGGCTAGCTTACCTGAACATCGTACGTAGAGGCGGGCTCGAAGCGGAGCGCCTCGCCGGCGGCCATGCCGGGCTGGTGCGCGAGCACGGCGGCGTTGGAGTAGGGCACGGCCAGCTCGCCAGCGTGGTTCTTGCCCAGGAGCGCCTCATCGCAGGGCATGCCGGTCGCGCGCGCGGACACGGTGGCGTAGTAGAAGAGCGCGCCCAGCTCGGCGGCGCGGTTCTTCCCAGGAAGCGGCATGCCGGGCTCGTGCACGATCACGGCGGCGTTGCGGAGGAGCTCGGACAGCTGGGCGTCGGCGGCGCTCCACTCCACCATGTCTGGCGACTCCTCGTCGCGGTAGGCGATCTTGTACCGCGGGGTGTCTCTCCACGGCGCGTTGTCGCCGAAGCACTCCATCGTCCAAGCGTACAAGAACCCTTTGTCCAGCTCGACCAGGTCGCCGACGTTCTCGAGCACCTGGACGCGGGTCGCATCCACGTACATCGCCCTCTCGAACTCCGGGAACTATCGAAGAAAATAGCTGATCAGCTACGAACACCACGATTGGCACGTTGCGCGCACGTACCTGCTGCGAGATCCAGCAGAGCTTGGCGTAGCAGTTGATGTGGTCTCGCTCGTTGTAGCTACAGCTCAAGGCGAGGTGGCCGGTGGTCTGGTTGTCCGGCGGGTACACGGGCTGGATCTCGCGTATGGCGCAGCCCTGTTCGATGAGCGCGCGGCGGTGGGACTCGGGCACATCAGGGAGCACGGCCACCACCAGCTGGTAGGCGGCGTGCACGCGGCGCAGGCCCTTGGCCAACCCCACCACGCCCTTCCAGTAGTCGCCGTCGCCGGCAAGGAACGTCACGTACGCCGTCCCCGGCGCCGCCGCCGCCACCGCCTTGTAGGTCGAAAGGTTCGGACCCATCGCTCGAGAGCTCGAGTGCTACTACTCTTGTTGCAGCGGGGTGAGCTTCTGAGCAGTGTCTCGTGTTCTTGTTTGTGGGTGTGAGCTGTGGTGAGTTGAGGTCGGGTGGTGCGTGGCATGGGGATTAAATAGGGAGCAGGTGCGAGTCTGGTCGTGCCAGCTCGCGGCGGTCTCGCCCGTTGTGTCGAGCTGTCGATCGAGGCAAGTTGCAGGCTCCCAGAATTAGGTAGCATGTCAGGGAACACTTGTAGGCCGCATTTGTTGGTTTCTTTTGGTAGCTCTGCTAAGCGCTAATAATGTTAGTTTGTAGAAGAAAAGAAGGTAGAAAAAAAAAGTTGTTTACTTTTAGTAGCTCTGCTAAGCGCTAATAATGTTAGTTTGTAGAAGAAAAGAAGGTAGAAAAAAAAAGTTGTTTACTTTTGGCAGCTCTGCTAAGCGCTAATAATGTTAGTTGTAGAAGAAAAGAAGGTAGAAAAAAGGTTTTTACTTTTCGTAGCTCTGCTAAGCGCTAACAATGTTAGTTGTAGAGGAAAAGAAGGTAAAAAAAGGATAGGTGATGCTTTTGCAATGAAAAAGATAGGTGATGCTTGTTAGTGCAATTGCAACGTGAAATGCTTGGATGCTGAAAATGGAGAATTGAATCATAGTAATTAGGATGTTGAAAATGATGAAAGGGGTTGATTTTTTTTCCTTCTGTTTAATCCAGCACCCGTTGGTGCTGGAATTCGGAGGCTGCAATTACGTGGATGTCTGGCCTGTAGTATCCGATAATGTCGACATGTTAAGCAAAACACGCACACACATCTGGTGACAGGTTGGATGAACTCCAAAGTCATCACTCGAATATCCACTCGATTAATTTGCAGCTGAAGAATGTTGAAGAGACGGAAGGATGTCGAAAATGATGGAAGGGGTTGACCTGAAGGGACGCTTTGGTGATTGCCACTAGTAGTTGCGAGCTGAGGTAGCTTGCACTTTGGCAGATAAAGACGTGAACGTTGTTGTCATGGTGCGAGGGGTGAGGAAAAGTGGATGTCGCCGATGCTTTGTTGATTTGTTTACAATGTTTGTCTTTTCTTGATTTCTCCCCAGTTGTCTTCACACGCATGAGAGAAACAAATGACCATGCAGGTGGGGTAAGCAAAAACATATATATATATATATATATATATATATATATATATATATATATATATATATATATATCTTTACTATTATAAAAGAAGCAATTGGTGGTTGGTCCGTCGTCACTCATCTCTTCTCGGCCATTCGATCGACACGAGATTAAATCCGAACCGTCTCTCCTCACCTCCTCCCTATTCTGCGCGCCGCCTCTCCCCACCCCACGCGCCGCCTCCTCCCCTCCCCTCCGTGCTGCCTGCTCACCACTCCCCTCCCTCCCACCCCGCGCTCCGTCGCCTCCACCTACCCTCCCACCCCGTGGCGCGCCTCCTCCCCCACCCCTCCGCTCTGCCGCCGCCTCCTCCCCACCCCGTGTCGCCGCCGCGCCTCCATCTCCCACCCCGCGCGCGCCGCCTCCTCCCTCCCTCCCCCCGCGATGCGCCTCCTCCCCTCCCTCCCCCCGCGCGCCGCCGCCTCCTCCCCACCCCTCCGCTCCGATATGGAGAAGAGAGGAGAGGGCGTGGGTTTCCGTTTCGTCGCTCGTCTTTGCTGCTTGTGGCCGCCGCCGAGCACTCGGCGCCGCGACGAGGAGAGCCGGGGATGGAGATAACGCGATCTGCCGCCGCCGCAGCTGCTCAAGGAGCACCGGAAGATCTATGGCCGATCGGGGGAGATGGAGGCGGCGGCGGCGACAGGAGTGGGGAGGAGGCGGCGAGCTGAGGCGAGAGGGAGGAGGGCGGCGGCGCCGGGGAGAGAGAGGAAGGCTGGAGGCGGCGGCGCGCGGGGTGGGAGGGAGGAGGAGTGGTGAGGCACGCAGCACGGAGGGGAGAGAGGGAGGAGAAGGTGGTGGGCGTGGGGTGGGGAGAGGCGGCGCGCAGGAATAGGGAGGGAGGTGAGGAGAGACGGTTCGGATTTAATCTCGTAATCAGATCGAATGGCTGAGAAGAGATGAGTGACGACGGACCAATCACCAATTGCTTACTTGCTTCTCCGGTGGCCTCGCTGCAGATGGGGACGGCCGCATCATGGGCCCCGACGCCACCAAGTTCTTCGCCATGTCCGACCTCTCCCGCACTGACCTCAAGCAGGTGAGGCAGCCACCCCTGCCACTACCCGAGTCCTCGGGTCCCTCGCCGCACCGTCGCCTCCTCCCCACCCCGCGCCTCCTCCTCCCCAGTCCGCCAGCAAGGAGAGCCGCTCCGCCGACTCCGCCCTCCTCGAGGAGTAGGTGCACCAGATGCCCCGCAAGCAGCGGGCTGAGCTCAGCGTCGCCTCCCCCGCCTCCTCCCTCCAGGCACCTCCCCAAACCCTAACATCTCCTTATGCATAGATTAGTGTTCTCCGCCTTTTGTCGCCGCTGGGAGCTCTCCTTCCGGCCACGGCGTACTCATCATCTCCGTTCTTCTCTGAAGATCTTGCCCCTACAGAGGTTAGCACAAAAAAAGAGCCTGGCTTTGATTTCTTTTGATAATGCAAAATGGTAGCACCAGATGATTTCGTTCCCATGCTTTAATGAGGAGTAAGGTTGGATTTTGATAATCAATTTTTTGCCCAAGTATTTATGTCCATCGAAAGGTTGTGAATTGTAATCAATCTTTCATTTACAAATTATCTTGATCTACTATATGTGTGAATGCGGGTCCTTGCAACACGGTGTACATGTATTCCGCTAGATGAAAAATCGGGAGAATTCTTGTGCTCGTAATGACATTTATGGCATGATGATACGATTACATGCGGACATAACCAGTTGATCGAGCATGTGGCTGTTCTTTGAGATGCAAGAATGGCGGTATGAATGTTATTAACTTATCATGACATAAAATTTCATTTAACTATCTTTTTTTACCAAGAAGTCACAATAGTCCTCAAACTATTTATGTCTATCAATCTATGTACAGATCATCCAACATATATATTCTTGACTGCCTCATTGGTTGCTTTTCTAAATTACGAATAACTTGTTTTTGTCGTATGAGTTTTATGAGTTTTATTTGTTGACTTTAAAGTTTGTAAAATTTTCCTATTCTTCTGGAACAAAAAGCATAATTAATGTTGTTATAATTTCACCTTTCTTACTGTACATTGTTAATATCTTTATTGGAGATTGCCAACCTGGCATCTTGAACAGTTGTACTGTTATCATAATACACAAGCAGGATATCTCTACTAAAATGTAGTTTACAGGTAGCTACCATTTCTATATTGGTTTGTTTTCGACAAATTAGATAAAAGAGGAGGCATTTTCTACATTATATGTTCATTCTCTGATTTATTTTGACATAAACGATATTTATAGGTGCAAGCCTGATGTTGATACATACAACTCTCTGATCCATGCTCATGCTCGAACTGGTCAATGGCGTTGGGCCATCAACATTATGGAAGATATGCTTCGTGCTGCTGTCAGTATTGTTCTCTGAACCATAGATGTAATAATAATTGTGTTTGAAATGCTTTGTTTTCTTGAATATGATTGAGTAGATGTGCTTTATGTGTTTAAGTTGTACTTTCCAAACTATGGTATTTAGTGTTATTCTCCTTATGATAAGTGGTAGAGGCTTTATATTTGGCTGGTGACCTTTTTTTAGCTACAGAGCAGCAGAAAAAGTTGATATTTATTTTTCAGTTAGAGACCATATTTGATAGTATGCATCAATTTTATTTAGTTTTCCGTTGCAACGCACGGGCACCTTACTAGTATATATATATATATATATATAGCGCCCACCAGTCAACGATATGTTTTGCGAGGAAAATATTTCTTTTCCAACATTGCAATATAGTGGTGGTTTGCATGCTGACGTGGGACCTATGCTAGCGAACTCAGTTAGTTAGATTTAGTTACAACAAATAAGGATATCTCTCAAACTGAACATTCAATTTGAAATCCGTTAGATCCGGTGCATTATTCAGGATATTCTCGACAAAACAAGCTCGATATTGCATGTATTTCGATGTTCATGCATGGAAATTAGATATTTTACAGGTACCTTCACATGCATGTGGAGCTTTAAGTACTGTCTTTTTAGCAAATTATCTTTTATTTCTGTATATATTTGAATTTATTGGCCTGATTTTCCACCTTTGGACCTACTACTATTGCGCCGAGTTGCTGCAGGTTGTCATTTTGTAATGATTAGATAAACATGTTTAACATTGTCCTTTGCTACGTCTTTTACTTGGATGTCAAACTCGTCCAGTATCCCAATGCGTCACGCAATGATAAAAATCAACTACTGTTCGTATAAAAGCGTTGGTATAAAAAAGCAGTAATCTTAGGGGTGATCGTTTTAGCGATGGTTTCTGATTTTTAGCTAAAATTTCACTGTAACTAGCTTTTTTTACTGTAGCTGATTTAGCTTTTTAGGCATAATTAAATTTAAAAAAATGTAAAAATAGAAAAAATATATTAGCCTATCACGGACAATACAAAGGAACACGGGAAAAAAAATAAAAATGCAAAAAATCTAAAAAATTTAAAAAATTCAAAAAGAGACGAATTACTGAATAGTGAAAAAAAAGCTAAAACTAGAAGTGAAAGCTGAAAAAAAACTGAAAAGAGCGGGGCCTTAACTTAACGCGAACCTCTAGAGCAAGCAAAAGATTTGGATGCTTTGTAAATGTGAGCCTTGCGGATAGTGCACAAGTTGGATGAAGTACCTCTCGATGAACAGTTGCTTCCGTTCATCTTTTCCTTCTGGTCCCTTTTGTTCCTCTTTTCGTTCCATGGGCTATGACCAAGCAAAAATATTTGCACGCTCTGTATTTCATTCCATTTTTCCTTTTGGCCCCTTTCGTTCCATGGGCTATGAGCAAGCAAAATATTTGGATGATCAATTTCATTTCACGGTTTTGCAATATATGATTAAAGTGTCTTTGTACATCGACCAGCATAAGGATGTGCTTCGACAACAGAATCCGAAACGGCTAGATGTTTGGATCACGAGATAGTATAACAATCAGTTCAACCAATAGTTGAAGGAGCAACCGCTAAGAGCTTGTTAAGTGATATGTTGACATGGTTGACAAAAGGACCAGCATTTATAGTTTGATATAGCAATGATACGACATAAATTGGTACACATTCTATACGTAGACTCATGATATAAAGAGCACTAACCAAAATAGCGGTATCCACATAGATACGTTCAGTACTAATGAGTTGATGAGCTCCTATTATATGTGAATTTAGATTGATGTATATGAAAATGTGTCATATATATATATATATATATATATATATATATATATATATATATATATATATATATATGTATGTATGTATGTATGTATATATATGAATTTGCATTTATGTATATGAGAATGTGCTCAGTCGACCAGGTTAATCAAATCGAGAGTGTAAACGAGAACAATACAAACACTCAATGATCCACTTTAAATTCGTTCAACCTATTTTAGTGATCTCAATTATTTTGTGTTGATAGTAAGAGTTGGAAACAATGCGATGCTAGAAAGTTCCTTCTAGTGAGCAAGATCACATACGGAGAGGAAAGACTTCGACTAGGTGATGTGTCCTTCTCCGATAAGTTTGAACGAATTGAGTTTACCTAAAGTGGTTGAACAAACTAAAAAGGAGTCCCTACTCAATGTATGAAAATAAAGATTGAATAAAAACTGAATACTTTATTGAAAGAGTAAAAATGCTAAACATAGAATTGATGTAGTTGATCGATATTCCAAGAGTTTGAGAGGATTTGGCCATCTTCCATGGCAAATCGTATCGAACTTGGTAGTGTAACTTCGACCATGGTGTAAGGACCCTTTCACTTGGGGGAAAGTTTGTTCCGATTAGACTAGGATTGAAATTTCTTTAACACCAAGTCACCTACAACAAAGCTGCGAGGTAAGACCTTACGATTGTAGTATTTACTCATGGCTTGTTGGTAGACCGTTGAACGGATTAAGGTTTGATTCATCCTCTCTTCGAGTAGGTTAATGTCATCTGCTCGAAATTGCTCATGGTTAGAGTCATTAAAATTTTTTACCCTTATCGACTGAATCTTTAGTTCTGAAGGAAGCATGGTTTTGACCCCAAAAACTAGGGAAAATGTTGTTTCTCCTGTTGCCTGACTAGGAGCCATGCAAACTGCCCATAATACCGAGGGTAATTCTTATACCCAAACCTCCGTGCGTTTTACCAGCTGATCAAAGACCCGAGTTTTAATCCCTTGCACTATTTGGCCATTCGCTCTTTCGGTAAGCTTTAAGGTCTCATGTGGGAGATTGCAGGACCACCCCAGTCCTCGAGCCACTAAGCGTAAGTAACCCATCAATATACATCGTCTACTGGTCATGAAAATTGTATTAGAGATCTTGAATAGGTTCAAGATTTGCCCATTCGACGACAAAGTCTATCTAAATATGGGATTTAAGGGCCGTTCGGGATACGAAATAGAGGTCGAACTCCCTCAAGTTCAATTGACCAGTTTGCCATGCGTCCCGTTGCTTCTCTGTTCTAGAGAACCTCTCCTAAGAGACACTCAAATAGCACAATAAATTTATGCGCCTGAAAATGACTCGGTTTCCTCAAAGACATAAGGAGAGTATATAAAAATTTTGAACCTGAGGGTAGCGCTCCTTAGGCACTTGTAAAACTTCACTTATGTAGTAAACTAGTTGTTGAACATTTTCTTGTTCTGCGACTAGTACTGCGCTTACTACCTATGGTGTAGCAACTAGATATATGAATAGTATCTTTTCTGTCTTCGAAGAAATCAGAATAGAAGCACTCGTAAGATATCTCTTGACATTCTCGAAGACATCATTTGTCTCCTTCGTCACTCAAAAATTTCGTGTATCTTTAGAAGTTTAAAGAAAGGAGGTCCTTTTTCTTCTAACCGTGCTATGAAACGATTTAAATCTATTTTTCTATACATTATTTGCAACAACTTAATATCAAAGCTTCAAATTCGAAATCCGAGCCGTTGCCCTGGGAGGAACGATCTCAACTCTCAAGGCAGCCATCGCGCGGTGACAAGGGGCGGCAATCGATCGAGCGTTCTTAGTAAGGGCTGCATCAACCCGGCATCAAGGTTCGATCAGAACGCCTACGAATAGCTCGCGTCAAAGTCGTCGACGAGAAATCGTCATGGGTGAAGCCGTTGTCACCAAGCAAGTGTCACCACATTGTAGCACTTCACTCTGTGATACTTCTGAAAGGGTCAGGATGAAAGCTCGTTTAAAAGTATCTCTAATATAAAATAAAGTGTCTCCAGAGTAATATCGTGTTGTAGCGGTGGACCCATGACGTTAGGGTTTAATTACAGAACAGAATACAATATAGTGCTAGTTAAGTAGCCGCAGTCAAGAATTCTAAAAGAAAGCTGTTGTAGTGAAGAATGCAGCAAGCATGCTAGCTAGCAGCAAATTACGTACACCACGTCAAGGGCTAACAAATCAACGGAATCTTTCAACACCTGTTCTAGCTATAGATATGGTTAATATGGGCACAAACCAATTAGATTCTTCGATTGAACTGTGACTATGATGAGCTTCTTGTTGGGATGCCGCGCTGCACGCGTTTGTCAGATAACGAAAGGAAACGGAAATATGAGTTTTGATGTCCTCCATTGCTCATCATTCATCACCCTTTGGGCTTTTGCTTGGAGCCAGCAAGCAGCGCTGCTCGATCATTGATAATTAAGCGTTAATGTACCGAAATCTTATCCTTCATCTTCTCATCACGCTTTGGCCGGAGCCAGGTTACCCTGACGTATCACTGATAAACCTTTTGATCGCTTCGCAGACTTGCATGTATCATGCTTGAGAAAGTCCACTCATGCCAGCCCATCCACGAGTCCATGCATGCAGCTCATGATCTAATGATGTACACAAATAGCGTACTCTATCTGTCCAAATTTACAAAACGTATTTTCTTTTGACGCATAGGTCAATAAGATATTAGAAATAATTAGACCACCCCTAATTATTATATCTAGACACTATATTTAATGCATGCATGTAGAGAATATAAAGTAAAGTTGAATATTTATTAGGAATATAAAGAAAACCTTATAATAATTTTGTTTGAAATATGGAATACATCCTATATTTATGAATAAAATTATTGAAAAAATATACTTTATAAATTTAGACGGAGCAAGTATTACTGTAATTAAGAAGATCATCCGGAGGTTTCCGCCGATGGAAAGAAAAGAAAGTCTTCCAGCGCGCCCTTTCCTTTCGTTTCGTTTTCTTTCTTTATCCAAGAAGACCATGTAAGCATGCATGCATGCGTCAAAGATAGTTGTGGCTTTGCAGAATTTCCCACAATATCCAAATTCATTAACTGAACTCAATATGATTTCTGGGCTGAGTAGTAGTAATCTGCATTAACAATTGTATAACGATGGCTGCAGTTGCGAATGCGAACAGGGACGTTTGTTTTTTATATACATGAGAAAGGGATTGAAATTTGACCGGTCACCGAGGTTACAAAAGTTGAACACACAAACCCGTCCCATTGGGAGGGAGGCAGGGAGGGGCCGTAAGCTTAATTTATTATCCTGTTGTCGAATCCCCGGTCACGCTTTATCCCCCAGCTGCTTCCTGCAATGTGGAAAACTGAAGGTGCTGTCTCTTATTTTTAGTGTGGCCTTGCGTCATACAAATTAATAACCTTATTATTAATGTTGGTGTTAAAAAAAATCCTACCAACGTACCAAGTTTGTGATTTGCGCCTTGGTATGGGAAAATGCTTGTGGCTTGGTTCTTTGAACGGTCAGTATCCGGTTTGATTCTGTTATCCAGTCATATGGGTGGGTGGAGACTGGAGACCTAGGGTTTTGTTTTGTTTTGTTTTGTTTTTGCTTCCTCGCCTATGATAATGTGAACAACATGCTTTCTCTTAATTCTATTTGGCCCTCACTCATGATGCGTCCATTGGCAGCTTAAAAGTCTGGCTTTAATGTGCTATGCCAATTTTCGCTGATGGATTCAGGGACAGCAGTTTCAGTTTAGACTAATAGATTCTCCATCCCTCATGGTCACAGGCGACAAAGAGTATCTATCAAGATCGAGATAAGAGTCAGATTGCCTCTACACCGAAGCAGCCTGGGGGTTTAGACTAAGAGATAAGACTATGCATACCTACTTGAGGAATGAGTCACAACTCGAGATAAGAGATAAGAGTCTATTAGTTTAGACTAATAGATTCTCCATCCCTCATGGGTCACGAAGGGTTTGCCTCTACAAAGACAAAGAAGCAGCCTGGGGGTTTCAACTTGAGGAAAAGCATAGCATGGAATCCTACTTTCTTCACCGAAGAAGGTT
Source organism: Melocanna baccifera (assembly GCA_036346265.1). Classification (NCBI taxonomy): domain Eukaryota; kingdom Viridiplantae; phylum Streptophyta; class Magnoliopsida; order Poales; family Poaceae; genus Melocanna; species Melocanna baccifera. Next base: position 21,293,219 of record CM070698.1, read on the forward strand.
CGATAATTCTTTCACAACTCTACATACCAACTTGGACCTCAATGATGTGGATTCAACTAGCAAACTAGCTGAATCATATTATTTTGACCCTGATCTTTCATGATATGCCTTACTGGTCGCCCTCCTTGTTCTAGAGTTCTTGTGCACCCAAGAACAGTATACACCTCCAAGATAAATCTTCTCCCATACACACCTAGAGAAACCGAAATTTCAGCGAGCACAATTCAACACCACAATTAGATTCAACACACCAAGAGCCATTTCTCAATGGAAATCTCAAGAACACGCTAACAATGGCCGCAAAGCAATAGCAATTTTCTGAAATCTTCCTCAAATCACATCATAGATAGTCTAAGTTACAATTGGGCTAAGGTCTTGGCCTTATATTGGCACCAAAGGTGTGACCAACTTGAATATAACATGAATACAAAAAGTCTACACCAATACGAACTAAAAAAGAAAATACCTAAAATAGAACCGTTGGTTTGTAATCAATTTGTGTTGCGACTAGGAGGTTTCTGAGTTGGCACCTTATGAATTGTATGGGGTTTTAGATTAGCTTTCCAACAAGTCCTAGAGCATTTAAATCAAACTCCGTTTGTAAAAGTTATGGTGTTTTAAGATTAGTCTTGCTGGCTGTCCCGAACTGAGTCCGAACTGACTTCAAATCTTCATATCTTTGTTTTTCTTGTTTAAGGGGCTCCCAAATCCATTTGAAACTTAAAAAGAAATCTTTCTCAACCTTTGGAAAGCCATCGTGTGGTCGGATATTACGCACACATGCATTGTAATACTCAGACTCTCTACATTTGATAATTTTCGCGCGTCTTTCCAAACAGCTTGTGCAGTATCTAATGATCTTACCATAACTTTATATAGAAAGCTCCAAATCAAGCATTGTTTAATACGTTGGAAAGTAGACTTCATTATCTTTTCAAATATATATTTTGTGCGCACTAGAAACTTCAGAATTGGCATTGAAAACTTTTTAAACTTTATGCATAGAACTGCAAACATTAAAAGTTGATTGATGTTGTGTCTTTCTCTCTCTCTTTACCATGATTAGGCCCACACAATATACACATAGCTCCATTCAACCCAAGATTTCAAACTAGGGTTTTCTTCCTACGGCTGGCATGGTTTTTCTCTTTGTCTTCTTCGTACGCCGTAATGATTACATTCTCTCTTTTTTTGCCGTCTCACTTTCCTCTCCCTTGGCTTCATCTTATTGGCTCAAAACAGTACTAACCAAAATAGTAGTGCTACTTGGTGCCACATCACTCAAATAAACAGATTCCATGAAATTCACATGTGTTTTGGATAATTCAGATCTTTCGATGCTTAGTGCTTCCCAAGTGGAGGCAAATGGGAGCTCTGGCTCATGGTTTGGCGGTACGATTTCCCCATTGTGTAGGCTTGAGAAATCTGGCAATACACATGTACTCAAGGATGTCACGGAGAACTCGCGAGGCAAATTGCCTACAAAATTTCGGAGCATGGAAAACAATGGAAGGAAGTTGTTTTCTTCTGCAAAAACTTCTGATCGAGATGAACAGAAAGAACTTACAGTCAGTTCATCACTCAACACATTGTTTACTTCTGGTACTCAGTAGTCACAGCAACAGTCGTGCCATAACATTGCTATTTTCTGACTAATTGCAGGGAGCACAAGGTAAACGCTTTGCAAGAAGCATCCAAAGGTGTATACCACGACCACCAGCAAGATATACATATCCTTATGACGTTTTAGGGATGTTATTGGACGAGTCTTAGGTTTTTCTTAACAGAAGTAGGGTTAACTTATCGTTTATGTTGTTGTTACAAGTTTAAGTCTTAATAATTACAAATGCTGTCAGTCTTAACTTCGTTATACACAGAAGAAGGTGCCGAACTCAAGTGCTACAGCTCAGGTGTCAAGAATAACGAAGAAGTGTCAACCTTCTCTTCCCATGGTCCCTCGAAGTACCTCATCTGTGACAAATATTTCCAAACCAAACAAAAAGTTAGCTACAGGGAATCTTGTGTATATGGCTTTTCAAGTAAGCTTCTCGACAGTGTGTACCATCGCCGGAAGAAGTCAATGCTTCTAATCTCTCTATCGTCGGAAAAGGCAGCAGATATAGCGCGTAAGGTTGCAATTGGAAGCATCTATTTCTCTCCCGTGCCGTTTTTTAAAATCATTTCTTTACTCGTCTTGTTTCGTGATGAGGCAGGGGTTACCTCTGGGCTATGCTTGAAGCCAGCAAGCAGCGCTGCTCGATCATTGATAATTAAGCGTTAATTTGCTGGAATCTTATCCTTCATCTGCTCGTCACGCTTTGGCCGGAGCCAGGTTAACCCTGATGTATCACCGAGAAACCTTTTGATCGCCTCGCAGACTTGCATGTGTCATGGTTGAGAAATTTCACTCACGCCTATCCATGAGTCCATGCATGTAGCTCATGATCTAATCATAAATACCCAATGATGTTCCACAAATACGTATTAGTGTAATTAAGAAAGTCATCTGGAGGTTGCCACCGGTGGAAAGAAAAGAAAGTCTTTCAACGCGCCCTTTCTTTTCCTTCAGTTTTCTTTCTTTATCCAAGAAGACTGAAGGACCTTCGCAATGTGCATTTTTGTCAGTTTTGTTGTTAGTCTGCTGGTCTGACCGCTGGATCGTTGTCGATCAGACTGCCATTGTTCCATCGGTCAAACCGTGTCGGGCGGTATGATCGTAGCAATCATACCGCCGACCAGTAGTACCGCAGAGCGGGTTATTTTCACTAGTGTGACCAATCTAACTGACCTCTGATTGGTTGTCAGACTGGTTTTGATTTTTGGAATTTTGATTGTTTGATGATTTGAATTATGTTTGATCTATGCATTAATATTGCATTATTCATGTTTTAGCTAACATGGGTTGAGTTGTAAAGAATTTGTGTCTGTAAACGATTTCTTCTTATTTGGATATGTATGAAGCTTAAGAGTGAACTATGATAAATAATGAGGACTGGACTACATTTATAGAGGAGCTGAGCCCTTACGTATCTGTCAACTATGTAGATCGAGTATGTGATTCAGACTGGTTTTGATTTTTGGAATTTTGATTGTCTGATGATTTGAATTATGTTTGATCTGTGCATTAATATTGCATGATTCATGTTTTAGCTAACATGGGTTGAGTTGTAAAAAATTTATATCTGTAAATGATTTCTTTTTATTTGGATATGTATGAAGCTTAAGAGTGAACGATGATAAACAATGAGGATTGGACTACATTTATAGAGGAGCTGAGCTCTTATGTATCTGTCAACTATGTAGACCGAGTATGTGATTACATTGTGTGCGTGTGTAGAATCGATCGACCGTAGGTGGGGTTTTATATGTCAACTTTTCTATGCACGCAACCAAGTTTAAAATAATAAGAGTCACATCCAGTATTGTTGTTTTGGACCGACAAATCAAATCCTCGTCAGGACCAGAACTTGCTAGCTAATAGGTCAGTTGAAACGAGAATTGAAATGCTACTAATAATAAGCATGAAATCAACTGGAAACATGCATGCCACTGGGCGTCATGACAACCTCTATCTATGTTTCTCCCAATCTTGTTTTCAGACAAGCTGCATGCTACGGTAAAGATGATTGAGACGGGACCAAATTCTCGGCTGTCGAACTTTTTTTGTTTCAAACATGGTCGATGAGCGTAAATTAACCTTCAGTACTCTTGTCTAATTTGGACAGTTGGTTGGAGTCACCAGGTTGTGGACCGTGTGCTCCAACCAAGACAACGAATAGGAACGAGGTGGCCAGTTTCTGGTCGACAGAGATCAGTGCAGTTGCAAGCTGCGATAGCAACCGCACGTGATCCAGTGCTACAGTCGATTGCCACAGTACACTCTACGGTGACATTGCTGCAGTGAACAACGCTACAGTTGGACAGATCTGAGCCCTTGATCTCTAATCCTAAAGTGTTAGTGCAATTTCTTATTGGCTTCTATCTGGAGAAATCAGAAATCAATATGAACACCCAACTTTTTAAAGCAGTTTTTCCACTTCTCGTTTGGAGATATGGAAAGGGTCACGGGTGCATAATACATTTCACTCCTCTCGCTCATGTCTTGCATACGCATACCTTCCTCATTTTCTCCACCGCTCACTCTCATCTTTTAAAAATATTTTTTAACTATTACTATTTATTTTTAATCAAAATTTACCAGTCGCAATGCCCTTTCCGTTTTCCAGGCTCCTATAGATATATTGGGCCTGAACCTGAAGGCCCAAGATTGACCGCCTTACATCAGCTGGAATTTCAGCCTTTCAGTTTGCAAACTGTTCATTCGGCCCTTTACGAGGAAGGAGTGTGACTATCTGGACAAAATGTTGTGGGCTCCCTTCGGCCTCCACAAAAGCCACAGCTGGATCATTCCTACGTAAACGCTGCTTAGTTAAGCCCGACCAAAATGCAAACAAATACATGGCGACTGGTGACTGAGCTATGTATCTCTAGGCCCAGCCCAAATCACAGAGCGTTGCGACCACCGAAGCGAGCGCGTGCAGCCGAGGCAAGGGCCGCGGCGCGACGTCGGATAGGCTCGGGGCGCGGCCGGACGGCAGCGCGTGTGGGGCACGGAGCGCGAGCCAGATGCTGGCCGCGCAGCAGATCTGTGCAGCCAAACAACGCTTTGTACTCGCACACGTCGACACCCATGAGGCCATGAACATGTTCATACCTTGCAACAGAGTATCTCATAAACATGTATCAAGAACATAACCGTACTGTGCTATTCTATGTCTGCATACATTATGCACGCTGAAAAGTTAGTGTCGTCTATGAGTAAAATTACTGTCAAATACATGTAGAGTTACTGACAGTTATATACTATTACAACTGACAGTAACTCTATATGTGTTTAGTAGTAACTTCACTTACACACGGAAGTAGCTTTCTTGCGTGCATTCTACACCTGCGCGCAGAATAGTAATTATACATACATGTTGGGTATTTTGAGGGCTATTTGGTAATTCCTCATTTGAGAAAATAAGAAATAGGAAAGAATCATGTGAAGGTGGGTTCTACCTATCGGTGGAAGAAAAGGAAGAGATAAGACTGGAGACTTATCTCTCCTCCATTTAAGGCCACATCCATCTTCTCCTTTGAAACATAGAAAAACCACAAGTTAGTTCCCTTTTGTGTGTTCTTCTCCAATTGGAATTCAGCTTTGAGTCTTTGGGCTGCTATGATGATATCCCTATCTCGGCGCTGATGGCAGTGAGGTCCAGCCTTTCCTCCTTGAGTATGTCTCGTTCAGTTCTTTGAGTCATCTCTCTCTTGAGGTAGCAATGAGGAAATTTTGAGGTTGTGCTTTTGAGGATTGGATCCGGCCGACTCAGGATCGATTTGGGAGAGAAGAACTTGGCTTTGATGCTTGGTGTTCTTGAGTGCTTTTAGCTGCTACACTTCAGTTGGTTCTTGTGCGGCATTCCCTGTACCTCAACATTGCAATTTGGTGTGTCCCAAATTGCAAATTGGCATTGTATCTCCGAAAATCTTATCTATTCTCCGAGGCACAGTGGGGCGATTGGTTTTTTCAGTTAGAGCATTTCTACGTGCCTTGCTCGGTTTTCTTCTTGGTGGGTTTGAGTGTCATTTACATCGTGGGTATTTTTGGTTTTCATTTTGCACATTACTTTACCAAAGTGTGATGTGCTAGTTGATTTCGACTAGTACTGGGAGCCTTGGTTAGTTCTGTTGTGGGCTTGGATTAATGCTCGATGATGTATTGATGTTAAATTGAGGTTGAATATGACAATTTGAGTATAATCTGGTCTTGAGCTAAAATATAAGCTGGCTTTAAGCCGTTTTGAGCGGTACCATAGTGACAGTAGGTGCAAACGTGGAAAATCAGGCCACTAAATTCAAATATATACAAAAATAAAAGATAATTTGCTAAAAAAGACAGTCAAGCTCCACATGCATGCAAAGGTACCTATAAAACATCTAGTTTCCATTTGAACATCTAAATACATTCAATATTCACTACTATAGAAGGCTTATATTAGAAGCCTCATCATAGACAGTTTACGAAAAGCCGTCAGTGTTACAATTATCAAAAATGATTTTACAAGTGTGACCGTCTATGTTTCTAACGATGGCTAGAACTGTCTGTGATATAAAACTATCATAAACAATTTTAATTAGAACCATCTGTGTTTTGTATCATATGACCTACAAAAGTTACCGAGCTGGAATTAACAGATAAGTACGAATTTGACATAGATATGAGTCAGCTTTATGCAATATTTTTTCTATTTATATAGGCATCACAGACAGATTTTAATTAGAATCGTCTGTATTTTGTATCATATGACCTACAAAAGCTACTAAGTTGGAATTAACAGATAAGTACGAATCGGACATAGATACGACTCAACTTTGTGCAATATTTTTTCTATTTATATTGATCAAATAGTGTGACTAGTCACTTTTACAAAAGACAAATTAAATTAAATTTATTACAAATTAAAAAAAGAGATATTCTCATATCTTAGTCTTCTAGGCTTCATATGCTTCCTCTTCTAGTTTTAGAGTTGGAGGATCACTGGCTACGTCCTCAAAGACCGCGAAGATTGTCTTTGCCCTTTCCACTTCCTCCTCTAGCCTGAACAAATCATTGGCATGGCTCATAATCTCAAAGAGGATGCCATGACAAGCTTCTTCATAATCGACGGCTTTTGTTTGAGCGGCAAGGTTAGTCATATGTCTCTCAATTGCCGCAAGAGTTTCTTCCGCTTTGCGCACATTGAAGAGAAGAACGATGCTGAGGGCGGCCTCTCTTTCCTGAGCAGCAAAGAGACACCTCCGTCGACATCGGATGATGAGGTCCAGCTGACAGATTAAATGTAACATTCTGTTTTCCAGAGTTTATTTAAAACTTTTAAAAGAAAATTCACCATTTGAATTTTCTGGATTTAATTCAATCTTAAATTAAATTTGTATAAATTAAAATTTTAATATGAATATAATAAACATTAATATTTTCTCAAAGTATTTTATTTGGGTTCCTTATGTCTCAAAGAATTTTCTGGATTTATTTGCTATTTTTTAGAGCTCATTTGATTTTATTTGAGTTTCTAAAATCAAAAAACCCTTTAAAATCCTAAAATCCATTTGTGCTGAGCCGTTGCTGTGCACCCAGCCCATTGGACCTTAGCTGCCCGATCTCCCCGTCTGCCCGTGACGGCAATCCGTCCTAAGTTCGCATTAACCACCAGACCTCCTAGCTGCCACTGTTCATCGGTGCCATTTATGGGAGTCGTCCAATCCTTAACATGCCACACGTCACCTATCCGGGAAGCTAGACACTGTTCATCGCCGTCCCTCATGTTTCGCATCGCTCGATCCACCGCCTTCGCCGAACCCCACCGTGCACTGCTGCCACCGTCTCGCCAAAGTTCCGCACCATCGTGCATAGCCGTGCCGTTCATCTTCCACCCCGCCTTTGTTCTCTCCATGAGCGGCCACTCCATCGTGTTCACTGATCACCACTTCCTTGAGCGCTGCCACCGATGAGTAGCCACCCAAATGCAGTTATCGACTCGCTTCGCCGTGTTCGCCGGACAACCAGTCGCAGCCCAGCCGCACACTGTGCATGCTCGCTCGAGATGATGCTTTGGTTTACGTGCGAACCGACGTCAGCACTGACGCTAGCCACACTCACGCCCGACCAATGATTCAGATTCCCATGGACCGAGTCTTCGTGCACTCTACCACTAACAGCTGGGCCCTTCATGCAGTGCCAACTGTGTTGTGCATCCATGAGTCAGCCAAGTCGAGTCAGCCGTCCTATCGTGTGCCACGTAAGCCCTAAAGTCTATGTGTCACACCACGTGTGAGCTACATCAACACCTAGTTGAGTCACCATGCCATGTGGCAGTGCCACGTCATCCGCCATGTGTCACGTCACGTCACCCGTCACCTTAGCCCTAGCGCCAAGTGTCACCACCATGATAGCCCTAGTCTGCCACGTCGGTAAGCCCGATCGTCAGTACACTATTCCATGCACCGGGTTCGCCATAGACAAGCTTTTTCATGTATTGGGTCTACAACACAGTAGAATTTTTTAATTTTCAGTAATTTTCTTAGATTAAATTTTCCAAGAACCCATTCTTCTTCGTCCTAACTTCAATTGACCCGATTCTTTTTCTAAATTCATCTAAAATCAAGCTCTACCTTTTGATTTTGGTTTTGAAGTTTTTGGAGTTTATTTGATTTTATTTTGTATTTCATTGTGTTTTCTCTCTTGTTAGATTGCGTCTTCGACAAAGCTGAAGCAAGATTTGAAGACCCAGAGCCATTGACTGAGTAAGGCCAAGGTGAAAGCATCTAGGCCCCCGAATTTAGGGTTTTGGTAATTAATAATAATTTATGCATATGGGATTAACATGGGTGCAAAGATTGTATAGACAAAGTCTCACGTGAGCAATGGACAAGAACAGAATCTTGGCGTTGAGAAAGATTAAAATTAAGGTACATAAAATATAGAATCTCTTTTTGTTTTACTGGTCTTAGGAGAAAAGAGGGAAGACCGGATTATAGGTTAGATGCCGTACTATTAAGAGGGATCTTTGAAAGTAACTTGATAGCATGTTTGGGTGCATATTGGATCTAATTAGGATCATACATGCATTTGAAAAGAAGTTTGAAAACTCACTATGCTTTCTCAGAAATATCGGTAGCACCGCACCCACCTGCGGTATTATCGCAGTGCAGTAATACCGGTGTGTAAACAGCGATATTACCGCAGTGCGGTAGTACCGATTTTTCTGCGGTATGTTTTTCCAGAGAGCACCCGTTTGAGGGACTTCAACTCACTGAAATCGGTAGTACCGAAATTTGAATGGCGGAACTACCGCAATGCGTTAGTACCGCATAGTACTACGGTAATACCGATTGTCGGAATATTTTTTCAGAGAGTTCCCTGAGAAAAACTTAACTAGCCAGAAATCGGAAGTACCGATATTAGCACGACAGTACAACCGCAGTGCGGTAATACCGCACTACCCTGCGGTAATACCGCACTTTCAACGATGGTAGTACCGCACTAAATTCCAACGGCTAGTTCTAAGTCGTCTAACATAGCCATTACTGCGTGTTACAGTGAAGTGCGGTAATACAGCACGGCATTACGATTTTTCTGATTTTTCAGGATTAATTTGTTGCAACGGCTAGTTTTGGTTGGTGAGGGTATAAATACCCCTCCACCTATCTTTGGGCAGGTTGCTGAAGTTCCATTGAACATATTTGAGCGCTAGTGCATTCACTCCACTCTCTTTCTCTCTTGAGCATTCATTTTGAGTAGTGGAGAGCTTTTTCAAGTGCATTCAATCCTAGTTGATCCATTTTGCACTTGAGTGCCGTCAAGCAAAATTGGTGATCTATTCTCTTGGTGCTTACCGGCACCTAGACGACGGGAAGGTTGATTGCACGGTGACTTCTTCAAGAAGATTGTGAAGAAGCCCGAGCAAATTATGAGTGGTTTGGAGCTCACTATCTCTGGAGCAGAGGAAGAGCTACCACTAGTGGTTGAGGAGTAAGGTTTAATTTGTGGAGTTGGTCCAAAAGCGCTTGGGTTTTCCTCAACATGGACTAGTGAAGACCGGCAAGTCTTCGATACCACGGAAAAATATCGCGTGTCTCTTTGTGATCATATCTTTACCTTCACTAGTACTTACATTTGCTAAGCAATGATCATACTTGTTAGTGTTGTGTTTAGTTAATACATCAATTTGCTTGGTATTACTAAAATTGAGTACGTTCGGTTGACTTAGCATACTTGCCTTGTTATCTTAGTTATAACTTGTTTTAATTAGGGAAAAATTTTATAACCTCCTATTCACCCCCCTCCAGTCGGTCATCCTTGATCCTACACATGGCAAGTTATGTCATTTGATCATGTTTAACCTAGTTTTCAAATTTATTTCTTTATTATTTTATTTTAAATTATCATGTATTACTATTTTATTACAAACTCTTGTACCCAGTAGTTATTATCCTAATTGATTAATCCCTCATTTAATAATTCAAATGCTATGTTACCATTATCACCATAGGATAAAAAATTAATTTGTGATATAATATTAGTTATCACATGAGTTGTACGATTAATGTACTTAGCCATGCTGATGGTCTCATTGGGCTCATCAACACATATGTTCAATTAATTAATTTGACTTAACAAGATATTGCATCGTAGCTGTAGCCACCATTATAAAATTTGTGTACCATGATATTGGCGTGTCATTGGTGTTGGTTATACAAAAATTAGTTTTTACTTAGACGAGTGATTGTGCAATAAAGGGGAAAGTGTGGATTCACTTCGAGGAATATGGATGTCTCGATTGGGTAATGTCTAAGGACTTTACTTTATGTGCCATTGATCTGAGTCTTACTGTACAACTATATGTCAAGTATGGAATATATCTGACAGATTAATTTATGATATTTTAATTTTAATTTCATAAATGTGATGAACATGGATGCTGATTTCCATGAGGCGCAAGAGGGGGTTCTCCGACTAGATAGTAGCCTACTTGGCTGCGAAATTTAGCGGACGGAATTGACTTAACTTTGAGAAGTGAATAGTTAGTTTGCTGGTGATTTATTTAAATCCTTTAGTTATATTGTTTTTTTAAATTTGCTTTCAATCTATTTATTGTATTTACATTCAATTATTATTTTCTGCAAAATAACGTTTCAGCCATCATTTGGTAAGCCTTGCATTTTATACTGCATCTTTGTTACGAACGACTTGTTGAGTACCAATGTATTCACGGCTTTATGTAGAGGAACCATATCAACAGGGGGTACCTGAAGTAGGATACTTCGACGACTTATTTCTGTGGGTATGTGATATTTATATGTCACAAACAATTTTTAGTTAAAAATCGTTTGTGATATTTATATGTCATAGACAGTTTTTAGTTAAAACCATCTGTGATTATCAACTATCACAGACGATTTTTAATTAAAAATCATCTGTGATATTCTTTTCTACTCCTAAATCAATTTCTGTTTATTGGTTAGTCTCAGGAAATGCTAGCCATACCCTCTGAAACAAGCGGATCAACATATACATATATACATCTAATTCACATCTCAATTCATTTCATAAACAAAAACATCTATTTCACAAATCAATTAATTGAAATAAAATAAAATATCCATTATAATTAATATCAATCTTATCCCAAACAAAAAATCATTCTACGTTGTGGAACCCTCCATCTGATTTTATGACTCTAGACACCAAAAAGAATGTGCACTCTCCTCGAATTCGTGCAAGATCGGGCTGTTGCAACGCAGTTGTAGATATGGGTACAGCCTGTCGATAGGAATATCAATGTGCGTACATATATAACTTGATAAGTTTGAAATAATTATGGAAAGATTGACAAACCTTAAAATTGGTGATCTTCGAGAAATCGAGTAGTAGTCTCATATGGTGGCAAACGTAGAATCCACACATGTTGCCTGACGGCTGCTGGTGGCATTACAAAAAATACAATGTGTTAATTCAAGAGACATTACTACTAAGTGTTGTATATGATTAATTAATGTGTACTAGCGAATACCTAAAATTTTCGAACATATTGCAGGGCGTTGGCCCCTTCCGTCAAGCCACGTGCCTCTGCAACATACGTGGCAAACGACATACGTGATTCGAAAAAGTTAGCTTAGTCATTCAGAAGGAAAGAAAGAGTACAACATAGTTATGTATGGAGAAAATGCACTTACCTATTGAGTAATTGGCCAATAACTGTGTAGTCAGTTTTGTTCTTACGTAGAGAATCTTCTTCCATTTTGGTATAATTACAATTAAAATCCAATGTAACCCCTAATTATAGGGCATAAGTACAAATTCCTTATCACGGTGAGCCAGCAGTGCTGTTGTAATGTACCTCTCGACGAAGGATACATCCTCATTGATGGTATTCATGGCGACCAAGCGTGGATCTAGCTTCAGTCACCATGTGTCTATGTATATACACACAAAAGCAACAAATTATATCTGATATTTATCGGTATTACATGAACGGAGACTGTGATTGTACACACTTCCAGCATCCAGCATCGAACGAGTGAGGCGTTGAGAGCGTTGAGCCTGAAAAGATCAAATAAATCGTCAAAGGTCACCGCGAAGGCACAATCATGAACTTCGTGCTGTAAATGATCTAGCCTGAATTTGATAATGATACCTAAGCATCGTTCTCACTGTGGCTTATTGGCCTGTTCCATATACCAAGTGTGTAATTTCTAGCAACTAAGTCCTAGGGTTAAGAGGCGCTCTGCCGAGACGATCAGCAGCTCGTCTAGCACAAATTTGCGGGCTAATGGCAGGCATGAGATATCATTATCGGTCTTCTTTGATTTGCCTCTGCTGCCTCGGCTGTAGGTAGACTTCATGGTAGTCGACTGTACAGGTAGCACCGATACAAGTTGCTTCTCCGGGAATAGCACCCGTGGATATGGCACCGGAGCAGGTAGCGGTGGTGCAGATAGGCCTTGTAAAGATAGCACCAATGCATGTAGCTCTGGTTCATATTGCCCTTGTGGACCTGCCACCGACGAAGAAGCCTTCAGGCAGATGTCTCTTTTACGCCAGTAGATGAATGTTCCAATGGTTTGCTCTAAAGTCACGAATCACGCTAATGCACACAGTCAAATATAAAGGAAAAACTCAAATATCAATAATTCGCAAAGGTACGACTTTATGGTCAAGCTTACAACTTATTAGTTCGAAAGGCTAAACCAAAACTAGCAACGGAAATCCAACATAAAGCGTAGTAGCCATTCGACATATCCACAGGCAATCGACTAAGGAGCGAAGTCCTAATCCGTGAAGTCGCTGAAGTATTCTCTTTCTGGCACCTCCTGCTGGTAAAACTCCTCCTCCTCAACTGAGCAACATGGGCATAAAGCCGTGAGTACATTGGTACTCAGCAAGCCGTTTGTAACAAATAAATGCAACATAATATGCAAGGCTTATCAATGAAGGGTTGAAAGGGGTTAATTTGCATAAAATAATAAAGTAAATATGATAAATAAATTTGAAAATGAACTTTAAAGGAAAATAATAATAAATAAATAATCAATGAAATTAAAAATAAATCACTTGTGAACATCCCATCGACAAGCTAAATCAACAGTGAACTACCAGTCCACTTTTCAACCATAAGTTTCTATGAAAAACACTACACCTCGTGTGAAATCACCGAGCATTGCCTATAACCGGGGACACGGCTATTCGAATAATTTTACACTCTGCAAAAGGTGCACAACCGTACCCACACGATGCGATTAGTCTCGATCTAAGGAAATCACAACAAGGTCTTTACAATGTTCAACCTCAACTCAATCCCGCTCGCTAGGGTTTCGCATCACACCCCCTTGCGTCTCATGAAAATCAGAAACCATGTTCATCACAATGGCGAGATTGAAATTAAAATATCCCAAATTAATCAGTCAGGTCTATCCATACTAGACATGTGGTTTGCACGATAAAGCTCAGATCAATAGCGTACAAAGTTAGGTCCTTAAATTTACCCGGACGAGACTTCCATATCCCTCGAAGTGGTTCCACACTTTCTCCTTTACTGCACGATCACTCGCCCACGTGAAAATCAAGATCGTATAACCCACGCCGATGACACACCAATTTCATGGCACAATTTTTATAATAGTGGCACCAACCACTATTTAATATCTTATTAAGTCAAATTAATTATTCACATACGATGATAAACTCAACGTAACATAAGCACGGCTAAGCATACTACTTATATCTCCCATGTGACATCTAGTATGATATCACTAGTAATTTTTCCAACCTAAGGTGACAATGGCATAATGGCATTTAATTTATCAAGGGGGTAATCCAATTTGAGTTGATAACTATCAAGTACAAAGGTTTATAATTAAATAGCGATGCAAGATAATTTAAAATAAAATAATTAAATAATAGATTACAAACTAGGTTCAACATGATCAAAGGACATGACTTGCCTTGGTTATGCTCATTGAGGTACTCGAGATCTTCTATCGGCACTCTTGATCCTTCGAAGACGGGATCTAATAAGAGATAAAACGACTCAAAAATAAAATAAAATCCAAACAAACTCCAAAAACCTGAAAACCAGAACCAAAAGGTAGAGCTCAATTTTATATCAATTTAGAAAAAAAGAACGGGGTCAATCAGAGTTAGGACGGAGAAGAACGAGCTCTCGAAAAATTAAATATAAAGAAAATACTAGAAATTCAAAAAAATTACTATGCTGCGGACTCGGTGCACGGGAGAGAAGGTTTACGTGGACTCGGTCTATGGCACAGTACTCGTGGGCTGCTGACGTGGCGGCACGGCTGGTTGACACATGGCACTGCCGACGTGGCGTACTGACGTGGCGCTGACGTGGCACTAGGGTCGGATTTTTGTTGATGTGGCATTGACACGTGGCGCTGATGTGGCCTTAGGGCTGACGTCATGGTTCGGGAGAGGCGGCGGTGGTGGGATCGAACGGTTGACAATGCAACGCGTGGCGGAATTGTAGCTGTGGATCGAGATCCAGATCTACGGTTACGATCGGGGCGGGGGTCCGTTGGATATTCGACGCGTGGCACACACGACGCGCGAAGCATCGCGGGCGGCGCGGCGCGGCGCGCAACGCGACGCGGACGAGCGCGCGACAGCGACGGGTTCAGCGACCGTGCGACGAGCGCTAGGGCGGCGGGGCGGAGTCTGGTGGCGAGCAGAGGGCAGCAGGGGATGGCGGCGGAGGGGCGGCTTATCGGCGACGGGCGCAGGGAGGTGGGGTTGGCGTCGTCGGGAGTGGCGAGAGGCACGGTGGCGGAGTCTGGAGCGGTGGACACCTGGCGTCGGCGAGGCGGCGACGGCCGGTGGTCGGGAACAAGGCAGGCGAGCAGCGGTGGTGCACGTGGTGAGAAGCGGCGAGGCGGCGGTCGTTTATAGGCACGCACCCCGAGGATGACCGAAAGGAGCACGGTGCGGTGGAGAATGCGTCTCAGAGACGAAAACCACGGTTGTGACACGTGGCAAGGACGGATGGGTGACGTGCGGCAAAGGGGGAATATGACGGTCACGGGATAGCGTGCACATGAACAGTGCACGGACGTCCCGATGGTTGACACGCATCACGGGCGGGATCGGGCGGGCGAGGGGTGGCGTGGCCTGTGAATAGTGTTGAGCTCGGCCTAACACTGTTCACAAATAAAAAGGAGCTCTGGAAAATAGCAAATAAATTCTAAAAATTCCCAAAAAATCCTTGAGAGATAAGAAACCCAAATAAAAATATTTTTAGCTTATGTTAATATATATTTTAATCATATTAAATCTTTTTTAATTGTTAAAAATTCAAATTAAGCTTTATTAATTCCAGAAAATTTTCACAAAATTATTTTTAAATAAAAGACTTTAAAATCCACTGAAAATCAGGATGTTACACTTCGGTAGCGGGACAACCTCGAAATTGGTATGCACACCATCCATATTAACTTTTTTGAATGCTTGTGCTAAAGGTGCACCGTGCACCATGGCCTCATGAGCAGACGGATATGCCTGGCCTAAGAAGCGCACAAGGGAACAGAGGCATATCTTACTTGGAGTTTGCACTTCGTAAGCTTCTACATAACGATACAGAATTAGCTACTCTAATAGGCCTATCAACGGATCGAGCATTCCAGAGATAATAATTATTACTAGGATGTCGTCCATAGGAAATCTAACCTCGCTTTTCGTCGTAGGATTGGGCCTTGATTATTCGAGAGCGGTTGGGGGTGGCTAGCACGGGAGGCGGCAGCGGCCTACTGATTTTCGTATATCTTCACACCTCATCTCTGACGTAATCAGCCAGCTCCTCTC
Organism: Melocanna baccifera; assembly: GCA_036346265.1. Classification (NCBI taxonomy): domain Eukaryota; kingdom Viridiplantae; phylum Streptophyta; class Magnoliopsida; order Poales; family Poaceae; genus Melocanna; species Melocanna baccifera. The sequence continues at coordinate 21,309,135 of CM070698.1, forward strand.
TAACAGATGTCTTGATCTCCTCTCGTAGACGTGCCTCACGCTCAGTTTTGGTTCCCTTCCTACTCCGATACAATTCGGAGTCATCTGAGAAACCATGTTTCCAAGGAACATAAAGTCCAAGGCCTCTCGTATGACCCGGGTGCTCCTTATTTTCTAGGGCCACAAAGAGTATATCTTTCTCCCTACTTGCCTGGAATGATCCCTGGGAAGATTCTACACTCAGCGCTTCCTGCAAGAGCCTGAGATGTCATTTTACTTCCTACGAAGTTATGGAGTAATTACAACCTATGTAGTTCGTTATCTTACCAGGCGGTTGGACACTTCCTAGTCTGCAGGGTTTCGGGAGGAGATGTCCCCCGATGATGTGATAGAAGACCTCGCTCTAATCCAATTTCGAGCGCGCTGATCCGAGATCGTAGCAAATGACGGGGCGGTGTCCCACAGGATTGCCTGTTCATTCTCATTCCTCCACTGCGGGATTTTACCCGTATACCCAGCTGTGCCGAGTCTGTGGGGGTGTGTTTTTTGCCTAGAGGGCCTTGTGCGTCGCACTTGTACTTCTAAAATCTTTGGTCGTCTTCATCGCCTTAAACTCCTCCCATTGTGGTTAAAGGAATGGATACTTGTGAAAGGACGTTAGATTCTTCTCCACGTGCTGCTTGACAAGCATATTCTTGAAGTTCTTCCATGCTTTGCACGCCGCTAACAAGGCATGTCGTTACACGGAGTTGGGGTGTAATTCTAAGCCTCGAACGATGCAAAAAATTTCTTTCAGCAGCTCACATTTCTGAGTCTCAATCACGGTCTTCCATGAATCGAATGTGATCTTAATTTGTTCTCGTGCAACTATTCCGATCATTCTTCGAAATGCGCACGTTGCTCAACGAGGAAGAAGAGGGGTCTCAGATCCATCGACCTCTGTGATGGTAAATTGACCCTCTGGCTTTTTCGATAGTCCTCCTCCTTGGCATTTGGATTTTGGAGCAGAAGCATCCGGCGATGATGTTGAAGAATGCGCGGATGACATGTTGACCTTCTCATATATGAAAAGTAAGCATAATATAACACATACATAAATAGTGCGGTATAAGCATATACGTACATTTAATTCCAATATAATTAATAATGACATGAGCATGGCACAAAAGACATATAAAAGACTTAGCTATTACATAAGCATGAACACTTTTTAAGCCAATTCTACATAAGCATATGCCCATCAAATAGACTAAGAAAGTCATCATATTTGGCATAAAGCTCAAAATTGACAAATTTGTGATTAGTGCTCTCAGTTTGTAGGGTTACACAAGTTAAAACTTGGCCGTCCTGCTACTATTGTCTTATACTCTTCACGAATTGAATATGCGAAAAGAAGATTGAAACTTTGAGCTCTAAATATAAATCTAAATCTCAGAAAATATACTTTTCGTCGACTAAATAGGGAATCAAACCACAATTTACCAAATTATTCTCAACCATTTCAGCATAAAACAATTTTCATTCAAGCAACAATATTCAGAGCATTCAAGCATAAGACAATTATCATTCAAGCAATAAGACTTATTGAACAAACAATGTAGCATGTCAAGCAACAATATTTAGAGCTCAATGTTAATCACTCAATTTCAGCATAAGACAATTATCCTCATTGAGCTAAGGGGGAGGAGGGTGATGTGCTCGCATAAGACAAACTGCAAAGTACAACTCACAGTGCAGGTGATACTCGAAATCACCTAGATGAACCGAGCTAGGGGAGGAGGAGCGCGCCAAAGTAGGGGGAGGAGGGCGCCGGAGTCGAGGGAGGCGACGTCGGGCTCGAGGAATGCGTCGCTGGAGTCGAGGGAGGCGGCGCCGGTCTTGGGGAAGACGTCACGTGTCGGGTTCGGGGAAGGCAGCGCCGGGCTCGAGGAATGTGTCGCCGGAGTCGAGCGAGGCGACGCCGGGCTCAGGGTAGGAGAGGGTGTCGGGCTAGGGGGTGGAGGATGGCACCGGGCTCAAGGAACGGAGGTGGCGACGGACTCGAGAGAGCGGCGGCGTTAGTGGTCTCTCTGCTGGTTAATAGCTAATCACTATAGTACGCGCAAAACCCTAGTTTGAGGATATATATATATATATAAAAGGCTTATCATAGACGGTTCTGAAATAGAACAAATGCATGTAATAAGCCCTTCTCCTTGCGATATCTTTGGAGTTATTACGCCAACCAGAGAGCTTTGTAATAAGTCCTCACAGAGTGTATTCTTTACAACAGCCCAATGAAGATAGATATACATAAATGTAAAATCACAGATGTATGACTCATTCTCATATACATAAATTAAAATTCACGTATATATCACACATTTTCATATATACATTAATGCAAATTCACATATACATCACACACATGCATTGTAATATACATAAATGCAAATTCACATATACATCACACACATGTATTGTTATATACATAAATGTAAATTCCCATATATATATCGCACATTCTCATTCTACTTTCTTATTTTCTTTAAAAATTAGCTCTTCATGATGATTAATGCGTATGTAACTAGTTTTGTCACGTTGTTCGTCATCGACCCTTATGCCATTTCCAAAAACAGGTAACTCAACAAATTGATTGTATTCTTCCTCATCCACTATATTCTCTACTCCGACAATTCTCATTTTTCCATGAAGAACTAAATGACGTTTCTTATTTGTCGGGTCGGTTACATAGAAAGCTTGAACAACTTGGTTGGCGAGTACGAATGGTTCATTTTTGTACCCCAACACATTGGAGGTTCACGATAGTGATACCGTACTTGTCAACCTTCACCTGTGGGAGGTGCACCTAACAGCACCGAAATAAGAGGATCTTGAAAACGACGTAGTCGAGCTCCCAAATCTCTTCTTGCCGTTTATGTCATGTTACACATAAAATGTGTACCCATTTATGTCATATTCTTACCGTGTCACAACTGTAAATGTTGGCTCTTTTGCCAACCATATCAGCATCTCACTTGACGAACTCTTAGCGATCTGCTCCTTCAACCATTAGTTGAACCGACTATTGTGTTGTCTCATGATCCAAACATCTGGCCGCTCTAGATTTTGTTGCCAAAGCACATCCTTGTTCTGGTCGATATAAGGGGCCACTTCAGTCATGTGTTGCAAGATTGTGAAATGGGCTTCAGTATACGTGTTCATATCTGGAGTGATTGCTTGCCTTCCGATAGTTCCGATACCCTTGAGCCACCCCTTATGACGAGATTGAGGCACACCCATCGGTTCAATCTGAGCCATATAATCGACACAAAACTCAATGACCTCTTCGCTTGTATAACCTTCGACGATTCTGCCATCTGACTGAGATCGATTCCGTACATATGACTTGAGAATTCCCATGAACCTCTTAAACGGGTACATGCTATGTATGAATACGGGCCCACATATTTTTATCTTCCACACAATATGAACAATGAGATGGACCATGATATCGAAAAACGAAGGAGAGAAATACATCTCAAAATGACACAGAGTCATCACCATCTCGTCCTGCAGAGTATCTAGTTCTTCTGGATCGATGACCTTCTAAGCAGTTGTGTTAAAAAAATAACACAGCCTCATGATTGTCTCTCGGACTTTGATCGGTAAAATATTTTTAATTGCAATAGGAAGTATTTGTGTCATCAGTACATGGCAATTATCAGACTTCATGCCATTTAACTTCAAATCTTGCATCGAAATAAGTTTTTTCATGTTGCTGGAGTAACCAGATAGAAGTTTGACACCATGCAAGCACTAGCACAATTCTGTTTTCTCAACCTTGGATAAAGTGTAACACGCAAGGGGAAGATACGTTCGTCCATTCTCTGTTTCTATCGGTGCTAACACAGGCTTGATGTCCATATCAGACAAGTCAAGCCGTGCATTGACGCCGTCCTTTATTTTATCACGAATGTTCAGTAAGAGACCAATCAAGCTGTCACATACATTCTTTTCTACGTGCATGACGTCGATGCAGTACCGAACATCTGGATACTCCCAACAAGGTAAGTCCCAAAATATTGATCTCTCCTTCCAGATATTCTTCTCATGAGCTCTTGATTTACGTCCCTTTCTGAGGACAACATCTAAATTCTTAACCATATTATAAACCTCTTTTCCGCTTAAATGCCTTGGAAGAAAACCGTTCTCCTTCTCTCCGTCAAATTGTTTCTTCATTTTGCGATATGGGTGAACTCTTCGAAGGAACCGACGGTGACGTATGTACACGGTTTTACGTGAGTATTTCAGCCACACACTCTCGGTATCATCTAAGCAGTGAGTACAAGCTTTGGCACCTTTTGTCCTCTGGCCTAACAGGTTAGTAAGGGTAGAATAATCATTAATGGTGCAGAACAATAAGTAGCGTGAAATGAGGTTCTCTCGTTTGTATGTATTTCATACATATACCACTTCGTTCCACAGTACTTTTAGATCTTCCACCAACGGTGCTAGGTACACATCAATATCATTCTCAAGTTGTTTTGACCTTTGAATAAATATCGACAGCAAAATATACTTTCGTTTCATATACAACCAAGGAGGAAGGTTAAAGATGCAGAGAGTTACGGGCCAAGTGCTAGGTACACATCAATATCATTCTCAAGTTGTTTTGACCCTTGAATAAATACCGAAAGAATTCATTCCATTTATACTCAATCTAAACTTTATATTCTTCGGTTATGCACCGAAATCTGCAAGCCTCTTATCGATGTTTCTCTATTGGGCGGAATCAGCAAGGTGTCTCAGCATTCTATCCTTCTTACGCTCCTTCGAATGCCAACATAACAGTTTTGTCTTTTTTGGATTCGTAAAAAATCACTTCAAACGGGGAATTATAGGAAGATACCATGCCACCTTTACAAGAGGTCATTTCTTCACATCTGTTCCCTCACTATCATCATCTGATTGATTGTTACGTTTGTATCGGGATGCGTTGCGCACCGGACATACATACATGTTTGCATACTCTTTACAGTAAAGGATACAGTCATTCCAACATACATGTATTCTTTCTACTTCCATTCCCAATAGATAAAGAACCTTCTTGACTTTATACGTGGTTTTAGACAACTCATTTCCCTCCGGAAGCATGTCCGCTAAAAGACCTAGCAGCGCTGTAAAACTCTTGTCGGACCAATCGTTGCTTGTCTTCAATTTCAACAGTTTAAGCACAGCTGACAATCTCGTGTATTTTGACTTGCAGCACGTGAATATAGGTTTTTCTGAATCCTCCATCAAACCCCAGAATTTAACATACTCTCTCTCATCATAATTCTCTTCTACATCACGAAGCATCTAATCCAGATTGTCACCGTGCAGCCTATCCAAATCCGAACCACAATCGACATCATCTGGCGGCATATCATTGACTTCACCAGCGATGTCATCCGGCGGCATATCATTGACTTCACCGGCGATGTCATCCGACGGCATATCATTGACTTCGCCATAACTGGTCCAACATGTATACTCCTTTTTGAAACCCCTCCGAATCAAGTGCGCTTCAATCTACTCTCGGTTCTTAAACATCTTTAAATTATCACAGTCAGTGTATGGACAATACATATATTTCACTCCTTATTCAACATATCCTCCTCGGTAGCTCTTGTAAAAGCAGACACGCCATTAATGTACCCTTCACTCATACGGTTCGTGGTATACATCCAGCTTCGGTCCTATGTTATGCATATATATAACAACTTAATATTACAAATTAAATTAATTAATTATTACTATATATATACCACATGCATTAAAGCTTTATTAGCTTAATTCATATTAACAGGTATAACAGCTATTTTCTCAGCGATCAAGGAACCATTTATAACCAACCATCTTCAATAACAGTCGCCGAAAATTAGATCTAAATTTTAATGCAACGAAAAATAAATTTCATTACTAACCATATCAAGGGCAGTCAATAACTTGATGAATCTTCAAAGCTGATCTCCTGTCAAATAGCTAGCCTCCTTCCACCAAAATAACTAGCCTAAAAGCCTTGCCTCCTCCAGGTGCAGCACTGGCTAGATCTGGATCGAAATGAAGACAGATGCGGTTATGAGCGGCGCAATAAATACACAGTCGGATTATCACAGACGGTTCTTGGCAAGAACCGTCTGTGATATTAATCTTACACAGACGGTTTTTGCCGACAGGAACAACACAGATGGTCTCGAAATGAAAACCGTCTGTGATAGTATTCCTCACAGATGGTTTTGTGAAACCATCTGTAATTTGACATCTACTAATAGTATTTCTGTAGTAGTGAGTAATCTTTATCTTATCCTCGAAACAGAATGAGTAGAGAAATTACTTTAAAAAATCTAGTGTTTATATTAATTTTTAACTTTTTCAAATTAATATGAACAAATCTAAAAAGGTAAAAGGAAAAGGAGGAAAATATTTAGCTAGGGAGAGAAATAGATGGATCCAATTGCAACCTTACGCACTATCTGCAAGACTATTCCCGATGGCAAGACTATTCCAGATGAGGACTTCCTTTTCCGACGACAGAGATATTAGAATCATTAACTTCTTCTCGCGATGGTATACTATCGAGAAACTTCTTGTACCCTATCATAACAAATCGTGCACAAATAATCTATTTATTATATTATCAAAGCATTTGAAAAAAAAGCCAGCACATTTATTTTAAAGGGCTAAAAATTATTATGTCAAGCAAAATAAAAAGAGAAAAATCTATGCCATCGATTTTTTTTGCTGGGTCCACATTATAACTATGGAGATCGATCAAATATATATTATGGCTATTATAGTTGTATAAAAATACAATTATATTTTCAGCCACGTACATTAGGATTTTCTAACAAATACAACTCTATTTTCAAATATAAATACATATGTAATATAGTATCTAACCATACAACTTCCATCATATATATATGTGTGTATGTAGAGCAATATTAAGGTGTTGTTATTTAAAAAAACAATATTTCTGAAAGAATTTTTAATACCAACATTAATAATAAAGTTATTAATTTGTATGACGCAAGGCCACACTAAAATAAGTGACAGCACCTTCAGTTTTCCACATTGCAGGAAGCAGCTGGAGGATAAAGCGTGACCGGGGATAAGACAACAAGAAAATAAATTAAGCTTACGACTCCTCCCTGCCTCCCTCCCAATGGGGCGGGTTTGTGTGTTCAACTTTTGCAACATCGGTGAGCGGTCAAATTCCAATCCCTTTCTCATATATATAAAAAAACAAACATCCCCTTTCGCATTCGCAAGTGCAGCGATCGTTATACAATTGTCACTGCAGATTACTACTACTACTCAGCCCAACAATCATATGGATTCAGTTAATGAATCTGAATATTGTGGAAAATTCTGCAAATCCCCAACTATTTTTGACGCATGCATGCATACTTACATGGTCTTCTTGGATAAAGAAAGAAAACGAAAGGAAAGGAAAGGGCGCGCTGGAAGACTTTCTTTTCTTTCCACCGGCGGCAACGTACGTACCTCGAGAGGAACTTCTCGATTACACTAATACACTATTTGTGGACATCATTGGGTATTTATGATTAGATCATGAGCTGCATATATACATGGACTCGTGGATGGGCTGGCATGAGTGGAATTTCTCAACCATGACATATGCAAGTCTGCCAGGCGATCAAAAGTTTTCTCGGTGATACGTCAGGGTAACCTGGCTCCGGCCAAAGCGTGACGAGCAGATGAAGGATAAGATTCCGGCAAATTAACGCTTAATTATCAATGATCGAGCAGCGCTGCTTGCTGGCTCCAAGCAAAGATGAGCAATGATGAGCAATGGAAGACCCGGTCACCTCTCCAGTCAAAAACTCATAAATCCGTTTCCTTTCGCTATCTGGCAAACGCATGCAGTGCGGCAAACCAACAAGCAGCTCATCATATTCAGAGTTCAATCGAAGAATTTAATTGGTCTGTGCCCATATTAAGCATATCTATAGCTAGAACAGGTGGTGAAAGATTCCGTTGATTTGTTAGCCCTTGACGTGGTGTAATTTCCTGCTAGCTAGCTTGCTTGCTGCATGCTTCACTACAACAGCTTTCCTTTAGAATTTTTTTAAGGCACTTTCTTTAGAAATCTTGACCGCAAAATTTCAGACACCCTTGTTGAATCGAACCCCTTCTCTTTCTTGCCGCACACAAATGAGTTGGAGTAGTACTGGTGGTGTTGGTTCTTATAGTAGGGAGAGGGGGTGTAGGATCGAAATGGTGACAGAGGGGGGTGAATGTCGTTCTCTTGGAAATCGCTCCACGAGAAAATTCGTACACTGATTTTTCAAAAAAAAATGCAGAATAAAGCAATTCACAGAAAATTAATTTTGGACTGCATGCAAGAGAATAAAAGATTAGAACGCATGAGATACTAAAAAATTCAGCATAAACCAGAGACCAACCAGCAAAAAATTCAACTGAAAATAATGCTATTTGGAATACATGCAAAAAGATTGAAAATCAGTCAAAGAAAAAAAAAAGAAATGCAATAGAAGGAGATGAAGCTTGGTGCCTGCACTGCAGCAAAACAGAAACGGCTAGCAAACTGAAAAAGAGAGGAAGACAGAGACTGCTACCAACCCTGCTCGGCAGATAAAGAACCTAAAAGTGACAACTAACAAAAGAGAAAGGAATACCAGCAATACACCTTGTCAAAGACAGCCTGGAGCTGCAAAGAACCAGTCGGCACAGCACCACAAAAGGAAGAACCGAAACTTGCTGCCTCAAGACGTGCTACTGGCTATAGCCGAAACCTGTAGCAAAGAAACATCACTTGCTGTTGCTGCTGATTGACCGCAGACTGCTGATAAACTAGGCAAAAGAAGAGACCGAAAATACTGGGCAGCAGGAATAGACCAAGCCGAACAGAGAAAGGAAGAACTGCTACTGACTGCTATCTCTACCAAAGAGAGTTAACTGCAGACTCAAACGCAGTCAGCACATGCAGCCAACCGAAAGCCAGAAAGACCAAACTGAACACCCGATGGACTCCTGCTATATTTCTCAGCCAAAAGCAGTCCATCCTCATAATACAGACCAAGAAGTTCAACTGAAAAGAAAGTTTGCTCTCGGGAAGGATATGGCCAGCTGGCCTTGAGGAGAATCCCTGTTCAAAGCAACCTTAAATCAAAAGACATACTTCAGAATAATAGGACCACTTTGCTCATGGGAGTTATTCGATCAACTGATCTTGAGACGATTTCCCATTCAAAGCAAATATATATCTAGTAGCAGATAGAACAAGAACATTCATTAAAAAGGAAAACGAGCAAATAGCACGAGATATAGAACAAGGACTTTCATATTGAGACGAAGAGCGATGAACGATTAATACATATGAATGTTTACATCAACTCTTCCATATCTCACTCAAGAACACCCACAAGGAGAGAAAAACCCTAAATCTTGTATACAAAATTTCTCTTCCAAGAGCACAAGTATTAGGAAACCCTAATACTCATACCCATTTCTCTTTCTCTCTCTCTCAAGTGCACTTTTCCACCTAGAGAGCACCTCTATTTATAGCCTCCACTAATGGGTTTACAAGCCTACTTTACCCATTAGGTCACACCAACTCTCCACTAATGGGTTTACACACCATTTTACCCATTAGGTTACAACACCTCTCCCCTAATGGATCATTCCTTATCCAAATCCGCTTCCTTTTGTGCAGCTCTGCGTATTTACCAAAATGCCCCTCCTGCACCTTCCTGGAAGCTTCCTCGTTTTTTGCCGCGAATGCCTCGCAGCCACTTCGAGTCCTCGCCGTCTTCGACACATCCCGACCGCTCTGACCTCAGCACCGCCTGTGCCTAGTCCGGTCACCCGTGTCTCGCCACGACTCCATCTCAAAGTTCTGCAGTCATCACCGACAAGAAAACACATTACATAGCACCGCACAAAATGATATAATTAAATATCCGCATCAGTAATTAGCACAAAAAATGCCCGGAATAAACTCAAACTTTCCAGAACACGTGTCAATTACTCATCACACAACTGGGGTTACCTCCACATGGTCTCTCAGGGGGATTAATAGGGGCGAGAGGTGGAGAGGAGACCGGTGCTTACCGTTCAATGCGAAGAGAATGTCGTGGTGAGATCAGAATCCTGAGGGAGATGCCGCAGATTGGTGACATAGCAGGGCTTATCACAGATGGTTTGAATTACAAACCGTATGTGATATGGACATCACAGACAGTTTTTAACAAAAATCGTCTATGATAACCGGTGATATCACATATGGTTCTTATTAAAAACTGTCGGTGATAATAGCTACATAGTAGAAGATAATATATTGGTGCAATGTAAATAGTTAGTCTTAAAAGATAAAATAGTAAAGTTTTATATGGCTTATATATACTCATTTGAAAAGTTTCGATGAGATCTACAACTTTACAGTTGAGACGAACCCCAAATTCCGAAGGAAAAATCAAAAATTTTGGTAAAAACAGAGACAAAAAACTTACAGCACAAATTCGGAGCCAAAGATGGCCGATTTTGGGAGTCTTAGAGAGTGACTGGTGCAAGTAGTTTTTTTTTATCAAGCTCGTTGTACAAGAATGTTGAAAACGAACACCGTATACAAAAATTATGACCGTTTTACTAAAAGTGTCTTAGAACGAAATATTACTCGGACTCAGGTAGAAGATTATAAAATTTTAGGGGATTACGAGTCGGAAAACATATCACAGACGGTTTTTAATACAAACCGTTTGTAGTAACATCATTATTACAGCCAATTTGTAATACAAACCACCTGTAAAGTATTACAAACAGTTATTAGTACGAATCGTCTGTGATGTCTATCATTATCATAGATGATTTGTATTAATAATCATTTATGATACATCATAAATAGTTATTAGTAATAACCATCTGTGATATCTTGCATTAACATAGATGATTTGTACAAATAAACATTTGTGAAAATAATACAAATAATTATTCATATAAACTGTCTATGATGTCTATGATGGAGACATCTAGTATAGTGATAAACAAAATTCACTATCATACCTTGCGTGAGTTAATCGGTTGTAGCAAAGTTCGAGGCGAACGGTAAGGAGAGTAGGGGTGAAAACGGATCGGATACGGACGGATAATGTCTCTACCATATTTGTTTTCATATTTTTTTCGGATACGGATACAAATACGGATAACTCGAATACGAATACAAATACGAATAATATCGAATACAGATACAGATCGAATACGAATCGAAACGAATACGGTTACGAATATTTATCGGAACGTGAAAACCCCTTAAACTATACATCCAAATTAACGAAAATACGTAAATAGTTTGTAACATACTGATTTTCTGGAGTTTAAAAAATAAATTTTCTGAAATTAAATCAAGCTTAAAATAAATTTTTACAATTTAAAATAATTTAATATGATTAAATTAAAATTTAACATGAGATAAAAATATTTTATTTGTGTTCCTCAGGTCTCAAGGATTTTTCTGATATTTTTGGTGAATTTTTGGGATTTAATTGCTATTTTCTATAGCCTTTTGGATTTTATTCGGATTTTGGAAATAAGAAAACGGGGATATTCTAGAAAATCCGGATATCCGTTTTCGTTTTATCCGGATTATCCGTATCCGTATTCGACGGATACTAGGCTTACCGTATTCGTATCCGTATCCGATAAAAAAATCCGTATCCGTATCCGATCCGAGAATTATCCGAAAAAAATCCGATCCGACACAATCTGTATCCGTATTCGTCCGGATCGATCGGAAACTATTCGATCCGTTTTCACCCCTAAAGGAGAGGAAGCAGTGGGTGGTGGCGAGGAAGGAGACGAACGCTGAATGATTCTTTAATGGAGACGAACCAACTAACGGAGTTAAGGCATCTGTGACTCTACGACGTCTACGTAGCCATTGGGGCTACGGGGGGTGCGCCACGTGTATGCAGCTCACTAACGGCGTCCAGTGGGTGAAGAAACTGGGGGACGAACGAAAGGGACCAGAAGGAAAAAAGCAACCGTTTCAACGAAAACATACAAAATGACAACATGCAGCAACGCGGCGTAATAAAAGATAATTTGCTAAAAAAAGACAGTAAAGCTCCACATGCATGTAAATGTACCCGTAAAATATCTAATTTCCATGCATGAACATCGAAATACATCCAATATTGAGATTGTTTTGTCGAGAATATCCTGAATAATGCACCGGATCTAATGGATTTCAAATTGAATGTTCAGTTTGAGGGAGATCCTTATTTATTGTAACTAAGGCACCGCTCATTTCAGCTTACAATCAGTTTTTGCTTTTGGCTTCTGTTTTTTTTTTCACTATTCAGTAATTTCGTCTTTTTCTGTTTTTTTAGGCTTTTTTTCTTTTTTTTCGTACTCCTTTGCATTGTCCGTGATGGGCTAATATGTTTTTTCTATTTTTAAATTTTTTTAAATTTAATTATGCTAAATAAACCAACTCAGCTACAGTAAAAAATAAGCCAACTACAGTAAAAAAAGTCATAAGCCATTGACATTCCAAACGCCCCCTAAATTTAACTGAGTGAGTTAGCATAGATACCACGTCAGCATCCAAACCACCACTATGCAATGTCGGAAAACAATACTAGTCATGCTCAACTCAGCTTCTGGCGTCGCGTTGGATTTTTTTGTACTGTTGCATTTTTTTTTCTTTTCTGTTTTTTTATTTTTTATTTTTATCGTATTCCTTTATATTATTTGTGATAGGCTAATATATTTTTTCTTTTTTTAAATTAATTATGCTAAATAAATCAACTCATCTGTAGTAAAAAAAATAACCAACTACAGTAAAAAAATTTATAAATCATCATCATTCTGAACACCCCCATTTGCCCCGCAAAACATATTTGACTGGTGGGCGCTATATATGTTTTTGCTTACCCCACCTGCATGGTAATTTGTTTCTCTCATGCGTGTGATCATAAGACAACTGGGGAAGAAGAAAAGAGAAACACTGAAAAAAAATCAACTAGCATTGGCGACGTCCACTTTCCTCACCCCGTGCACCTTGACATCATCAACGTTCATTTATCTGCCGAAGTGAACTGAAAGCGACCACTAGTGGCAATCACCAAAGCGTGTCCCTCGATCGCCATCTCCTTACCCACTCCGCTCGATCAATCCCTTCCATCATTTTCAACGTCCTTCCGTCTTTTCAACATTCTTCAGCTGCAAATTAATTAACCAAGTGGATATTCGAGTAATGACTTTGGAGTTCATCCAACCTGTCACCAAATGTGTGTGTGTGTTTCTTAACATGTCGACATTATCGGATGCTACAGGACATCCACGTAATTGAAGCCCCCGAATTCCAGCAAATCCGCACAAGAGTAACAACTACCACTACAACAAAAAAAAGGGTTATACTAAACATCTCATCATAAACGATTCTGGGAAACCATCAGTGTTGCGATTACCACAGATGATTTTACAAACCTAGCCATCTACGTTATTACTGATAACTAGAACCGTCTGTGATGCATAATTATCATAGACGGTTTTTGTTAAGAACCGTCTGTCGTATTATCACAGATGGTTCACATTAAAAACCGTCTGTGATGTCTACAATTATCGCAGACGGTCTTTAATCCGAACCATCTGTGATAGTTGTAGACGGTTCTAACGAAGAACCATCTGTGATAATTATGTATCACATACGGTTTGTGGTTGGAAGTGTCTATGATATGTATCTCTTAAACACAAAAATGGCGTGTCAGCTCTCTGATACGCCTCTTAGTCTCACGCGCCGAATTTATTCCTTATTTTAAAATTATCATAACTATTAGGAAAAGGAATGAGAAGAAAAGAAAAATGGGAAAGGGAGAAAGAAAAATTATCATAACTATTAGTCTCTGTCCCCGATTCTACCTTCGTTCCCCGTCTCCGACCTTGATTACATGCCTGAGAAAGAATTTCTTCCATTCCCCGTCCCCGGTGGGGAACGGGACCCCTATGGGAACCCATTCCCCAATAAGGAGTGACCACTTTGTAGTATACAAATAATTATAATCAATAATAATATGATAATTAGATCAATAAAAATTGCATGAATTCACCACAATAAATGTGCAATAGATGCATCATATAATTCAAGCAAGTGTTTATTTCTTAATTTAGAATTTTACAATGTATTAATAAGGTATTATATGAGATACATGGTGTGGTATACAATAATTTAGGTTCCTAATAGAGAATGGGTACAGGGATAGGAGAATATTCCCGCCCCCGCCACCCCTAACGGGGAACGGGGCCATTGCCATCCCTGTCTACGATGCTTGCTTTGAACTGGCATATCTTGTTCGTGCCATTTACATATACATTCCCCCCAGTAGGACCACTATGTAATCGCAGGCCCGCTTATCTTGTTCGTGTCATAGATAACTGGCATCACTATAGACATTAACTTGAAAAATAATTTACAACTTACAGACTTCTTTCTACTGTACATACTTATATAGTACCGTACGTAGTTGATCCCTTATGTGCTGTGCAAAGCCATCATATCCATGACGTGTTTGATATATAAATTTTGGAGATGTCTAGGGAGAATTCTGAGCTATGCGGGTGCATGTGCCAAGAACGCCGAGGACGGTGAGGGATATCCCGATCAGGAGCAGCGCCAGGAGGCCGAGGCCTAGCGCTGGGCTTGCCGCGCCGGCGACGAGCGCCACGATGGCCCACAAGGACAGGACAATCCCAACGACGGCAGGGTTGCGGCGCACGCACGCCGTAAGCTGCTCAGCTTTGCTGGAGGGAGCGGCGGCACTGGTGTCTGCCGGGCCGTCGGTCATCCAGACGCCGAGGGAGATGAGGTTGACGCCGGCGAGGAGCCCCAGGACGCTGACGAGCGGACCGTAGCCGCCGAAGGTGTCGTCCCCACCGGTCGAGCTGACGCCCGCGCTGGCAGCAAGCATGGCCACGAGGAGCCCGGTGGTCATCACCCAGCAGCCGTGACAGCTCATCGACGTGTGCCGGCCCAGCTTCTGCCGGTCGTATCCGTAACGAATTAGTGCTGAAACAGTGACACAGAAAACAAGGGTAGTGATGCTTTAGTGGAGTTCATGTGTACAAGATCGAACGATCAATCTCAATGGCCGCCGTAGAAATAACCGAAAAGAGGGATCGCAACGAGAGATTGGGCAAACAAGCAAATGGATTCTTAACTCTTAAGCACAGAGTGGATGGTTGATCTCAGTTTCACTCCAGAAGCAGGGGTGTGTAGGGAAGAGGCAAGTGGACGAGAAAACAAGGTCAGGATGTTGTCGCCGACTCGCCGTGGTCCTTGCAAGGACGAGCAGTATTTATCGACGGAAACCAAAGGTCACAGCATCTAGTTGGCCTGCTTAATTGGGATATTCGAGAGTATAAAATATTTAAAGCAATCACGCTATGTAATTCATTGATTCAAATATATATATATATATATATATATATATATATATATATATATATATATATATATATATCCTAGTATGGTTAATGAAAATACATGACTAACATGAATACAACAAAAATTAATGACTCAAGAGATTGAGCACAAAGCATGAGGAGGCAAGGCGTTCAGTAACCAAAAAGTCAAGCTAACACACTCCTGCAGTCTGAGCATCGGCAATGCGGACGTTCAGACTAGATCTGAACTCCATAAAAACAAAGGTAGGTAACTTCTTAGTGAAGATGTTTGCGAGCTGTGATGATATCGGTACATGAAGAACGCAAACATGACTGAGGGCGACGCGCTCCTGGTGGTGCGACGGCTCGTGCTTGCGGACGACGGGCCAACGATGATGATCTGGTGTGATGACACGGTAGACGGAGTGCTTAGAAGGCCACGGAGGGAGGGCCATGTCGACAAGCGTGCTGCATCATGCCACGACATCATTGGAAGAGAGGAGGCGCCAAAGAGATCAAAACTAAGGCGGTGAAGTCCGGAGTTGAAGAACATCGACGGGTTAGCAAGGTGACGCAAACCGATCTATAATCGAAAAAATAGAGAAAAATCGATCTGAGATGACCGAGAAAAACTCTAATTAATACTGATTGGATGATCCGCGACACGACTTAAACTACGGATTACGCAGCTCTCAGAAAAGATCATGGAGACGAGATCATCTCTCAGATGCAGCGTGACGGAAGCTGTGGAAGCGACGCTCAAGAGCGGCGCTGCTCTGATACCATGAGAGTATAAAATATTTAGGACAATCAAACTATGTAATTTATTTATTCAAGTCACAGAGAGTTATATATATATATATAGCATAATATGGTTAATAAAAATATATAATTAATATAAATATAATATAAAATTAATATGAACTCAACAGAATAGACTAACAATATTGTCGCAAAACCGTCACTGATATTGTCACAGCGTCAGACAGCTGGAGGGCTATGGGCTCCAGCCGAAGTATAGTCACTGTTCAGTGCTGCCAGCAGCAGACTAGCAAAGCAGTAGCTTCTTCACACAGCAACTGGAGTGCTTACTTGATATTCTATTTCATACAGCGATGACTTTTAATTTTTAAAAGACAAAAATCATTTAAAATATGCTAGTTTTTTAACACATCTTTTTTCTTTTTTTTATATTATTCATAGATATGTAATGATGTTTTTTATTTTATTTTTCTTTATTTTTTAATTGAATACATCAAAACAAATTAATAGTTACTATAGTACCATTTTAACCATAACACGAAAGCAAAAAATCACGTCACTTTAAAATAAGACCCTAATCCATCGCATAAAGAAAGGAAAGAAAAATAAAGAGGAGGCCAATTCTCTCTCGGCAACTCCCGAACGGCAACAATTCTTTTCCTTCACAAGAACGGTCAACATTTCTCTATTTTACTACGACTACTACGGAAGTTTGCCACTTTGGCCGTTGTACTGGCATCCATCTAGAGAGGGCAACGCGTCGCCTCGCAAGGAAAATACAAACTGCAAAGATAAGATGGGAGAGGTAGTAGTACCGTAGTAGTAGTAGTACAACTACTGGCCGGTTACAGGCGCGATCACTCTGGCTTTTTGCCAGCGGCAGCGATGGACGTTTGTTTTTTCTAATACTGTTCACTATTTTATCTTTTTGCTTTTTTTGTTTTTTTCGAATTTTTATGTTTTTTTCTGTATTTCTTTGTATTGTTCGTGATAGATTAGTATGTCATTTTTATTTTTATATTTTTTAAAATTTAATTATATCTAATAAGCCAACTCAACTACAGTAAAAATTAAACCAGTTACAGTAAAATTTCAGTTAAAAATTATTACTATTTCAAACACCCTACCGGTAAGTCTCGATCTGTTCCCTCACTTCCTGTCATGTCACACCCAGCCCCAGCATAGTACATAATCCATATGATATGGGATTCAGAATCCAAATTGGCCTCGTACGTGTCGACGAATATATCGACGTATGCATGCATTGCCGGTCGGTTTATGAAACTGATTCTCTAGATGTGCCCGTTTGATTTGCTAGTAGGATCGGCAAGGTTGCAACAACTTGCAGTTTTGGCCTTATTTTAAGCCCTGGTTTCTTGGGTAACAAAACAGCGTGACGCAACTTGGCCATTGCACAGGGGAGCTGCGCTCTATGGGCGGTTGTCCCCTGCACGGCCACACTTACAACTCTAGCAGGACCTTTATTTGAGCTCTTAGACTTAGATTTAAGAGTTAGAGTAAAAAATTAAGCTTCAACAAAGTCTCTACTTGTCTCTCAAAAATAGGAGGCCTCTCAAATAAGACCTCCAAACCCTCATTCCTAGAGGCCCTGCTCCGGCTCTTATTTTTCAGCTTTCCTCATTTTTTTTCCCGCACCAATGAAACGACCCCCGCGCTCGGCCTCCATTACCCCGCCGCCTCCAATCCCCCGCGCTCGGCCTCTACTCCCCCGCCGCCTCCAATCCCCCGCGCTTGGCCTCCATTCCCTCGCCGCCTCCAATCCCCCGCGCGCCCCATCCCGCTTCCGCCAGATCCCCCGTCCCGCCCCTCCTGCTCAGAACTTAATAATATCAATGTTCTGAAGAGGTCCCCTCTATTTCAGCGGCTAACTTCAGGAACTTCACCTGCTATTGAGTATACGGTGAATGGCAACAAGTACACCATGGATTATTATTTGGCAGATGGGATCTATCCATCATGGGCTACATTTGTGAAGAGCTACAGAAACCCACAAGGTAACGAGAAATGTCATTTCACAAAAGCTCAAGAAGCGGTAAGGAAGGATGTTGAGAGAGCATTTGGTGTGTTGCAATCACGCTTTGCCATGATTAGAGGTCCTGCAAGATTTTGGAATAAGGAGACACTAGGTATATAATGACAGCATGTGTGATCATGCATAATATGATAATTGATAATGAGCGAGATGCAGATGATGTTGGGGGCTATGACTATGATCAAGATGGGGGTGAGGAGCTGAGGGAGGAGGAATACCAACGCCGCAATCCACTTGTGTTGTCGGAGTTTCTCAAGATACACAGGGAGATTGAAGCTAGACAGGGACATGAGAAACTCCGCGATGATCTTGTGGAACATTTGTGGGCGATACATAGCGCTAGCTAGTTGTTTAATAATTTTCGTAGACTTCATTTTACATGTTATGATGGATTATATCAGTTTATTTGATGTTATGTGATGAACTTTGTACTTTCAATTTAAATTCGAAATAAATTTGAATTTAAATTTGAATATTCGTATTTGAATTCATAAATTTAAATATTGTCCCTCATTGTGAAATCATAAATATTTTATTGTGTATTGTGCTTTTGTTCCATACATATGCATATAGTGTGTGAGGAAATAGAGGGAATTGAGAAGTAGGGGTCCTGTTTTGAGGGCTTCTACTAGAGTGCAGCCTAGAAAATAGGACTCTCAAAAGTAGGGAGAGCTCTCAAATGAAAAGTAGGGGCTCTGTTTTGAGGGCTATTGCTACAGTTGCTCTTATCTCATTCCCAATATTTTTTTTAAAAAAATCTGTTTATTCGAATTTAGCAACATTTAACACATAAGTTCAACGTTTATATTGTCACCAGATTTGGATAGGTAAAATAGTAGGCTAAAAGATGGTTAGGTTATTTTTGGGATGTGATTTATAGTTTTTGATTTAAATTTTTGAATTTTAGTTGTTTGTAAAAAAGAATATAGAGAGAGACTCGAATGTGATTTTAGTCGATATAGATAAATTTAATATTTAATGGCATTGATTTATAGACTCCAGCCAAAGTATAGCCACTGTTCAGTGCTGCCAGCGGCAGACTAGCAAAGCAGAGCAGCAGCTTCTTCACACTGCAGCTGGAGCGCGTCATCTAATCGATCGCAAAAGGATAGGGAAGGAAAATGAAGAGGAGGCCAACTCTCTCTCGGCAACTCCCGAACGACAAGACAACAATTCTTTTTCTTCGCGAGAACGGTCGACATTTCTCTATTTTACTACTGCTATGGAAGGGCCAGTTTGGCCGTTGTACTGGCATTCATATGAGAGCCACGCTTCGCCTCCAAGGAAAATAAAAACAGCAAATAAAAGATGAAGAGGTAGTAGTACTGTGGTAGTAGTAGTAGTATAACTACTGGCCGGCAAGTCTCGATCTGTTCCCTCACTTCCCTGTCACACCCAGCCCCTGCATAATACATAATCCATATGATATTGGATTCAGAATCCAAATTGGCTTCCTTCGAGTCGATGAGGGTATGTTCTTTTTGACTGCGACTTATAGTTTTTAGTTAAAATTTTTGAATTTTAACTGTTTACGATAGAGATTATGGAGAGAGATACTCGTTTGCGATTTTGGATGGTACAGATGTTAGGCTTTTAACGTGTACTATAATTAACTTGTTGACTCTATTTTAAAAAATACTCCATTTGAAAGTTAGGTACTATAGCAAAAACTAAAAACCGTTTTAAGAAACTGAAAAGAACAGGTATATATCGACGTATGCATGCATGCCGGCCGGTGTAGAATTGGCAAGATTCTGCAATCCATTAGAAAGAAAACTGCAAAGTAGGATTTACCAGTAGGATTGGCAATGTTGCAACAACTTGCAGTTTTGGCCTTATTTTAAGCCCTGGCTTCTTGGATAACAAAACAGCGCGACGAGACTTGGGCGTGCTCATGTCAGCGACCATTCCCAGCGTTCGGCGATGATTGTACTGTTTAGCTATTGATGCACTGTTTATCCGTTTTGTCTTCATCTGAATTTTTTTTGTTTTTTTGTGTTTTGTTTTTTTCTCGTATTCCTTTGTATTGTCCGTTCTAGATTAGCGTGCTATTTTTATTTTTATATTTTTTAAATTTAATTATACTCAATAAATCAACTCATTCTGATGTTTTTCAGCCCGATTCTGAGTGTTTTTCAAAAGCCAAAAGATATCACTATTCCGAACGCCCCCTTGGTCATTGCACAAGGGAGCTGCGCTCTGTGGTGGTTCTGTTGCCACCGTCCCCCGCAAGGCCACACCTCATCTCATCCAGAATAATTTCAAAAAAAAATTCCTTTTAATTTGAATTTAGCATCTTTTAACACAAATATGTTGAATTTTCTATTGTCGTCAGATTTTGATGGGCAAAATAGTAGGCTAAAAGATATATGGATTAGGCGTGGCTAGAAGAATCCAGGTAAGATCAAAATCAGAAAGACAGAATCAACCACGGCTAGAAACATCCGGTAGAAGCCAATTATGGAAAAGATTGATACAAGATGTAAACACCAGCGAGATTTGGAATTTGAAGACTGCAAGGTTGCGCCAATATGGAGGAAGAGACTTGAAGAACAAGATAAGATTGAATCGGCTGTTTTAGACTATAACATACTTTGCACTGATTGGCGAGAAGACACATATTTAATATACCCTTATTTTATATCAACTTTCTCATGTACCTTAAGAGTAATTTGTAGCTAGTAGAATCTTGACGATGATTCTTGATCAGAACAATATTTTACGGTAAGTCTACCTAAAAGTAGGCCTACATATTAGGGGCCCACTCTATAGCTGTTATAACCACAATTCAAAGGAAGTCTAATCCCTTTTATTACGGCCAAACTGGTCGAAGACAGTTTTGAGCCAGGAGACGACCAGTTATCGGCACTATGCAACCAGCCACATGGTTTGGGCTACCCCGACCAGGAAATTGGTTGGAGAATATGGCAGTTTCCCACGTGACGGCACTTATTGGTATATTTGGCAACATACAACAGTTGGCTAAGAGGCGTTCGGAATAACGATGACTTCTGATTTCTGCTGAAATTTCACTATAACTAATTGATTTTTTTACTGTAGCTGAGTTGACTTATTGGGCATAACTAAATTTAAAAATTGTAAAAATTTAAATGGCATGCTAACGTATCACATACAATGCAAAGGAATATGAAAAAAATAAACAAAAAAATACCAAAGAACAAAAAAACAAATAACGGCAAATTTACTACAGTTGCCCAAAAGCTCATTGCGCAGTAGAAGCCCATCGCCACCGCTATTTTGAGCGGCACCTTAAGACACATACAGAGGTTCAAGACTCAACTAAGGCACATGTGTGAAGATAAAATTTATCTTTAGTGGTATTAATTGTCACCTTTTTTATATGTATAGATAGGGTAGGCTGTACGCTTTGTAACATATCTCATTCTCATTGCATTCTTATAAAAACTCTGACTGTGTCCATGGCAATAAAGGTATCTATTTCGATCGTGCTCTCATATTTTTTTTCTTTATAAGCTCGATAAGGGATCGTGGGTCTTGAACATCCACAGTTGGCACTAGAAGGAGTGTGTCAACAATCGAGTCATCGATCTTACGAATAATATAAGAAAGATGGTTAAATTCTTTGGAATGAATCAGCAAAAGAAAGGGATTGATCTTTACTACTATAAACTGGTTACAAAAGGGGGTGATCTTTGACTTAACTAGCTCTAGTCTATCTTCTTCACATTGCTTAGAAGATTCTGGTTGCCTTGACTTGTTCTCTAGATTCAGGATTATGGATTGCGTGTTGATTGATCGTCCTTTTATCTTCTCTCATCAACCCTTAAATATCATTAAAGGGATGCCAATTATCCATCTAAGGAGATGTCTCATGGAATCAATGTATTCGACCAGAATGGTGGTTGTTGTCAGAAAGAGATATGATGATAACTGATCTTTTGTTGTTACCAGTGAGAGATAATCATAGGAACGACTGCATAGCAGTTGTTGTTAGAGATATAGGGCCAAAACGTCATGCTATTTGGAACAGATAAACCACGTGTTTTACCAATCGCATAGGAGGAGTCCCCCTGGAAGTGGGCCCTCATATCAGTTCACAAACCCTCCGAGTGATCAGCTAGTCGGGCATAGTATACAGTAGTTCTTCGACCAGGTACTCGGGAACAGCTTTAGAAAGTTTACGACCATAGGGTCTTAGGACCTTAATTAAATATTAAAGCCGTATTTAAGTGATTATTCAATCCTCGTCAGACGGCATCGTCAAGCCAGAGATTGTCACCATGATTTCCCACATCCTTGCCGATGGATGAGGAGACCACCTTTGATCTTGCCGACCATGCCAACCTCATTGACGATGACTATGTCCATGAGGAGGAGAGTCTTCGCCACCCTTAGCCCAACCCGCTGGGGCCAAGACAACAGAGATGTCATCTCTCCCAAGCAACATTGAGGACGAGTACATTTCCACTTCTGTCTCAACTAGAGAGACAAGTCACCACGATGCCAATGCTGTGGCAACCCATGATGATCTCATTGGCAATGTCAATACCGAGGTTTTGGCAGAATCATCTCCAAAACATCTACTCTGAGATCTTGACTACTACCCCTCCTCCGACGAGGACGAGACATTTTCACACTCCATTTGCTTCAATTTTCATGCATGTACAGTCATTTAATGTCGATGAGACCGACGAACAATGGACGACATGTGAACAAGATAAGGTCCAAGAGTATGCCAAACGTTTAGCATAGGAGCAACACAACAGCTAACTCCTCACTGCCAAATAGAGGAAAATGGAGGAGACCTGTCACCAATACCATG
The DNA here is from genome assembly GCA_036346265.1 of Melocanna baccifera. Lineage (NCBI taxonomy): Eukaryota > Viridiplantae > Streptophyta > Magnoliopsida > Poales > Poaceae > Melocanna > Melocanna baccifera. The sequence goes on from CM070698.1 coordinate 21,332,183, forward strand.
TCAACGCACTCAGGATGTCCAGGAGGCCGGTCACCAACACTAACATACGTGGAGATTGCCCTCAACAACATTAGTCAACTAGGCCTCAAGTCATCCCTAGGCCGAGTTTCATTTGTTACAAAGTTTCCATAGTATTTTTTTTAGGATGTGTCTAGGTATCATCCAGATATTTTCTTTTAAACAATCATCCAAATTTGTGATCATTGGATAGAAGATCCAATGGCCCCTCTTTTTTAGGAGGGGGGTGAATTTTTTTGGTGGGGGGAATTCGCGTGAATCTTCTTGTGAATCCAAAGATCAGAAATTTGGATGATTGTTTAGAAAAAACATCCGGGTGATGTTTATCAACACCTTTTTTTATTTGTTTCCCACATCCACTACTTTAGCTTTGCATAGGATTTTCCTTGTATCTCTCTCTAGTCAGGTCAGCTATTAACTATTAAGGTCATGGAGGCTTCCCGATGGAAGCAAAACATTATTGAAACATCTCAAAATTTTAAAGTTTGCTTTGTTTTTGGATTTGGTTGAAATCCCAATTCCCTTCCTAATTTGGCATTTTCCTCAAATCTCTGTTTCCTTTCCTTGCCTTCCCAACTTCACAATTCGTTAGCGCCCCTAGAGAATTCACCTCTCGCCAATGCCCTTCTGTTTTTACCCTCCAGGCGATCGGCCGCTCGTGCCCTAAATTGCGACTGAGCTTGCCCCGAGCGTTCACACCGCTCCTGCCAAGACTGTCAGCCGGCCCCACCGCTCAGTCGCCCATCGTCTCGACTGACCTCACTCCCTTTCTTGCTCGACGTGCCATTTGACTGAACTCATTCTCGCCGCTGCTCTTGGTCTCCCCTGGCCAACGTGCGTGCTCTTGCCGTATGAGTTATCATCTCCCTCACCAACTCTTGCAGAGAGTACAGAGCCGCCAGTGCCATCTTCCCTACACACCCACCCCCGGTAGAGCTCCCTCTATCTCTCTCTTTCACGTGCCAAGCGACACCCGAACCGTCTTGCTGCTCCCACTGCCGTAAGATAGCTTAAAAGCCTAATCCATTGCTTGAACTGCCTCATGCACACTTCAATCAACCAACTGAGCCACCAAATCAAACTCACTCGCCTCTCACTGCCGCCACCGAAGTCCCCTAAGCCGGTGAGGCCGCTCGGCCATCCCTTAACTTCCAGCAACAACTTGTCAATTCCCTACCACCATAGCATCCTCAGAGCATCACAATCACATAGCCGAACTCCTTGAAGCAATAGCATTTCTCCATAGCTCTAGCACCGTGAGCTTTCATCGGCCATGGAGTCTCTCATGTGGACAACTCACCTAGGAAACCCTCAACCCAAACTGCCGTCACTACCATGAACTCTATGCCCTGGAGATGGCCAAATCACTTCCCATCTTGCTAAAAGATCACCAGAGAAGTTCTAAGCCACTGTGGAAGCCAAGAGCTTCTCTCCTACCGCCGTCCGCCACCACCTGCCTAAACACCTCCCAGAGTTCAAAAATGGAACCGCTGTGTTGAGTGGAACCCGTCCATGCCATCCTTTTCCACAAGAGAACCTCGTCAGCTCCAATCCTTAAGAGCCGTCGTGCTCTGTTTTTCGTCGGGAGGGGAAGTCGGAGGTAGAAGACGACACCCGGGGGGCGACGTGGTGTGATCTCGTTCGCGCTACGCACATCGGACGACTCATCTTAGGCCTGGCTGGGCTGCCCTCAGCAGCGCGTGACATAGGCCGAATTGGCCAGCCCAATTAACTGATACGGTTTAAATTTTCCCTGTGCCTACACCGTTCACCATGGGCCGGCCCGACACTATTCGATACTGTAGCAAATCACTCTTCACCCAAAAATCAATTATATATTTATATCCATTATGATCATTTCAATCTCACAAATCCATTTTCAACATCTGTTCCACCAAATTAAGCTCCAATAAAATCCAAACCAACTCTATTTGGTTTTATTGCACTTTATTCCTATTTATTTTATTTATTTTTCTAGCTTCATTAGACTCAAGCATGTGCTTATGTTATTTTATGTGTTTGCGCTAGTTCCCAAGTGCTTCGAAGTGACATTTCAAGGATCTAACCCCGGCGTTGAAGTTTTCGAGACAGTCGAGTTCATCGAACAACAAGGCAAGGTACAAGTTTTTGATCATATTGAATTCTAAAAAATTCATATTATTTATTTATAGTATTTGCATTAATATTATTTGCGTAGTGTTATTTATTTAAAATAAACATTTAGAATGACTTGTTAATTAGTTATGTACTTCCACTGAAAAATGCATGTTTAATTTGCGGCCATATTTACCTTGATAACCTTAGCACTATTTAAGTTATTGTATAAATAATTGTAGATAGATTCATTTAAAATTCTGCACTACTAAGGGACTTGGTGGTTCGTCGGTAGAATTATTCAAATGGTTCTAGGGTAAGGGGAAAATTGTGGAAAGCCACTTGGTGATTTGAGTCCACGACCTTACCCTAGAGTGGAGGCTGCAACAGATGGGTGGCAGTGCTGTTGAGCACTAGGTACCTAGTTGTGGTTGGCAGTCTCAAGGTGAAAAGTAAGGACTAGAACCTTATGCTGAATAAGGGACACAGAAATCGTTCAACCACGAGTGTTGATTTGTCAACACTGGTCTATTAGCTACTCAAATCGATTGAATCTCTATAGGAGTAGAGGAGCGTGGTATGAGAGGGGTTACAACCATACTTAATAACGGTAGGTCCTCACAAATCGGGCAGAAGTGTTCCATCTTAGGCAGCAGATACCTAAGTTTGTGTGGTAAGAATTTATCAGGTAGAGGCTATATAAAAAGTTGAGCAGCGAAACGACCTAATTTTATTAACTCAGTCATGAGGGTTAAGAAATCTTGTGGGTAAGTTAGGTAACTCTGCAGAGTGAAATAAATGGTATTCGAATACACCGTGCTCCTAGTCAATAAGGTTGTGTTTAATAGGTGATTTCAGCTACAAAGCATAAGTAGATTTCCTTATGCTTTAAATTGATGTAATCTAAGAAAGCATCTGTTGAAAAACCCCTACTCTTAAGAAGTTGTAGATTTTTTTCATGTTTAAAAAACTATTTACAAATAAAATTGCATACACATACATTAATAAAATCAGTATGTCCCCACTCTTTGGCAATCCTTGCAAATAGTTAAATTAGTATGTACCCACTCTTGTGACTTGCTGGGTATAATTATACTCATTACTTGCTAAACAACAAACAGAAAATCAATGGGACAACGATGAACAAGCTATTAATGAAGACCCAGAAGAGCCCTATTTCATTGATGATCAGTAGTTCTAGGTCTTAGCCACGCTCAAGCTTACCCGTGGTGTTTCCTTGTGATGTAAGTTAACTTTGGGTTTGTTCGCCCACTACGTTGAAACCTGGCTGTTAAGCCGTACTTCTGTTATTAAGTTTGGTTTTTTGTTGTAAGCATGTGTTGTACTGATGCTTATTCATGTATAGTACTCCGCAATTAAACAGTTCTGAGATAGTTGCGGGGATTACTAGCGCTTCCAGAAATGGGGACTTACAATTATTATCTGAGCTTTTGTCTTCTGCCATGAAGTTTATGAGAGAAGAAACCTATTCTCTTGCTCTTGTTAATTCCTTCGTTGGTGTTAGCATGAGACGAATGGTTTGATTCACCCTGTCTTAATTCTATTATCTACTGCAGGTGAGTGGTTCGGCATGTTTTGAGCTGTGGTTGGGCTTCTGCTAGGTGACTTGTTCGCCACTTTTGTGCATTCCTAAGCCAACACTTCCACCAGATTGGAGAGAGATCGGGCCCACAATTTGCTTCAATTCATTAAGTTGGAGCACATTAGTCGTCGTCGTCCTCATTCATTCACTCCCTCACGCTCCCCTTCTTTCCCCACTTTTTCTCATATCTCTCCATCTACTAGAGGTGGGCATTGGGTCGTGCCGTGCCGGTACGGCCGAAGTCCACCATGCTTCGGGCCGTATTGTGCCGTGCTGACTCAGCCCAGTCATTCCGTCGTACCATACCATGCCGTGTCGGCCTGCCTCACCTTAGGCCAGGCCCAAGCACGGCCCAAAGCCCGCCGTGCTAGCGTTCGTGCCGTGTCAGCCCAAACCCAACCCAAAGTAACTATACACAACGAAGGCGGCGGCGATAATAGTGACGGCGGCCGCCATCTTCATTTCTCTCATACCCACCTCATTAAAAACTAATTATAATTAAATTAGTTGTGTAAAAATATAGGCACGTAAATATTTCGAGGGAAAAATAACAACATGCGTACAATATATTAGTCTTGTGACATCATATGTGCTTGCCAAATGTAGACATATACGGAATGAAACCGTATTGTATGTTATATATTTGTATAGATACTAAGAGCTTACTGGAGATGTGTGGAAATGGCAAGTATGCCTTTCCATGATATTAGGAAATCCTGAAGTTTGGAACTACTATTGTATTTGTTAAACCTTAAACCAACAGTGGAAGAACAATGAAATCAGTAATAGTTGCATACAAGAATAAAGATAGCGCCATTCGGTCAAACACCTTGTCCGTGCCCGCCCGTGCTCTCCATGCTGTGCCAACCCGAGCACGGCATGATTTGTCGTGCCGCCCAACGGGCCGACTTTCTAGGCCCAGCCCGGCCCACTATTCTTGTCATGCCGACGCGGCCCGCCATGTGGCGTGCCCGTGCTGTGCTTAGGCCATGCCGGACCGGTCGGGCCTCGGACTGGCCCAAAATAGCCCGGCCTAACTCCTACCTCTACCATCTACTACCGCAAACTCTGTTCCGCTGACCCCAGCGTCGTCACCCTGAGCTTGGTGCCACCGCCCCGAGCCCTGCGGCGCCGCCGCCTCTCCTGTGTGCAGCCTCCTCCTCCATCACTACGTCGCACCGTGGGAGCCGTATGCCACATTCTCCTTCGTTGCAGCTGTCACCGCCAAAGGAGCTCTCGCCACCAGAGCTCAAGCCGCCGTCGTCGGAGAGGAGGTTCTTGCCCTAATCCTACTACTTGAATCGAGATGAATCTTTTAATCGAGTGAAGAATAGTTTGGAATCGAGTTGATTTTTTTGAAGTCTATGTGAAATTTTTTCGATTTTGAATTTTCTGAACTGACTTTTCCCGATTGAAAGTTTCTGATCTAAAGTTTTTTGAATTGAAATTTTGTATTTTGAAAGTTTCTGATTTTAAATTTTCCTAATTGATTTTTTCCCATTTGTACATTTTGGAATGATTTTTTCCAATTTGAAAGTTTCTGATTTGAATTTTTTCGATTGTTGAAAGTTTTGAGAGGGGTGGACTGGAGCGGAGCGGGGAGGGGAAGGGTGGCAGGCTGGCAACAATGGTGTGCGATGGGGGAGTATCGTGCGAGCAGTGAGCTTGGCACATGTCAACACAACAGTGCATGTGTAAGGGAGGATTGGTGACGTTGACCGCAAATCAGAGGTGTGTTAGTTTTTTCTGAGTTATTTAATTAAAAAATTAAAAATGTTATTATATTTTTATGAATAATATAAAGAAAAATAAGAAAAAACGAAAGTAAAAAAGCCAAAAAAAAAGTTTAGGCCACAATTTGTAATATATTTATAAAAAACATAAAATATTACAATATTATAAAAGTATATATATGTATGTATGATTTTTATATATCTAATCTAAATATTTAAAAAATATTTATAATTAAAGTTCTTAAATTTTAAATGTACTTTTTTTGTGAACTGACAGGAACAAATAAATAGGAATAGATAAAATAATTCACACCAGCCATTAATTCCTATGTCAAATACTAAAACAACACTTATTTTAGAACGGAGGGAGTATTCAGCAGCCGACTGCCGGGTTGTAGTACCTGTCGAGGGCCTCAAGGCTGGACAATCCCTGCTAATTATTGTATAACTCACGATTTCGTTTCCATGACGTGTAACGTCGATGTGGACCGCCGGGTTGTACTTGTCAAGGGCCTCAAGGCGGGACACTCACTGTTAATTATTGTATAGTCCACGATTCTGTTTCCATGACTCGTAGCGTCCATGTGGATCACCGGGTTGTACCTGTCAAGGGCACGAACAATCCATCCAAAACACACCCAAAACGCCACAAAACGGAGTCACTGTTAACTTGCCGCAAAACGCAGCCAACCATCACCAGCGAAGCACCCAAGACGAAGTCCTGTAAATTTATGGCTTCCTTCTTCCCTTCTCCCCAGATGCACTCCTGGTCTGAAGCACAAGCAAAGCTCACTCAGACTACGTTCAAAACGGTTTTTGCTTCTAATTTTTAGAAGCCGAAAGCTAGTCTTAATATGGTTTTTTTCTTTATATTGTCTAGGAAGATTTAGCTAGTTTTTTATTTTATTTTTTTAATTAAATATTTTAATCAAAAGCTAACGGCCGCTGTAATATTTATTTTGGGTCAAAATGGAAACCGTTTTGAACGGGTCCTGGATTACGCAGCTGTTTGCGGCTCCACGTCCAGGTACGCTTCGATTTTACCTCGAAAATCCGCGTTTGTGAAACCGGTCGCGCGTGCTCAGCTTTGCCGTATTTCTCTCGGACGGCTGTGTCTTTTTTTAGGACGATCCGGCGGGCCGGCCTCCGCAGTCTCGCCGTACAAATGGATTCTCGGAAGATTGGGCTATCCATCGCCTCTGCAGCCGTCCCGTCGCCGTCGCGGCCACCGTGGAGCCTCCCGACGAGTCCTGCTGGGTGTGCTTCGTGTTAGCAATTTGTGTCGCGTTCCACAGCGGCATCGCGCTCGCGGTTCGCAGCCTCTCCGCACGCGGCTGTCGCCGTCCATGAAGTCGGACAGCCGCCGACAGCACCACCTCTGACTAGGCCCAGCTGGGACTACGCTCTTCTGCGTCTAATCATGACATAATCCCAGTTGAGCCCTTTCTGATATGAAATGACGAATGATGGGCTTACTGTCACATATATTTTTTTTAAAAAAAAACTTGCCTTTTGATCTGATTGTTGTAAATGATTTTGCATATATTAACTTGCACCAAATGGTTCTTTTTTTTTTTTTTGCATGTGATGGCAATCTTTCGAAAATAAGCATATGCATATATGTTCTCTACGACACCCATGTCCATAAGACCAAGTTGTATATAACATACAACATAAGGTTATTGTGGTTGAGATGATCTCCTCATTTAAATTAAAAGATACATAGTCACTACTGTGTACCCTTGCTTTTGCATACGTCCTCGATTAGGTCGTTTTTTAGGTAGCGTTTAGAATGGCGATGATTTATAACTTTTCTTATTGTAGTTGACTGATTTTTTACTGTAGCTGAGTTGGCTTATTTAGTATAATTAAATTTAAAAAATAAAAAATAAAAAACATGTTAGCCCATCACGGAAAATACAAACGAATATAGGAAAAAATAAAACGCAAAAAAATCAAAAATAAAAAACAGAAAAAAAAATTGAATAGGAAAAAAGCCACCGCTCAACGCTGGCTTCTCCAGACATTGAGCAAGGTCTTAAACTATAATGATTTTTGGCTACGTTTTTTGAGACGGTACTGGATAATAGAGACACCGATATAGACGACGTATACCGTTTTGAAATCATAAAGCTGCTTGGAGTAGCAAATTATAGAAGTCAACCTATTTATTTTATCTTTTAGAGAGAAGTCGAAAACAAAATGCACTCAGCGCATAGTTGGCCCAATTCAGTTCTAAAAAATGCACTCACCTAAAAAAACTGCACTCAGACCTAACATTATGCCAAAAAAGGAGAGGAGCTATGTAACGCCCTCGTTTTCAGGAGCGCCAGCAACCCGTATCCGTGCAGAAATGCACAGTAGCGGGGTACCGTACAGCAATGATAGCACAACAGCACACACTTACAGGCAAAAGAAGATCCAAATTATATTTACATATACTGCACATCGGCTAGGTTTTAACGCACGGCGGCAAGTCCAAATATAATTACATCACAAAAGTCCCAAAACGCGCCTGACTGCGATTACGACCTAAAACCACAAATCTTCGGCGGGAGCTTGATCATCGGAGTCCTGCTCCACGAACTGCACATTGACCTTCTGGACGCTTTCTGGTGTTGATTTGCAAGCAGTACCCAAGGGTAAGACTGGTACCCAAGGGTTCCTAGGAGCGAGGTGATCCCATTTTTGGACTCAGACCGGCGAGAGGATTCACGACAACAATCGCGGGTGGGGAGGAAAGTGGCGGGTGAGGTGATGCATTGGGGAGGTTCTAGAAATGCACAGGCCCGAAGGGCTGCAGTTTGAGCATCTGTGGGGGATAGGTTTCAAGGGGGAGGCAAGGGCTCAATGCGGGAAAGCTCCAGCTGGGCTGTCCACGGTGAGGTGGCGGCGGCCGCGAGGAGGCTTACGGTGTGAGGGCAAACAGCGAATGCACTTTCAAAATTGAGCGAGGCTTCGAATTCAAGGGGTCATGGTGATGCTCTAGACACGGTTAATTGAACTATGCTCGAGCGAAGAGGGAGAACGGCTCAGGAGCTCACCGGGACCAGGGCACTGTGGTGAGGGAGCTCTGGTGCGAGAAAGGGCAATCGGCTGCTCGGGGAGGTTTGCAAGGGTGGCGGAAGGAGGACTGCAGCACCAGTTGGGCTTAAAAGGGAGGGGAGAGTAGGTTTCAGCAAGATCCCAAGCTCGGTTCCGCTGGCGCGTGGAGGAGGGAGACATGGGAGCTTTGCCCAGGGGCGGTGCATTGCAGGCAAGTTGGTGTACTTCTCTGCACGAGCTGGTGAGGGAGAGACAGCTCGGGTACGGCCGGGGACGCGTGGACGGCCAGCTTCAGTCAGGCGCACGGCGGAGAGATGCCCCATCCGCTCGGGCGCGCTAAGCGAGGGCAGGGCAGCTGGGGCGGTTGATTTGTGGTCGCTGGAGGGTGGGGCCGGTGGCAGAGCAGGCTTGACCAAGGTGGGAACGCAAGGGGGGTTGCGGCGCAAGAAATCAGGGCGAGGAGGCGCGGGCGCGTGGGAGTGAGCGGGCGAGCGCGATCGCCCCAGTGAAAAGGGAGAGGAGAGGTGAGCACGGATCTCAAAGCAGCAGGCAAGGGCTAGGATTGGCTTGAGGGTTCAAACAAAATCCAAGAAAGCAAAATTCAAATTTTGAATTTTTGAGGTTGTTTCAACCTACCCCCTTAAAAGAATCTCGACCCCGAGATTAACTTGGTCCAGGGAGCAGGTTGGGAAAGTCTCGCTGCAAATCAGACTCTTTCTCCCATGTTGATTTAGCGGCGATTCTTCCATTGAACTCTGCAAAATCTGATATTTCGATTCCTGAGTTGTCTCTCTGTGGTCTCAAGTATTTGTAATGGCTCTTCGGGATATGTCATATCGTCTTGTAAATCAATTTCCTCTATTGGTATGCCTTCTGATGGATGTCGTAAGCACTTTCTGAGCTGTGATACATGAAAGACATTGTGTATTCTTGACAATCCTGGTGTTAGTTGTAACTCGTAGGCTACTTCTCAAATTCTTTTTGTTATTTGAAATGGACCAACATATCTTGGGGCCAATTTCCCTTTGACTTGAAATCTTTTAATACTTTTAAATGGTGTAACTTTAAGGTACACATAATCTCCGATTTCAAAGCTCAGGTCCTTTCTGACGGTCTTGTGCTATTTTCATTCTGTCTCTGATTATCTTCACATTGGTCTCTGCATCCTGAGCAACTTGAGGGCCAAGAAATTCGCGTTCTCCGGTCTTAGTCCAATTTAGTGGAGTTCTACACTCTCTTCCATACAGCGCCTCAAATGGTGCTATCTTAATACTGGCTTAGTAGCTGTTATTGTATGAAAACTGCGCAAACGGTAAACAGGCACTCCATGCTGCTCCTTATACCAATGCACATGCCCTCAACATGTCTTCTAAAATCTGATTTGTCCTTTCTGTTTGACCGTCTGTTTGCGGATGATATGCTGTGCTAAAAGCTAAATCGGTGCCCATTACTTCATGTAGTTTCTCCCAAAACTTTGACGTGAACTGTGCTCCTCTGTCAGACACAATCCTCTTGGGTACTCCATGTAGTACTACAATTTTCGTCAGATACAACTCAGCCAGTTTGTCATTTCCATAAGTTTGTTTAATCGGAAGGAAATGTGCTACTTTAGTCAGCCGGTCGACAATGACCCATATAGCATCATAACCCTCCTGCGTCCTAGGTAGACCTGTAATAAAATCCATGCCAATGTCGTCCCACTTCCATCCTGGGACTGGCAAAGGGTGTAATAATCCTGATGGTTTCTGGTGGTCGATCTTTATTTTCCGACAAACATCACACTTTGCTATATACTCTGCTATCTCTTTCTTCATTGAATTCCATCAAAATCTTTTCTTCATATTCTGATACATTTTTGTATCACCTGGATGTATTGATAACTATGAAGAGTGAGCTTCTACTAGTATTAAGTCCTTCAGTTCCCTTTTGTTAGGTATGCAATATCGATCACGGAATCTTAAAATCCCTTGCTCATCTACGAGGAAATCTGTTGAGTTCCTTTCTTGGCTATTTTTCTTGAGTCGTTGTGTTTCTTCATCTTCATCTTGGTACGCTGTCGATCTGTCAGAGGGCTGAATTTCCAATGCTGCCACAAATCCTTGGTTAACCACTATCAGACTTAACCTTTGCATATCTTTTTGTAGCTGTATTGGGTACTGGATTTCACTTGTTATACTCTGATAAGCTTTTCTACTGAGTGCATCTACCACAACATTAGCTTTCCCTGTATGATACTGCAGATCTACATCATAGTCTTTAATCAACTCTAGCTATCTTTGCTGCCTCAGATTCAGTTCTGGTTGTCTAAATAAGTATTTCAAACTCTAGTGATCTGAGAAAATCTCACAATGATTGCCCAACAGATAATGTCTCCAACTCTTTAGTGAATGTACTACAGCTGCCAGTTCCAAATCATGAGTTGGGTAATTTTCTTCATGCGGCCGTAACTGTCTTGAAGCATAAGCTACGACCTTTCCATCTTGCATTAATACACATCATAATCCCTGTCGTGATGCATCACAGTATATCTGGAACTCTTTTTCTACGTTCGGGAGTATTAACACAGGAGCCGTTGTCAACTTGGTCTTCAATCGCTGGAAACTTTCCTCACATTCATCTGTCCATTTGAACCGGTTCTTTTTCTTCAGCAATTGCGTGAGAGGACGAGCAATTCTGAAGAATCCTTCTATGAATCGGTGATAATAACCCGTCAATCCAAGAAAGCTTCGTACTTCTGTTACTGTCTTGGGCCGTTTCCACTCCATAACTGCCTTAACCTTTTCGGGATCCACTTTAACTCCTTCTAAAATGATATGATCCAAAAATGCAACCTCCTTAAACCAGAAATTGCATTTTAGAACCTTGGCATATAATTGACGTTCTCTCAGTTTGTTCAAAGCAATGTGTAGGTGTTGTTGGTATTCTTCTTTGGCCTTGGAGTAAATCAGGATATCATCAATAAACACTACCACAAAATGATCCAGCTGATCCATATACACCAGGTTCATTAAATTCATAAAGTATGCTGGATCATTTGTTAAACCAAATGGTATTACTGAAAACTCATATAATCCATATCTGGTGGTAAATGCACTCTTCTCTCGATCTTGCTCTCGGATTTTCAATTGGTGGTAACCCGATCGCAAGTCGATTTTTGAAAATACCTTGGCTCCTTTCAACTGATCAAACAAGTCATCTAGTTTTGGCAATGGATATTTGTTTTTAATTGTCACTGCATTCAACCCTCTGTAATCAACACACATTCTCAGACTTCCATCTTTCTTTTTGACAAACAGAACTGGAGCTGACCAGGGTGATATACTAGGTCGGATAAATTCGTTTTCCTTCAAATCATCTAACTGCAACTTGAGCTCTTTAAGTTCATGCGCTGACATTCTGTACTGGTGCTTTGTAATTGGCTTGGTACCGGGTACTAGTTCAATAGCAAATTCAATCTGCCGATCTGGTGGCCTACCTAGTAGTTCTTATGGGAATACATCTGGGTACTCATTGACTACCGGTACTTGACCTTCTTCTTTTGCCATCATATTATGGACTTTCCCTTTTACACATTCTATTAGCTTTGAATCCGTCTTCACTGTCACTTGCTGACCTTCAGGACTAGTCAACGTTACAGTCTTATTCTCACAGTCCACCTTGGCTTTATTTTTAGTCGACGGTTCATTCCTAGGATAATATCTATCCCTTCATTTCCAACACCAGCGAGTTGGTTTTGAACTCTACCCCTTTAATTTCTATACTTAAGTCCCTACACCGAAATGGGCTTCATCCTATTCGAGCGTTTGCACTGACAAAAATTCTTGTAGTGAAATAAGTGGCAATTGATTTCTTGAGCAAAATCCATAGAAAGAAAGGAATGTGTTGCACGAGGATCAAATAAAATTAAAGTGACTTTGAGTTGACTAGGAACATCACAAGCGATGGCGTCGGTAGCTCTGCTTGCATCTTGGTGGTGATATGATTTACTCTTCCTTGAAAGGTTGGCTTTGGGGCACTTGGCCTTGGCACCTTGATTAGTGTAGATGTTCCGTTGGAGCTCCCATTGTTATCCCTATGGGTATGTCGCCGGCCGGTATGTGTTGTAAATATCTGTTGAAGGTGCCGTTGTAGTGGTAATAAGCGGCTTAACATCTCTTTGTGTTCTGTTTGTAATTTTGCCACTTGAAGACAATCCTCTCTTGGGCATTGGTCCTTAAAATGACCAACTTGATCACGATGATAATAGACATTCGATCTTTATGGGCACCGTCAGTATAATGATTTACGAAGCAGATGTTGCATTTAGCCATTGTAGATTGGGTGCCCTTTGTCTTTGAGGCCCATCGTCTTTGGGATCTTGGCATCCAAACAAATCGTCGACCGGTTGTCCCCGACTGCGTGGGGCGCCACATTTCCATTTTGAAAGTTGGAGGGAGACGATGGCGTGGCCATGGTCTTTCTTTTTCTAGAGTCTTCCACTTCATTCAGGGCTTCTTCTGAGGAAATCAAACTATCCATCATTTCTGATAAATCGGTGAACTTCATTGCGAAAATGTGGTACTTTAAAATTTTTGTAATCCGTCTGAATCTTCTCATCTTTTTGGCTTCAGTTTTAATTTCATCCTCTGCATAGCGAGCAAGATGATTAAACTGATGGAGATACTCCATCACAGTACTATTTCCTTGCTTCAAATTCATGAATTCTTGATACTTAGCTTCCATTATTCTTGCAGGAATGTGCACTTTACGAAATGCTTCTTCAAATTCTGGCCATAAAATGTCATGGTCTTCCTTCATTACTTGATAATTTATCCACCACGTGGCGGCTGGTCCTTGAAGTTGGTGGGATGCATATAGAACTTTTTCCTTGTCATCACACTGAACTGTCTTCAACTTTCTTTCGATATCCCTAATCCAATCATCAGCTGCCACAGGGTCTGCAGATGATGAAAAGATAGGGGGTCTTGTCTTCTGGAAATTCGTCCATCTTGCTGTGATCATACCTCCTTCTCGGTGACTGGTAGCTGGTGGAATACCCCCTGGCATTGCCGTTCTCATAGCAATTTGTTCTAGCAATCTTGAATGCTGTTCCATGAGTCTTGCTTGGTTTTGTTCTGCCTGGAAACAGTTCTTCTCCATCATTGCTAATACATTGGCCAATCTTGATCGTGCCATCTCTTTGGACCGGTTCATACCTTGCGGGTTTGTCTTACTTGCGAGGTTACGCCATCAGATTCGCCAGCAAAATCTTGGAGTTAACTGCGGCGAGGTTTTAATAAATAATAGGCAATTAAGTAGAGCGGTGAATTTGGGGTAAATCTGAGAGCGAGTGAGGTGGTCGAGCGAAAGGGGTGAGGAAGAGGTTTGGAAGGTGATGAAGTACGGATAACATAATCAAAGAAAATAATAGATAATTAAACATACTTTTATTTAATACAAGCTGACGTTCCACCACTTAGGGTTTTCGGTTACAAATTGTTTTACACACAAAAGTAGGCTATTACACAGGGTACTACTACTACTCTACCGCATACTACGCTACTACAACAACTACTACTATGAAGCTCTCTTCTGCTGCTCTGCTCTACTCTGCTGCTTTGCTGCTGCGGCTGCTTATCAACCGTCGGTGGGCGGATTGCTAGTTGTGTAGCGAATCCGCTCCTTAGGGTCCTTGTCGTCGTCATCAGCTGGTGGTGGTGGTGATGGGGCCCTGGATGTGGAAGAGCGGAGGCAAGCTGCGGTACTGCGGCAGTCATCCTCTGCCGTGTGTGTTCTTCTTTGGGCAGAGGCGGGGACATCAGGGACTCCCCGGTGTCAGACATCTCCCCCACCTCCACCATATGGAGCGCGGAGATCTCGTGTCATTTGTTGCACTTTGCCTGCAGGATGCCGGAGACACGAAGTACAAGTCTTCATTCTCATCCACTGGCCTAAAGTAGAAAACCTCCTGATACACAATATGACGAGTCGCCACAGCCAGGTGTGGGCCATCATATTCCATCATCTCGGCGTAGAATAGTACCTTTCTTGATCGGTGATCAGGTATCAAGTCAAATGGAGTTTGGTCAAATTACGCATTGTAATAGTCGCGGAGGTGGTGCACGCCGCTGGCGGCATCTGAATGGCGTCATCTTCTTCAATTCGGTGGCCATAAAAACGTAGTGGTACATCCGGGCCTTGGCAAAGGTTCGGTGTAACCGGGCTTCCCATTCAATCCTCTCATCCCCTTCAAATTGTCCAATAGTGTGAAAAAGCGAGCTTGTGCCAATCGGTTGCCCTAAGGCTGCATTTCCAGTTGCGCCACCACAGGATGTCCTCACGGCTTGAGTGGATCTTATGCACATCGCTTACACGGAAATTTGAAGATTTAGGCGAGGTTAGGCATAATTAATTTGCAAAGCAAAACTTAAATGGAACTACACTAGGACAGGTAAGACAGCACGAGAAAGAGGAAAGAAATCGATATTTCTTATATTTTATGTAAATTCTTTTTAAATTTTGGAATTAGGGTTTTGCTATAAAATAGCACTCCTAATCAGCCTTAGGTCTTAGTCTGATGATGCGAGCACGCTCGATACCATACATGCGCCCCGTTTCGGGAGGCGCGACAACCGCATCTGCATGAAATGCCGATGGCGAGTGCCGTCTGCAATGATAGCTGTGACACACACTTACGGGGCAAAGAAGATCCACATTATATTTACATATCTGCACATCGGCTAGGTTTTGACGCACGGCGGCAAGCCCAAATATAATTACATCACAAAAGTCCCAAAACGCGCCTGGCTGCGATTACGGCCTAAAACCACAAATCTTCGACGGGAGCTTGATCGCCGAGTCTGCTCCTGACGCACATTGACCTGCGTAGCGCTTTACGGTGTTGATTTGCAAGCAGTGAGTACCACCGTACCCAATTTGTGGTTTTAGGCGTAATCGCGAACAAAGCGTTTTGGGACTTTGTGATGTAATTATATTTGGGCTTGCCGCCGCGTCAAAACCTAGCCGATGTGCGATATGTAAATATAATGTGGATCTTCTTTGCTGTAAGTGTGTGTTTGTTGTGCTATCATTTTCATGCGGTACCCGCTCTTGTGCATTTCATGCGGATGCGGTTCTTTGGCGCTCAAAGCGGGGCGCATGAGTGGTATCGAGCGACTCTCATCATGTGAGACTAAGACCTAAGGCTGATTAAGTCTTGTTTTATAGCAAAACCCTAATTCCAAAATTTAAAAAGAATTTACATAAAATATAAGAAATATCGATTTCTTTCCTCTTTCTCGTGTTGTCTTACCTGTCCTAGTGTAGTTCCGCTTAAGTTTTGCTTTGCAAATTAATTATGCCTAACCTCGTCTAAATCTTCAAATTTCCGTGTTAAGCAGATGTGCATAAGATCCACTCCAAGCCAGAGGACATCCCAGGGTGGCCAGTGCAACTCTGGGAAATGCAGCAGTTCCTAGGGGCAACTGATTGGCACAAGCCTGTTTTTCACACTATTGGACAATTTGAAGGGGATGAGAGGATTGAATGGGAAGCCCGGGTTACACTGGAACCTTTGCCAGTGCGTCCGGATGTACCACTACGTTTTTATGGCCACCGAATTGAAGAAGATGACGCCATTCAGGATGCCGCCAGGCGGGCGGTGCACCACCTCCGCGACTATTACAATGCAGAATTTGACCAAACTCCATTTGACTTGATACCTCGGATCACCGATCAAGGAAGGTACTATTCTACGCCGGAGATGATGGAATATGATGACCCACACCTGGCTGTGGCGACTCGTCATATTGTGTATCAGGAGGTTTTCTACTTCAAGGCAGTGGATGAGAATGAAGACTTGCACTTCAGGCTCCGTGCATCCCAGAGGCAGGTGCAACAGCCGACACGAGATCTCCAGCGCTTCCATATGGTGGAGATGGGGGAGATGTCTGACACCGGGGAGTCCCTGATGTCCCCGCCCTTGCCCAGCAGCAGCCACAGTGCAGGAGGATGACCGCTCGCGAGTACCGCAGTCGGTTCCGTCCTTCCACATCCAGGGCCCCACCGCCACCACCACCAGCTGATGATGACGACAAGGACCCTGAGGAGCGGATTCGCTACACAACTAGCAATCCGCCCACCGACGGTTGATAAGCGACGCAGCAAGAGAGTAAGCGAGCGGCGAAGAGAGCTTCATAGTAGTAGTTGTTGTAGTAGCGTAGTATGCGAGTAGAGTAGTAGTAGTACCCTGTGTAATAGCCTACTTTTGTGTGTAAAACAATTTGTAACCGAAAACCCTAAGTGGTGGAACGTCAGCTTGTATTAAATAAAAGTATGTTTAATTATCTATTATTTTCTTTGATTATGTTATCCGTACTTCATCACCTTCCAAGCCTCTTCCTCACCCCTTTCGCTCTCGACCTCACCTCACTCGCTCTGTACTTACACCATATTCACCGCTCTTACTTACATGTCTATTATTTATTAAAACCTCGTCGTAAAGCTAACTCCAAGATTTTGGTTGGCAGAATTCGGATGGCAGAAACCTCGTCAAGTAAGACAAACCCGCAAGCAGAAGGAACCGGTCCAGCAGATGGCACGATTGCATTGGCCAATGTATTAGCAATGATGGAGAAGAACCGTTTCCAGGCAGAACAAAACCAAGCAAGACTCATGGAACAGCATTCAAGATTGCTAGAACAAATTGCTATGAGAACGGCAATGCCAGGGGGTATTCCACGACTACGATCGAGAAGGAGGATGCGATCACAGCAAGATAGACGAATTTCCAGAAGACAAGACCCCCTATCTTTTCATCATCTGCAGACCCTGTGGCAGCTGATGATTGGATTTGGGACATCGAAAGAAAGTTGAAGACAGTTCAGTGTGATGACAAGGAAAAAGTTCTATATGCATCCCACCAACTTCAAGGACCAGCCGCCACGTGGTGGATAAATTATCAAGCAATGAAGGAAGACCATGACATTTTATGGCCATAATTTGAAGAAGCATTTCGTAAAGTGCACATTCCTGCAGGAATAATGGAAGCTAAGTATCAAGAATTCATGAATTTGAAGCAAGGAAATAGTACTGTGATGGAGTATCTCCATCAGTTTAATCATCTTGCTCGCTATGCAGAGGATGAAATTAAAACTGAAGCCAAAAAGATGAGAAGATTCAGGACGGGATTACAAAAATTCTTAAAGTACCACATTTTCGCAATGAAGTTCACCGATTTATCAGAAATGATGGATAGTTTGATTTCCTCAGAAGAAGCCCGGAATGAAATGGAAGACTCTAGAAAAAGAAAGACCATGGCCACGCCATCGTCTCCCTCCAACTTTCAAAAGGAAAAGTCGTGGTGTCCCCACAGAGTCGGGGACAAACTGGTCGACGATTTGTTTGGATGCCAAGATCCCAGCAGACGGGACAGTCTCAGCACAGTGGCACCCAATCTACAATGGCTAAATGCAACATCTGTTTCAGAAATCATTATACCCGACGGTGCCCATAAAGATCGAATGTCTGTTATCACTGTGATCAAGTTGATCATTTTAAGGACCAATGCCCGAAGAGAGGATTGTCTTCTGAAGTGGCAAAATTACAAACAGGAACACAAAGAGATGTTAAGCCAGTTATTACTACTACAACGGCACCTTCAACAGGGTATTTACAGCGTCATACCGGTCAGAAGCAGTACATACCCACAGGGATAACAATGGGAGCTCCAACGGGAACATCTACAGCCAATCAAGCAGGCCAAGGCCGAAGTGCCCCAAAGCCAACCTTTCAAGGAAGAGTAAATCATATCACCGCTGAAGATGCAGCATGAGCTATTGACGTCATCGTCGGTATGTTCCTAGTCAACTCAAAGTCAGCCTTAATTTTATTTGACCCTGGTGCAACACATTCCTTTCTTTCTATAGATTTTGCCTCAAGAAATCAATTGCCACTTATTTCACTACAAGAATTTTATGCTATGCAAACACCTGGGAATAGGATGGAAGCCCATTTCGGGTGTAGGGACTTAAGTATAGAAATTAAAGGGGTAGAGTTCAAAACCAACCTGCTGGTGTTGGAAATGAAGGGGATAGATATTATCCTAGGAATGAACTGGCTGACTAAAAATAAAGCCAAGGTGGACTGTGAGAATAAGACTGTAACGTTGACTAGTCCTGAAGGTCAGCAAGTGACAGTGAGGACGGATTCAAAGCTAATAGAATGTGTAAAAGGGAAAGTCCATAATATGATGGCAAAAGAAGAAGGTCAAGTATCGGTAGTCAATGAGTACCCAGATGTATTCCCATAAGAACTACTAGGTAGGCCACCAGATCGGCAGATTGAATTTGCTATTGAACTAGTACCCGGTACCAAGCCAATTACAAAGCACCAGTACAGAATGTCAGCGCATGAACTTAAAGAGCTCAAGTTGCAGTTAGATGATTTGAAGGAAAAAGAATTTATCCGACCTAGTATATCACCCTGGTCAGCTCCAGTTCTGTTTGTCAAAAAGAAAGATGGAAGTCTAAGAATGTGTGTTGATTACAGAGGGTTGAATGCAGTGACAATTAAAAACAAATATCCATTGCCAAAAATAGATGACTTGTTTGATCAGTTGAAAGGAGCCAAGGTATTTTCAAAAATCGACTTGCGATCGGGTTACCACCAATTGAAAATCCGAGAGCAAGATCGAGAGAAGAGTGCATTTACCACCAGATATGGATTATATGAGTTTTCAGTAGTACCATTTGGTTTAACAAATGATCCAGCATACTTTATGAATTTAATAAACCTGGTGTATATGGATCAGCTGGATAATTTTGTGGTAGTGTTTATTAATGATATCATGATTTACTCCAAGACCAAAGAACACCGACAACACCTACACATTGCTTTGAACAAACTGAGAGAACATCAATTATATGCCAAGGTTCCAAAATGCAATTTCTGGTTAAAAGAGGTTGAATTTTTGGGTCATATCATTTCAGAAGGAGTTAAAGTGGATCCCGAAAAGGTTAAGGCAGTTATGGAGTGGAAACGGCCCAAGATAGTAACAGAAGTACAAAGCTTTCTTGGATTGGCGGGTTATTATCGCCGATTCATAGAAGGATTCTCCAGAATTGCTCGTCCTCTCACGCAATTGCTGAAGAAAGAGAACCGGCTTAAATGGACAGATGAATGTGAGGAAAATTTCCAACGATTGAAGACCAAGTTGACAACGACACCTGTGTTAATACTCCCCAATGCAGAAAAAGAGTTCCAGATATACTGTGATGCATCACGACAGGGATTAGGATGTGTATTAATGTAAGATGGAAAGGTCGTAGGTTATGCTTCAAGACAGTTACGGCCGCATGAAGAAAATTACCCAACTCATGATTTGGAACTGGCAGCTGTAGTACATTCACTGAAGATTTGAAGACATTACCTGTTGGGCAATCATTGTGAGATTTTCTCAGATCACAAGAGTTTGAAATACTTATTTACACAACCAGAACTAAATCTGAGGCAGCGAAGATGGCTAGAGTTGATTAAAGACTATGATGTAGATCTGTAGTATCATTCAGGGAAAGCTATTGTTGTGGCAGATGCACTCAGTAGAAAAGCTTATCAGAGTATAACAAGTGAAACCCATTACCCAATACAGCTACAAAAAGATATGCAAAGGTTAAGTCTGATAGTGGTTAACCAAGGATTTGTGGCAGCATTGAAAATTCAGCCCCTCTTGACAGATCAAATTAAAACAGCTCAAGATGAAGATGAAGAAACACAACGACTCAAGAAAAATAGCTAAGAAAGGAACTCAACAGATTTCCTCATAGATGAGCAAGGGATTTTAAGGTTCCGTGATCGATATTGCATACTTGACAAAAGGGAACTGAAGGACTTAATACTAGTAGAAGCTCACTCTTCACAGTTATCAATACATCCAGATGGTACAAAAATGTATCAGAATATGAAGAAAAGATTTTGGTGGAATTCAATGAAGAAAGAGATAGCAGAGTATATAGCAAAGTGTGATGTTTGTCAGAAAATAAAGATCGACAACCAAAAACCATCAGGATTATTACACCCTTTGCCAGTCCCAGAATGGAAGTGGGATTACATTGGCATGGATTTTATTACAGGTCTACCCAGGACGCAGGAGGGTTATGATGCTATATGGGTCATTGTCGATCGGCTGACTAAAGTAGCACATTTCCTTCCGATTATACAAACTTATGGAAAGGACAAACTGGCTGAGTTGTATCTGACGAAAATTGTAGTATTGCATGGAGTACCCAAGAGGATTGTGTCTGACAGAGGAGCACAGTTCACGTCAAAGTTTTGGGAGAAACTACATGAAGCAATGGGCACCGATTTAGCTTTTAGCACAGCATATCATCCGCAAACAGACGGTCAAACAGAAAGGACAAATCAGATTCTAGAAGACATGTTGAGGGCATGTGCATTGGTATATGGAGCAGCATGGAGTGCCTGTTTACCGTTTGCACAGTTTTCATACAATAACAGCTACCAGGCCAGTATTAAGATGGCACCATTTGAGACGCTGTATGGAAGAGAGTGCAGAACTCCACTAAATTGGACTAAGACCGGAGAACGCCATTTTCTTGGCCCTCAAGTTGCTCAGGATGCAGAGACCAATGTGAAGATAGTTAGATACAATGAAAATAGCACAAGACCGCCAGAAAAGCTATGCAGACGTCCATCGAAAGGACCTGAGCTTTGAAATCGGAGATTATGTGTACCTTAAAGTTACACCATTTAAAAGTATTAAAAGATTTCAAGTCAAAGGGAAGTTGGCCCCAAGATACGTTGGTCCATTTCAAATAACAAAAAGAATTGGAGAAGTAGCCTACGAGTTACAACTAACACAAGGATTGTCAAGAATACACAATGTCTTTCATGTATCACAGCTCAGAAAGTGCTTAAGACATCCGTCAAAAGGCATACCAATAGAGGAAATTGATTTACAAGACGATATGACATATCCCGAAGAGCCATTACAAATACTTGAGACCACAGAGAGACAACTCAGGAATCGGAATATCAGATTTTGCAAAGTTCAATGGAAGAATCATACTGCCGCTGAATCAACATGGGAGAAAGAGTCTGATTTACAGCGAGACTTTCCCAACCTGCTCCCTGAACCAAGTTAATCTCGGAGTCGAGATTCTTTTAAGGGGGTAGGTTGAAACAACCTCAAAAATTCAAAATTTGAATTTTGCTTTCTTGGATTTTGTTTGAACCCTCAAGCCAATCCTAGCCCTTGCCTGCTACTTTGAGATCCTTCTTCCTCCTGGAAACGGGGGCGTTACAGATCGCCCCAGCGAAAAGGGAGAGGAGAGGTGAGCACGGATCTCAAAGCAGCAAGCAAGGGCTAGGATTGGCTTGAGGGTTCAAACAAAATCCAAGAAAGCAATTTTCAAATTTTGAATTTTTGAGGTTGTTTCAAGCTAGACTTGATTTGTTATGCAAAATTCAAAACAGATATTTAGATTAAAATTGGGAAAAAATTGCTATGCAAACAGTTCTAAGATTGGTCACGCAAGGCTTTGCAAAATAGATTTATTTAGCGCGAGATTGGCCATACGTGACTTTGCAAAATGGACTGATTTAGCGCAAGATTGGCCATGCATGACTTTGTTTTTTTTTTTTTTTTGGAAAAACCACGCTTGACTGGGGTCGCCATTAGATCTTCATTAACTTTTGTATGTAGTAGGTCCGTAGGTGTGTGAATAGATTTATCAATTCTTTATCCTTGGTGTTTACAGCTAGTTGCAGCCTTAAATAGTGCAACTTGCAGTAATTGTATTCAAATTCTCTTTTGATTAATTCGTAACTTTGACAATCGCCGTGCATGCAAGATACGTCTCGACAATGTATAGTACAAGTGCTCTTGTTATATATGCATGCGCACCTTTCACGTTCCTGTCATTTCTCAGGTATTCCATCGATTCGTTGGTTTGCCGCGTGCAGACTTTTACACCATTTGTCTTTTCCTTCACATACATCAATATGGTCTACAATATAGTAATAAACATGGACCTTTATTTTTTCTATAAGGATGTGTTTATGCAAATTATTGAAAATATGATCGCATAAGGTACAAACATTTCAATGCCGTAGCTCCGGAAGCAAGTTGCAGATAAACAAATCAGTAAATCACAAACTAATCAACCCCACGATTGAATAATTACAGGGTGACACGCACGTGAAATTGATATAATGCCACTTGCAGAAGAACAGTGGTAGTAATCAGTGGCGGATCCAGGATTTTACTAAAGGGTATGCCGCACCAAAATTTTTATATACAATTCGGTATGGCGGGCAATGGACGAATGGCGGGCCGGACCGGGCCTAGAAAGCCGGCCCGTCGGGCGGCACAGCACGGCATATCGTGCCGTGCTTGGGCCGGCCCAGCCCAACAAGCACGACCGGCACGGAGAGCACGGCCAGCACGCCAGCGCCCACGGCCGCCTCGGCCTCCCCGGCTCCCCTCCCACATCCCCTCGCCCCCGCCCTCCCATCAACCCACAGTTCCCCACCTCATATTCCCACAAGCAGTCACAGAGCAATCATAAAGCAAGATAGAAGCCATACAAGAAAAATGCAAATGCTTTAAGACAGGGTATTGGAGTTGTGCTAGCTGATATATAAATACCTCTGATTCATCTTCCAATCCAAGCTTGTTAACCAAGTACTTGATCAGCAACTTAACTGTCACTCTCACATCCCTGAAAGATCAAAAATAAAAGAAAAAAGGCTTATTAAAATTTTCATATTAGTATATTGCAATAATCAAATTAATATGCACGCTACCAAAGCTTCATAGATTTGGAGGAGCATTGTCAAAACATGAAAGAATTCAAATGCAGGACGAGAAAATTAATTGATGCAACAAACAAATTCTAATTAAAAGAAGAACAAGAACAAGAAGGATAGATCGTAATAAAATCGTACTTGATCCGTAAGTAGCTTCTCAGAATCTGAGGCAAGAATGGAAATAGATGCAGTTTACTAAATGTTAGAACGGAATTTACAGCATTGCCAAATACTTTACTAAATTGTAGTTAACACGTCTACAATGGCACATCCTTCATTTCTCTTATAGAAACCGGTAAAACTTCAATAGAATATTACAAATTACCTAGGTGACAACAATTCTCCACATCAATATTACAGGATGGAATTACTGAGTAATGATTTGCGAATGCTAAATTACTAGTGAAATACATGAGCATACAGTTGTCAATAATGAGAAAATTATGCAATCGTGTAATGATTTTACAGGGAAAGAGAAAGATCTTCTGCCACGATCGAAATGAGCACATTGTAAGGCACATTGTTGTCCTGCAACCAAATGCAAGCACTTGGAAACGACATTGGCGGATCATTCGGTGTTGCCCTCCTCAAAAACTAGTCCTCTCACGGGTAGTTCATCGGCTTGGACACGTTCACCCCACTCTTCATCGTGCCCTCGGCAAGGGAATCCTGCAGGCGGTGCCTTCTCAGCGGGAAGGAGGCGAGGAGGAGGCCGGGGGGGAGGAGGGGCGGCGGGAGGCTAGGAGGGAGGGGGGGGCAAAGGAGGAGGCGGTGGGGCGGGGGGAGGCGAGGGGAGGAGGGAGGAGGCGGCGGGAGAGTGAGGGAGGAGGCGGCGGGGAGGGAAGGGGAGGGGGGCGGGGAGGAGCCAGGAGGAGGCGGGAGGAGGAGGAGGCGGTGGGAGGCCGGGAGGGAGGGGGGGGCGCGGCGAGAGAAGAGGGCGCGAGGCGCGGGGAGAGTGAGGAGGGGGGCGGATCTACAGAGGGGGAGGAGGCGGCGGCGGGGGGAGGGAGAGGAGACGTCAGGGGATGGGAGACGACGACGTGCGAGCGTGCGGCTGTCTTCGAGATGGCAGTGGAGGTTCACTATCTTTTGGGGCCCACGATATGCCGTGGCCCACCCAGCATACCCTGTGGCTCCGCCCTTGGTAGTAATTAAAATGACAAGAAAAACTAAAACCCAGCTACGGCTCCATCCACCTATCTGCTCGACGTCCTTTCCGCACGCATTCTTCTTATGGAATATAGCTGGTCCTGTTTAAAAGTGCTGTACCTTTTAACTTTTAACTAAAATAATATTGTAGTAGTTGTTAACCTTTTTTTAAGTATTCAGTTAAAGAAAAATAAATAAAAATAAAAAACCGTTATTATATCTATGAATAATACAAATAATAAAAAAATCAAAGCGTTTCAAACAGCTTGTGACCGGTGACCACAAATTGGTGAAAATAGAACCCTCACAATTTTCTTTTCTTTTTCACTGTGAAGGATTGTCCACAATTCCCCGTGGATGATGCAGCAGACAATTCGTACACCCTTCACGCTTGCTTTGATTTGACGGATATTTGGATACGAGGGGCCCTTGGGCTCGTCCGCGGCTTGATGCATTGTTATTGCTAGGAAGGGGGTAGCGCGCTACGCCGCGCCACGCTGGGCAGTGTTGGGCACAGTAAGCGCGTGCGTGCGTACGCACGTTGTCATATGATTTTTTCCGATTCTATTTAGTTATCCTTACATCGCATAGACAGCGAGCAATAGATTGATAGGAAGTAGAACAGATAAGAAAATTGCATATGGTAGATATCCTTGAAGGATTTTGTCATTTTCATCCTAGCGTCTCGCCTGCCCCTCAAAAGAACCGGCCGCTCTCGTTTGCATGAGCAATAGTTTTTTTGTTTTTAATCTACAACTTCTGTAGGATAGAATAAGTTTCAATACCTAACTGGCTGTAAAGGAAATAAAAGTGGATGGAGTTTGGAATGACACTAACCACTCTTGTTTTTCTGTATGCTTTAGCTTTTTTTGGTGCTCCTCCTATGGCGGAGAACAGGGCAAGATCTGCAACAAAGATGAAGAACAACAAATTTAAGTAGAAATCTACCTAAAACATATGCATCTCCTTGAAAGAATTCTTGAAAAGGCAGTGAAAAGCAGCGGAAGCATACAGCATTTGCTATCTCACGCATGCACTAACAAGGTATCAGCAAATGTTTTTATAACGGAACGGAAAAGGATAAAAAGGAGAGGGGATTGGATTTGGACCAGATGCTCCAGCCAGTTGACTGTACGATAATCCTAAATCTATCTGAGCCATGGAAAATGTGATAAGCATAATCTATACTGCACTCTATGTCATCATTTTTTACTATTTGCTTATCAGCACCTATAAATGTTTAAATAAATACTATATTATTGACATTAGTGAAATTAGCAGCATATGGTACATTGCAAATCAAAGATGTAGCATATCATAGTCATCAGTTTTCATTTATTGTCCAGTCAGGTAACCTTATAGCAATTTCTAGACATAGTGACGACACTGGAGCAAACAAAACAAGAGTTAACCATACATGGTTTGATCTCACTAGCTTTGCTGGCGCTGGTAGTAGATCCAACTATGCTCATTTGTACCGAACGCAATCTTCATTTGCACTTTTTGTATGCTGAAAGCAAGGAGGATATATTAATAACGGATCAATAAACTATAGGAACATAATTAGGCACACCACCTGTTTTAAAGCACAACCTTTGTTTTCTATGGCAACGCTCACAATCACAGAATGCACTTTCACCGGCCACAGAAATACCTGAAATACTTCTATAGTAAGCAAGTTGTAGTAAATTTTTATGGTCACGGAAATATGGTTCTCTACTAAAGTATCTATCCTGTTACAAAAATAACAATTTATCGATCAACAAAAACGGGACAGCACAAAACAGTAAAGCAGGCATGGTAACAGAGAGAGGGAGAAAAATGCTCATATCTGGCTGCATACACGCATCAACATCTTACCACCTACGAAATCTCAGTAAACTGTAGCAGGCCCAAATGTTGCTGTGGAAAAGCTTCGACCCCTATGGCAATAGGGAAAGAAGGGGAAGAAATGCTTACATTTGAGTGCATGAAGGCATCAGTATCTTACCATGTACGAAATCTGAGCCAAGATGTAGCAGTTCCATATGTTACTCCAAAAAAGATGTGCCCCTGCCTTGAAAGGCAATAAGCACACTAATCTGAACACACCAAACTGAGCAAAGGTTGTTAGATAAAGCAAAGTAATTTACAGGGAATGAGTAAAACGATGTTGATATGGGAAACATTTTAGGCCATTAAGGTAACATGCCCCTACAATGAAAGGGCATATGCATCAAAAAGTATAGACCTGCGTAATCGTAGTTGCCAGAATGGAGATCAATGCTTATGTGCAATACTTGCATAATTATATGGCTGAAATCTTGTCCTGGGATATAGAACAACGATTATGTATAAACAATTGCATGACAGTATTTGGAGAGAGCGCATCGTGAAACAAATCTGTTATCTAGGACAAAATACTACTTCAAAGGGATGAAACAACCGGTATTAGAAAACTGTAAGCTCTTAGTAGGAGGGAATGACCTAATGCTAATTTTGTGCAGAAAGGCAATGCGGCTATTTACTACATAATGTGAATTGGTAAAACAGTGACGAAATACCTATGGATAGCTGAACTCTAGCATTAGCTGCACAACATCAGAAACCAGAGCTCAGGATAATTCTTCCCTGACAACTACATGGCAAAATAGATAACAAAGTGCATGTAAATATTCAGATTAACAATGTTAGCAAGGAAAACTCTGCTCTTCATACCTCTCTGATGTGCTCCTTGATTTCGCCCCATATGAGGCCTTCCTCCTCGTGCATCTGTACAAACAAATGTTGTACGCATCTGGAATGGGTAAGTCACAACATAAATCTATTTACACAAACACACATCCTAAAACTAAAAAGTATGCAAGGCACTGCAATTACATGGTTCATAAACACTTACTCCAAGTCGATGTCACTCAAACCGGAACCATCCACTGCAGGCTTCTTTCCCCTACTGCATAAGACCAAAGCATGAAGAATCACAACGAAACAACCTGTTCATGGATAAGTAGAGCATCAGTAAATTGTTGGTGTTGATTTATTCCCTAAGCAGTACGCACAGGTAAATTCTTACATTCAAACACAGGTAAGCCCTGCATGGTGATGCAGGACTCTGTGCATATAACTTCGAAGAAATGCTCACACTAAAGAAAAAGAACAGAGAAACAAAAGGTGACATCAAATTTAAAGATCCGGGGACTATTGATATTGACATTTCAGTACAACAACAATAACAAAGTCTTTTGTTCCAAACAAGTTAAGGTAGATTAGAAATAAAACATCATGACATATAACTTCGAAGAAATGCTCACACTAAAGAAAAAGAATAGAGAAACAAAAGGTGACATCAAATTTAAAGATCCGAGGGACTATTGATATTCACATTTCAGTACAACAACAATAACAAAGTCTTTTGTTCCAAACAAGCTAAGGTAGACTAGAAATAAAACATCGTGAAGATCAAAGAGATGAGAGCTTTAAAAACCTACAATGCTAAAATCCTAAACTGTACAACCTACCAACTGAGTCGAGAGCCTAAAACACTACCTCTAAACTTTCTTATGGTTTTGGTACATAGATTGCTAACTTTCATGTGCTTCTATCCAAAGCTAATCCTTTAGATATATTTCAATCTCTCAAGTCTCTTTTAATTCTTTTCTCCCATGTCAGTTTTGGTCGACCTCTGCCTCTTGTTACGTTTTCAGTGCGTTTTAAAATTTCACTAAGTACCGGTGCTTCAGGAGGCCTCTGTTGGAGATGTCCAAACCATCTTAAGTAATGTTGGGCAAACTTCTCTTCAATTGGTGCTACCCCACCCTATCACATATATCATCATTGCGGATGCGATCCCGCCTTGGGACTACAGATCTACCGCAGCATCTTCATCTCCACTACACTCATCTTCTATATATGTTGTCTTTTAATCGCCCAACATTCTGCTCTATATAGCATCACAGGTCAGATCGTTGTTCTATAAAATTTACCCTTTAACTTCTAAGAGACTTTTTTGTCACATGACATCAGATGCTTAGCACCATTTTATCCACCCCGCTCTTATCATATGGCTCATGTCTTCATCAATCTTACTGTCCCACTGTAGCATCGATCCCAAATAACGAAATGTATCCTTTCTAGGCACTACTTGTCCGTCCAGCCTAACATCTCCATCATCTGCCCAGCTACAACTGAAATCACACCTCATATACTCAGTTTTAGTCCTACTTAGTCTAAAGCCCTTCAATTCTAAGGTCTTCCTCCGCAGCTCCAGATTTCTATTACCACCTATTCTACTCTCATCAACTAGCACCACATCATCAGCGAAAAGCACACCAAGGGATATCTCCTTGTATGTCCCATGTGATCTTGTCCATCACTAGGACAAAAATGTATAAGCTCAACACTGACCCTTGGTGTAATCTTATTTTTAAAAAAAAGTCATTAGTAACACTACCACATGTTCTAACATTAGTCACAACATCTTCGTACATGTCCTAAATTAGGGTAATATATTTTGTTGGGACTTTCTTTTTCTTTGAAGCGCCCACCACATGGCCTTGCTTGGCACTTTAACATAGGCTTTCTCTAAGTCAATAAACACCATGTAAAGATCCTCTTGTTGCTCCCTATACCTCTCCATCAACTGCTGTAGCAAGAAAATCGCCCCCATGGTCAACCTCCCAAGCATAAAACCAAACTGATTTGTCGTCACGCTTGTCATTTTTCTTAAACGATGTTCAATCACTCGCTCCTAAAGCTTTATTGTGTGGCTCATAAGCTTAATTCTTCTATAATTAGTACAACTTTGAATCTCCTTTATTTTTGAAAATTGGTACTAACGTGCTCCTTCGCTACTCGTTTGGCATCCTGTTCAACCTAAAAATGCTATTGAACAAATTAGTTAGCCAAATAATCGCTACTTCTCCTAGACATTTCCACACCTCAATAGGGATATTATGAGGCCCTAACACCTTACCCACTTTCATCCTCTTTAAGACCTCTCTTACTTCTAACTCCTGAATTTTTCGAATAAACCACCTATCGGTGTCGTCAAAAGCATCATTCAGTTCAATCATACTATCGTCATTGTCATGATTGAACTTCTCGAAGTACTCCCTCCACCTAACCTTGATCTCCTCGTCTTTCACCAAAAGTCTATTAATGTCATCATTGATACATTTAACTTGGTTGAAATCTCTCGTCTTCTTTTCTCGAAATTTAGCCATCTTGAAAACATCCTTTTCACCCTCCTTTGTACTTAGTTACTGGTAAATTTTCTCATATACCTTGCCTCGTGCCTCACTCACCACTTTCTTCGCATTCTTTTTTGATGCTTTGTATTTCTGTACGTTGTCATCGCTCCTACCAAGATGCATATGCTTGTAGCATACCTTCTTCTCCTCGATAGCCTTTTGCACTTCCTCGTTCCACCACCACGTCTTTAGGTTTGTCTCTTGTCCCTCAGGTCACTCCAAGCACTTCTGTAGCCACTTTCCTAATACAAGCTGCCATCTCTGTCCACATACTATTCGCTTCTCCCACATCCTAAATCCTTTCCGTGATCATTCTCTCCTTAAACGCATGTGCGGTGTCCCCTTTGAGTTTTCATCACTTCGTCCTTGTGACTCTGGGGATCTTAGCCTGTCTAACCTGTAACCTAAAACGAAAGTCGAAGACTACCAACTTGTGTTGCTGGACAACACACTCTTCAGGTATAACCTTGCAGTCTATGCAGGCTCGTTTGTCCTTCTTCCTAACAAGGACAAAATCGATTTGGCTAGAATGCTGACCACTGCTAAAGGTAACTAAATGGGAATGTTTCTTTTTTAAAAAAGGTGTTAGCTATCATGAGATCATAGGCTACGGAAAAGTTTAAAATATCTTCTCCCTCTTATTCCTATCACCATAACCAAAACCCCCCATGTACTCTTTGAAACCCCCCACTAGTTGTACCGACATGACCATTAAAATCGCATCCTAAGAAAATCTTCTCACTTTTAAGCACACTTCTAACCATGTCATCTAGGTCATCCCAAAATTGTCTCTTAGCGGCCTTATCCAGACTTACTTGTGAAGCATATGCACTAACAACATTCAAAACCAAGTCGTCAAAGATTAACTTAACTAGGATAATCCTATCCCCCTGTCTCCTCACGTCAACAACTTCACTCTTGAGGCGCTTATCGATTAAAATGCCCACTCCATTCTTATTTCGCTCTATTCTAGTACACCACAACTTGAAACCAGTCTGCTCCACCTCCTTCGCCTTTTGACCCACCCATTTAGTCTCTTGAACGTACAAGATATTTATACGTCTCCTAATCGTCGTATCAACGACCTCTCTTAACTTACCTGTTAAGGACCCTACATTCCAACTATCTAAACGAATCCTACTTTCCTCGACTAGCTTCCTTGCCCCTCGCACTTGTCGAGTAAAATGCGAAGACCCTTGCACATTTTCCACTACATCTAAGTGCCGACATAGCGTGTCACTAAGGGAGTGATGTCCCAACTCTTGCTCATTTATCACCACACTCGGGTTCTGATATGACACGTCGCTAAGAGGGTTACGCCCCAACGAAACTATTTTGAGTTTCATTCTATGAAAAGATAGCTTGATGTTACGTTGTCTCGCCAGGCTTAACACAATCCTCCTCCTTTTTCCTTGACTTAGGACACGTTATGTAGAAAATTACATAGGCGGAGTTGATATTGACATTTCAGTACAGACTTAAAAAGAGGTAGCACTAACATAACATGCGTACCCCTCAATTTGGGCACACTCAGCTGGTCTAAAGTTTTGACTTACATAAAAGGACACAAATGTATCTACTGAAGCCTGAAGTAGTTAACCAAATGAAGCGCATCAATTTTCCTATTCATTTATCCACCCGTCAACGCAAAACATAACAACATGAAAACCTGATTACCTATACTTTGTAAAATTGTCCCAAACATCATGCTTTGTAACAATATCAAGCACTATCATTGGGCATACAGCATGAAAACTTGAAAGGAGATTAGTTTAGCGGAAATCTGTAGCATATAGCTGAAGGAAGAAAACGGAAATCCCATTGTACAGAAACAGTCACATTGTGCTTACTGGAGCAAATGTTTGTAATTGAGCTTCCTTTTCATGCAAAAAAAGGTCAAAAAAGTAGCTCAGTACCCAATAAGTACCTCATACTTACAGCTTTTATACTTGAAAGTACTGATCCCGAAATCTTGAACACAATGTCCCAATTGTAGGAGTGGGATGCATTCAACAAAAATGAATATGGAGCACGAAAAACAATTTACAGTAGACTTTGTAGTAAAACAGGTATGAGCTCACCTCTTTAGTGTCAAATCCAAGTCAGATTGTCAGATGGCGCAAGGGGCACCATCTGTTCATGAACAGCCCTAACAAAATGTTGATAAGATCTAACTGAAACTACAATTTAAAATGTAACAAATTCATGGAACTATCGAGTACTGATTAGGTGGCACCAAAAAGAGTGGCGACCAAATTGCAACATGGTATCCAGCGGATAAACAGTGGTATGAGAAACGAAAAACCTAACAGAACAGTAAGGATCTAAACAAACCATCATAAACCTGATGCTGAGTAAGTATTAAGTAAGTAGTTTGGCATGAAATAACAGAGAAATAACCATCCCAAACCTCCTATATGTATCAGCCCAGCGGTACTTGTTATTTGAGTGTAAATGCCTTTAGTTGGTCAAATTTGCAGCCTATAAACATGTTTGATAGAGGTACACGCATGTTGTGAGGGCGGTCACAACCCATACCTAGTTCAATAAATCACCATAAAAAAGCATAACCTTGAGGTGTCCAATGCCTGGTAGCTTGTTGTGAAACAACAATGGCAACCATATCACTTGGGCATTTCGTCGAACACATGGCATGCACAGCTATAAAATAATGCCTGGGTTGAACTCGCACGTTCGCACGCGCCATATGAAGAAGGTGCTCTGTTTCTACAAATCAATCAAAGGAGATTAGCAATCAGATGGAAATAAAAGTTTCTTCAGTTGTACAAATTAAACTAAATGCACAGAACCGGAGAGAGAGACTTGCGATGGTGGAGGGGGATTGCTGCGTCCCAGTTGGTGCGACCCTGAGCTCCGGTGGAGGGTGTGGATGCAGCCGCAACCCAGCGGTAGGCGTGGGCAGAGGCGAGCTCCGTGCTGGGGGCCTCACCGGAGGGTACACTCCCGGCACCGGCGGCTACTCACGGCGTCCCCATCTCCTGCCGCGTGGTCGTCTTCCCTTTCTCCCGTGAGAGGACGGGAGGGAGAAGGGGAAGGCGGACGACGGGCGCGATGCGGGCGAAAGGGAGGATGCGGGCGACGTGCACGGCGCGGTCGAAAGGAAGGAGGCGCGCAACGTGCACGGCGCGCGTGAAGAGGAGGAGGCGTGCGGCGATGGGGTCAGTGCGGCCAAAGAGGAGGATGGCAGCGCGGGCAGAGGGGAGGAAGGGGCGGCGGGTGGCACGCGGGCGGCGGGGAGGAGGCGGTCGAGGGGGAGGACGGGGCGGCCCGCGTGGAAGGTGGGGAGGAGGGAGCGGCGGCGGCATGCACGGCAGGGGAGGAAGCGAGCGCGAGGGCGGGGAGGAGGTAGCAGCAGAGCGGACGACGCGAGGACGCGGCGCAGCTGCGGAAAAGGTCGTTGGCACGCGAAGGTTCGCGAGAACACACGAAGCTGACCGCTGCATCGCGCCATCAGCCCGATCGGATGGTCGACGCAGGCGCGACGATGTGAACGGCCTGAGAAACGAAAAAAGACGTGGATAATCTGGGAGGCGAGGAATTCCTTCCCCGTTAAGTTATGATGATGCTTCTGCTGCACATGTCACGTTGACAAGTGTGACATCACAATCCAGCGCCGGCGGAGAGCTTGTCGGATGGAAAGAAAGCAAGGTGACGCCACGGGATATTGCAGTTTCCTTACGTCACGTGACGTGGCCATCAGTACGCTCACCGGTAGGCGAATGAGCGAGTGACCCGTTTCGCTCTTGAGGCAGAACCGAGCACGTCCAGTCGGACACGTGGACGCCCGCGCAGCCCTTCGATGGGTATGGGCGTCCACGCAGCCCTTCGTGGATATGCCAACTCCATCCACGGCAGGTAACCCCACCAGCCTATCCTCTACGCGCGCCGCACCACGCGACGACCCGACAGACTGATCCAACTGGATTGTCTGAACTGCGCGTGCTACAAATACCTCAGCGCTTCGTCGTCTCCTCTGCCTCCTGCGATACTTCCCGTTTCCTCTGGGATTTGGAGGGTCTGCTGCCTTGTTCCTCTCGAGTCGCAACAACTCACGCCTCACTTCTTTCTCCTGTCCGGTGTTGCAACTTCAGTTCAGAGCATCGCGCCCCTGCGTCAAGGTACACTTGATCTGCCTCTCTGCTTCGTCTCTACTTTCTCGGGGGTGTCTGGGGCCTTGCTGAATTACTCGAGTGCTGTTTAGCATATTCCTAAATTCTTTTAAGCCCCTGAGCTCTCTTAAAACGGCGGTTTCTCTTATTCTGTAGTTTCGGCCAAGCCGGCGTCCGCAGAGATGGATTATGCCCAAATCGGCCTGTGCGTCGCCTCCACGGCCGTCGCCGCCGCCGTCGCCGTGCAGCCTCCGGCGTGTGTCATGCTGCCCCTGTTCATCGCATTTCAAGGCGGAGTCGCACTGATGTTGCGCGCGGTCTCCGCAAGCGGTGGACGTCGACCCTGAAGCCGTTAGCCAACATGGTGGTTTAGTCAGCACCATCCATCTCTGACTAAGCCTAGGTAGGACAGGGCTCTTTTGCATCGACGACACAATCCATCAGAAAAATTGCGACTCTAATGTTAAGTTTCTGCAAATTTTTCTTCTGGATTTTGTCGTGAATGCAGAGGAGCCAAGTCCCGCTAAGGCGAATGGTGCTCCTCTAACGTTTTGGATGGTTCGTGCGAGTGGAGCTCTGTTGATTTAACTGTTTAATCATCGTCGATCTAACGTGAGTTGATGGTAATTGGACGGTTAATTCCACCAGAGTCCCACCCCCACGAGCCATCAAAACGCTCGAGGAGCATCATACGCCCAAGTGTGTAAACCTGGTGTTTGGCTCCAAGCGTCAATGTAAACGTAATGGAAATGGGATTGCAGGAAATTTGGTGGTGTAATATATGATTACCTGATCTGTCTGGTTCGACATGGGAATGTTATTAGATGCCATTACAGTCTTTGTTCCAGAATGATGGCAACCGAATGACAGACAAAAAAGGCGACACAAATCTCACCGGCCATCTCCTGCGGCTGAACCAAAAACACGCTACAGAATTCGAGCTCAACACCGATGAATCACACTATGACGGGTCTGAAACGAAAATCATCAGGCTGTGCAAACTGTTATGCGAAACAGCAATTACACGCACAAGAACTCCAAATTCGTGTTTAAAACTCAACTTTCAGGCTCCAGCTGCGGGAGGTTTAGATCATATACCCTTATACCCTTATCATAGTTGGAAAATTAAGAATTTACCCTCTTCACTCAATGATATGTGGGGTCATCGTAGATCACTGACACGTGGGTCAGGAGGATAAATCCTTAATTTCCATCTAAGTGGAAGGTATATGATCAATAATTCCCCAGCTGCGCACACGATGCTGCTTTACCGATCTAAAAACAGAGATCTCCAATCCCTCACGCAAAAAGAAAGGGATAATCCACGAACCAACGTGAGAAATCCAGAAGAAATAGGGCAGGGTAAGAAAAAGAAACAATCTTTACATATGAAAGACCAACAAAAAAAGGCGCAAAATTGCAGTTCTTGTACGAAAAACCAATCAACGATTGCCCTGTCCTCCACCATCCCGACCAAGGCCCGCCGCTCCAACGACCGGGCATGCATTAAGAACTCCGAAATCGGCTGTTCATGTTGGCGGCGGCAGGCAGGCAGGCGGCGCGGGGGACGGGATTGCGAGTTGCGACAAGACAGATGGAGTGACTGTGCCGGATGGGTAGTCCATGCTGAATTGAGGCCCAATAGCAAATGGAGATTTCCGCCCAAATCTTTATGGGCTAGACAGCCTACACGCTACAGCCTTGCGGGGCCCAGTCAAAGCAAGAACGAGTACGAGCGGTGAGATTTCTGCAATCTTCTCGGCTTCGGCTGGGCTGATCACTTTTTAACTCTAATGTGATAGTTTGTATTGATGGGCTGAGTATTGATAAATCGATTTTTAAAAAACTGTTCTAATAAATTGTTTTGAAAAGATAATAAAAAACATATTTTATTTATTTATTTAAAAAGCCATAAGGCATATCTGAAAAATTGGAATCTATTCTTTTCTTCCTGGGGAGTGAGAAGAATCGATTAGCGAGAAAAGTTGAAGCAGTAGTGATTGCGCGAATTGGATTGCCCAAACTTTTTTTACGTGTGAATGTACTGCTTCTGCCAGCACTGGGGTTTGGCTTTGGTAATACAAGTGAATCGAATTCCCCCAGCACAAAAAAAAGCTTGGGAGTTCAGATGGATTGCTGCTTGTTTCGTCAAAAGAAATGGCCCACATATATACACCATAAATTGCTAGCTACTCCCTTTAGTTCATAAGGGCAGTCCTAATGCTATAGTTTCTTACATTAATTAGGTTTGCCACGTAAGTATTTTGATGACATGGCATAGTAATTAAAGAGAAGAGATAAGGAAATGGTTTCTTCATGAGGAAACTATTTCTTCACGAAGTCCAAAGCCGAGGAAACCAGCAAAATATGCGCTGCAGCGAACTTAATTTCTTATCATAGTGTCTTAGAAGAAACAGCAAATGCATGTGCAGAAAGGGGATGAAAATGATTGGTCACGATTCGATTTGGTCCCACACAAAGAAACCATGGATTAGAGTTGTAGTTTGTATCATAGTGTTTTAGAAGATTAGAAACTAGTCATGGTTTCAAGCATTGGGACTGCCCTAAAAGCATATTGTTTTCCGATACATTTAGTTAAACTTTTAAAATTTTAAATATCAATATTATTTTAAATATTCACATTAAAACTTTGGCTATCAATACCATTTTAAATATTCAGATTAGATGCATGAAAGTCATATGTGTTGAGTGGTTTAGTACTCCTACAAAAGAAAGTAGAAATCTTAATTCTACGAGGATTCTTGTAGAACTTCTTGTAGTACATATTTGTAAACCTTAAAAGACTAATATATGGGTGTGTTCTATTGGGTTATGGTTTTTGGCTTATTGCTTTTGAATTCTAGTTGTTCATGAGAGACAGTATGAAGAAAGAAACAATCGCATGTGATTTTAGGCAGTATAGCTAAACTCAGTATAGTGTCTACTATAATCGAATTGTAGACTCTGCCTTGAAAAGACATACTATTTAAAAGTAAATTACTGTAGCAGGAAGTAAAAAGTAAAAAACAGGAAGCGGAGGCGAACCCACCTATGAGTCACTATACTCAATAATTTTAACCTTAACTTTTATCTGATGAAGTCACCATGCTCCTCCAAAAATTTACTCTAAGTATTCTTGGACATGTTCTTTTGGACTATGACTTATGGTTTTAGCTCTAATACGAGTGTTCGTATGAACAAATCGAAAGTTAATAAATTGATAAGCTGCTTTTAAAAAAACTATGCCGATAAGCCGTTTCGAAACGACGAAGAGAAGTCGTTCTATTTATTTATTTATAAAAAGGTATAAATTATAAACTATAAGCTAAAAAGACTTTACGTATGCATGCGCAGCTGTCACGTTTCTGTCATTTCTCAGGCATTTCATCGATTCGTTGGTTGCCGCGTGCAGACTTTTACACCACGTCTTTTTCCTCCGCATACATCAATATGGTCATCGATATAGTAATATAAACATGGACCTTTATTTTTTTATAAGGATGCGTTTGTACGAATTATTAAAAATATACAGACATAAGGTACGATCATTCCCATGCCGTGATCCCGGATCAAGTTGGAGATAAACAAACCACAACCTAATCAACCCCACGATGGAATAATTACAGGGTGACGCAGGTGAAATTGATACGTTGCAGAAGAACAGTAGTAGTAATTAAAATGAAAAGAAAAACTAAAATTCGCTACAGCTCCATCCACCTATCTGCTCGACGGTTGGCCGAGTCAGGTAACCTCAACAACCGACCGGACACGTGTCCCGTCGGGACACGTGGACGCCCGCGTAGCCCTTCGATGGATATGCCAGCTCAGGTAACCTCAAAGCCAATGCACCACGCGACTCCCTAACCACACCGCCTTACCTCCCTGGTTAGCCCTTGCCGCCCGTGATCCCGCCACGCGTCCCAATCCGACGGCTAGCGCGGCCCTTGCCATCGATTTCTCCCCATCGAGCCGCCTATTTAACCGCACCAGGTCGCCATTCCCCCGCTACGGATCGCACAACATCCCAATTCCCAAAGGTCCTCTATTTGGAGTTCTTGTGCGTCTGCATAAACCCTTCACTAGCCCAATACCAGGTTCAAATTTTCGGCAAAATTCCTTTTTTTCGTCCATTTCGGTACCCTCCGAAATAAAACCAATCCTCGTTTTCATTTGTATTTTTACTTAGCTACAAATTTTGGCCAAATGTGGCCAAATTTCGGTAAAGAACTCAAACACATTTGAAAATTTCATCCGAATTTTTAAACGAAATAACGAAATTTCTTCCATTTCGCTGGCCGGCGATTTTTTTTCCAAAACGGAAAGGTTTCCTTGCCCACTACCACCTCCAATTCGAAGCACCCAAAGGCGGAACCCCAACACTGCAAGAGTAGTTGGATCGAGATGCAGCCCGAGAAGATGACCCAGTCTGGCGCGGCCGCCGAGTCCGCGACGATGGACGCCGTGCCCGTGCGTGAGGCCGGCATGACTACCGCGGCCCAGCGAGGCGCTGCCTGCTACAACCCCGGCATGTACCGCGAGCTCGACCTCCCCCGCATGGGCGCCGGACGCGGCGTGGACATCCTCGGCGGGCTCCACCGCTCTGCCACGAACGACCCCGGCGCGGACCTCCTCGGGCTCGCTGTGCTCCGTCCCGCGGCCGCCACGAACGACCCCGGAGCCCAACAGCCCGGCCTGGGCGGCGGACGCAACGAGGACCTCCTCGGCGTGCTCCGTCGCGCGGACCCGGAGAACCTGGGTGTGGTCTCCTACAACTCCGACAGCCACTCTGACAAGGCTACGGGCGTTCCGGTCGCAGCAGTCGGCGGGAACAAGGCCGCCGCCGCCGGCGCATTAGCTGGACACGTCCGCAGCTTCCTTCCGTCCATGGGACTCGTTGCCGCCTCGTCAGCGGTCACTGGGCTCGCCGCCGGTACGGCCACCCCTGCGGCGGGCTTCGGCCTCTTCGTGCTGCTGTTGGGTGGCCTCTCCCTGGTCACACTCCGTGTGCTCGGTGCCTACTAACGAGGAGTAAAAATGGCATTTGTTGGGAATAATTCGCGGCACACGTGGGGGTTCTGCAGTCAGTTCACCGTCCGTCCTTCAATTAAGCCGTCCTAGTTGAGTAACTTGAGTCAAGTCCAGGATACAAAAGAGAGATGTTTGTGAGTATAAGTTAGGTAATTATCTTGGAGAAGTGTGTTCTGGAGACGTGTTTAAGTTGTGTCACCGTATCTGACCAAGTGCACATGAGCCAAGTTAAAGCAGAGTCCAACTAGCTGTCAATAATATTTGTTGAGTCGGTTGTTTAACAATATAAATATGGCATGTACCTTATAAGCTAGAAAGCATGAAGTGTGTATGAGATGAAATAGTACCTCTGTGAGAGAGCTTAGTGTGTGCATGTGTAAGTTTGCAAGTCTTAATGAAAACCTTATAAGTTCATGTGAAGTATGAATACGTGTGTATAAGAGCTTCTACTCTGTCCTTACTCTCTGCTTTGTCCTTGCACCCAGTATTTCTTGCCACCCCTAGTTAGTTCCAACAACACGTGGGGTTTTGCAGTCAGTTCACTGTACCCTTTCAATTACGCTGTTCTCTTCTTGTCCTAGCTTCGAATAACTAGCAGTGGGCCCAGTCAGTTCACATGGAATTTTTTTTCTATCAAAATAAAGAAGATATCTTCAATCTCACTGGTTGTTTGTATTCATATAGGTCTATTCTATATGTTAGATTCGTGGTAATGTTACTACCTTCATCGGACTTCATGTTGTCGATCTGTTGGGTCGTTCCGATTACAGCAAGGAAAAAGAGAATGCTCCTAGAAGCTCTACGAAATGAATAAGCAAACTTGGCCGCTACTCAGGCCCCGCTCATTTCGGTTTTTAAACGAACACAGTTTCTCGCTTTTTTCACTATTCACTACACTATCCACTAACTCATTCTGATATTTTTCACCAATTCTGATATTTTTTTGCAAAAGCAAAACCATCGCTATTTCGATCACCCTCTCACACTGCCAGATGGGCAACAAGCCGTGCCCACCACAAGATAAGGCGCAACTGCCCCAGAATGTCAAGTGTGAACAGGTAAAGCAGATCTTCCAAAATCTGCGAAAAGGAGAAGGGCCCACAGGCTGCGTTTGAGCTTTTATTCGTCTGCGAAAAGGAGAAGGGCCCACACAGGCTCCGTACAGAATGTGTTGCGAATCTTACAGGGTTAGGAATGATACCGCTTTTGATTTTTTACTATAGCTAATTTATTTTTTTACTGTAATTGAGTTAGTTTATTTAGTATAATTAAATTAAAAAAATAAAAATCTAAAAAATCAGAAAAAGATAAAATTACTGAATAGTGAAAAAAAAGCAGAAACTAGAAGTAGAAGCTAAAAAAAAGCTGAAATGAGCTGTTACAAATGATTTCTAGCTTACAGAAATTAAAATCTATTTAAATCATGCTGATTTTTAATGTGTTTTTTCTTTGTATTACCACAGAGATAGAATGATGTTTTTATTTATCTAATTAAATATTTAAAAGAACTACTGACCGTTATAATACTATTTTAGCTAAAAGATAAAAATGATAACACTTTGAAATAGATCCTAACTGCTGAGATGAAGCATGTAAATGCATTAGTTGAAAATTCTGCCCCATCCCAAATTAATGTGTTGCAAAGTGTGGCAAGTAGGATTAATGTTTAAGAATCCCTGAATGTTGGCGGTGAAGCCGTCGATCGTAGTGTTCGTTATATATGCATGTTGGTGTCGTCATATATATATTTTTCACGCATCTCCACCAATCTATCATCTATCACCACATATTGTATTGGTATAAACTCTGGCAATATCATAAAACCGGGCAGCGCTACTGCCCACTTTCTATATGCATCCCGAATCTAGCAAGTGCCTTGTGTGAAATTTCGTCTGTTGGTACCGCTCGACCAAGAACATGGACTAAATGGCACTTCTACCATTATTTTAAGGTCTACGTACAAGAATAGTGCGGGTTCCGTGGCAATTAAAGAAATAACATTTTTATCCACCGTGCAGCGAGCCTTGGGAAGCCGACATGTCAGAGAAATATACGGCAGCCACACGGCCACCATGTGGTCAAGGTGGCTCACGCACGGCCACCATCTGGCCGAGCCCAGTGCCACATGGCCACCGTGCATGAGGTGCTTACTCATGCTATTTAGTAGTCTAAGTACGTTATAGCGTAATTAGAGAATTTATTTACCTGTACTGCATATTAAAATTTTTTATATATAGTTAATGAGCTGAAAAACTTACGAATTTTTTTGTGAAGTTTCCCAACGTAGTGTGTATCATTGTGTAATTTATTCGTAATTTTATTCTTTTTGAATTTCACTTGAAAAATCATTTAATGAATTATTTGTAGGTATTTTTTAATTTAGCATATGAGCACTAGAAAATATGACTTTTTTTAGGTATCCTTTCGCATCAAACTCTATTGTATAATTTTTGCAGCGCCTTGACATGGATGTGGTATGACTCACTCATCAGAGCTGCTACTGTCTTCTCG
The DNA here is from genome assembly GCA_036346265.1 of Melocanna baccifera. Classification (NCBI taxonomy): domain Eukaryota; kingdom Viridiplantae; phylum Streptophyta; class Magnoliopsida; order Poales; family Poaceae; genus Melocanna; species Melocanna baccifera. The sequence goes on from CM070698.1 coordinate 21,373,527, forward strand.
CCGTGACTGCATCTATGGACGCGGCCTTGTCTTTCGTCGAGCATGTCCCGTGAGATAGGCAGTCGGTCTGGAGCATGTGTGTTGGGTTAGAGGAGGTACAGAGACTGTTCACTCTGTTGAGTGGCCGACGGCACACCAGTAGGCTGAGTTAGAATAGCCTGGGTTTAGTAACTGTCGATGTGCTCCTGCTGAGACATGCTAAACTGGGGGCCACCAGAGATTAAATTTTGAACGAAGAACTCTAGAAATCTCGATCGTGTGGACGAGTTCTGGCCTTCACCTTATGACATGGTAGCGAAACTAGAGGAGCTTTGCTCACCGCATGTTTTCGGTGGTCTTGACCTCGGATATATAGAGTGGTAGATCTAGGTAGGTCTTGAGTTGGTCTTTAAGTCTTGGTAGAATCAGCTGGTTTAATCTCCCATTCCAATCCCATCATCCGGGGGAGGACCAATTAAATTATCCATCCATTGATTAGCCTTAAGAATCTTCATCATATGAGGGAGTAGTGATATATGGGAGACCAATGACGACCAAGCTACAAATCTGAATGCTTAACTTCACAAGTCAAAACATGCGGCGGTTTTCGATGGAGAACTACGATCGGTAATTGCTCGTTGTGTTCTGGACGAAAACGCGAGAGAGTAATTGAAACATTTCGGTCCTCCGAGGGTAGCGAATTATTGACGATTGAATTGAATTGGAAATGCACGATACGTAGTTCTCGTTCTATGTATTTTCTCCTTCTTTTCATTTTCAAATATTGCCCCCGCAGTGTACTGGACTAGCACTAAACATACCGCCCGTTATTCCTAGGATTATTATTCGGCAGTACAAAGGGGTGTTTAGAATGACGTTGCCTTATGGCTTTTTTACTATAATTGACTTATTTTTTATTGTAACTTAATTAGCTTTTTTTGACATAATTAAATTTAAAAAATTAAAAATAAAAAAATATTAGTCCATCACAAACAATACAAATAAATATGAAAAAAAAGGCAAAAATGCCCCCCAAAAAATTAAAAAAACAATATTAATTAATAGTGAAAAAACAGAAATAAAAAATCAGAAGCTAAATTGAGTGACATTGGTGTTCTTTTCACACTCAATACACCCCGAAACATGCATATCAATGTGTCATATTTTGGCAGGGTACGAACTAAGCATGGTTGGTGTACCGTACTCGCACATTTTCTTCATCAGAACGTGAAAAGGCGAGTCAAAAATCATGCGAGCACCACTGATTCATTTGATTTCGTTCCACCATTGGCAAGAACGCACGCGCAATGCTGTAAGAAAGTAGAGGAATAGAAGATTCGCACATATTACCACTTGAGATAGTGCCGTGCGCGCGCCCAATGGCAGATGTGTGAACGTGTATTTAGAAAAAAAAAGAGAGAGAATTGGATAGGGTAACTAATCAAGTTCGATCGTTATTTGACCTCTTGGGAGTTTTTGAGATAATGTCAAACTTCTTGACTTGACTATAAAGGACTCACCGTATGTTTTCGGCGCCCACCTTCCCGGTCGGCGACAGCCACATTGGATACGTGGGCCAAAAGTCGGGCCCGCAAGGAAGAAAGGAAGGCGCTTGCTTTTCCTCTTGGCCGAGCAAGGAAGAGAGCCTTTCTTTTGGTCATCACGTGACGTGGCCGTAAATCGCACCGTTCTTTCGCCCTGAAACAAAGGAGTTCCGGCCCTGCCCGTCCGAGAATGGCGCCCACGGTATTGCCGCTGTGCCCCGCACCACACACACACACGCTACAGATACCTCGGCTCCTCCTCTACCCTGAGGATTTAAGAGAGCAAATTATTAGACGCACGCAAATTGCACAACCTGTCAATGGCTAGCCGCGTAGCCGGTAAGAAAAGAAAAACCCTAGGGGGATTTAGGGAGCATGTCGTCGTGTACCAAACTACCAATATGCCAACCCGCCTGGCGATGATAGGTTCACTGAACCTAGTTAGTGGCGAGTGACGTCCTTCGGACGGTGGGCCAGAAGCTGGAGCTCGGCCAGATTTCGTGTATAAATAATACCTCAAGGTAGCTACTCCTCTCCTCCTCCTCCTCCTCTCTCTCCCTCGCCACTCCATCAGCTTGAAGACTTCCTCCATCTCACGAAATTAAACAGGTACTATCTCATTGTTGTGCTAACTACTAGATCCAACCTGTCTTTAGCTATTTGGAGTATTTTTTTTTTGTGTTAGGGGCACTTAAATCTTGAGCCGTACTATTAATCTTAAATCTCTAAGTTCCTCCAAGTGAAATTCTTTGAAAGATTTCCCAATTGAAACCTTGAAACATCAGCGAAAATTTTGAACGGTGTCAAATGGAAATACGCTCAGGAAGCAATTCAGGAACGGAATCGAAAAGGTGGCTATACTACTAGCAATTATGCAAATAAACGCAGGAGATTTTCCTATTATTTCTACCAGTTGCTATTAGTCTGTTAAGATTGTTGGTTCTTTGTATCGATTCCAGGCGCTGGACAAGGGGTTCTTGTACGCTTGGATGGAGTCCTCCGTCGGCGACAACGCCCCGCGGTTCAAGATAAACAAGATCGTCTACAGCGACGAGGAATCGCCTTACATGGTGGCGAGGCGCGCGAGCAACGCCAAGGCGGCAGCTCTCCTCTCCAACGCGGCCGGGCTCGTCCACGAGCCCGGCATGCCGTTCGGCGGGGCGCTCCTGGGAAAGAACCTCTCCGCCGAGCTGGGGATGCCCTTCGCCAACGCCACCATGTCCGTGCGCGACCCTGGCATGCCCTTCGGCGAGGCGCTCCTGGGGAAGAACCTCTCCGCCGAGCTGGGGATGCCCTTCGCCAACGCCACCATGTCCGCGCGCGACCCTAGCATGCCGTTCGGCGGGGCGCTCCTGGGGAAGAACCTCTCCGCCGAGCTGGGGATGCCCTTCGCCAACGCCACCATGTCCGCGCGCGACCCTGGCATGCCCTTCGGCGGGGCGCTCCTGGGGAAGAACCTCTCCGCCGAGCTGGGGATGCCCTTCGCCAACGCCACCATGTCCGCGCGCGACCCTGGCATGCCCTTCGGCGAGGCGCTCCTGGGGAAGAACCTCTGCGCCGAGCTGGGGATGCCCTTCGCCAACGCCACCATGTCCGCGCGCGACCCTGGCATGCCACTCTGCGAGGCGCTCCTGGGGAAGAACCTCTCCGCCGAGCTGGGGATGCCCTTCGCCAACGTCACCATGTCCGCGCGCGACCCTGGCATGCCACTCGGCGAGGTGCTCGTGGGCAAGAACCGCGCTGCCAGGTTCGCGTCGCGCGAGCCCGGCACGCCTTTCGGAGAGGCGCTCCCGGGGAAGAACGTCGCCTACGCCCCCATGTCCCCGTACGCCGTGCAGGTAAGCTATCTAGCCATGTCGACCTATGCCTATGCAGTGCATGCACTTCAAACTTTTTTACTTTCCTTTTCAAGACTTGGTTTTTGTATGCCTGGATACCTGAGACACATGCGTCCTCGATTATTGCTGCCGCACGTTCGTTAGACGTCAATCGTGAGCAGCCGCAGTTTCAGTGCAGCAGAGTCGCTCACTGACAGGTGGCCCTGAACGATATAATAACCCTCCAATTGGAGAAGTCAGTAAGCGGGCATCATTTTCTAATCTTGCACTGCTTCTCTCTGTTTTTCCCCTTCTCATTCCCTTTGTTTTCCCCTTCTCAAACTAGTTACGGATTTAAAGCAGAAGCAAACCTACTGTACTTCCACTAGTCTACTGCTGCATCTACCGAAATCCCGACTACATATGTATCGTGTCAGTGCGTGCAGGTTTCCATTGATGAGGCTATGGGCGCCAAGGCCGGTGGTCCGATCGCCGTCGAGGTCAAGGCAGCCGGTGCAGACGCCGGGGACGCGCGAGGCCGTGGCGGCAACCTTTCAGCTGTCGTGGGGATCGTTGCCGCCTCGTCAGCGGTCACTGCCATCGCCGTCGGCGCCGTCAGCCCGACGGTGGCGTTCGGGTTCTTTGTGGTTCTGCTCGGCGGCCTTTCTCTGGCCGTGTCCACTGTTCGCGGTGTGTAGGTCGATGATCATTGATGTTCTCTGCACTGTCGTGGTGTTACTCTGTTTGGGACATGCTAATAACGTGCAAGGAAACGAATAATATCGATCCATATATGGGGGCCTCGCTAGCTTATCTGATGTTGTGTACGCTGTTTTGAGATTACGATGGAGTGATTCGGTTTGTCATGTGCATCAGTGCATGCCGAATTTCGCAGTCAGCCTACTTTATCTCGGTCTCTGTTTTTGGTGTCATCTGCGATATGGTCTCAGTAGGACCAAAATTATTATTACCGTTCTGGTTTTGCCTACACAAAGCTAATTCCATGAACGGTCTTTCTAGCGTGCCAACACGAGTGGTGCGGACGTCTCCGCGCCACTCTATTTCTCTCTGATCTCTTGGTGAAGTCACCACTCACGACGCCCGGACGCGCATATGTAGATAAAACATATTAGGAGCCCTTTTTTTCCAAACAACTGTAATGTCGCTCAAGTCTAGTTGATAGTATGATTCTGTTGATGAAAAATGGAATACACTAACATGGAAATTCTGTTGATGAAAAATGGAAAACACTAACATGAAACTCTGTTGATGAGAATTGAGAAACAAGGATAGTATGATTCCTGTGTTGTTGTCTAATTGAAAAAAAAAAACAAGGATGCTATAGCCTGAACGACAGTTCGTTACTGCTTTTTAGGTGATGATCTATCACATGTTTTCGGTATGAAATGTACAATAATACAGATATACAGATAACGACACTAGCTAATTGTTCCCCGTCCAGCCACGAAGAAAAGAATAGATGCCCCCCCAATTTTTAGCTACATAGATAAAGCATGTTGGGAAGCCTTTTTTTTTCCCCAAACAACGCTAGTGGTGCTCGAGTCTAGTTGGTAAGATTGAGACGGTGGGTTTTTCATTGCTGTCTTCCCATTTTATCATTTACTCTAGTGTTACGTTGGCAAATGCCTTCTGGATGCTATCCTGCACGATTACAAAAAAGAAAAGAAAAGAAAAAGAAAACACACACACACACACACACACACACTCTCTCTCTCTCTCTCTCTCTCTCTCTCTCTCTCTCTCTCTCACCTACACAACATCCGGACCTCCACACCCATACGTCAAAACATCCGAGAAAATTGTTGTTAGGTCGCTTGACTGGTGATAGCGATTGTCAACTTGAAGAGGCAGCTGTTCGGGCAAAGCAGTGATGGCAGCTGCTACGTCACCTGCATATGCCCTGATGCTGATCGAAGATTCGATGTGGTGACCGTCTAGTTGATGAGCTGGTGGATTTTTCATCGCTACTATCTTCCCATTTTAATTGTTTGCTCTGGTGTTATTTTGGCAAATGTCTTTCTGAAACTTTGTTGATCACTTAAGTATATTATGATTCAATTAACTCGGGTCCCCCCCCCCCAATCCCTTTTTAAAGTACATTATGATTCACATGGTCCAAAAGACAAGGACGTTATCTGCTAGACGAAGATTAAGTGACGAGCTAATCATATGCTTAGGCATATTGTAGAGATACAGCAGTGGGCGTTTTCTTTCCCATATGATATCTGCAGACTTTTTTTTGGTCGAATCTTCAACACAGGTAGGCCATGCATCCTCCGAGAGTCAAACAAGTCACCAGAAGCTATCCGTCCATCCCACGGCACCACCCGAACCACTCGGCTCCCGCCACGTCCGGGACCTCACGGCCCGACGCGCGCACACACTCTCTTTCTATGTCTATTTGTCTCTTTCTCTAAATCAAATGGAATCACCAGACCTGCAAAGGCTACTACAGCTCAAAAGAAAGAAAGTAAAGCATGTCGGGAGGCTACCTCCCTGAAGCGAAACCTCCGTACCTTCAATCCAACCCATACCTCAATGTTTCCACTGAGCGTTCCCTGCAAGACCTGCCTGTGGGGGAGACACCCCTCTACTGGTACAAGAACACATGCAAGTTCTTTAAGTCCAAGAAGCGATTGAGCTTGAGTATATGTTACTGGGGTTACGGTAACTACGTCTAGGACTATTCCAACCGGCGTTGGGACACAGCCCGCTATCGGCAGCTGGTAAGAACGGATTATAGTATATTCTCCTGCCAATTCTCTTGTACAACACGCACTAACAAGCTCTCCTCTCTTCCCGTAGTCTTCTGATCCGCTATGCGCCTACCGCAAATGGATCGATCGAGAGATCCACCCACATGACCAGTAGACTCTGGATTGTGAAGAGTAGGACGCCCAGATAGCACGCGACAAGATTGAGGAGCGGCGGCGCAGCGAATAACAAAGCGAGTGTATCTGACGGGAGACACAAACTCATATAGAGGCGTACAGGCGCAAGGAGCGGGAGGCTCATGAGGAGAAGCGTGAGAAAGCGAATTCACGGCCAAGGCCAAGGTGCCGGTGAGGACTACAACGCCGACCTCAAAAGGAAGGGCAAATGGCCACGTTCCACGCAGTAGTTCGACCCTCTTCGTCGATATATCCCATGTATTTCTAATTCTTTAAAAGAATACGTGTATTATTCTTGATTCGTTAGCCTGTGTGCCATACAATCCTTTTTGTTGAATCAACAGTCGTGTTGTTTTCCTTATACCCTTTATCCGAAGTTCTCTGTGTATGAATTCCCTGTTGTATTGCAATATCACTTGACTACCTACTTACGAATTATTGCTACCTCAATCGTCCTCATAAAATTCTTCATAAAGTTATCGCATTACAACAACATACGATGATCACAAAATGTTATTACGAGTCTAACAGATTTCGTACCATTTGGAATCTACGAAAATCACAAACGAACAAACCGACATTGTTTGCCTTTTTATTTTAAAAAAAATAACAACCTACAAACAATATTTACAAAATGTATTACCTACAAAAATTGCTATTTACCCTCCACAATTATTTTTATCGACTTAATAAAATAAAAAATTATTATTTTTAATCACTCAATCGTGGGACGACTAGGACTAAGTCGCTCAACCAAACTGAGCGACAAGGCACTTAAGTAGACAATCGTCGAAGGGATTGAAGTTTTGAAATTGGAGATTATGTGTATATCAAGGTCACACCCTTTAAAATTATTAAGAGATTTTAAATAAAAGGGAAGCTAGCCCCAAGATATATTGGACCTTTTGAAATTATAAAGAGAATCGGAGAAGTGGCGTACAAATTGAAATTGACGCCAGGGTTGTCAAGAATACATAATGTATTTCACGTATCACAATTCTGAAAGTGCCTACGTCAACCAGAAGAAGGCATACCCATAGAAGAAATTGACCTACAGGATGATATGACATATCCCGAGGAACCACTATCAGAACCGGATTTAGAAATCCGAATTCCTCTGTGATTTACGCCTTTGTTCCTGGATCGATGCTTGATGCTCACGATTACATTCTTGTATATCATAACATTTTAAGCGAAAGCATAATTAATACGGTAATATCTTACATGGGCCGATTAGGCCGAGAAAGCAGAGAATGCAGCAGCGGAGAATCTTCAAAGTGGAACCCTTAGGACTTGCCCACAGGCAGCCAACTGGGGTTTCGCGACCTATGTCTATGGCCTTCTTGAATACCAGCTCTGTCGATCCTTCTGGAGCATTGCAATGATTTCTTCTATTCTTGACTGACTGGAGGGTAATTAGCAACAGTGAGTACAAATTGTACTCAACAAGCCACCACACAGAATGCAACACTAATAACTATTATATGCAAGGCTGTGAGAGAAGGCTTGAGGCTATTTTATTTGCTAAAGCAGCATTTCCAATACAATAAGTAAAATTCCTGAGACTTAGTAATTTTAACCAAAATGCAAGTTGTAAGGAGAGTGTGCAATATTAATAGTAGCTCTGGTTACCTCCACCAATGCTAAATTTGATTACTGAGCTACATCCACCCTAATTACCGTTGGAGTACAACTCTCCAGGAAAAGTTCAACAAAGTAGAGTACCTCTCTCCACTTAGTTTTCATCCCGCGCGAAAAATGGTTTTTGAAATAGAACTAACTCGAGAAAGTTTCCATGTCCGCTCTTGACCGTGAGCACGGCTATTCGAATAGTTTTAGACTCTGCAGAGTTGCACAACTTTACCCACAAGAGATAATCCAATTGTTATATTCCGCACATTTCCTTAGACATGCGGATCAACTAGATTATCACATGACCTTTACAATGCATCTAGTAAATGAATGCACTCGCTAAGGTTTCCATCTACAGGAAGGCCATTTAGGCGCCAGCTAGACCCCCTTTTGCGCCCACCGCTATCGAGTGACACGACCATCTCCAAGACGCTTTGCGTCCAGCGAGAAAAATCGTGCTTTCCACCGAAATGCATTCATTTACTGGGAGTACAAATTATTTAGTCATGCCTACACTTTGCCAGCTTGTAGTTGTACTGTTTTACATGGAGAGGTCAACACAGGATTAAGTCCTTAATTTGTCCAGACGGACGTCCACAGCCCAATGTTACATCCACCAACCACTCCTACTATCCGCCCAGACAGGTAAAGCAGGTTTTGGAGTTTTGAGAAGATAAGCGGTACCAATATATCAGTTATATACGTCCAATGACTGCCCAAAATAAGTTCACATATTTGAAGTAATGATGAGCCGGACAATTGAATGCCCTAGCTCTGGACTCACTTGGCGGTAAATATGACTTAGCTAATGTTAATAGCATTATTATTTAGGGCGACAAGGATTAATTGAATCAAATGGTAAAGGATGTCATATTTATTAATATTGGTAGCATAAAAGGGCAATATCTACTTTACATTTGATATAATTTGCATAACATCATAAGCATGCATTTTGATAATTTGAAAGAACATAACTTTTATAAAATGTGGGATCAATATGATTAAAGTGATGACTTACCTTGCTTATTTATCGCGGTCTTGACTTATTTCAAAGCCCGCTTAACCAGTCAGTTGTATTAAAATCTTGAATCTTCACTGCCGCCCGGATTTGCTTGGTCTTGTCGTCTTCAGATTGTAGCCTTCTAATACGCGGCAACATAGGGAAAACCAAATAAATCCAAATAGCGGCAAAAGTCTAGTTTAAATTAATTGAATTTATTTTAGTGTTGCTTATAGATTGAGAGTAAAGAGGGTTTGGAACGGATTTTTAGCGAAGGAAGGATTTGGTTAGATGGCTTTACCGTGAGGGAAAATTTTTAAGAATTAGAAAGGAGTTGAATAAAAGACCACCCGCAGGATTATTCTGCTAGGCTCAAGATAACGGGCTCGATTTGTTTCTTCATAACTTCTTTTATATTATTATATATTTATCAAGGAAGTTCCAAAAGCAAAACAGGACTTATGCGTCTTTAGAAAGATTGTCGGAGAGGGTGATTTGGTAGATACTTGATTTTAAGTATTTTCTTCCAGATCTTAATTATAGTTTGGAGTTTCAGTTATTTAACCATTTAAGATTAGAAGTAGGGCTGGTTATTTGGATATTTTGATAGACTGGAGGATATAGTCTAGTGGTTGGGATTTACTGAAAAAGAAAGCAAGCTATGCTTAATAAGGTTTAGGTGGATAGAACTGCACATGTTGAATTATTGATAATCACTGGAGGATGGTTGAAGTGTTTTAGATGCAAAGTTGTGTTTTAGCAAGATTACAAGTTAAGAATGCTAATTACTCAAGAGCCAATGTTTTATGTTCTTTTTCTTGCATGATGTAGGATACCTTTTTGAAAATCATACCAAGATAATCTATTTGGGTAGAGAGCAATGTTTTCTTTGTTTGATAGTTTCTTGTGCCAAAAGATAGTTGAATCTTTGCGTTGTATAGAGTATATTGAAGATTGGATTTTACAACTATCTTATTTATAAAAAGAAGTTTCACTAGTTTTAGCAAATGAGCGATTTGTGAGTTAACATTTTATGAACGAAATATAGTTAAAGTTATTGAGCGGAGTTCGTTAGCAGATATATGTTCAAGATACAAGAGATGTTTTATGAAACTTTAGTTCCCAGAGTAATGTTGTCTTTGAGCAAGGGTTTTGCAAATTATTCAAGAACAAATCCTCTTTTAGCTTATTACTAATTTACGAGTCAAGGTTTTAAATAGACTTAATTTATGCTAGAGGTTTTAGATCCAGAGAGAAAGATATGCGGTGAATGAATGAAAACCCCGATATGCTTTAGGGTTTGGTTTGAATCATTATTCAATTGATATCGCTCATTAAACTTTAGCATTGATAAATAACAAGATTAGGCTAATCATTTTCTGATTGGAAGGCTAGTTATGTGTGATCTTATTAAATCTGTACCCAAGAATAGCCTTTCAAATAGTTTGCACTGGTAAGGGTTACATTCACAATTTATTTAATTGTTTCATAGCATAATCTTTAGAGGAAAGTTTTTTAGAATCTCATCCCTTAGCCAGATTAGCATCTCAAATGGGGCCCATCTGTCATGCCAAAAGAGAGAGAGAGTGAGGCAGAGGAGGGAGGTGTGCTCGGCCGGGGAAAATGGAGGAGGCGCCTGGTTGGGGGTCGGCAACACCAGAGAGGGGCAGCTGGAGGGGCGTCGAAGTCGGTGGTCGAAGAAATGTCCCGAGTCGGTGAAGTCACCAGAGGTGGGGCGCAGCGTGCTGGGGAGCCGAAGGAGCCGGAGTGGCCTGGCGACGGGAACTCATGGCTGCGCAGGGTGGCCTCAGCGGATGGCGAGCTTGAGTCGGCGGGGAGTCCAATTGCCGCTTGGAGTAGCTGCAAGGCACGGTGGGGGAGCTCCAGACGGCGACCATCAGCGGGTGGGGCAGCAGCACAGGCGAAAGTCCGGCGGCGGCGGAGGTGGTAGGCGGTGCAGAGGAAGCTCCTGTGGGCGGCGACCTGTGGCCGTCGAGGAACCCAACCAAGGAGTGGAGCAGCCTTGGGATGCCGTAGGTGAGCTCCAGGTGCCGGTAATTTGCTGGAGATGCGGCAGCACAGGAGGAGACCCAGCGGTGGAGCCGATGGGGACAAACGGTGCTTCGGTTTGGAGGGAAAGGAAGTGAGGCTCTGGGAAGGTGCTGAGAGTTCGGGCCCCATTGATGCCCATGGAGAGGAGGTGGCCGATGAGCTCATTGAAGGTGGTACTACCGTGAGGCCAGAGTCATTGTGAGATGCGACGCACGGCCAGTCTAGCAGAGAGGCCGGAGGGAGGGCGGCACTGCACAGGCTGGTGGGACATTGAGTGCGCCTTGATGATGAGAGCAACGGGCAGCTGAGGCTGTCTCACGCTAGTGATGTGGTGCGGCGCAACATTGAAGGGGTAGCAGCTAGGCAGGGTTGCTGAGGAGTAACGGCGGGCGGCTCAAGTGCGCAGGCGTCAGGAGGTGGCGTGTACGCGAGAGAGGAGCTAAGCCGAGGGGATGGAGGCGCAGGCGCAGTTGGGCATTAAAGTCAGCATAGGAGAGGGGCGCTAGGCCAGAGCTCGGAGGCGGGTCAAAACCAGCGGCGGCGCACATTGAAGAGGGGCGGGTGTAGTTGCATGGCACGGTGCAGACCGCGATAGGTGCAGACTAGCTCGAGGCGGCGAGTGGACCGGGCGAGGAGGCGTAAAGCGGCGCGCGAGTGGCCGAGATGGCGCGGGGAAAGCGGCGGCTAGACCGCGGCAAGCGCGGGGTGAGGAAGGGCCGGGTGGTGCAGGGCGCTGGGGAAGAGGCCGGAGCCGGCACCGAAAAGGAGAGGTGTGGGAAGGGGCAGAGAGCAGGAGGAGCTGGGCGGCGGCGGCTCTGAACAGGAAGGAGGAAGAATGAGGCAAGGGGTAGTGGGGCAAGGGGATCGGCCGGATGGGCCAGATGGGCCGAAAAGGATTTTCTGATTTAGGATTTTAGCAATTTAATTACTTGATAGATTATTTGAGTATGAAAGAGTTTGAAGTTTTAAGTGTTAATTTGAACCTTGGAAATTTTAAACACTTAATTTCTTAGGAAGCTTTTGATATCAAGATTCACAAAAGAAATTTTTGAGAATCCGGATCAATTTTTGAAGACTTGGTTCTTGATTTTAGAAAATTTATTTTCTTTAATTTGAATTTTTGACTCTTGAATTCCAAATCAAGAACTTAAATAAACGAAATTTTTGAAATTCACCAAAATAAGGAAAGATTTTTATAAATTTTGCCAATCACAAATTTGGGATGTTACATCCACTGAAAATACTTGAAACTACATAAAGGCGACTCCGAAATTGGAACATCAGATTTTACAGAGTCTAATGGAAGAACCACACTACCACTGAATCGACATTGGAAAAGGAGTCAGACCTACAGCGAGACTTTCCCAACTTATTCCCTAGACCAAGTTAATCTCGAGGTCGAGATTCTTTTAAGGGGGGTAGGTTGAAACAACTCGAAAATTCAAAACCTGAATTGAATCTTTATTTGCATTTTCTTGTTTGAAGCTCAGCCAATCCGCACCCTTGATTTTGCCCCGTGATTTGTGCTTGCCTTTCCCTTGCCTCCCCGTTTCTCCCTCTCCTGTGGCGCCCAGTCGAAGCCCGCCTTCTCCCTCCCTCGCTTACGACAGTGCAGGCCACTCTCTCTCCTGTGTGTTGTCGCGCTGCCAGCCCCTCTCGGCCTCGCCCGCGCTGCAGCCCCCGGCGCCTCATCTCTCTCTCTCTCCCACGTGTTGCCCTGCCAGCGTCGTGGCCCTCCCCTCCGCGTCCCCCTCCCTAACCCCCCCGAGCTCCCGCCAGTGGACACGGCTCCTCCCTCCACGTGGCATCCCCTCGGACAGGCCGTGTGACACTGCCATTCCCCGCGCCACTCTTCTCCACCAACTCCTGTAGCATCACGATGCAATCGACATGGCTTCCTCGCCTCGGGAAGGAACTCCCCGCCCTCCATTTTCGTGCGCCGAGCACCCCGCTAGCTCTTTCCGCCTCCACCATCTTTTAAACTCAAATTGCCGCTGCAGGAGGCTTCGCACCACCCCCACGTTACTCCCAGATCGACTCAATTGAGTTCTTCCCCTCCCTAGTGCCACCGCTGCCCTCCCCTGGTCCGGTGAGCCAAAATCCCGATCTCCCTCCACAACCGTCGAGAATCCAATTAACTTCGGCTACACCCCCACCAAAACCCCGCATTCACTTTTCTTGAACCAATTTTGGGTGATGACGCCTCCCCTTGCCCCGCGCCGTGTGCCTCCCTTCGGCAGCCACCCCTCTCCGTGGCCAGCTTACCAGAGCTTCTCCCGAGCTAAACCCTTGTCATGCCTTTGATATACACCTCCCATAGATGGTGGAACTGAAACTCAATTTACAAGAGCACCTCCAGAACCTTCCCTAGACATCCCTACCCCCGCCACTTTCTTTTCCATCCGCGACCGCCGTCACTCTTGCTCGTGTGATTTTGCACCCCAAAATGGATTACCCTTACCTCCCCGCACCTCTCTATGCCGGTCATCGCAGCAGTGAGTCACCGTCGTGGCCGAATCGCAAGCAAGGGCGCAGCCCTGTTTTTCTTTGCCCCGCGCCCAACCGGAGGAAGAAGATGACCAGGGACGCTTGACGTGCTTGCATCTCCACCCTCCGCCTCCTATCCTCCGGTTCCCGAGCGAGCTCAAAGAGTTAGGCCGTTACGGCCGATTTCTTCCCCCTTTTTGGCCGTCGTGGCACCATCCTAGCCAACCCCGCGCCATCCAACGGCCGCACCCCCGCCTGATCATTTTCCCACCTAGGCCGAAGTGCCCGCGAGCACGCGTGCATGGGCTGAGGCCGACGGCCCACCAACCGATTCAAAGCCGCGCGCGCGCCGGCTCTCTTCCCGCGCGTGAAACCGGGTCGGGCCGGTACTGTTTGTATGAATAGTAACCCCGTGGTTATTTCCAGAGCCGTTTAAATTGATTTTTATGTCGTTTGATTCATTTCAAAGCCCCGGTTCCATCTCAGATGTCCATTAATCCCCATTCCACTCCCAAAAATTCAAGTCCAGGCTATTCTACCATCTTTGCATTTATTTAATTTTCTTTTTGTAATTTATTTCTTTTATTTTCTTTCCTTTAGTTTGTTTTAAAACAAAAATGCCTTATTTATTATTTTATGTGTTTGTTTACGGTAGCTTGCGAGGAGTCTGAGACGACGGTGCAAGGTTCGGAGCAGTCTTCCACGCATTACGAGATCGTCGAAGTGATCGACACTCAAGGCAAGTTACAATTTTTGACGCATATTGAACCCATAAATTTCCGTATTTATTAATTAAGCTATTTGCATTACTATTACTTGCTCAAATTGAATATTTAATTAAAATAAAAATGTTAGAATGACATGTATAATTTGTAGTTATGACCTACCACTGAACAAATACCCTGTTTATTTTGAGGCCACATTCACCTTGACAGACTTTGTAATATTTAATTAGTGTATAATTAAACCTCGCTTATTCAATCACATGAAATGACGAGCTATCGAATAAATTCGATAAGTTCGTCGGTTTCCAAATAATTTAAAATTGGTCAAGGGTAAGGCGGTAACGGTGGAGTGCCTAGTCGTGGACGAGTCCACGACCTTACCCTAGGGTGGAGGGTGCAACAGACGGGTGTCGATACAGTTCGTATCGGCTACCGGTTGTGGTTGGCAATCTCAGGAGCAAAAATTAAGGACGAGACCCTTATGCTGAGTATAAAGCACAGGACCCGCTCAACCACAAGTATTGATCTGTCAATCCTAGTCCGGTAGCTGCTCATTTTAATTGAACCCCTACAGGAGTTTGGAGAGATGATACGGGTGCGTAGGCACCGTATACACAACGATAAGTCTTTACGAATTTGGGCGGTCGTGTTTCACATTGGCCCGTGGATACCCAATTCCGTAAAGCTTGTAACCTGTCGGGTAGGGCCTATATATTAAATTGAACAGTGAAAGGTCTTGCCTTCTCAATGCAGTCACACACTAACTGAAGTGTGTATATAGCATGATATTGGAAATTGAGAAATCAAGTGGGTAAAGCTGAGCAACTCTGTAGAGTGAAATTAATCGTATTCGAATACGCCGTGCTTCCGGTTAATGTAGCTGTGCTTGATGGGTGAATCCAGTAACGCAGTATGAGTAGTGTTTGGATGGTTTAATCTGTGAAGTTAAAGTATTAATATTTTCAGACCCCATTTCCTTAATTATAGTATAATGGAGTTATTGTTTCTAAATTATTTACAAATAAAATTGCATCCACCCAAATTAATAAAACCAATATACTCCCTTCATTTGAAATTCTATGTATATAGTAAAGTGAGGCTTACCATTGTAACTTGTTGAGTATGGTTGTTTGTACTCAAACTTGCTTAAACACAAATTCAGAGAATACCTACCAAGGAGAAGGACAAGAGTATGAGGAGGATTCGGAAGGGCCCGATGGCGCCGATGAGCAGTGGTCGTAAGACTTAGCCGCCCTCAGGCTTGATCTTGGAAAGTCTTTTGTAATGTACATTAATTGGGCTTGCCGCTCGCTTCGCTAAAACCTGGCCGATGTGCCATATGTGTTATTATAATCTGGATCTTATTTGTGTAAACTTGTTGGCTGTGATGTACATTTCTGTACGACACGTCGCAACTATACAGATCTCGGACAGTTACGGATTTTTATACGCTCCCAAAAATAAGGATGTTCCATATATGCTTTATTTTACGTGGTCAAAAGTCAGAACAAGTGAATATTGCTGGACAGGAATTCCTTTTGTTCTCTCTTTCCAATCTCCATTGGTAGCTATCATCGGACGTGTGCAGGTGCGTGCGTGGTATGCGTACGCCCATAGGCCATACGTAGATCTGTGTTTCGTGTTAATTCGTGCGCCTCTTAAAATCCAACAGATCCTAATGCATGGTTCTGTGGAGAGCTTGCCTGTGCGTGCAATATAGTGGCGTAGGGTCCGTTCTTTTCAGCTTATTTTAATTTATAATATATAGTTTACTTTCTCTATTCATAAATATAGATTATTATAGATTTTATACAGTCAAGCTTTTCATGATTTGACCATTAATATATGTTAAAGTATGTATATTAACTATATAAAAATAATATAATTAGATTTGTCTTGCAAAATTATTTCATAATATATATTTTTATTATTTTTGCTAGTATATTATAATAATAAATCATACTTAAAGTCTTATATTGGAGACCACAAAAAGTCAAAAACGACCTACATTTGTGGACAAAGAGAGTATGAATTTCTTCGAACAAACAAATAAATAAATAGAATGGTTTTTTCTACTGCTATTTCGAAGTGATTTATCGAGATAATCTTTTAAAAATAGCTTATCGAACATTAGAAACTGTTTTTGCACCCGGACCGGAGAATATGATTTCTCTTGAGAAAATACTACAGAAGAAAGGACAGGAATAAGCAACTTAGTTAGTACTAATACAACATATGCAAATCGGATGTGTCCTACAAGGAATAATACGCCGGCGTGGTCATATTACTGATGAAAGTCTTCTTTCTCGAAACTGCTTAACACCGTCACATCTATCCTCTCTGTATGGCTTCATATCGCGCAAGAGATGATGTTTTATATATCTTCTACCGATATTCAATTTGTTTATACACACTTACACTAAAATCAAAAGACATCAACTGCAACGAAAAAGAGCCCATTGATAAATTACACTTGGCACCTCCAGTGCTGCTCTAACTTTGTTTGGTCCTCTGTTTATTTTTTCACCTTGGTAATAAAAAATATTGGGCAATGGTATGATCGATACAACTGGACGTCTCCACAACGCAGAGATGCTAATTGCACGAGTTCAAGAGCACCACAGTTCCTCTCTTCACCTTCGAAAACATGACTAGTGGAATCTTTTCTAATTTGTGAAGCGAAGGAGTTCGCCGGTCCACTTGTCAGTTTGTGCGTACAAATGTACAGACGCATACGGCAGCTGCGTCGATACACAGACGAGCAGGGGGCGCGGCCCACGTGCATTAGGGCATCTCCAATGATTCTAGCTAGCAACTAACTAGGAGACTTCCACATCATCAACCAAATAACTAGCATACAAAAGACTGTCTATAAGGATAGCTATTTGATACTTACATGCACACACAGTCATTTATAGAGACTGTCTCGTTTTCTGTTATAGCCTAGTGCTTAAGGAAGAGCCGGCTCGATTTTTTTGCATACTCTCTTTCCTCCACATAGGATTTATGCTGATGTGTACATGTAAATAACCAGCTGACTCAGATCATTGGAGATGCCCTTAATCTCCATGGAACCGAGATATCCTTTTCCTGTTGCATGCAGATAGCAAAAGGCTAGGTGCACGTGGGAGATACCCACCAAGAGCAAAACTTTCTTACCACTGGCCCGCATGTCATGAGAATACGCCATATCTTGGGTACAAGCTTGCGTACGTGCCTCCAACGTTTAATTGTTTGTGTCGTGCGATGTCTAGACTAAGCCATCAGCGCGATTGGCCCGACAAGTTTGATTAGTTTTAGTATCAACCTGTCCATCTAACAATTGGAGCTGTCCGATGCGGACGTCTCACGAATCCCCACGTCGAACCCGACGCCCGGTGTGTCTAAGGTGGTGATTGTTTTAACGATAGCTTCTGATTTTTGGTTGAAATTTTATTGTAGCTAATTTTTTTTACTGTAACTGATTTAGCTTTTTTAGCATAATTAAATTAAAAAAATGTAAAAATAGAAAAAATTTGTTAATCCATCACAGACAATGCAAAGGAACACAGGAAAAAAGAAAAATATAAAAAAGTCTAAAAATCTAAAAAATTTTAGAAAAAAATGAATTACTGAATAGTAAAAAAACCTGAAACTAAAAGCTAAAACTGAAAAAAAAAAACTGAAACGAGCCAAGCCTAAACCCGACCCGACGCCTCGCACCCATACCATCCCACGGCCGAACCCCCACAGCGCGGAGTCCGTCGAACACCGCGCCGGCACCCACACCGTCAGCCACCTTCCCATGTGCACACGCGCCCTCCTGCCTTCCACCCCTATTATACATATCCCCATCCCTCCTCCTCTTCCCACCACTACAGAAGAAAAGCGCTTCCGCAGTAACCAACTCCCCAAGAAACGGCGCTACAGAAGATGGCTGACACCGGCGTGGCGACGGCGTTCGAGGAGGGCCACGGCCCCGAGCATCCACTCCTGGTGCCGGAGGCGAGGGCAAGCGGGCTACGGCGACTTCCAGAAGCTCGGCCGGTTGTGCGGCTGCCCAACGCCCTGCGCGAGGCGCGCGCCGCCTACTCGCTCGTCGTGGCCGTGCCGCCCTATGCTCCGGACGACCACTGGCACCGCCTCGCTCGTGAGGGCTGCATCGTCAACGAGGAGTCGCCTGACAAGGTGGCGTGGCGCGCCATCGACGCCGAGGTGGCCGCTCTCCTCTCCAACGCCGCCGTGCTCGTCCACGAGCCCGACATGCCGTTCGGTGGGGCGCTCCTGGGCAAGAACCACGCCGCTGAGCAGGGCGCGCTCTACTGCAACGCTACCGGGTTCGCGCCGCGCGAGCACGGCAGTGACGGCATGCCCTTCGGCGAGGCGCTTCTGGGGAAGAACATCTCCGCCGAGCTGGGGGCGCCCTTCGCCAACGCCACCATGTCCGCGCGCGACCCTGGCATGCCACTCGGCGAGGTGCTCGTGGGCAAGAACCACGCTGCCCGGTTCGCGCCGTGAGAGCCCGGCACGCCTTTCGGCGAGGCGCTTCTGGGGAAGAACGTCGCCGCCGAGCTGGGTGCGCCCTACGCCTACGCCCCCATGTCCGCGCGTGACCCTGGCATGGCACTCGGCGAGGTGCTCGTGGGCAAGAACCACGCTGTCCGCGCCACGCCCGCCTCCCAGTACGCCGTGCAGGTTTCCATTGATGAGGCTATGGGCGCCAAGGCCGGTGGTCCGATCGCTGGCAGCCGGTGCAGACGCTGGGGACGCACGGGGCCGTGGCGGCAACCTTTCAACTGTCGTGGGGATCGTTGCCGCCTCGTCAGCGGTCACTGCTGTCACCGCCGGCGCCGTCAGCCCGGCGGTGGCCTTCGGGTTCTTTGTGGTTCTGCTCGGCAGCCTTTCTCTGGCCATGTCCATTGTTCGTGGTGTGTAGGTCGATGATCACTGATGATCTCTGCACTGTTCGTGTCCTCTGCTCCCTTTCTCTACTTGTGGTGTGTGTTAATAATGTGCAAGGAAACGAATAATATCGATCGATATCCCGGCCTCGCTAGCTTATTTGATGTGTGTAACCGAAATTATTACCGTTCTGGTTTTGCCTATATAATAGATGTGTTTTCTTTGGCTGTAATTTATTGTTGTAGTTGATAATTTTTTATTTTAGTATGAACGATTATGTGAATGAATTGAATATAGATAACTTGCTTCAAAAATATTGTTTTGATAACTCGTTTTAAAAAGACGATAGAGAAATTATCATGTTTGTTTGTTCGAAAAAAAAAATAGAAATCTAAGTTGAAAAGAATGTATTAAAGCCTTGTTGTTCCAAAGTTATATGATCTCCCATTATCATCACGAAGATATATTCTTTTAGACCACAGTTTATTCCCAAAAAATTGTAAGGCAAAAATCACTAAAACAAGAGTACAACTAGAAAGGATAACATCAATTTGCCCCAGAAGAATTTTTGTCTCTTTACATGAAGTCTCTCGTCACAGTACTACTAGCATTTTGTACTGTAATTGGTCAGTCAGGTCAGGTTCATTGATTGATTTGGAAAGCTACAAGTGGGCAAGTGGCTGCCCCGGTCGGTGTCCTGATCCTTTTTGAAGTGTGCCCAGTTCGAGCCGAGTTTTTTATTGGATAATCTTACCAGGCAGACGTTCCGACGTGGGACGTTCCGATTCCCTTTTCCTTGTCGCATGCAGATAGCAAAGCTAGGTGCACGTGGGAGATACTCACCAAGAGCACAACTTTCTTACCACTGGCCCGCATGTCATGAGAACTACACCATATCTTGGGTACAATCTTGCGTACGTGTAGCTGGACCCGTATGGAATGAATCCACCAAAAGCACACTCCATGGGACCAAGCTGGGACCCGCCCCAGCTGGGCCGAAAGAATCCGGCCGGATCCAGACTAGGCATGAATCTCCAAAGCGACCGATTTACCAGGTGAACCCGGTTCAGAGGTCGTACGGTCCCTTTCGCGAAGTCGTAGTCCTGTGAAGAACCGATCGATGGAAGAATCTTTTATGGAATGGGGTCGGTAGGCATAAACCACTAGCTATCGTCGAATGGCTTGCGACCTTCTCGAACAAATCTCAGTTTCGTCGCTGTGTCGAAGTTTTTTAGTTCGAGTTGAAACCTTCCAAATTTGAGTTCACACCCAAGCCGAAAGATTGAAGTCCTTTCCCTTCCAAGGTTTCCATTTCTGGCGTAAAGTTTCGAACACTTTCCGTTAGAAAGTTTGAATGTTTTTGACATCCAGTTGAAAAGTTTCCCAATCAAAAGTTTTGAGTTCTCATTTGAAACATGAAAAAATTCACAGCCAGTTAAAAGTTCCCAAATCGAAGTTTTGATTCCCAGTTTGAAGTACATCGATTGTAAGTCAGCTAAAAGTTCCTCCAAGTGAAATTCTTTGAAAGATTTCCCAATTGAAACCTTGAAATATCAGTGAAAAATTTGAATGTTGTCAAACGGAAACACGCTCAGGAAGCAATTCAGGAACGGAATACAGGAAAAAAGAAATCACAAAAAATCAAATAATAAAAAATAAAATAGAAAAAATAAAAAAAAATCAACAGTGAAAAAAAAAGGTCCGTCGCCCAAGCTGGTGTTTGCGACGCTGAGCAGGGCCGAAGGCTGTTCCTGAGGGCCGGCCGCACATCAGTCGTCGAAATATACTAGTAGCAATTACGCAAACAAACCCAGGAGATTTTCCTATTATTACATAATAGTACTTTTAGTTTATAACGGAAGAGCTTCAAATGTTGGTATTTCTCAGACCGAACGCATTATTTGCGATTTGTATACACCGTTGTGTTCTAGACGATGAGACGATCAAAACGAGTCTAATATTGGACATGTATGAAGCCGTGTAGCAGTACTTCATCATGGCCATAACTTTCATACAAACAACTCTACAAAAACGATCATTGATGTTTTTAGTTACAAAGTTTTTTTTCTGCCAAAGGTCTCAAGATAACGGAATCTCTCAGGCCAAATATAAGATGTCCGTGGCAGTAACAAGTCACGCGTGATGAGAGGTGTATACATTGCGTGTGCCAGTTTCGGGTGTCCAAGCTCGTCTCAGGGGTGATCGTTTTAGCGATAGTTTCTGATTTTTAGCTGAAATTTCATTGTAGTTGACTTTTTTACTGTAGTTGATTTAGTTTTTTCGGCATAATTAAATTAAAAAAAATATAAAAATAGAAAAAATTTGTTAGCCCATCACGGACAATGCAAGGGAACACGGGAAAAAAAGAAAAATCTAAAAAAATCTAAAAAATTTAAAAAAAGATGAATTACTGAATAGTGAAAAGAAACCGAACCTGAAAAAAAGCTAAAACGAGCGTTGCTACTTGCTCCCCGCCTCCCTCGCGCCTACGAAACCTCCCCCTCTATAAAATACCTCAACGCTTCGTCTCGAGTCGCAACAACTCACGGCTCACTTCTTTCTCCTGTCCGGTGTTGCCCCTTCAGTTCAGAGCATCGCGCCCGGCGTCAAGGTACACTTGATCTGCCTCTCTGCTTCCCTCCAAGCCTCTTAAATTCGTCTCTACATTTTTGGAGGTGTCTAGGTAACATCTGAATACTTTTTATATTTAGGGCACTCGAAACTTGAGTCGTGCGATTGTATGATCTGACTCCCCCCACGGTAAAAATCGGATTCCCTTTTCCCGTTCCGCAGAGATGGATTATGCCCAAATCGGCCTGTGCGTCAGAGGGACGAGAGAGGGACAGAGGGGCCGGGTTAACGCGTGCTCGATTCTCCTTGGAGTAGAACCTTAATTAGGTTTCTGATGCGTTGTTCACCAAAAGTTATTCATGCTTTCTCTCATGTGCAGTGCAGGTATCACGCCGGCAAGATGCGGATCTCGGTGACGGCCATCGGCTTCCTGCTGGTCTTGCTTGGCACCGGCGTGGCGCTCAACTCGACGCAAGCCGTGGAGAATTACACCACCCCGCTCCTCGGCTTCGTTGGCATCCTAGGCGGCATCAACCTCATCGCGCTCGGCGTGTGGGTGTCCAGCAACCCAGCCTACGCGCGCAGAGTAAACGCGCGCCAGAATCTTGCCATTCTAGGAATTCTGATGGCGTCCTCGGCCATCACGGCCGGCGCCGCCGACCCAGTCCTTTCTTCGGGCTTTTTATGCTGCTGCTGCTCTCTGTAGTACTACTTGATGCCTTGTGTGTTTGCTAGGCTGTTTCAGGGCCGGGCCCATGGGCGTGCGACCCGTGCGATCGTACAGGGCCCCATGGGCCGGGCCCCCGAGTCCGCGCGCGTGCGTGGCCGGCGCTTTGTATTCGCGTGCGTGGAGTCGTGGACGCCGTGCTGCTCGCGAGGTGGACGCGCTGCGCCGCTGCGACGGGGACGGGCCAAGAGCCTCCGCCACTCCGCGTCGAGCGACGAGCGGTCTGCGGTCGACTGGTCGAGCCGTCGAGGCCAAGGGCCAACGGCGGCGAGAGCCGAGAGGCCTGCCAGCGGTTCGCGGCGCTGTTTACTCCTGAGTCTTTTTTTGTGTGGGTGATCTCTGTGCCTGTCTGCTCGCTGTAATACATACTAAAGTAAATAAGACGAGCTTTATACCTCTCAGTCTCACAGAGTAGTGGTGCACAACGCTGCTATGTTCATGTCATTTTCAACAAATGTCTGTGATCACTGTACATTTCATTTGTAGAAATGAATGATTGGCGTACTCAATTGTCCGACAAGTCCATTTCGATCTGTTTTTATCCCCGCTGTATATTTGGGAGTAAAGGGCTTTTGCAATTCTAGATCTTAAGCTGTAGTTTACAAGCACCAACCACAATCTGTATGAAAACCAACTACATCCGTATCAGCCTCTCACCACCACCACAACATCAGTGAAAATTCTCCGAAAGATTTCCCAATTGAAACCTTGAAATATCAATGAAAATTTTGAACGGTGTCAAATGGAAACACGCTCAGGGAGCAATTCAGGCACGGAATCGAAAAGGTATGTGAGAAAAGCTGTTCCTGAGGGCCGGCCGCACATCAGTCGTCCCCAAAGAGGAACCATACTAGTAGCAATTACGCAAACAAACCCAGGAGATTTTCCTATTATTACATAATAGTACTTTTAGTTTATAACGGAAGAGCTTCAAATGTTGGTATTTCTCAGACCGAACGCATTATTTGCGATTTGTATACACCGTTGTGTTCTAGACGATGAGATGAACAAAACGAGTCCAATATTGGACATGTTTGAAGCCGTGTAGCAGTACTTCATCATGGGCATAACTCTCATACAAACAACTCTACAAAAACGATCATTGATGTGTAGTTATCATATGACTGTATATGAGAAACATATGGATGTGTAGTTATGGATGATTGAGTACGATCTTGTACTTTTCTTCTCATGAATATGTATCAAGTAGCAAGTTTTCAAAAGAAACAAAAGGATATGCTACTGCTGGTGTAAAGGTTACTAATGTTGAATAGAAGAATGTGTAAAGGTTGTTGTTACATGAAGAATCATTTTCAGATTACAAGTGCCACTGCTTGTGGCACTTGCTATAGTATCAGACGTTGTTGCTAGTATCAAAATGCAATTGATGCTAATGCTTACTGGCTAGCATCTCTTGCTACTTAGGCTACTGATTGCCACTGGAATGCTACAGCAGCATGTCTGATCAACCAGAGAGCAGAAAAGAAAATTCACATGCATAACATTGCAATAGTAACAAGTTTGTACTAGATGCAAAAGAAGATGCTTGTACTTGAACATGCTACTGCTTAAGTTTTACTTGAACATGCAAAAGAAGATCATGCAAGTTTGTACTAGATCCTCAAACATTGAAATGCACACATTGATTCAAGCATTCCATAGGTCCTTGTGCCAGATAGCGTTAAACTTAAGCAGCGAGTACATGATATCTGGCCTAATCTGGAATACATCAAGATAGTTAATAAAAGGGTTACAACTAGGGGTAATATAGTCTATTTCCCTCAAATCTCCTTTTTTATGAATCTGGAGCCAACCCACTAGCCAAACGTTTTTCAGAGGTAGCTCCAGATTCTCAGAGAAGTGGATTCTTACAGAATCTGAAATAGAATCTGAAAAATGAGAATCTGAAGTTCTACCAAACAGACCCTTAATTACAAAGTTTTTCCTGCCCAAGGTCTCAAGATAACGGAATCTCTCAGGCCAAATATGCGATGTCTGTGGCATCAACAAGTCTACCCAGTACCCATGATGAGAGGAATCTGCTGTGTTCCGACGTTTCAACATTGCGTGTGTCAAATGGCCTGCGGCTGCCAGCATAGTTATTACGCCTTTGCCCTCTGGAAAGCCTCCTTGTTGTTTTGTTGCCGTGTCCAAAGTCGAAGAAATTGGAAACTCCATTCAATGCGCGTGTCAATGGTCCTTGCCGTGTCTAAAGTGGAATTCTTATTTGCTTATAGTTTTCGATGGATTCAGATAATTTTGAATATGGATTATGTCAGATTAGATATTTGTCAAATAGTATCAGATCAGAAATGAATATGGATTTTCTCTGTCGGATACGAATACGACTTCGATAGCTCACTATCCGTCCAATACAGATCCAGATTATCCGCATATCTAACGTCGGATATCCGCAGCCCACATGCTCTATTTCAGTCCAACCCACATACAAGATACTTTAGTAGCCTATCATACATTAACATATATATATATATATATATATATATATATATATATATATATATATATGTATATGTATATGTATATATGTATATATATGTATATGTATATATGTATATATATGTATATGTATATATGTATATATATATATGTATATATATATGTATATGTATATATATATATGTATATATGTATATATATATATGTATATATATATGTATATGTATATATATATATGTATATATATATATTAACATATATAGGAAAAATACTTCCTACACCCGGGTGTAATTACACCCACCTCTAATATACCACCTAAACGAACTTGAAATACTCTTTTATCATTTTAAATATACTCA
Organism: Melocanna baccifera; assembly: GCA_036346265.1. NCBI lineage: Eukaryota > Viridiplantae > Streptophyta > Magnoliopsida > Poales > Poaceae > Melocanna > Melocanna baccifera. Next base: position 21,398,673 of record CM070698.1, read on the forward strand.
TATACTAATTATAAGATACTTCAATGTGAACCACATGAAAAAATTGCAAAGAAGTCCATAGTTTTTAGCGTATTTTGTAAACACCTTCATATACGCACATAAAAAGAAGTATGTCTAAAAAAAATGTACATACTACTTCTGAAAAATTGTTCATACCACTTAGATGATCTTAAATACTCATATACTATACATACATACTCTCCGTTACGCGAGATACTCCCTACGTTGTGAACTACGATATAGGGTGTAATTACACCCGGGTGTAGAAAAGAGGCTTCATACACACACACGGAGTTAGAGAAGAAATCTTAATCTATACGAAGAATTCATAAATGTTTCTTGCAAATGTTTAGATCAACAAACTAGTTATATTTTTTTGTTCATTTTATACGTACAATTTAAAGGGTTTTTATGTTCTAAAAAATATTCGTGGCCGTATTTGATTCAATTCGCATTCGTTCTGTATTTGTATTCAATATTATTCATATTTATATTCATATCCGGATATCCGTATCTGTATCCGCATCAAGGGAAAAATATGAAAACAAATATAGAAAAGTTATTATCTATCTGTATTTGATCCGTTTTCACCCCTATTCGCCAATCGTCTCGTTGACTGGGTGTAGTGTTGTACAACTTAGCTCGATAGTACTATCTTTTTATTCCTTCGATTCTTTTTAATTTGGTGTTCTGCGATTCGTCTGAATATATTTAAAACTATATAGATTGATTATATAAAAAAACTATATCATTATATTTGTTCTTAAAAATATATTAACAATCAAAGTCATATCTCAAAAAATCATAAAAATAACAAATATCAAATACAAAAAGAATTGAAGGAGTACATCTCTTACCGGTTTAGTTGCTGTAGAAAGCTGTTCTGCTTATGCCATTTTGAACATCTGTGATCTGTGATCATTGGAAATGCCCCCAAGGTGATACACCAATACTACTTTTCACATTCCATGACATGATTAATTGTTACTACTTGTGTAGTTGCAAATGTGAGTTATTATGTTGAATGTGAGGTGGGTGAGAATTAGCATGTTTTGTGTATATATTTTTCTTCTATGTTCTTGGGAAATGATCTTTATTGATTATTTTAGATCATTAATTATAGTCTAGGGTTATTTGTGTGTTAAAAATGGTGGGTATATTCTTATATTTTTCCTCAATGTGCACACATTGAATTGCTTGTCAATTATGTAAGCACATTTGTTAGATGACTAATATGAAGTTCCAAGTAAGCAATTTGTGATTTTAAGTGTGAAATAGTCATTGTAAGCTAAAACAAGTACTTTAGAAGTATAATCAACTAAAACAAGTTGTGGTATAAAAAACTAAAACAAGTTGTTATTTGGTACAAAAATTGACATGTTTTCTAAGATAGACGGATAGTTCATAGAAGGCATAGCTGGTAAGGCCCAAGGATTGGCATACATTATTTTTTCAAGATAGGATTGACACTACATTGGTCATAAGTTGTAACATGAATTTTCAGAAGTAGAATTTAAGCTGACAAAATATGTTGACACTTCTTTGCTATGTGGCGATCTCAATATGAACTTGTGAGTTGATGTAATTCAGCCATTTTGTTGAAGTTCTTCAATACTCTATCTATGTATTGGTGAGGCTAGAAGTAATGGGGAAGAAAGCCAAGAATGCAACTTACAAATCTAGAAATGAAGCTGGGAAGACATTGAGAGAAGTTGCTAGAAGTAGATTGACACTTACATTTTCAAGAGCACACTTTGTAATGAGAGGAGTTCATGGAGTCACTACATGGTTGGTTGCATTGAGCACTTAGCACTTGGAATCCTCATTTTTTTGGTAAAAAAAGATCCAACTATTCATCAACTTTGCTTTGTTTTATTTCTCTAGATAATCTTAGATGTCCCATTGGTGGGTGGAAGGCTCGTGCTTGTGGATATGGCTGGCTCTGAGAACATAGAAGCAGCAAGCAACTAGATTTGAAGCCAAAATGCAGGTGTGTGTTGTTACTGATCCTTATACTTTCGGTAGCATCTATGATCTATGTTTTTAGTTGCTCTTTGAACAATGATTTGCATGCTGTAGCTGAATCAATCTAATGTATATGTTGATATGCAAGACTAACACCAGTTTAATCACATGTCATAGCACATTTAACAGCTAATGATCTACAGCTTATAATGCAGTAACCACATTAGAGTATTGTCATGATAAAGTTCTATTTTCACACTGATATTGCCATATAAATTGCATCAATGGTAATCCCACTTCTAACCACAGCTTAAGTACTTTTCCTACTCCCCTCTTCTTTTTTCAAACTTATAGTGGGATGTTTAAAAACAGAAGTATGTGTAATAATCATTTTGTTTAAACATTTGGTCTATAACATTCGTTACTGTTCCATAGACGGCAAAGATTAACTAAGGGAATGTAGGATCGTCGATGGCAATTAGAGGAGAATGAATGATTGCAATCCGTAATAAATCCTTTTTTATTCTAGTATCTTGCAACTTGTCCACAAAACAGAAAACAAAAGACAAAAAAATATTTTTTTGCGGTACTATATCAATCTACTGTGAGAGAGAAAAAAAAAGAAGTTGCTTTCGATGGCAGAGACAAACACTGTTCAAAAGTGATGGCCAGACATCATGCCATGCATTCACCAAAACCCATGCACCAAAGAATAGTATCCAACGTTCGCTCAAAGCTCACGCCATGCAAAACAAAAATCCTTATTAGCCTCTCTCATAATCACCAAACTCTAATCACCTGCGGCCGGCCAGAGAAGCAATGCATGCAGGCCAACAAAAATCCACGCGTTGAATCATCACATCAACTCATAAGCCAAACCCTTTTTAATCTACTAGCCAATGTATGCAATCCCAAAAACTGACCTCGCTCCCAAGTCTCGGCCAGTCCCTCGTACAAAATATCCAGCCAACTAATTATTTCTCCATAGGATGTCTCACCTAGGGCCTCTATCTCGCCCCACATGCGTTTGTCGTCTATGTATATATAGCAGCCGCCAATCGGATCACCACACATACGGCTGCACTTCAATACAAACTCCACTCGAAACCTAATACAACTCATCTTGGGCCTTTTTTCTCAACTAGACTTTTGGCCCACTACTTTTCAAGGGACCCGAAACCCTTTCTAACACGGTTTTTTTTACGCTTCTGATTTTTCCAACCTATCACGTGTCGAAACCTCTAGGATCACATCTCCTGTATCTTCTTCACGCATCATCCACTTTTGATCTTCACGTGCCCAAGTAGGAGGATGACCGATGCATGTCATCCGGGTGGCGCGATACGCGCCACACGTCACCGCTGGGTGTTTTAACGTGGCACAATGGGGCTAGATACATAAAAAAAATTCTGGTACAGCAAATCCCCACTACATCTGTCATATCAATATGTGTAGGTTTCCATTGATGAGGCTATGGGTGCCAAGGCTGGTGGTTCGATCGTCGTCGGGGCCAAGGCAGCCGGTGCAGATCGCTGGGGACGCGTTGGGCCGTGGCAGCAACCTTTCTTCATCGATATCAACTACTTCCACGATCGCACGTTTTTGTGTTGATTCTTTTTCTTTATCAACCTCACTGTTAAGTCTTTCATGTAATCAATCGATTTTGATATAATTCTGTTTTTGCATATATTTAAAGTACAATATAATTTATCTCATGCTGTTAGTTATGCTTTAAAACTCCGATTAATGTCTTTTTAACGACAAAGTGCAAAAGGTAGTAGGCCCGCACAAAGGTAATCATAGGTGAGTTCTTTTTCTGTGACTTTTAGTTTAAAATTTTAAATTATGGCTAGTCGCATGAGAGTACAGAGAGATACGCTCATGTATGATTTTGACCAATATAGATGAATTCGGTACAGTGTCTACTACAATCGACTTGTAGATCTCGTCCTAAAAAAACCATTTAAAAGCTAGTTACTATAGTATAAATCACAAGTTGTAAACCATAAGTCTAAAGGAATCTGTGTATGTATTTAATTGTTGTTTATTACTAGCCTTATCAAGAGCGTGACATTAATTCATGTTGTTTTAAAGTACACTTGGCACTTCAGTTTTATCAGTCACGTTGTTTTAGAGTGAGTTCAGGGAACTATCTATAGGGAGTTTGTAAGTTTTTAAGAGAGTAGCCAAGTTCTGGACGGTTGGATGAAGAACCAAGGCCTCTCCTCCAGCTCCACCAGCCATATTCCGTCTTAGGTTTGTTTCAAACAGCTATACAGCAATGACTCGTAACAGAAATCAAAACCTATTTAGAACATGTTAATTTATTAATATGGATTTATCTTCTTTGTTTTAATTAAATATCTTAAAAAAATCAACAGTCATTAAAGTGTCATTTTGACCAAAAACTAAAAATAAAAAAACTACTGCACTCTATAACAGTACCTAACGTCGTTGTCATCGTACCCCGTTCAGTAAACAGCACTGCTAAGCAACCAAATCATACTACTGGTACCGGGCGTGTTCTCATTGGTGAGTAGACTGGAAACGCGTCGTCGAGCGAGTCCGGATTTTTAGGCGCTTGGCAGTAGAAATTCGAGTTAAGCTCAAACTGAGCTTGAACTAGAGATTTGAGTTTAAATTTGGGCTCGAATTTAGCTCGAATTAAGTTCGAGTAGGCTCAAACTCGAATCATTGAAACTCGATAGCAATTAAAATAATTTATTATGCACTAATTTTCAACAATAAGAAAAATTCACATTCGAATTCAATTTGAGTAAACTCGATAATAGTTAAAATAATTCAAATATACACCAATTTTCAATAATAAGAAACGATCAAGCTTAAGTTTGCGGGTAAGCTCGGTAAGAGTTAATATGTATTATTATTTAAGTTTGAATCGAGACTCGTGAACTATTCAAGTTCGGCTCGGTGAAACTCACGAGTTTGAGATCAAATTCGAGTTCAGCTCATTTAAAGTTCGAGCTAAACTCAAATTAAGTCTAAAATAAGTTAAATTTAAGTAATCCATAAATCTCAAGCTCTTTTTTTTCCAGTTTTACTGGCGGGTTGGGCTTCAAATGGAAGGTAGGATAGGAGCACCGTGCCGTGCTCGGTTCTTTTCCCAGAAGCTTCCCGTCCACCCCACGGTCACCATCCGATCCTCGTCTCCGGGATCTACGGCCCGACGCGCGCCGGCGGCAGCCCGGGGGGTTACGAATGGTAATTTGCCTATTCGCGGACTGCTGGGAAATTTCTTCTGAATCGTGTTTAGACTTTTTGTAAGCAGGGTTCACAATTTTAGCGAAATTTCGTTTGGCCGAATTTTGATTGAATTTGTTCTCGTTTAAATTTTTTCTAAATTTCTCCCAAATTTCGTCCCTAGCGATCTATTTAATCGCGCCCTTCCATCGCAAGAAAGCCACAGCATAAACGACTCACTTGCCCACTACCACCTCCAATTCGAAGCACCCAAAGGCGGAAACCCCGACACTGCAAGAGTCGCTGGATCGAGATGCAGCCCGAGAAGATGAACCAGTCTGGCGCGGCCGCCGAGTCCGCGATGACGGACGCCGTGCCCATGCATGAGGCCGGCATGACTAACGTGGCCCAGCGAGGCGCTGCCTACTACAACCCCGTCATGTACCGCGAGCTCGACCTCCCCCGCATGGGCGCCGGACGCGGCGTGGACATCCTCGGCGGGCTCCACCGCTCTCCCACGAACGACCCCGGCGCGGACCTCCTCGGGCTCGCTGTGCTCCGTCCCGTGGCCGCCACGAACGATCCCGGAGCGGTCAACTGCAACTCCTGCTCGTTCGCCCAACAGCCCGGCCTGGGCGGCGGACGCAACGAGGACCTCCTCGGCGTGCTCCGTCGCGCGGACCCGGAGAACCTGGGTGTGGTCTCCTGCAACTCCGACAGCCACTCTGACAAGGCTACGGGCGTTCCGGTCGCAGCAGTCGGCCGGATCAAGGCCGCCGCCGCCGGCGCATTAGCTGGACACGTCCGCCGCTTTCTTCCGTTCATGGGACTCGTTGCCGCCTCGTCAGCGGTCACTGGGGTCGCCGCCGGTACGGCCACCCCTGCTGCGGGCTTCGGCCTCTTCGTGCTGCTGTTGGGTGGTCTCTCCCTGGTCACACTCCGTGTGCTCGGTGCCTACTAACGAGGAGTAAAAATGGCAAGTGATCGGTGAGTAATTGGGAGGCGCCCTGAGATTTGATGGGAATAATTCGCGGCACGTTTGGGGTTTCGCGGTCAGTTCACTGTCCGTCCTTCAATCACTCTGTTCTCTTCTTGTCCTAGTTTCGAATAATTCCAGCTGTTTTCAACTGTTGTGTCCGATGTTCGTGGCTGTCAGATTGTCAGTCGGATGGATCAGAATAATTCCAGTTTTGCTGCAAGGGTGCTTGTTTTAGCGATAACTTTTAGTTTTTGACTGAAATTTCACTGTAACTGATTTTTTTACTGTAACTGATTTGGCTTTTTAAGCATAATTAATTTTAAAAAATGTAAAAATAGAAAAAACATGTTAACCCATTAGGGACAATACAAAGGAACACGGAAAAAAATACAAAAAAGCCTAAAATATCTAAAAAATTCAGAAAAAGACGAAATACTGAATAGTGAAAAAAAAAAAGCTAGAAGTTAAAATCGAAAAAAAGCCAAAACGAGCAGGGTAGGCTCCATTCATTTTGATTTTTTTTCTAAAGGTTATTTTGGTTTTTTTTCTAAAGACGTTTCGTCTTTAGGCTAAAATGGCAGCACATTGACTATTAATTTTTAATGAATCACCCAATTAAATAAAAATAAAGAAAAAAGTAAAAAAAACCATTATATTAGAAAAAGAAAAAACAAAAAAACCAAACAAGCTAAAAAGCCGAAATTACGAAGTTAACACGACAAGAAGCCAGACGCCAAAATGAACGGGTCCATCTTATCTTGGTGTTAGGAAGAAGCATCATCATTATCATTAAATACCTACAGCACCCTACATACCGATATAAGATACTATTATAGGATGTCATCGCTAAAGTAAAGAATAAATTAGAGCAACACTAGAAATCACGAGGAAATTAAAACTTTATAAGCACTTTATTAGAGAACCAGTGGAAGCTGAAAGTAATTATTTAAAACATGAGACCGGTCCACTTCTAATCAAGTAAAAAGTAAATAAGAAAACATAAATAGTGACAAACTACGGTGCAAAAAACTCGAGTACTCCCACTCATGCATGTTGCAATCACTCTACTAGCCTTATACCTGAGAATGAAAAAAGCAAGTGTGAGATTTAAAAATCTTAGTAAGTACCTAACAATGGTCGTAACAAGGTGAGTAAAGATCAAGTAATTCTAACAAGCAATTGACATAAGTTAAATGTAACGACACTAGGTTATCGAAAACACTGATAAGATCGAAGATAGAGATAACAGGAAATGTGAAATTAAAGATAATTGTTATTTAGCAACTTATGATAATGACACTGGCGATTACTTCCCACATACTCGGTTATACAAGAGTAGTAAGGCACATCACTGTCCTTGACTGTATAACCGTAGACGGGGCATAATATCCTGAATAACGAAAGTGTATAGCCCCCTTATGTTACTAGGTAGGTAGAAATCTCTCCTATATATAGGTAACCCCAGGTCAGGTAACGGTTATATTATTAGCAGATTATATAGTATGAATTTTAAGGAACCTAAGGGAAGGCTAAGATAAAATTATGATAAGTAGAATGATTTACTAAGATTGAAAATAGAAAAGTATGATTCCGATATGGGGCGATGTGGCGTGGTAATAAGATGATAGTGATCTAGAAATTATTCTAAGAGGGACATTATAACATAGCTCATACAAGGGTTGGCAACTATCCAAGTTTTATTTCGTGATGAATGATTATTAATTAGATTAACAGATATTATATATATATCAATCACGATCCATATACGAAACCATATAAGCATGGATCATGATATCAGGAACGATAAAACATAGTAGCCCTAATGTTAAAACATTACTAGTAGTTTAACCCAGATTTACAACATGTTCATACGCTACCCCACATTAACGATTTAAGCATTAATTCTAAAACACCAAATTAAAGGCGTGAATGCTATAACATCATTAACCAAGTATTCTAATAAACCGAAAAGGATGTAAAACAATATAATCTAGAACATTATGATATGGATACAATATTGAAGCCTACAACCACACAAGTAATAGTGACATGCTAATTGTACTCAATGGTAGTGATGACAAATAATTATGGAAAGTATGGTATGCGGAATGGAGAGGTTATGGCCATGAGATACTTCTCTTGAGCACGTTCGGCGGATTCGCTGCACGAAGGATCTGAGGTAAACAACTGCCCGCACGTTCCCTCAAAGGTCATGTGCGAACCTACAAGGTGGAACAGAGACAAATTAGATCAACGTTAAGACAAACTTGTGGAAAGACATACTAGAGTGCATTTGATCGAAAAATATTGCGTTCGATAAGCTTTCGTCGTGCGCATCGCTATTCGGCCGCACGACTCGTTGTTCGGTCATGTAAACCACAACCCGCTACGCGAATCCACATAACACCACGCGAACCGTGATTCGGCCGCGTACCAGAGCATGCTCTCCTCCTTTCCCTCTCCAAACCCTACAACCGAAGCCACTGCTCAGCCATGCGCCAACCTCCCTCTCCACCACGTCATCTTTGTCTCCGGTGAGTTTTTGATGAAATCATTTGCATCACATCGTGTTCCAACATATAAGCAACCCATCCTCCAGGTTAATTTGATTTTTGTGTAGCCAACCGACAGGAATACAGTTTTTCCCAAAACTGGTCATTTTTGCCTCTCGCCATTGATTCATCATCTCCGGTGAGCCATTCTTTGATTCCTCACTCCTACACCATCATCACCACTTCCTTTATCTGTTCCAAACCTCATTTTGTCCAATGCAACACCGTCGAGCTCCACCACTGGTGCCACCTCCATTTCCATGGATGGTCACCGTCGTCCCACTTCTCCAACCAAAAAGACCACTTGGAAACTTTCCACTGGCCGAGGTCATGCCCATGCTCATGCTACCTCCCCGTGTTCTCCGCCAAAATGCCGTCGCCCACTGTGGCTTGCCCCTAGTAGCTGCTCCATGCATCGCCTCAGCCGTCACGCCGCTTCTCTAGCCATATTGCCACAACCCACATGCTCCTCGGTTCCCTAACAATCCATTTTACCAGTTGCCCTCACCTCCTGTGTTTCCCCTCGATGGCACCACCATCAATTCCATGCGTCACCCCCTCTCTAAAGTCCTCTGTTTTGTTGCCCGAGGTTTACTCTTCATGTCTTCTCTCTCTCTCACTTACATGGTAGCCCCACATGTCATCTTCTTTCTCAATTTTTTGTCTCCCGAATGTTATATTCCTCGGAATATTCTCTCTTTTTTATTTTCAATATTTTTCCTCCGCAAAACTTTTGAGAGTCCATTTTCCACCGTTCAAACTCCGAATCGAGCAATTCAAATTCCTAAATTTATAATCTACTTCATAGTTCCTATTTTATAGTTTTTGTATTTTACCTAGATTTTATTTAAATTTATTTTGCTTTGGTCACTTTTTACGCATAGACTGCAACTTGTCCGAGTACTTCTTTAACAACAATTCTCACCAATTCGTGGAGCAAGATAAATTATACACCTCGATCATATTGATCCTAATTAACAAATAAAATTATATTATCTTAAATTAATTTGCATGCTTATGTTTATTCTATGTATGTCAATTTCAGTCTTAAATACTAAGTTAATGCCTACTTGTTATGACCACATTTGACATTGAACACTTAATATCTTATCACCTTAGAATAAAACTTTAGTTAATACACTAGTATTTCCTGAAAAACTTTGTAGAAATTCTTTGACATGCTTAGCGATAATCCTAGGCTTGGTGTAACTTTTTACATAAAATGATGTTTATTAAAATATATTATTGACTTTGGTGAGTCAAGAATGTGTATAAAATGTTTAAAAATAAAATATAAAAATATGGTTTAGACATAGGCAAAAGAGTAAGTGGTGGGTGCTTCGTGGCACAAGGGGTATGTGAGAAGTCTAAGTCAATTAAGGACTGGTCTGTGAGTTACTGCTACAAAGCCACATTGTACTACCATAAAATCTGGTATGGGATATATCCGGTTGACTAATTTACGAGTTAATCTTGAATGTGGACGAGGCGTAGGCTATAAGATGTCTCACATGGCACAATAGGAGGCCCGATTTAGTGAATTCTTTATTGAGGTGAAACTTTAGCGGGGGCGTGACCAGTTTGACGGTTTTGCTTTGTAAAAGTTTTGTGATAATCACTTAGTCATACGCTGAAGGAAACATATTATGACCAACATTATAAGTTGATTATCACTTGTGGGTAAAGTTGTACCAACTCTGTAGAGTGTATAAATTATCCTAGATAGTCGTACCTACGGTCATAGGCATGCAGAGTAAGGTTTTTATGGATTAGACTTGTGGGTAAATGTTAGAAGATTTTAGGAGAAAGATGATTCGGGTGGGATGCCTATGGTTAGATTAGTGTTAGGTTAGATTTGCACTAACATTATTAATTTATTTAAATTGATATTTTTACTTATTGTTTTAAATTAAGTAATTTCACAACTACTTACATTATTATTTAAACTTAGCTTTACGACCCTATTATGCATTCACTTATTACCCTTACATAATAATGTATTTTCTCGTATAACTTGCAGAGTATATTTTTGTGCTCACTCTTACTTAATTCTGTTGCTCAGAGGAGAACGTCTTCGACTATGATGAGGATCAGGATGAGTAGACAACATCTTACTGTCATTTGCTTGTGGGCAAACTTATTTGGCTTCTCCGCTTTATTTACTATCTTCCACTATTATTTACTTTATATTTGGCCTATGAGCCGTGGAGATGTGAACTTGTCCATAAGACCTGTACGCTTTTATGTAATAAAGTTTGTCTTTATGCATGATTTGTATCCCTGACACCGCCGACCACCCTTCTTTGACACGTGAGTGAGGCGACACCACCACCGCCTCACCGCCCCATTGCTGCCGCTACTCGCTGCTAGTCCTTCGTCGCCCTGCCCTCCCTCTAAATTCGAGGGGGATCTGGTGAACCCCAAACCCTAACTGGTGAACTTGAATCCTAACCCGGTGGTTGCAGCGGGAGACGATGGTGCCAGAGAGGAGGACGACGAGCTCGCCAGAGAAGATGATGTCGCCAGCCGGAGGACAAATTTTCAAGCAAATCGCAAGGTCAAATATTCGAATGATTTACATAAAAATTATCATTCGAATGATGTATAGGAATTCTAGAAAATTATAATATTATGAAAGTTTGGTGCATCCAATATAAATGTTTAAAAATATATCGATAGCTAAAGTTTTAGAATTTTGACCGCACACATACATACATACATACATACATACATACATACATACATACATACATACATACATACATACATACATACATACATACATACATACATACATAAAGCGATATTTGTTTTTGATGGAGGGGGCAGTACTCTACTAAGAGGGGACATAAGAATCCCCCGGTTGCATAGGGATGACTTGTAATGTGTGATAGACTCGTAGTCAGCAGTGCCACATGACAACAAACTCCGCACTCTCCGCATCATGTATCAAAGCTTGAGAAACATAATGGTCAAAACAAATGGCCGACGGTGATGGATGGCTAGCGCTGCCGCGAACCATAGCGATGGCCGATGGCGACCTAATTCAAACTGCCGCTCGATCCCACGGCTTCCTTCGTTTTCGTTCGTCGCCGTGCTGACTGGTCATCTGACAGGCCTTGCCTGCGGTCTCAATCGAGCAGCGAAACTGCACGGAACGTTAGTCGTTGGCTAGCCCGGCAACCCACCCTTTGAACGGTAGGCATCAGCTAGTGGTGTGGCCGGTGTGGATGTAGTAGCTAGCTAGGTTCATCACACACACACACATACACGCCTCCTCTGTTCTTCCTCTCGATCTCTCTGTTTTTCTCTTTGTACCACGGACAAGGGCCTCGCTCTGTTTTGCTTAGAGATGTTCAGAATGACGATGATTTATGATTTTTTCATTGTAACTGTCTTATTTTTTGCTGTAGCTAAAATAACGTATTTGACATAATTAAATTAAAAATTTAAATAAAAAAATATGTTAGTCATCACGGACAATACAAAGAAATACGTGAAAAAAAACAAAAAACCTAATAAAACAAAAAAAAAAAAAAGATAAAAATTAAAAATAGTGAAAAAAAAATAAAAATCAGAAACCATCGCTAATTTGAGCGGGCCAAATGATTTTAATCCGAATAGAATATTCTCTCAGCTGCTTCTCATCTTCCAAGGATTTCCTTTCCACAGATCTTACCCGACAGGGTTGTCGACCTCGAAACGCGGAGTCGAGTGATTCTAGTGGTGGTCGACCGTCGGAATACCGAATCGAGTGATTCTAATTCAGGGCTGTCGACCGTAGGCACGACGCGTATACGTCCCAGCCCGGCCGGCCGTCTCTGTCGTCTCTCTTTTCTTTTCTTTGTTTCAATGTTGCAGTCAAGGATCTGCAGTCAAGGATCTGCTACAAGAGACGGCGCCACTAGGATAAATACCCATCGGCTCCTCTCCTCCCCCATCCATCCCTACCCGGCAACCAACTCCCCGAGAGACGGCGCTACAGAAGATGGCCGACACCGGCATGCCACTCGGCGAGGCGCTCGTGGGCAAGAACTGCTCGGCCGGTCTGGATGCGCCCTACTCCGACGCCGCCGTGTTCGCGCACCAGCTCGGCATGGCCGCCTCCCCGTACGCCGTGCAGGTAAGCTAGCCAGCCATGTCGACCTATGCCTATGCAGTGCAAGCACTTCAAACCTTTTTCTTTCCTTTTTAAGACTTGGTTTTTGTATGCCTGGATTCTTGAGACACATGCGTCCCTCAATTATTGCTGCCGCATGTTCGTGAGAAGTCGATCGTGAGCAGCCGCGGTTTCAGTGCAGCAGAGCTTAGTAATCGCTCACTGACAGGTGGCCTGAACGATATAATAAAAACCCAATTAGAGAAGTCATTAAGCGGGCATCGTTTTCTAATCTTGCACTGCTTCTCTTTGTTTTTTCCTTCTCAAACTAGTCACGAAATTAAAGCAGATAAACAAACCTGCTGTACTACCACTAGTCTGCTGCTGCTGCTGCTGCAAATCCCCACTACAACTGACGTATCAATACGTGCAGGTTTCCACTGATGAGGCTATGGCCGCCAAGGCCGGTGGTCTGATCGCCGCTGAGGCCATGGCAGCCGGTGCAGACGCCGGGGACGTGCGGGGCCGTGGCAGGAACCTTTCAGCTGTCGTGGGGATTGTTGCCGCCTCGTCAGCGGTCACTGCTGTCGCCGCCGGCGCCGTCAGCCCGACGGTGGCCTTCGGGTTCTTTGTGGTTCTGCTCGGCGGCCTTTCTTTGGCTGTGTCCACTGTTCGTAGTGTATAGGTCGATGATCACTGTGCTCCCTCTCTCTACTTGTGGTGTGTCACTCTGTTTGAGACATGCTAATAATGTGCAAGGAAACGAATAATATCGATCGATATATGGGGGCCTCGCTAGCTTATTTCATGTTGTGTACTCTGTTTTGAGATTTGATGGAGTGATGCGGTTTGTTATGTGCATCAGTGCATGCCGAATTTTGCAGTCAGCTTGCTTTATCTCAGTGTGTGTTGTTGGTGCTTTTTTTTTGTCTCATCAGTCATGTGGTCTCAGTAGGACCAAAATTAGTACCATTCTGGTTTTGCCTATATAATTGGTGCTTTTTTCGGCTGCGGCTAATGGCTGTAGCTGCTGATTTTTTTATTTTAGTACAAGTGTTTGTACGAATAAATCGAATACCGATAAAATCATTTCAAAAATGTTGGCCCGATAAGCCGTTTTAAGAAGGCAATAGGGAAATCATCCTACTTGTTTGTTCAGAGAAAGTCATAACACATAAGTTGAAAAGAACGGATTAAGGGGGTGATCGGAATAGCGATGGCTTTTAGCTTTTTGAAAAAACATCAGAATGGCTGAAAAAACATCAGAATCGAGTTGGTTTATTGAGTATAATTAAATGTAAAAAAATATAAAAAACCGAAAACAAAAAATGAAAAAAAAGTATAAGTAATTTAAAAAAAAACAAAAATTTCATCAGTAGCGCGCACACGATGCGCGCTCTGATGAAAAAAACGTCGCCACCGCTCAGCGTTGGCAAAAGCCAACCTGAGCGGGGCCTAAAGCCTTGCTGTTCCAAAGTCATATGGTCTCCCATTATCATCATGAGACAATAGGCATGTTCTTTAGGGTTGTGATTTATAATTTTTAGTTTTGGTTTATTAATCTAATAAATAGTTATTGTTGAGAGAAGGTAAAAGCTGTAGGCTACCAACATCCTCCTCATCTATGCTCATCTGCTACGTCGTCGGTATGGCTAGAGCTCGCCAGATCTATCGCCACCATAGGTAAAACGGCTGGATATGGTCATTTTATTGTAGGATCTGTTTCTCGATGTTGTATTTGTTATTATAATAGTTTGATTTTATATATGCAACAATTAGCAATAACTAGTGAAAATTTTGAATGGTGTCAAATGGAAACACGCTTAGGAAGCAATTCAGGAACAGAATCAAAGGGTAACTGAGGAAGGCTATTCCTGAGGGCCAGTCTCACGACGTCCTCAAAGAGGAAATATACCAGTAGCAATTATGCAAATAAACCCAGGAGATTTTCCTATTATTACATAATAAACTGTTAGTTTATAACGGAAGAGCTTCAAATGTTTTTTTTTTTGAAAGTGGGCAGGTTTGCCCTGTTTTAATTAAGGGGAAGCAAGTTAAGATACAAAGGACTCCTTCTGAAAGAAGAGGGAGGGAGCCGCCCAAAGGCCCCGAGAACCAGACATAATGACAGGGTTACTGGATAAAAGGTAACTCAACCAAACACTTAGCTCCAGCAAGAACCCAAGTGCGGACATCATCTTTGACTCGTACTATAAGAGACTCTGTGGAAGATTTTGTGGAGCGGAAGATTTTTGTATTTCGCTCATTCCAAATTTGCCAAGAAGCTAGCATCAATAAGGTCACCAAGGCTTTACGTGAGCTTCCCGACACCTAGATGATCGACTCCCACCATTGTCGCACCGAGTGTGTGGCCAACCAACTCGTGGGATCCATAGTGCCGCAAGCAGTCCATTGTGAAATGGCTGTCCAGATTCTTGCTGAGAAGCGATATTTAGCTAAGAGATGGATTGCCGTCTCTGTTTGACGTCTGCAAAGTGGGCAAAGCTGTTGATTTGGCCATCTTCGCGTTGAGAAGCGATCAGCCATCCAAATCCTATTTTGTATGATAAGTTAGGCGAAGATTTTGCATTTATGTGGTGCCCAATTCTTCCAAATTAATCTATCTATGGTTGTTTGCATGTCACCTAAGAATTGAGTTTTATATAACAATGTAGCACTGTAGATTTCATCTGAGGTGAACTTTGAGACTTTGGTGTCCTCATGTCCTGCTATTTGTCTACACCATTGTGTTCTACAAGATGAGATAGAACAAAATGAGTCCAATATTGGACATGTTGGAAGCCATGCAGCAGTGCTTCATCATGGGCGTAACTTTCATGCAAACAACTCTACAAAAACGATCCTTGATGGCTCGCCTCTCCGGCTCCGGCGCCAGCCACCGCCGCCCTTCCGGTTGCAACCGGATCTGGCTCAGTTTGGTAACATGATCTACTTGAAAAAGAGTATACTTACACAATTCCCTTTAATCTATTAATTATACTAGCTAATTATGATGATGAGGTGAACTTCCAAAAAGCGATTGATTTATCGGCAAATAAACTAGGCATTGGCTAATTACGGTGCACTTTTAGAAGATGTTGAGATGAAACTTCGAAAGCGACCTAATTATCGGCATATATAAATATAAACGAGAGATTGGCTAGTCAAGATGAATGTCATGATGAGGTGAAGTCTTCTAAAGCGACTGATATTATCGGCGTATAAACTATGGATTAGCTAATGATGGTTTCGATGATGTGACAGACACAAGCTCATCTATTAATTTAGGCGAAAATTGGGGGGTTGCTCCGGTTGCAACCTGCCGGATGGCGGTGCCGAGTAACTTGGAGTTGCGCCACGTCGCACTTGCCGCGTCCCGGGCCGTTTAACTTCCCCTTCTTGTCAGCCCCACCACCCAGATATCCTCTGTTCTTAACAGACTTGGATCACTTGTTCTCCATTCTTGTCTTGGTACAATCTCTCTCTTTCTTTCTCTCTCTCTCATTTTTCAGTGGAGTCTACTAATCGATTATAATACACACTGTAGCTACTTCATTTGTATTGATTAAAATCGGCTGACGCATCGGCAGCGACCGCGCCCGCAAGTCTACATTACGTGCACTACGCAGGAGTGGGAGAACCCGCCTTCAAGCGGTGAGGACATTGATGACTTTGCTCTCCGTCTCAACACTTGCAGAAGATGGTGTAGTTCGCGACGACACCTACGGCGAGGAGAGAGGCGTGGAAATGCTCTTCCGCCGCGCCCCGAGAAGTAAATCACTCGGGAAGCGAGTGGCACGCCGTCTCTCTCTACATCTTTTCTATAAATTATTACTATTTATAAACTAAAACCAAGAGTCTATATAAGCGGGCCCTATACAAAGAAATCGTACTGTATTACTACTACAACATTGACAAATTGTATAGTTTACAGCCATTGAAGAACTTCAGGTTGATCTTCACTCAACAAAAAGATTGATCCTGTCGGACTGCTGGTGGTCTAGTTGGCTAAATCGCTGAAATGAAAACAGCAACCAATGTGAAGAGCAGGGCAATAGAATTGGGTAAGCTGGTGAAGTCGACCAAACTCAAGCAGCGCGACTTCGATTCGGGTCGCACCTCGCACAGGACGACGGCGAGCCTCGTTCATTCGCCGAGGCGGAGAGAGACGCGGCATGGCGTGCCGCGATGCAGGAGGAGATGGACGCCGTCGAGCGAAACAAGACATGGGAGCTGGCCGATCTTCCAGCCGGCCACCACGCCATCTCTCTCAAGTGGGTCTTCAAGCTCAAGAAAGACGAGGCTGGAGAGGTGATCAAGCACAAGGCGCGTCTCGTGGCACGTGGCTTCGTTCAGCAGGAGGGAGTCGACTTCGACGATGCCTTCGGCGCTGTTATGCGGATGGAGTCCGTGTGTCTCCTCCTTGCCCTCCACACCTAGGAGGGCCAGTGCGCCCATCACATGGACGTCAAGTCCGCTTTCTCAACGGCGACTTGAAGGAGGAGGTCTACGTCGCCACCACGGATTCATCATCCCGGCAAGGAGAGCAAGGTCCTCCGCTCGCGCAAGGCCCTCACGGCCATGCGGCGAGCACCGCGAGCTTGGAACGCCAAGCTGGACTCCACCCTCAAGCAAATGGGATTTGCAGAGCGCTCACGAGGCCGCGGTCTACGGCGGGCAAGGAGGTAATGCCCTGGCGATAGGCGTCTCACGCCGACGACCTTGTGATCACCGGTACCAGGAAGAAGAGATCGAGGCATTCAAGGCGGAGATGAAGGCCACCTTCCGGATGAGCGACCTCGGGCCCCTCTCCTTTTACCTTGGGATCGAGGTCCACGAGGCAACTCCGGCATCTCTCTTCGCCGGACCGCCTATGCCAAGCGCATCGTGGAGCCGGGCGGCCTCACCGCGCAACCCACCCACACCCCTATGGAGGAGAGGTGGCGAGTCGTGAGAGTACGGCGGAGGAGGTGGACGCGACGCGCGATCGGCAGATTGTGGGCGCCTTCGCTACCTTGTCACACGCGATCGGACTTGGCGTTCGCCGTCGGCTCGTCACCGGTTCATGCGGCCGGCGACGACTGGATTGGGGTGCATCCTCTCGGGGTGGCATTCTAAAAGAATTGGGTAATACATGAGCCTAAATGCCATCACATACTCATGGTTACTCTAAAAGAAATTTAGTTGCTGGTAAATCCACCACCATAGGACCTATGCTTTGGGCTTGAATTGCACCCAACACTATCATGACAATTTCTGCATGACAGAACGGGTTCCTACTGATACCTGAGGTCCATATGACGGAGATCCCAGCCCCTAGGGTGGCACAAATTTTACAGCAAAACCCCTCCCAGCACATTCATAAGCAATAATAGTAAGTCGAACAGCAAATGACTTGCCATACCATTTACAAAAGTATTCCTGATCAGGTTACAACAGTAGTAAATCATTGGCACTGTCCATACATCTGCACCAGAGCACTAGGTCTTGACACAAGAGACAACATTGCACCATACACCTGAGCACCAAGAAGTACGAGTTATGTAGCTTCTCTAACAGAAGGGTGCGTAGCCACTAATATACATATCTTGAGAAAAATAGCACAAATACGGAGACATACCAGCAGCTACAAGATGTTCGATACAGCAAGCCAAATGGGTAAGCACTAATCTCAAAGTACACGAAGAGGTAAGTTATATTTATCCACCATTTATCGTACTTTAAAAATTGTACAAATCACTATTGAGGAAAGTATAGAAGCACGTCTCAATTGATAAATCTTTGCATTATCATCCTACGTTAGAAGACCATGAGTATGTACTGCTTGTATCTTTGTACTGCTTGTAATCTTCTGTTGATAAAAAGCTTGATCAGTGTTGGTAGTTCACTGCGGCATGACACAGCCTGCAAAATTGACGGAAGCATTATCCCCAGAGAGAGAGAGAGCATACACAACTCAGTGACCTGAGCAGTATTTGAATACAGCGGAATGAATTTATTTGATTATTACTTATCTTTGCGGTCTAGCCAAGATGCATACATGTCTACAACTCAACATACAACAGAAAATAACAGTACGCCTATTCATAATAGAAGACAGTTTCAAAATTTTAAAATTGTTAATAGCGTGTACATCTTTCAGTTTGCAAGACTGCTCATCCCATTGATCTACTACTGTTTATTTTTCGGTACCTATCTAGTAAGAAAGAATGGATACTGTGACAGTCTAATTGCTACTAATTGTCTAGCTACTAAGGTATCATGGGTCCAAGTCCAACATTCTAATTGTGCACGCTTTAAAGGTGGCTGTCAAGTTCTTCTCAAGAATTAAGATGCAAAAATATGCTCTGATCCATGAAAATATAAGCAACTAAGGAAATAGACAGAACTACCAGTGCGGAGCTTACCAGTCTATTTGATCCAATCTCGGGTACACATGAGCGCCTCAATTGTCTTGATGTTTAATGCGCTCCATTGCTTGTGAATTACTGGCCCCTCACTGCTGAATGCTGCTTCGCAATGAACAGCAGATGATGGCATCGCCAAGACATCCCGTGCCATAACTGAGAGGGTTGGATACTTTGTAGAATGACTCATCCACCAGTTCAGAATATCAAAATCATCCTTCCTTGGAACAAGGCCATCTTCAAGATAGTTATCAAGCTCTGTCAATAGTTGACTCATTGTTTGTGCACTAAGATGATGATCCCAATCTTCCAACGAATCACTGTCAAATCCATCCATTTCAACATCACGAGCTTCACAATTTGAAGTGTGAACACTCGGCTTATCCACAAGGCTGCAATATTCATGAAACAGCTCCCTGATTATTTCACGCACGGCAGATACATACTTCGCTGCATCGGTGTCAAAAGCTCGTTTAAGACGGAACTCAATAAAAGTAAGTTTGAATCTGGGATCAAGAACAACAGGTACCGATAACCACAAGTACGAATTTTGCCAATATTCATTGAATGCTTCCTGCATCTCCCTAACCATGCTAGCAACTTCAGTGTGATTGATAGACGCTTCTTCTTGCAAAGTTGTCCTAACTTTCCATAATTCATTGAAGTACATATTTGCTGTTGGGCAAACAGGACCTGAAACTACTTCAATGGCATGATAAAAAGCCCTCAAAATCTTGCAAATAGACTCAACAATCTTAATGTCCTCTGCAGATAACAATTCTTCAGAGGGAAATGCCTTCTTGAAATGCAGAAGAACTTCAATCCTAAAGTAAATTTTGTGCCACCATTTAGCGTATTCCTGGGGACACTTCAAACCCATATTTTTAACAACTTCAAGAAGTTGCTGCTGAGTCAGCGATGAGGATGCATGTGCCTGCATAAATCTCTCTAGTATATCACCAACAAGCTGAAGCATCGGTTGCCCTTTTGAAACAATGTTGTTGAGCACATCATCCACACAAGCAATATTGTATAGCTCACCTCTAATAGGAAGGCAGTTTCTTTGTATGAGCATGTCCTTCAGCTTTGAGGTACTTTCATGGCTTCTTATATCACCGACAGATATCAAGCTAAAAAGCTTTTGATCAAGATTCCAATCTCTTATAGCTTCCCCTATGACATTATATGGCCCACTCTCAGAGTCTAATACACAAGCCTCCTTATAATGTATCATCCTTTCGAAATCAGTAGGTGAGGACCAAAACACACCAAACTTGATGATTCTCCTTTGAAGCTTCCAGTCTGCATCAATAAAATGCGCTGTCAAACAGAGGTACTTTACTGTGGGCTCAGCTCCATGAGGAGCCCACACGCTTGCTGATAATGAAACCCGCTGGGATGAAAGAGCAATTTTTTCCTTAAGGTCAGCCTTTTCTTTCTGAAATAAAAGAGTTGAATACTCTTCCATATCAATGCTTGAAGCCATGTTAAACACAGGGTTGAGGCTCTTTGTAAATCTTCGCATTTCTTCATGCTCCACAATTGACAGGGGATAGCCATGAAGAACAATCAATCTAGTTAGCTCTTGATAAGATGCTTCTTGATCAAATTTCCGGGTGCTTATATTTGGAGCAGCATGAGCAGATGAGGTATTTTGTTCCTTTGAGGTCGTGTTATCTAGTGCTGGTAAAGCTAGAATGTGCTGGTTCTTAGGAGTTCTGTCACCAGAGCTATTACCCTTGAAGAGCTTGCTAGCATATTCCGCAATCTGAACCTTACCATTTGTCAAGGCAGGTGAAAGCTCGTCCTGAACCCTAGATTTGAAATTTGGTACACTGGATGCAAAAAACCCACCCTTCTGATGATTTATGCTAGTTTCACCTCGTGCTGGACAAGTCTGAGTATGTCGGTTCAAATGGCTTCTACCTTTCTCTGCACTAAGCCGCTTGTGGCAATGGACACAGTCAGCACCCTGGATTTTCCCCCCAACATAGACAGGCCTAAAGTCCTTCCACACCTTTGACCTGAATCTGCTGTTCTCACTATGAGTTACCAAGTTTATGTCGTCAAGTGAATCTGGAAGAATCTGGTCCAACGGATCAATGTCATTCGCCACTATGATGCATAAAGTATGGATAGTTTAGTCAGAAATGGAATACGCATAAAAGATGAAACAACTTGTCAAAAAGAAAATGGCTGCCCACACCAGAATATACACCAAACCGACAAACAGCAAAATTTCTGACATAAAGCACAACATGTGGCCCATAACTGATGACAAAAGGTCTAAAATGTCCCATACTAACTGAGAAAAAGAGAAGTACAAGAAATTTCCACCAAAATTAAAACATCCAATACTCGATCTGGTGGACCTTAACAAAGATATAATGCTCCATTATGCAGGGTCTACAATTGTAACTGTTTAGATTCAAATTTGACCTCTTGCAGAGAATTATCATGCAAAAGAATCTTAAGTGTAAGCTAATTGCCGCCGGGTGCCAACTATCAGATATCTAGATTCTAGAGTTGGAACAAAATGGGAGTTTGTGGCAGCATTTGAGCCAAATTCATTTATTGTTACTAATTTGTAACTTGTGTGATCAAAGCATATGAACAATCATATAATGTGTCAGGTATCTCAAATGTAACCACCATGTTTTCATTTTTCGCATTGAGTTAACAAGTACATCATGAAGGACAGCCTTTACAATCAATATGATACCCAGAAGAGCTACATTCGACCTGGACAAGGGCCTAGCCAGCACCAACAGGCCACTCTACACCACCACAAAGTCAAAGGCAATGGCCTCAACCGTTGTCATTGTTAAGATCTCCATTAATTACTAATTTACTATCCCTAAGGGCTTAGGGGAATTAAAAATTAAATTCTTAATACATGGGTGCCATCTAAAGTTTATAATCATCAAAAACTTCTTAATTAACCAAACAACAATAGAATTGCTCAAAAATTACAAACTAGCAGACCAATTAAGATGACTATCTGTAACTAAAGCATGATGCCTGAATTAAACAAAGTAAACATACCATATGGAGGAGAGTCAGTATCCTGTGGCTGGCCTATATCCAATTCCTCTTTTGCTCGACAAATTTTCTGGTGTCGCCACAGATGGCTTGTTCCATTAGAATGTCCATCAGCACCTTTGCAACTCATTAGAATATGGCAGTAGCGGCATTCCGCGCTCTGAATCACCCCGTTTATGTAGACAGACTTGTACTCGTCCCACACCTTAGACCTTTTCTTGTTTTTGAATCTGAGGGCAGCATGAGCTCCATCAGATGCTACCCCGACTGGCATATCATCACTATCATGCTCATCCATGTGTTCCATAACTACATACAATGATACGGCACAATCAATTTTCTTGATAGCATTTAGTTAAACCGTTAAACTGCAGGCTGGATAAATGCAGAAAATCAAGCATGACCATAAGTAGGTGAGGTTGCCTGTAAGTTCTAAGCATCAACCTCACCTACAGATGTAAGGCTCGAGCCTCACCTCCCCCCGGTAGAATCCCCAAGCCCAAGCTCACCCGCGCCCGGCCTCCCGAGGAAGAAAGGTGGAAGATCAACTCACAAACAAAGCCCACTGGAATAAGCTGGAGTGCTAAGACCACCGGCTTAGGCCTAACAAAGCCCACACAAGAGATCAACTCACAACCCTAGAAAATATAGTAAATAGCAATAGCAATTGGATGAAAATTTTCCATTCACACAACGCACATAGAGAGGGTGAGGCGACCGGCGTGTGCCGAATAGCGAAGGGTGACCGGCGGCGGCGCGACGAGAGGCCGAGGGGCAAGCGGCGAGGAGGTCCGGCCGATCTCGCGGCGGCGACGGCGAGGGGCGAGCCGGCAGGGGAGCGGACCAGCCGGATCCCAGTGCACAGCGGCGACGCCGCCGAGGGAGCGAGCGGAGGCCGGGCGAGGCGCGAGCGGAGGCGGAGGCGAGCGGAGGCGGAGGCCGAGGCGCCGAGGCGGAGCGAGAGGAGGAGGAGTGGAGTGGAGGCGGCGCGAGGCGAGGCGGAGGAGAGCGAGCGGGAGGCGAGGCGGGCGGCCGGGTGGAGCGGAGAGATAGCGCGGGAGCGGAGCGAGAGCGGCCGGCGGGAGAGATAGGGAAGCAGAGCGATCGGTGCCGGCCGGCGGAGAAGTAGGAGAGGAGCGAGGCGGCTAGGCGAGCCCAGCGGAGAAATAGTGGAGATTTCTACTAGAGTAGAGACCTTTATAGCTTAGATTTTATATTTTTGATTCAATATATATAGATATAGATCTTATTTAGAAACTTAACGGTATTTTCTGTTCAAAATATCATATTTATGTGTAGCTGTTACTAGAACATGATACGTATTCTTGATGTGATTTTAATTGGCTTGTTTGTAGGATTAAGAATCATTGTAGTCATTGAGCTGAGTATGCATTTTTGCTTTCTACTTTGCTCGGTGATGTACTAAAGTACGGAGGAGACAATACATTTTGAAACGTAAGTAAGCTTTGCTCTCTGTACTTTCCATTAATGTGTTGCACTTGCTCAAGTTATTTTACCTTCATATAAAGAATCATCTTAGGGTCAAGTGTAGAGAAGAATGAAGAAGAAAAGCGAGCTACAAGGTGGTAGCAAATTTACTGGAATGCTCGCTCAAAAAAGAATAAGGTGAACTATCGAAAGGGTAATAATCCTTCTTGGTGAATAGACAAGAAAAAAAAGACAAGAATGACAGAGCGCAGAAGACCCAATGGCAGCATCGCCCGATAATGCCAGAATCAAGTATGCATTGAGAGTGTGTATTAAGAATTACAATGCATACTTGTGGAATACTCTAGAATGTTAGGGAGATTGTATGAATAAACAGATATTTGACATGGAAGTTCCTAAACCAAATCCTTCATGGCAAAGTGAGAAACATCTAGACTTAGATATTTTGTAAAAGAATTCTAGAGAAAATATATTTATAGTAGAAGACTTTGTATGGTTGTCACTTGTCACTAATATAATACAAATATAAATAGAGCTGCCTTCTACCCCATACCATGAGCCATTAGGATGTCATATCTTAGGTAGTGGTATGCGATGGTAGGGTAGCCACACTAAGAAGAATATCAGTTATCTGATTCATATGTCTGATTCTCCTTGCACTAGTATTATGATTTTGAGTTTTTTAGCATATATGATGACTTAATTTAGCCCACCCTCGGTTTTATTTCTGGCTTCGCCACTGGTGCCAAGTGCACAACAGATTGCCGTACTTCCGATTCACGCTTACTAACAGTGTCATACTTCAATTTGAAGCAATTTTATACACACATGAAACTAAAGCTAACACCCCCAACTTCAACTTAAAAAATAAAACTTAGAACCACAATTTCTGTGCCACGTCAACTCTCCAAGCTCCCCAACTCTCTAACCTTTTGCTACAAACAAATCACATCACGAAATCAACACAAAGTAGTACCGATCCTTACCTACACACAAGGGTCGACAGCTACAGAGTTGAGCTTGTTCTCCAAAATTAAGCCGAGAACAACTGCACGAAGCAGCAAGGGTGATGTGGGAGGGATTGCATCGCTTACCGCTCCCCGGAAGCTCAAAATCCCCCGAGAAACGGAGGCGCAAACCAACTGAGCAACTCTAAACCAGAGAAAGATCGGGGGAACAGGAGATCGAGGTGGGGGATTCGGAAGAACCGGCGGCGGCGGCGGAGAGTGATTCAGGTAAGCGTTAGGGCGTGGACGTGGAGTGACTGGAGTCCGATGGATCTGTGTTCTAGATCTGGGCCTATGGGCTATCTTTGGACTTCTGGGCTGTGCAGCCACCATCGGGCATGGAAAAACCTGGGTTGTGCTTTGACGCAAAATGGGCCTGGTTTTTTGCTCTCTTCGTTTTTTTATGCCTTGGCTTTTACGAAAATCAAAACAAACATACATTTTTTAAGTGGATTCTCTGTACAGTTTGAAATGGAGAAAGAAAAGAAGGTACTGCCAAATTAACAACAACTTCCCATATAAACCATCACTCGTAGCACATGCAGGGACAAAATCAAAATACCCCAACTTTACTATGACCAATTTACCATTTCTAGAAGGCCTAGACCAAGTTTGGCTTGTTGTAGGATTGATTCAAGCTCGGTTTGAGTCGTTAACAAGCCAAACTTGAGCCTCAGAATAAGCTCACGAGCCTGATCGAGCCGAGCTCGAATAGTTTGAGTAGACTCGGCTCATCTGTTCATAGATCTCATACGGTCAGTCGGTCATATACTGGAGAGCAATCCGTCGCGCCGACTACCGAGCCGAATCCCTAATTCCCCACTTGACTTCCCTAGTTCCCCACTCCCACTCCCTCGGTCCCTACTTCACGCCTCCCATCCGCCTCTCCTCTCCTCCCACCCACCGGCCACCTCCGCCCGATCCGTCGCTCGCGGCCTCTCTTCTCCCCTGTCGTCGCCCCTCCTCCCCCCGGCGTCGGTCACCTCCGCCCCTCCTCTCCTCCCAGTCGTCGCTCACCTCCGGCCCTCCTCTCCTCCCACCAGCTGGCCGCCTTTGCCCCGATCCGCCGCTCGTGGCCCCTCCTCTCCCCCGCCTCCTCCCGCCGCCTCGCCCCTCCTCTCCTCCCAGTTGTCGCACATGCTTCCGCCCCTCTTGAATCATCCCCAGATGGACAGATATGAGATCCCTAACCCTCTGTAATGCTCTCTTCCACCGACGGCCCTAGAGCTAAGATCCCTTAGCCAGTTAGCCTCTCCTCCTTTGCTGCCTTTAGCCTCCTCCTCTGCTGTTGAGCACCGAGCAGGCGAGCACGTGGTTGAACACGGCAACGCACAGAGCGTCAACGTGCCGGCACTGGCGCCTCTCCTCCTTTGGTACCGAGCTTGGAGCCTCAGACGTCGTGTTCCTCCTCCGGAAGTCCCCATCGGCCACCGCCACCCTGACATCAAGGCCTACCACAGATAGAGTGTGAATCTTGCTTCTGATTTGTGATTCAAAACTATAAATCTTGCTTGTGTTGATTTAGTATATAGATTCAAAACTATATGCAAATAGTTCTTCTGATGTATATAGATGATACTATATGAACATGTTTTTCTTGCAATGAACAATGAGCCTACAATCAACTTGTGCTATCTGGGGACATGACTAAGTTGCTCAGACTTGTAGACAATATACTCAAACTTCCAATGAAAAACTACTACTGCATTGTTCAATTTTGTTGTAATGTGTATTCTGATTGCCCTGTGCGGCTGTGCCTCCGAACTTCATATCTATCATGCGTGTACTCCTATTATTGAACATTGTTGCATATAAAAGCTGCTATTGCATTGTTCAATTTTTGTTGTAATGTGTATTCTGATTGCCTTGTGCGGCTGTGTTTCTGTCCTATGAGTTGTCTCGTTGTCTGGGAGAGTTCTGACTGCACTGTCCATCTTAACGAGCCTCGACGAGCTTTGTCGAGCCGAGCTCGAGCTTCGTTCAAGCCGAGCTCGAGCTCGAGCGAGCTCGATCAAAGCTTCGACATCCTATGCTGCTCGGCTCGAGCTATCAAGCTCGAGCCTAACAGGCAAGCTCACTCGAGCTCGACCCATTTACAGCCCTAGCCTGGACAGCATTAAATCCAGTGATATGAGTGTCCCAAGAACCGAACCTACAGGGAGGCGAGCTGCCGCTCAAGTGACTCGAGCATGTCATTGATGCCAACCAGGCTCTCCACTTCCTCCTCCTCCTTGCTGACATCTTCCTCCCCCCGGCCCCCAACCGCTTCACCACTGCCTGGGCCACTGCAGATCTCCTCCCTCACAACCTCCGACCTCCCTCCCAGCTCCCTCCCTTGACTTTTGAGTCCTTCCTCCTTTCCTTAGACGATAGGCCGGCTCAAAATCAAATGGTTCCTCAGTTCCTCTGTCCTGCCTCCGTTGCTCAGCTAACAAAGCCGCAGCAACCGCCCAACTCCAGAACTACTCCCTGGCTCCCTCTTCGGCACTCGGTGAGACGACGACTCAATCGACTCACGGACTCACCAGATCTGGTGGCTAGGCGCTTGGCCGCCTGGGCACCAAGTCGGCGGCTTGGCGCCCTACGGGCCCATCGCCGTGGCGCCGTGTTAGGAACCAAAGATGAGGATACCGAAATCGATGTATTTAGTAGAACAAACTACAAAAACAATCAGAGCTATGAACTAAAAAACTATAGATAAAACTAAGAACTATATAAACTACAGACACTAATGATGTCTAGGGTTTCATTTTTTTATCTTTCTCTAACAGTGGGTTACATGCTTTTTATATAGACTGAGAGCTTAAGCTAAATTAAAACAAAGATAATAGATAGTGTTTATGAAAAATGCATAGTTTAGTACACTTAATACTACTCATTTGAATGATAGCCGTTGGATGGAGATCATATGCTCGCCTCTTATAACCCTTAGTGGCTTAAGTGAAGTTAATAGTGATATTCATAAATCTGACTTCCATTTGATCAGCATCGTGCAAATCATTTCAGCCCAAACATTCAGACCATCCGAACGTCGAATCGTTCTAACCGTTGGATGTACATCAGACGGTAGAGAAGACAACATCTTCGGATTGTCCAAACGTCATCTCGTTTCTGACCATTAGATGCGCATTGGACGATCCAGGATAGCCCTTCGGCCGATCCAAACATTCCTTCAACGTATCTGAGTCGCACGATCCTCTTATCGCTTCGACTTTACATCTCAACCATCTCTATTTGATTTCCCCATCTAATAAAACTCAGTCCGGGCAATATCTTTCCCTCAAAGACCCTTGTCATCAAGGGTAGCTTGGATCTTAGAGGTACTCCTAACTTCTGAAGGCAATTTCTCAAGGTCCCAAACTCAAGCTTACTATTTTGTAGGTGAATAAAACTAATTCCATGAATAACGTTCTTTGGAGCCTGAGAAGACTGAGATGGTACAATTATCTTCAACGGAGGAGGAATTCCATGATCATTTGCACTAGGAATATAAATCTGCAATAGTGGCACTTACCTCCATTCCTGCAAAGGCATCATTTCTGTAGGCATATTCACTCTGCCATAGCGGTGAGACCTATGATAGCTACTCAAAGAAAAGCGCTCGTTTTGCACAGCATAAGCACATGCATCTGGCAACAACTTGTTGCAGTCCATGAGGCTACAAAGTTCATTTTTGTCATTTATACTCAAGCTTGTGTGCTCCTTTCAGATACATATCGATGGAGCGATATAGCCTATCATGAACTGGCCTTTGCGTCTCACCATTGGTACATACCTCAGAATATGAGACTCTATCCGTTGTGTTGCTCACTTCTCCAATGAAAAATCCAAGTATGAGATCTTTCATTGTGTTGTTAGAACCTAATTTAGGACAGGGCTCAATTTCTATCATGTGCTTCTATATAACTAGTGAGCCCTTTGCAAATATACCGTCAGGTGCTTCACTAATAGATGTTAGCTTCATGCAAATGTACCGTCAGGTGCTTCACTAATAGATGTTAGTTTCATTGTGCAAACAATTGTTAGTCCAACAACAACTGGAATGAAGTATGACTTCTTGTACAAATGTACTTGTTTCTCACCCTTGTACCTATCCTCGCTACCACTCATAATCCTTGGAAAAATCTCATTTGTAGCCAAAATAAAGCTTCTTATTCCAACAGACATATAAGGAACCCATACAACACCCTTGCTCAAGTTATACCAGCCAAACAAATTAAATATGAGAAGACCAGAAAACACAAACTTCATGACCACACGTGGGCTCTCTACTGACTGTACATGTCCAGTAGTAAATAGGATTATCTTACTCATAACAAGTGCGTCTGATAGCTTGGGGCAATTACTGATCAGAAAACACAAAGCTGATATAAAATTCCTATTACCTTTTGCATAATTATTAACCTGAGAGTTAAAGCAACTTACAATTCAGAAGCTCTCTCTTGCAGAGCATTGAGTCCTTATCAAAAGAAACATACAGGAAAACAGAGTACAACAGATTTCTTCTGCAAGCGGGGCACCGCTATTTTAGCTTCTGACTTTTTTAGCTTATTGAAGCAAAAAATCATTTAAAATACATTTACTTCTAATTTCAGTTTATTTTAATTTATTTAGCTTTTTTATCTTTTTTTCCCATTTTCTTTTTCCCTCCATTCCTTTCCTTGTCCGTGCCGATGTAATGGTTTTTTTTCAAATTTTCCTTATTTTTTCTTTAAAAAAGCTAACAGCTACTACAATACAATTTCAAAAACCAAAAATCACAGCTAAAAGCCTAAACCAAAAGCTAGTTGAAGCATAACCTAAATTAGCCCTCTTTCAAGATTTTTGCTTTTGACTTTTCTGTCAAAACAAACGGAACGATTTCTTTAAACAGATTCTTCAAATGACTTTCTGAACTTAAAACCATATGCTATCATCTACGTCAGTATCTCTGCCATCCGCTGCCGTCTCGAAAAACACAGACAAAAGCTATTAACCATAGCTAAAAACCGCCAGCCCGCAGCTTAGCTAGCCCTCCAATGTTGCATCTAGCAATCAGAGCATAACAACAAAACTGGAGCTGCGGCGGGGCAAGGAGAGACAAGCGCACAGAACCTCGCTCCGAAATACTCGCAACGGTACACAGGTGTCGGTTCTGCCTCGGGCGAGTGAGATTACAAGCTGCACGCTGTTTTCACATCGCAAAACTCACCAGCGCTACGAGGGGTCCTCCGAATCATATCCTAAACAGATACCTCAGATCTTCTACACTGAGCCGAGTGGCATGGCCACCAGATTTATCTTCACCAAAAGCAGAGTTAACCATGGTTCTCTTTTCCTCCTGTGAAAGAAGGCAGGAGCATGGTCAGACGAGCAAAACAACAGTGTCATAAGTAATGTCGATTCCATGACAAGATAATTCCTACATCAGTGCCAAAATTTTATGTAATCCTATCTAAATTTTGTTTGTCCCCAATGTCAAAAACGTGCTTTAATAAACCTGAGTAAAGTTGCTTGGCTTTTTGTCAACAGTTAGCAATGTTCTCATATAATAATGTAATATAGCATTCTCAAAGGATCTGCTTCATAAGAATATTGCAACTTGTTTTATTCACTGTCGTGGTTCATTTCTAAACCATCAAACTGCAAATGTGACAAGCCAGCTAGACATGAATTTCGAGCACCTATCACATAATTCTCACAACCAAGATTAGAAAATCAACCTACCATCAAATGATCACTCACATGATTCCATATTATCAGTCACATGTATTGCATAATTCTCATCCCCCAAAATAAAAAATAAATAAAAGGTGCAAGTTCCTTAAGTAGATAAAAATAGGTCATGAACTCACAGCAAAAGAGTAAGACAAGTTATTACCTGCAGAGCTAAAATACGATCTTCCACCGTGTCTTTAATGGTTAGACGAGAGACAGTGACAGGACGAGTCTGCCCAATTCTGTGTGCTCTATCAACTGCCTGGTCCTCAGCATAAGGGTTCCACCAAAGATCAAGGAGAATTACATGGCAAGCAGCAACCATGTTGAGACCAAGATTACCTGCTTTCAGTGACATAATCATAACTCTAACCTGAAGAAAGAAAAAGGTTCTCGTCAGAATAGTTGTCAGATAAATGTCCAGTAGTAAAAGAAACAAAAGGTAGGAAAAACAAATAGAGCAAAAGGACCTCAGGGTCAGTGTTAAAATCCTTCACTGCTCTATCTCTTAAATTGAGGGACATTGTTCCGTCTAGTCTCCTGTACTGTATAAGATTGCTATTCAGTGAAAGCTCAAGCAAATCAAGCATGCCAGTCCACTGGGAGAAGACAATCGCTTTCACTGGGGCTACTCTGCTTGGATTTGATTCAATAGTATCACTGTCGGTAAGAGCATGTGTGTTAATGATCGAATTCAGTATATCGACGGCCGTTTGTATCTTTGAGGAGATGTAACTACTTTGACTGATTGAAGATGACTCATCATCCGCTGATGAACTCGCTGTTGCACGCGTACCGGACTTGCCAGAGATGCAAATCTTCAATGCTCCTGACGAAAATACTGAATTAGTACTTAATGTGTTTCCGCAATTAGGGGAAGGGCACATATTGTCATCAGTTGTTATCCGCTCGTATATACATTGATAGCAGAAAACATGACCACACATCGCCACAACGGCATCCTCAGGTGGGTCCTGAAAAGGCATAATTTACAAGATTGCAGCATTAAAATAAGTCAAAAGCACTTTTAAGTGCGACACAGGAAACATTTCTTCAAAACTTGAATTAAACCAGTGATTACATCGTCCACGCGCAAGCACACACAGCACACATAAAAAAGAAAAGATCTTGGCAAGATGGGTGCGACCTGGCCCAGGTGCCCAGCAGGGCACAGCATTTTAGCCCTGGATCCAAGATTCCCAAGTTGAGCAAGGCCCAGCTTGGTTTTACGTTATCCCATAAAATATGTAGGGTTTGGCTGGCCAGATCAGGTGCTCAGCTATCTACCATTCTTATTATTGGTTCGTGTCCCTTATCAACTCCATAATATGAAAGGATCTTATCCAAGAGCATGAAATAAGAGAAAAGGACATATCTAGTGCAAACCCGTGCTTGAGTCCAATTATGCAAACTTTCCAGATGGCTTGTTGGATGGACTAGATTCATAGGGACGTAAGGGTCACATGGATTGTTCCTCCCAAGATCCAATGAAGCTAAGGCATCTAACTCTCATCCAAACAGTCCACGTAAGAGTTTGCATGATTACACTCACATAAGAGAAGAGAGAATAGGTAAACTTCAAAATAGCAGCGAGAGATTCGATTGCTTACACTGCATACAGCACAAAGTGCTGAAACTTCCAGCCTTGCAAGCAAATTTATTACCGTTTCCTTGGGAAGCTGCTTTGCAGTTTCTATGGAACCATCACCTTTATATTCCGACTGATGCCCCTTCACAAGAAGAGGATGATCACAGGCCTGCCTAAGGCGCAATAGCATTAAAAGGATGTTGGCATAGTTTTGTTTCAGTGTCCCAGCAGCAGCATATGCCTGAAATGGACAACATAACAGCATTCAGAAATTTCACTTCCAAAATTTCCAGTTTCCAAACGGGGGTCCAAATGTTTGGCTTCTGTTGATCAAAAGAAAATCCACCTCTCAGAAACTACCATCCACTTTACATCCATTGATAGATATAAAACAATGGTTTGAATACCAATTATGTATTATAGAAACATAAATTTAAAAGGCAATTATGAGGTAAAGACATGGGAAAGCAAGCTGGTAGGAAAAGGGGATTAATTAAGCAATGACAACAAGAATCCCAAAGTAATGACTCTAGATCAAAACAATACACACACACGTATGCGTACATATATACGTGTACATGTACGTGTAAGAGTGTGTGTGTGTGTGCATGCGTGCACTCCAGGGTAGAAAGAATGTGTGTGTGCGCGCGCGCTCCAAGACAGCAAGAATAGCCAGCTAGATTGGAGATTAAATAGTACAAATTATAATACACCAAGGCCGTCCACAAAAAATGGACAAGATATAGCAAGTTAAACTTGAAGATTTAACTAACCTTGAACTGTTGCCGAGAGCGTTCTTCCAGCGTCAAATAAAAAGCCCGCTCCTCTTTTGTGAAATCTACTTTATTCAGATCAATTGTCTTTGGAGGTAAATTTATGATAGGTTCTCCATCAATCAGAGTTTCTACATGGAAAAAGGTAACATGAGATCAACAAAAGAGATTTTAAACAAATGAAAAATAGCCCCGTCCACATGCGCTTAAAGATTATCCAACAAAGTTATACAATGCAAAACCTTATGGAACTACTTTCGGAGAGAGAGAGGTGTATAGCATACTGAACACAAATAACTTGCAAAGAAAAAAGAACGGCGTCTAGTACAATGGCAACTGGCAAGCAATGTCAATATAGTGTGCTCTAGAATACTGAAAATAAAATACAAGAAATAGCATAACTTTCCACTATCTCCTCCGCTAAGGGACTGAAGAATCTGTTTTTCCAATGGTCACAGGCATATCAATTTAGAAAGTCATGGAAATAGCGAATGCTGACACCAGAAGATGCTGTAACAAAATGTAAGGGCCCATTCGTGTTGGCTTTTGTTGATGGTTTTTTGTTGTGGCTAATAGAAGCGGTTTATAGAAACTAGGGCATTCATATTGGCTTATAGCTTTATGCTGAGTGCACCATGGTTGTCACGGCGGAGTCGGCGACCACGGCGAGCGAAGGGCGCCTAGACGCCTAGGCAACGCCGCGTCGTCGCCCCGGCGACGCCTAGGCGATCCCGCGTCGCGCGTCAAAGCCCAGATCCCGCGCGCCCGAAGTCGGCAGCCGGATTCGTTTCCCGCCGACCCTCCTGCGCGTACAAAGTCTGCACCCGGATTCGACTCGCGCCGACTCTCCCCCGCGCGTGAAGTCTGCAGCCGGATTCGACTCTCGCCGACTTGATGTCTGCATGCCTCGCCTCCTCCGCTCCTCTCCCCGCCGCCTCCTCCGGCCCTCCCTCCGCCGCCTCGCCTCTCCCCGCCGCCTCCTCCCCTCCCGGCGACCTCCTCCCTCCCAAGTCGCGGCCTCCTCCCTCCGCCGCCTCCTCTCCCAGGTACATCCCCCTCCCCGCCGCCTCCTGCCCCCGCCGCCTCCTCCCCCCGCAGCCTCCTCTCTCCCAAGTCGCGGCTTCCTCCCCCCCAAGGCGAGGCGAGCGTGCATGGCGTCCCCTCTGCGCCGCCAGGACGTCTAGGCGACGCTTGACAACCATGGAGTGCACTATGTAAGAAAGAACAAACAACGGCGCAACGAAAGGCACTACAACATTTAAACCGTCATGTGACTTACGGAATTTACATAATAAAATACAAAGTGCATTACAATATGCAAAAGAACAAAGTAGTAGTTGATAAATAATAGTTGTTGATAGAAATGTCTTATAGAAACTAGGACGTTCGCATTAACTTTGGCTTCTCTAAACAAAAGCCAGAAACCAAAACCAATACGAGCAGGCCCTAACTCATATCAAGTTTCTGTAGCATCGAACAATGCCAAGCACTGAGGGTTGGAATTGCATTTGTTTGCAGTGAGATATCCTAAGCTGATACATATATATATATATAAATGGTTCCATACTCCTGAGAATATGTACTCCTACTTCTCATGTACCTCTTTAATGGTGTTTCCTATATATATGTGTGTATATATGGGACAACAAATAGATATATGCAGTAAAATACTTTTTACCACCTTTTGTGCGACGCAGGAGAACTATCCTCAACACAGTTTGAAGTTTCTTATACCCATGAACTGCATTTCTAGCAATTGGGTGTTTTATCATTGAACAAAATGAGCTATATGTAGAATAAGGATCATATTTCAAGAAATGGAAATAGCTGTACAGCTCATCAATTGCATTTTGTATAGGTGTTCCTGATAAGCACCATCTCCTTTTTGCTCTTAGACCACAACAGGCTCTAGCCACTTGAGTTCGGAAGTTTTTTATTGTCTGAGCTTCATCAAGCACAACCCTAAACCATCGTACCCTCGCAACTGGGCCACTGTCAAGGTCAATGTCTGAATCCTTAAGTTTCTTCTTCTTTTTCTTAGACTTGCTCTGTGCATTTGATGGTGGTTTTCTTTTATTACCAGCAGAAGATTCTTCACCATTCTTCTGATCAGTGTCATCATCAGCATTCTGCTTAGGCACTTCATTGGCCACAAT
Organism: Melocanna baccifera; assembly: GCA_036346265.1. Classification (NCBI taxonomy): domain Eukaryota; kingdom Viridiplantae; phylum Streptophyta; class Magnoliopsida; order Poales; family Poaceae; genus Melocanna; species Melocanna baccifera. Next base: position 21,433,588 of record CM070698.1, read on the forward strand.
TGTGTATGTAGTGACAACAACATCATATTTTGCCAGCTCACTTGGATCTTTGGTCCTCGAACCACCATGATAGACTAAAACAGACAATTTAGCACTTTCACTAACCTTGTCAGTCAATTCATTAGCCCACTGCTTAAGAACACTAGCTGGGCACACAACTAGAGTACCCGCAGCTGGCCTCGTCATGGACCGCATGGTTGATGATGCAGATGATGTACTTGTTCTAGTCTTCTTCTTGCGTTCAACTTTGCTTTTGACCATTCTATCTTGAACAGTATTCAGTTCACTAAAACATGGTTTAACACCACTAGTACCAGCTGCTGTTGACAATGAACTAGCCTCTAACTCTTTCTTGGGTTCATCATTCAGAGTATGTTCCCCCTTATCCACAATAGTCACTGCCTCATCATCCTCATCAAGGTTTAATGCTTCAGATTTCAAACGATCTGAATCAACAGACATGAACTTAGACTGTTGAATCCTCTGTTTTTGTATAAGGGCAATTGTAGACACTGTCTTCCCAAGACCCTGTTACAACAAAACTGCTTGACTTTAAGGATGGCAATATGATAAGAAATAAGTACATGTGGAGAAGATAGGAAATCAGAAATAACCTGATCATCTGCAAGAATTCCACCTGCACAATGTGAGCTATTCTCCTTCGAAACCATCCAAGCTAATGCCATTTTCTTTCACGCAGAAAAGGTATGTCAGGAACATGATATCCAGCATATAGGAAACCGATAAATAACTGATATTTACATAATAAATAATTTACCTGGTGCTTAAGCAGAGATACTGATAGAACACCCTCGGGCAGATCATCTTCCCTTTTATCCAGACTAATATTCTGCGTAACAGATTATGACAAACAATGTCAAGAGTCAAATCAAATTCAAGGGCAATAACTAAACCAGGTTTATACCTGGATCAATAAAAAATATAATTCCAACCGGGAAAACGTATCCTAGATTGGAGCAAGCCAAATTAAGCAACTTGTCTCGAACTAGGTTTTAAAAAATATGCTATGTATATGCCTCGTTCAAAAGTCAAAAGTAGCACTTGCATTTAAAATGCAATGAAATAATTCAAATAAAAGGTTTGAACCTCTGTAAATGTGATGGTAAATATATATACAAAATATTCTGATTGAAATAAGAAATATGTACCATCATCTTTACAGAAATTTTATCTTCCTTCATTAAAGTATAATTAACACGATTTGTTTGAGGACAAAACTGATGAAAAAAAATAGGCTAAACATTTGCAAAGTTCATATCAGGAAATAATTTTAGGAGCAAAGTGAGAAACTCAGGGGATACACAATTAGATATAATGAATCATTGCATGAACTAACTTTCACTCAACAAAGTGTAAAGCAACACCAGGCCTACTAAATCATTGAAGCAGTGCCACAACAACAGGGAAGTAACCAATAAAGTAAAATGAAATATAAATATCAGCACGTACAATTATGCAAATTCAAACAGGTCGTGACCTGTGGTTTTTCTTTAAGAAAGTACTGTAAACAACACTGGCACATGTTGACACAAGGTAACTATGTGTGGTTCTCTCCAGTGTCACTAAATAGCATCTCTTTACAGAGTATCCTTTTGAGTTTTGACGAACTGGGGGAATATCTAGTAAATAAATGACAGATTGCCAACAGTCTACTAATCCATCAAGCCAAGTAAGCAATGCAATTCACAAAACATAGAGAAGAATAATGACTATAGTATACATAACAGCCTCACATTATTAGCTGAGCAGGAAGCTACATGTATGTCTCAATGGACAAAAGATGCATACCTGTAGGGCTTCTTGATATACTGCTCTCTCATCAGAATCCAAAAGCCTATTTTCTAGGTTAGGACGTCCTTGCATATCAATGCCGTTAACACGTTCACCATTATTACCAGAACTATTGCCTCCAAAAGATGGAGGCAGTACCCTATGTGAGCTGGGACCTCCATATACATAGATGTCATCTGGTAATTTTGAATAGGGGGAAACATCAGCATTGCTACATAAATCCTGCACCAGTTTCAAGTATTTTTATGATTGAATTAAAATCATTTGAGACTTGCTATACAAACCGTCGTTGTTCTCAGTGATAACCTTCTGGGTGTTACTCATAAATGAACTTCGGTTCGGCAACCTTGAAGATGAAGGCTGACCAGTTTCATTGGCAATATTTGTTTCCATCCTGTTTTCACCCAATCTTTGTGGATTTCCATTGGTAAAAGGTGGTTGGAATTTGCGGATCTCACTTGCAACATTTGGATGCGTAGATTTTTCTGTGCTGCCATTTGAGAAGGATGGTGGAAGAATCCTCTTGTTATTGTCATTTGCATCTGCAGCAGAACTGTTGTGCTTCTTTGCTACACTATCAATTCTGTTGGTAGCAGGAGTGACCCTCGCAGAATCATGTGGTGACCCCATATAAGAACTAGAATGTGGATAAGTCCTGTCACCTGAACCTAATGTATAGCGAGCATTCTCAATATGTCCACCATTTGTAAATGAAGGTGGCAGGGTCCTGTACTGACCATTACTACTTTCAACAGCCCTAGCAGAGGATGAAGCAGGAGTGCTCCTCGACCAATCTTCATCCTGAAACCTGATGGACTGCCATCCACCATTCTGGGAAGATGTTGCATTTGTAGAAGCTGGCTGCTGGTCAAAACCACCAACTGGATCATCAGATTCGAAGTCAAAATCATCATCACTATCCGAAATCAAGTCAATAAAATTGTTGTTACTCATATCGCCCGCAAGCATGTGCACGTCTGTGTTGTCAGGACTCCGTTGTGCTTAGGATTACAAACCGTGCATAAACAAGGTCAGATCACAATGCGTCAACCAATGGTCTGAACTCCATTTTGTCAAAGCAAACCCATTTCCTAATTTCTGCAGATGATTGGCAAGCCAAACAGATAAAGCACACGACAGAGCTCGTGGCAGTACTTGCAGTTATTTGAGTTATCCCCAATTAACCTGCAACTGGATCAAATAATGTTACAGCTCAGTACATATCAATCTGTGAGAAAATAGCACAGGAATAAGATCACGCAAGCTTTTGAGGAATAATGTTGCCCTAAGCCCTCCTAAAAGTCATATAGTATTCGTTTTCATTTTGCGAGGGTAGGCATATAGAACTCTTCAGTATTATCTAATAAGACCAAAAATACTACTTTTGTTTTTCTGAAAAATAACAACAAATCAATTATAAATTATAATAACCTAACACCTCTCAGAACACAGAGTTCACTGGAGAGGCTTGCCCAATCAACTCTAAAGAAGCTAACACATACGGGTGAATCAAAGGCTATGCCTATAGTAATGATTCATAGAGAGTTAGCTCTACACTACGAACTGGATACACTAAGAACTGGATTGAATTAAACAGGTCATTTCAACAACAGAATAGAATATCCAGAAATGAGCAACAAGGCCAAATCTTGCACTGCGATACTCCTATTCGACGGGATCAACCAATCTACCATCTCAGGCGCACCAAAACATGCCAAAAACACCCCAACGTCCCACCGCAATCCGATCCAAGGCCGCCAAATTTGCCCGAAAGCTCCTACCTCTCCCCCACACAGGAACAAGCAAACGGCCACTCCAAACCCGAACAAACAACCCCCCAAAGAAACCACAGCATGGGACCTCACACGCACCGGAATACCTCGCAAGAACCGGCGAATCCGTGAGATCAGCCCCAAGCGGGGCGCGATTCGGCGGGGGATCGGAGGAGGCGGCCGAGGAATCTGCGCGTCTGGAGGGTTCGTGCCGGATTGGGAGGCGGCGGAGACGGGTTGGGGAGGTCGCCGCGGAGTTTCCCGGGAGGGGACGAGACAGGTGGACGAGCGCCTCGTGAAGACGTGAAGCGAGCGCACGAACAGGAGGCGGAGGTCATAACCCTCGATTTAATTTCGTATCTAGGCAAACAACAACTAGAGATTTAATTAAATATTATAACAATTGTCGTGATAAATAAAAGAAATGTTTCATACATGTACATTCTCTATTGCTTTGACTTCTGACATATGGAGTGGTAGGGCTAGAGAGGATTATATTAGTGTTGTTGCTCATTATATTAATGATGACTGGGTAATGGAAAAAAGAATTATAGGATTTAAATTAATTAATGTTTCACATAGTGCCGAAAATGTTGCAGAAAGTATTATTAGAGTTGTAGAAGATTTTGGCCTTACAGATAAAATTTTTTTTATAACTTTAGATAATGCAGCTGCAAACACTAAAGCTATGGAAATTCTTACTCCTGTGTTTAATTCTTATGCATAATCTTTTTTATTGCATCAACGTTGTGCTTGTCATATTATTAATCTTATTGTTAAATTCGGTTTAAAAAGATTAAATGCTTGTATTGATTCTTTTAGAGATGCTATTTCATTTATTAATTGTTCAAACCAACGAATAGCCGCATATAAGAGTTTTTGTGTAGCAATGAATGTTCGTCCTAGAAAATTTGCTTTAGACATGCCTGTTAGATGGAACTCTACTTACCTTATGCTTAAACATATATTGCCATATAGGAGCGCCTTATCTGTTTTCCTTCACACCCAAAGTCATCAATCTCATAGCTCCTCCAGTAGAACCCAAGTTAGAGACCCTGAACTTACTGAAGACGATTAGGTTGTTGCTGAAAAAATATTTTCCTTTTTAGAAATATTTCATAAAGCTACACTTTGTCTTTCTGGAGTATATTACCCTACATCTCCTATAATTGTTCATAATATTGTTGAAATTGCCACTCACCTAAAGGCTTTTGAAAATGATCATATACTCAAAGTCTTTGTAGGTGCCATGAAAATTAAGTTTTAAAATATTGAGAGAAATTCCTATTTTATATGCATTCGCTTTTATTTTGGATCCTAGGGTCAAACTCAAGGATTTATGAATAAGAGGGCTGGCTGTTTGTGTCGGATTTTTTCTTTCTTTTCTCCGCTGAAGCAATGCGTTTTTTTAATAATCATTTTTATTAATATTATATAAATATATCACCACTTAAAAAATACAGAAATAGTTATTTCAATCTGCAACAGAAACTCTATGGTTGAAACAACGAACGACAGAGTGCCACATCGACACCACGAGTTCTATCGTTATTTCAATTGGCGACAGAGAGACCAATCATTAATTAAAATGGTGATAGAAGCACGGATTGCTTCAATAGCCATTTTAAATTGCAACAGAAGCCCCCGCACCATCTGTCGTCATTTGAAATGGCGACAGAAGCTAGCCTGTTAAAAGGCCAAAAATATCGACTAAAATTTATTTTAATTTGATAAAAAAAAGATAGGAGAAGACCAGCGGAGAGGAGTAGGAGAAGGATTTGATCTCTGCATCCTATACGTGAATTTTATGTTTCTTTGTAGATTTTATTTTGCAACCACGATAGGTTAGCAAATAAAATCCTTAGGAATGTGTAGTTGTATTGAGTAGTCTGCAGATGTGTAAATAGAGATGTATAGTTATATTGAGTGGTTATAAATAGTGTAGTTATAGATATGTAGTCTTCTAGAGTAGTTTATGTAGACTTTACATAACTTTTAGTCATAGTGCACCGATTAGTTTTGCAGTCTTAGATCTAGTAGATAGATTTAGTCGGAAAATAGATGATACAATATGTAGGATCCATTATAAACTCCGTGTTCTGCGGAGGTGAAGCATGCATAGTAATTTTGATTTTTGCAGGATATGTATGAATGTTGTCTTTGTCTATGATGTCGCATGTTGGACAAATCCCCTTCTTTACAAGTTTAATTTTGAGTAGTGGGTTTGTTACTTGGTCTATTTCATGTTTATTTCAATGAACGAGTAGATGTCGTTAAAATAAGATTAGTTGTTAAATGATTGACGGATATGTCTAAACGAGTAGTTTTCAAAATATAGTATGGAGAAGAGGTTCCACATATGGGTGAAGGAGAAGACTTGAAAAAAATTTCGTCGGTGACGGCCAGTCTGTCAAAAGCAGAGCAGCATCTATGAGCATCCGTTGTGAGATGGTTGCACCAGTTATTCTCGCTGGATCATGTGTTGCACGACATGAAGTTATGTGGTGTTGCTACCTAGGCACGGCAATGCACATACTAGGAGTTAGTGAAATTTAAGGGGCAAATTTCGTGAAGCTACTACGTGAGATTAGCGACAGAGCGTGGATGGTCGCTAGTTTTACTAGAACAAACCTCTGAGAAGTCCACCAAGCTCATATGATGTACGAAGATGCCATTAGTGGTGATGCCAAAGAAATTAGACAATCCAGCCAAAGTATGACATATTCTTTGAATTAAGAAGGGGTAGGTGGTATTGATTCGGTTGAAACTGAAACTGAAGACTCTCATATGGCTGAGGAGTAGGAACCCATAGGGATTGCAGATGAAGATGAGCTAATTGAAAACTTGGTAGAATGGATGGAGCTCGAAGACCATGACTACGAGGCATTGTTAGATGATGAAGCTTCTAATGATGAGCGGGGGTAGAGATGACCAGTCCGTCCCATCGGAGTGGAACGCATACCAATTGGATAAGCTAGCAATGAGCGCATGTGAGCGGGTGGCCTGGGAGTACCCACATAATGAGGTTAGACAAGGAGCGTTCTACAAAGGTAAGGGGGGAGGTGTAGGAAGTAGTCAAATTGTGGGCAGTGTCATTAAGGATGACGTTCAAGATGGTGAAGTCCAGTTCATGCATGTATGACATGAAGTGTGAGATAAAGGGATGTCATTGGCGAGTCCATGTGTATCAACATATGTGGGACAACCATTGGAAGTGCTCCAAAACTATTCTACACATTTGTATGGCGATAGAGTCCATGCAACCCCACAAAAATATATCTTTAGAGTTTGTTGCAAATATCAAGTACAAAGAGATTGTCAACAACATAGATTTTGAGCCATGTTCTATTATTCTTGGGGTGGAGCAAAGGTTCCAATACACAATATGATATGCTAAGACTTAGCGGGTGAAGCATAAGGCACTTCAAGTATGGTTTGGTATGTTCGAAAACTCATTTCACAATCTGTCTGGTCTCCTCCAAGTCATACAACAAAGGAATCTTAGGACTTAGGTTGATATTTTGCAACAAGCCTCGAAGTGATTCCCTAGGAAGATGATACTTAAATGAGCATTCTTCACTTTTGGTGCACATCAGACACTATCATCCATTGCTCTACGTGGATGGCATCTTCTTGACTGGGAAGTACAAGGGCCAAATATCGATTGCAATCGCAGTGGATGGCAACAACCGGTTCTTCTTGTGGCATTTGCATTTGTTGAGAGTGAGAACACTAACAGTTGGTTGTGATTTCTCAGGAACGTGAAAGCTAGTGTCGTCAGCAAGCACATGATCCAGTACGCTAGGAAGATAGTAGACACAGATTTGGAGGACATTTCACAGCATGTGTGGGGACTGACGTAGTGCGTGCCATGTACCATGGGCTTTGTGACAGGTGTCGGAGGACGACGAAGAGCTCCACACTCTCCAAATACCCACTCCTACTATAGCTGTGGTCATTCGAGAGTTTCTAGATTGGACGTCCACATATTGACCTAAGTTCGTATGGCACGTCCTTCTATGTAGTCCCAGCCAACAATGTGGACCGTCCTACCATGGAGACCCTATGGTGTCACCAACGAGTTAGTTTTCTACTTTTGCTATGATTCATCTAGTACATTCCAATTGATCTTCCTTACTAATGTATTTTCAATCGCTATTTTTGTAGCCTGTTTTTACGTCAGTCACCTCGCACTCATTGTACCCTGAGTGCGTTGTCATGTCTGACTAGCTAACAGATGACTGTGTTATCTAGAGGCCATATGCCACTGAGATCATTGTCTCTCGCGCACCAAGGGGATTGTCCATCCAATGCAGCCGAGATGTTGCTTTTTGGCTCACACGACATCACTTGGTGTACAATGTCTTCATTGAGATGTACGTTGTGCATTGGGTGATGAGGCAGTTCGAACTTTGATAGGCATTTTCAGTGCCTATGGGCAACAGCGTGTAGTCGCACGTTCATGGTTGAGTTGCATATTCTGCCACTTTGTACTCAATAGCACGTGTTAAGTTTGTAAGTACTAGTGTTTGTTAGTTTTTGGTATCTGCAGCACATGAGGAAGGGAGTCACATAACATACAAGCTGAGCCCAATGCATGGAGCCATATGTCCAGCAGTGGGCACTTGCGTTGGAGGACGTCCACGTGGAGCACACCCTCTATGACCACTTGAGTACGATGACTACATCAAGTGGTACAACACGCACACCAGGACTTGGGTGGTGCACATCATGGAGGATCCACCGAGATACTTTGCTAGCATGACAGGCACCAACCCTACTCAGTCGGACTCGTCTTCCATCGCTTGGTTAGCAACACACAATTAATTATATTTCACTACTTACGATCACATTAATTATGACATGTTTTCCTTGCTGCACAAAGCGATCTCGTAAGGGAGGTTTATGATGATTTGACCTCTCTGATGTCGAGGACCGGAGATAATGGGCTCAGAGCTGCGCTTGGTCGGATCAGAGAGAAGGCTAAGCTCATCATCTCGCTAATGACGTGTAGGAGGATGAGGACTGACGTGGTGCCACATGCTTCGGTACGTGTTCGAGGGGTCAGCCACAACATATCGCGCACGTCACACGCACCCAGCATGTCTCCATCAAATGTGGTGAGGGCTCTTCTGGTAGGGTACTGCCCCAATGGCTCAGTACGTCCGGATGTACCTAGGTATACCACTTATTTCTCATTGCCTTTACTCGACTTTGGAAAGACATTTTAATTGTATCATATCTTCTTTGTAGGTCACCATATTGAGGACTATGTGGAGAACACGTCCACCCATGACACGCAAGCTGTAGACAACACGATAGGTCACAGACGGAGTGGGACGATCATGACCTAGTGGACGACTGGTTGACTAAGCCCCTGGAGAATGAGGCGACTCACATCCTAGGCGGTTTGTAGCTCTCCAACGTGCCAGGACCGAGCCAACCAACCTGGAAGGATGTTGCGACTCCCACTGCAGCTCACCCAACCAGGTCATAGCATGCACCTGAGCAATGGACCTACCCGTTGGGTCACACGCAACGCCTGCGCAGAGATGTGCCCACTCGTGTGGTAGCACTTAGGAGGAACCCCGCGTAGGTCTTTGTAATATGCTGCTATGTGTTAGCCACGTGCTACGATATTCACAGTGATACGCTATTCTTTGTTCTAGTTTCTTTGTAAAGTTGCCATACTACATATATTCTCCTATAGGCACGAGACAGCCCCCCTTCTAAGTAGCACGTGAAGGATTAATGGTAACAGACATTGTGACAAGCAAGTCCATAGCCTTTTTAGTTAGAAAAAATAGCACCATGTCGCCTCCTTTTCTAGGTCAAAGTGACAATATTACACAGGACTCTATTGCCAGTCGAATTAGCGATAGAGTCTCTATTGCCAGTCGAATTGGCGACAGAGCCCTGTACGCTACCACGCAAGACTCCAAGTAGGACACTCGCCAACTCAAATGGCGATATGTCTATCGCCATTTGAATTGACGATAGAGAATTATTTCTGTATTTTTTAAGTGATGCTATATTTACGTAACATTAACAAAAAATAAATTATTTAAAAAATCCGATACAATGAGGCGCCTGTTCTTTTGCTCCATTGGGTGTGTAGGGGCACCGTGTCAGTGGCTGAAGCAGGGGAGGCCCATGCCTCCATGGTTACATCGGTAGAGCTACGAATAACTTGCCAAAGCCATGAACATGCTGTGGAACAATCGTTGTATCATCCAATGTGTGCACTAATGTTGCATTGATACGCTGTCTCCTTGCTATACGACTTGTTGGTAGGATTATTACCGGGAAAATTTGGTTTAGACAGAGGTAGGGTGCATGTCGACCATGGCGGAAGCTGCTAGAAGTGTGGCTGCTTCACGTCGCTGCCGACCACAAACACCTTCTATAAAGCCGTGTAAATAAGGATTATCGTAGAGGCTTAGTTTTCATCAAAAACTTTTGTTCTGTTCTTATATAGTGGAGGAAGAGATAGAAGTAAGAATACACCCAGCTATAGCCATCGTCCACTATAGCTTGAACCTAGAATTGTTCTGCTCTTATATAATGTGACGTGTTTGATTTGAGTATAGGTCCCGATGATTGAGGTTGATGGTTTTCGGCATGCCCAAAGCAATAATTTTTCGAGGCAAAGGTGCAAGTAAAGATCAAGGATCTTTTCTAGCTTTCAACGGTCCAAGGAGTTGAGAATGGATCGGTTTTTTTAGTTTAGGTTTGGTTTTTGCCTCTAGCTGTACTTTTAAGTGGGGGTTAGAGGCTAGTAGGTGAGCTTTGTGAGGCTAACTAACTAGGTGTGATGCACTTGTAGGACCATTGCTCTTGTTTGACAAAGCTTAGGATGAGTTTAAGTTGTGAAGTTGATGGCGTTGAAAAGATCTTCAAGTGAAGGTAGGATGGTCCAAGTGATGGTTAAGGGTAGTCCTTGTTGAGTTTGGACAGTCCGGTCAGAACGGACCATTCGGGTTGGACCGTTTTCCAGAGATGGTGCGAAAGAGGAATGAACCTGGTCGAATGGCCCGGTCCAAACGGACTATTTGCTTCTGTTTTTAGCTCTTTTATGATAATTATTTTTCAAATGAAATATTTTTTAGTAAAATTTACAAGTCGATTGTAACAGATACTATAGCAACTTCACATATATTAACTAAAATTATACATAAATATCTGTTTCTCTATACTCTCTCTCACAAGTAGCTATGGACTATAAGCCACAACCCAAAATAATAGCTATATTTTTCACCGTTGAGACTATCAAGAACTACGGTCCGATCCATGCTTTTTCAGGAGAAAGTTGTTAGTAGCGGCTGGCTATAATACTTACCTTGATGACCTTACGAGCTCTCTTGGCTTACCCCACGGGACGGGACCTCCTTAAGGATACCTGCAACATACAACCCGACGTATACGATAACAAAGATCTCAATTGATCCAGGAGCTTATCACTCAAGAATACTAAGAGGCTAAGAATATATCACTTAAGAATAGTACCCAAATTCTGACCGAACAAGATTCGAACCTAGATGATGGCCTGACAGGGTGCACACCTATACTATCTCCCACTATATGAACTAGGCTATCAGTTCCTCACAAATTGTTAACGTATTGAGCATTGTAGTTATGCTTCTTTTTTTTCAATTTTAACATCTGAACATCTATTTTTCAAAAAATAATCCTCTTCCCGAGCTTGCAAGGCGCGGCAAGCGACACGTGTCACTTGCCATGCCCCTTCCTCAGCAGGGAACAAGGCATGCGGTAGCGGACCAGGCACGACAGGTGGACAGGCCCAGGCGCTGCTGAGTAGCTACAGCTTGGCGGCTAGCCGGGGCAAGCGGGCAGGGGCAAGGGCGGAGGGAGTCATGGGCAAGGGCAGGGCAGGCACACGGTTTGGCTGTTGGCGCGGAGGGAATCTTGTGGGCGATGATGCGGCAAAACAACATTAGATTCTTGTTTTATTTGCCCGAAGATTGTGCTGTTGTTCGTGCTCGCGTGGAAATGTTGCCATGAATGTATTCCCACGTGTATAAAATGGGAAACCTCGGCCTACCCTCTCAACTGAACCGCAATCGATTTGTTTCTGCCGAGTGAGAGCATACTGTGGGAGAGAAAGGAAAGAGAGATTGAAAGACGAGTTTGTAATATAATTTCGATGTGGTTTAGCAGTGATTTATGATCCTTGCGGTTGGAAGCATTGTGGAGCAGGTGAATACCTTCAGAAAAAGAGTACTTTATTCATATGCGAGCAATGAGCTCAATATATCGACATCGTTAGCCTTCCATTAGCGTAATTGTGATTCTTTAATATGGAATACATTAGGTAGCCATATATAGTTGATGGATGTGTTTATATAATTAGTCATGTTTAGAACGTACTAGTAGCGACAATTATTATTTATTATAAATAGCTATAAAAATACGTAACCTAGCTTAGTTAATTAGACATGCAAGTTGCAGCCATAGTTTTAATCGGGGGAATGTCTGCATGCAACCTAGCTTAGGCGTGCATCAGTCTAACTAAAAATCGCCACCAAAATTTTTGAAAAAAAACTACAGATACAGGGTCTATTTATGACTGGATTCCATCCAGCTCATCTTTTTAGCTTTTATTCTTTACTATAGTAACTAACTTTTAAATATTGTATTTTTTAAAAATAAACTATGCTAGTTTTTTTACAAATTATACCGACTTTAACTATACCAGCTAAAATCACATGCGACTGTTTCTTTCTTTATACTCTTACGAATAACCGGAATTCAAAAGTCATAAGGTACAATCTAAAAGAACCCACCTTGGATACAGCTAATGGCTTTTAATTGAAAAAATAGAATTAGTAATAGCTGAAATTGCCAACTCGTTGCTCACTGGTCGGCATGCGAATATGACCATGCAGAGAGATCATGCTCACTGGTCTGCATGCAGTGAGATCAATAATTAAGCCACTCGTTGCTCTTAATTGCGCGCTTTGTAGCGCAGTACTAGCTAGTGTGCGCCGTCTATCAGTTTAGTGCTGTACCGTACTTCTCGTGTATGTCATCTATCAGCTTAATTAGTACTCCGTTGCTCTTTATTTGCTGTTCTGACTGAATGGAAGGAAGCATGTTCGATGATGTGCGTGTGGAACCAGTGTGCTGGGCAAAATGCATCTAGAGCAACTCCAATACAAAAGGTCCCAAAGAAAGTGTCTAGAAGAGAGAGCATGCCATATCATTAAACACAAAAAAAAAGGACCACCCTGCAATGCAAAAACCTCTCATCTAGTCATGTTCCCCACAAGATCACAAGAGCCCATGCAAATCCAAGCATCAACGGTTACGTTTTAGTACCTCTATACCATATACCTCTTTAGTACGCTACACCTTGGAGCACCAGGGGGTTCTCAAGACTGTCCCTTGGAGCAGCACAGCACTTACAAGTAATTAACACCACGTAGTCAGCAAGAACTCTCCAAAAAAAGTCTTAAGTCACCTTGCGGTGGTGACTGGTGAGTTGTGAATCGTGGAGGACCAGCTTCCAGCGGATACTAAGGTTACACATCAATACATTATATCAACCAAGCAAAAGGAAGAAGAATAGTCATCGTTGTCATTCATGTATTGGAACAGTCATTTAACATTGCAAAGAAAATTTATTGGAGACAAGTCTTACAATATGATCTCTTTTGCCCTGATAGAACAAGCTCAAGAAAAGGAGAGCATATCTTTCATGTCTGCAGCGCACTTCATGTGAGACTCAGCCTCATCCAGTCAAAAGTCCTAACTCCTAATCCTGAACCTCCTCTTAGGTGAAACAGAACAGCCCAACTAAGCCACAGAAATGCTACACCGCCTACAATCTATAACAGATCACTTAATTTAAGATTGCAACTGTTTTGCATTTACACAAATATCCACAGTCCACAAGGAAGGGCAGCGATCCAATGCGACGGGAAAAGGCGCTACATTGAATCAATGATGGATCTATCAGTTATTAATCGAATACATCTCTACAAGGAAGGTAGGGGTGACTGTACAAATGGGGAAGGTGAGACTATTACCCTGCCATCTAAAAGCTAAATTCCCCATGATTAGGTAGGACAGGTGTGAGTAGAAAAAAGACTGTCGGCTCGACTAAATTCTCCAAATCGAAAAACCAATGCCCTCTGCCCACAATCCTTTGACTAGCCTAGGAAAGCATTCGATCTTGTCTTGAGCCAATGCACCATCTCCTTATCAAGGGGGGAATTATTCAACACGGCATCCATCATTGGAGTACCAAAGAATCTCGGCTCGCTCTTGAACACCCATATCCGGTCCTTGGGCCATGGTCTCTGTGCCTGTTTCTCCTGTAATTAACCACCATCAATTTCATTAAGACAGATGGAACCAGGAAAACTTTAATTTGTGGGAGTTAGTCAGCTGAATCATATACACAAATTGAGCCCACAAGATAATCACAAAATTCAAGGAAGAAGAGAGATCCAGTAGAAGAAGATTTAAGAAGAAAGAAGTAAAGCCAGCCTTTTCATTAACATATGAACTTAACAGCCAATGGCTTGATTCTAATAGCATAAGCAGGGTTCCAAATCCTGCCGGTAACCGGCCGGTTACCGGATTTCCCGGTCCGGTCCGGTAGAGGGTATACCGTCCGAAATATCTAAAATGTAAATTTGAATTTTGTGACTACATAATGCACTTCGTAGATTGGTTTAGGCATTGTTGTGGTAGATTAACTATTGTGTGAACCAGGGATCGGATTATCAAGTGCAAAAACTCTCTTCTAATACAAGTCTAAATAGTTATGAATCATTTGGGTCTTAATTCCACCGGTTTTTCCGGTAACCGACCGGTTACCGGTCCGGTTACCGGTCTCCTCTCGCTCCACCCACAAAATTCATTTGCCAAATTTTATCCGGTTTTTATCCGGGATTTCCGGTTACCGGTACCGCCCGGCGGCCAGTATTTGCCCCGGTTCCGGTTTTTTGATCCTTGAGCATAAGTACCTATCTCTACCAACGCAACAACAGGCGACAAACAAATACAACATCAAACAAATATATTAACCTGGCCAAGATGCCAGTTTTACAAATGAATTATCAATGAAACTGTGCCTAATCCCCACTCTGAAGATGCCAGTCTTATATCCATAGTATTCCAATTTTCAGAGGCAAACTGATCACTAGATTAAGGGTGGGGGTTGCAGGAAACGAAAGGTGCATGCTAGATCATCGACGCAATTAATTTAGCAGACAATGAACACAAATAAATATATACAAGGGGAAATACATATATTATATAGTACAAAGTATGAAAGTACTCTTGTGTAAAGTTCCGTGAAGTAACAAAAACAATTCAGAATAATATTAATGTGCCCTACAATCTGACCAAATTTCGTAATAACCTCTCTATAATGGTTTCTACTTCCTAGAATGGTGCCAGGAAAAGACATGACTAGCAAAATAATTAACTTTATCCGAGGGAAAGTATCCTGCGCAAAGCACCCTTACCATGTAAACTAGTGGAAAGTACCATAAAATAATTCAGAAAAAATAGTGAAGATATTGTCTGATATATAGGAGGTCTACAACTTGACCAAATTTCATGATCTAACATTCTCTAGAACGAATAAACAAAAAAAGATCTGCAAAATAGTTAACTTTTATAATTTTATATTTTCAGAATTTTCCTTTTTTGTATCTCATACTAGAATGAGTTCGAGCACAAAGTTTGGAATCTAGCAACCACAGATATTTAAGTAGCACTTACCATGCGCGATAACATGAATCTCACAGTTCTGGTGCCATAGACCCGCTCTTGTGTTGGCTTTAAAGACGTTACATAGAAGGAGGAGACGTCTGGTAATGACATGCAACCCTTTCTAGCTCTTGTCAATCTAGATTCAGGTTCTGCATTCTGGCTATACCAATAGATAAGCTGGGCTAAGCAATAATTCTCTGGGTACGTCTTGCAGTACTCCTGGAAACCCGATCCCAGCTTGTCTGCATATTTTGGACCTAGATCAAGAGGACTGATATGAACTGGTGGAGATTTTACTGTCTTGTAATCCTGTATGTGGTGATAGTTAGCTCTGGAGTATAGATGATAGAGAACATCACAATCATTTATTTCACCATCAAGAGGAAGCTTTCACTTACTCGGACTCTGAAAAAACACTTTGTGTAAGCATACATATGAATCAAATCAGCAGCAGCATCATGGCGGCACTTGTATGTACATGAAAGTGTTCGCAACTCATCACGCAACCTGTAGGGAAGGAGAGTCAGATTCCAAATGGGGGTAATTCAAGGGGAGAGTCAGATTCCATACAGGTAATACCAAACATGAATAAGTTGAATAGTTCGTTTTGTGCTCACCGCGTAGCTGCGTGCTTGTGTGTTCTCAAGAATAGTGTGGTTCACAATTTTATCTAATGTTGGCATGCAGCACCATGCTCCCGGACCCACTGATTCTAATCTAATTGCTTGGTGGCGCCAAGCTCTGCGGCATCTTCATAAACAGCACCAAAAGGGTTTTAGCTCTTTAGTCATGTTGGTGGTTTGGTGGCTTTAGAAGCATAGGAATAGATGTGTTTTTGAAGGGTCTTCTCCTAATTCTAGCGCTTTAGTGCAAGAGATTAGGAATGAGACTCAAATGTGGTGTTTGGCAGGGGCCAAAGGCCTCAGACGCATTTGGTCTTAGCTTGGTGTTGTGGGTGGGCTGCAGTGTGCTTTTAGTATGCCCGACCACTTCTGTATGACTCCTTTTTCTTCTTAATATAATGATACGCAGCTCCCCTGCGTGTTCGAGAAAAAAAAACATGAATAAGTTCCAAACCTACCATAACAGAGATTTTTGGATGTCCCCCTCGATGTCTTCAGAATCAGATGGATCATGAGCACGAATTTTGTCCTTGAGGTCAGTAAGGACATCTTCCTCAACATGAGGTTCCATGGACTGAAGGAGTTCATCAACTAATGAGCCTTCCCCTTTCCAGATGGCAGACACTAGACTTCTCCCAGTCAGCCTCACCAGAGGAGGAGGAGCATTCTTGGGATCCCCAAATATGCATCTCATAACATATCTTACCTGAAGATAAAATTTAGTACATAATAAAAGATAAGTGAAAATATTTTTTGGGGTGTGTTAAAGGCAATGTATGAAATTGGTTATTACAGAACAAGCTCAAGCTATAGAACATAAAAACTATTCACCTTGTCAAGTGTATGAGCCAAATTCTGTAATCTTGAATTTAATACTCCCTCAGCCTGAGAGTAGGGACAGAATTGGGTCAAACTCATGTAAATCAAGAAACAAAGTAGTAAACAAGCCATCAGCAAATCTACCTGAACCTCAGCATCGTTCTTCTCGGACTCCATGTTTATATCTGTAAAAAACTGGCGCTTCTCCTCCACGTTGTGCTTAAAGATCTCACTAGGCAGTTTCTGTCTCTCGAAGAATATAAACCGTACCTTTGTTTACAGGAAAAGTTGTCATGAGGGCTCACAAAATCGACTACTGTATCAGAATAGAAACTGAACAAAAAATGGCAACTACAATTACCAGATGAGCCGTGTAAGCAACAAGCCATCCAGGCAAACCAGCAAGCAAACAGGTACCAAGACCAGCTCTACCCAAGTCAATTAAGTCTTGTTGAGAGACACAGTTTGCTTCGCAAGCCTGTAACAGCAGACTATGCCGGTGGAGCACACAATGGAATTCCATTAACACCTGATTCATGAAGAAATTAGTAGATGTGAGGATGTCGAAATGATGCAAAAGAAGAAAAAAATCAGTGTTTGAAGAAAGCATCAGTGTTTCACAATTACATAAACCACACACGTTCATTCCTAAACAACTATTAACCAGAATGCTTCCAAAAGTTTACCTTCTCGAAAGCTCCTTCTCCAGAAAAATTTAAATAGCTGCCCCGGCATATTTGACTCCCACAGAGGCAGACCGATGCCTCATGCTCTTCTTTACTCTAGTCAAATAAGAATGTAAATATAAGATAGCGCAATTTAAATTGTAACTTCAGAACTATGGCAGGAACCAGAAATTTGCTAACCTCAGTTACAGAGTTGTAATCAAAAGTGATCTCCTCGCCTTCTGCAATTGGTCGAACAGTGTAAATCCCAATCTGGTATTGACCATCCACAGCTGTCACTCTGGAAATTTTTTTAAGAAATATTAGTTAGTACAAGAAGTCTAAGAGGGAAAACTGCAAATGCTTCAGAGAAGTAAACATGGGAGCGCATATATGTGGTTATCAATTATCAATTTGATTAGCATGGAGAAACATGACCAGGCCACAGTACAATGAACTTGTCAGGACAAATTCATAACAGCACTGGTGAATCAGATAGAATGAAGTTGATATGCAGGAACAGTGAAATTAAATTGCTCGTTCACTACTAAAGTTCCAAGGCCCATGCATGAACCCACCACAGAATACAACAATGATGAATTCACAAAGGTCTTTCGGAAGAATGAAGGAATGGCAACAGAAAGCAGCTGCATAAACGGATAGGACAAGAATCTCTCATGTGCAAATTTTGAACAGAAGCAAAGTTGGAATGCCAAATGCAGCTTTTATCAATGTTGTCAACTCAACAGTATATGTTTGCGTAGCTTTTCATCGGTAAACCTCTTTCACAAAAGACTCAAATCAACACTCAAAAAGAATATCAGAGAATCATCAAGAGGAACAAATCTGAAGCTTAGAAGGAGCTTACTTTGCTTCACAGTTAGGGTTGCAGGAGTGACAGATTCTGCTCGCATAGTTGGCCTTGTGCATTGCATCAACAAACACCAAGTCATATCCATCACGGTCACCCTTGCATTGTAACAAAGGCAAAAGATCAGTAATCTGTAACAACCAGGGCTTGGGATGACATCAGTACAGGTTAGATGACATTCAAAATTTGGGAATGAACAATACCTTTGGCCTTTCTAACATAATGTTGTAAAACTCGGGAGCTTGATCTTGGCTGTTGTTTTGTATATGCTTAATACCATCTTGCTTTTCGTACCATCTCCAAGAAGGGTAAACCTGCAAAGATTGCAAATTCCCAAATTCCTGATCATCTATACACTTGTGCGTTTCATTCTAGGAAGATTGGATTAATACAACAACAACAAAGCCTTTTGTCCCAAACAAGTTGGAGTAGGCTGAAGACTGGATTAATAGAAAAATTAAAGCACACCTCTCCAAAGAACTCGATAACAAAGTCATCTACACCAAATCCACCCTTTTTGTTGCAAACAACTCCAAGACCCTGAAAGAACATACAGACAGTAAGTTAAAAGGACTGAAGCATTTAGCTACGATGGTAGGTAAGAAAACAATACTCCATTTATGGACTAGTTATTGCTGAATGCATGCCTTTCTATAAGCGACATAGTTATATTCAGGATGGCTCCTCATGGCCCTTAGCAATCCAAGGCACATCTTCGCAGTTCGTCTGTCACCACTCTCCTCTGCAAACTTTTGGATTTCTTCAATGACAGGTTTAAGGGGGTAAACCATAGGAGTATTTCCAGAGCCAGTGAAATGCCTAACTTGCTTATTCAAGATATTCAGAAGGACCTGCAGTGCCAATATTTGAGTATTGAGTTCAAAACGTGAGCCTAGCATGCGAACTAAAAATGAAAAAAAAGTTATTATCTAGCACAATACCTCCTCAATAAAGGCATGCTTGTCAGCAGTTGACCAATCAGGATCAGAAGGCATCATCTCACGCAGGAGATTATGTGTGTATGGATCTACGCCATATACCTCTTGCTCAAGAATTTCATCCCCGGGTACCTTTCTAGGTTGATAATCCTTAACCTCTGGAATCTCCAAATTTTCAGTACCATTCTTCTGTGAGAGCAGCTTCTCAGAATAGTCATCAGGTAAAGCAACCCGCATTTTTCGTTGTACTTCCTCCTCGTCTGCTACAACAAGGTACTTCTCGATAACTTCATACTTCCTAGTAACTGGAGGAACAAGGCTTGCTTTGGTCATGCGAGCACCCCATCCACGATCATCTGTCACAGAATCCGATTCAAATAACTTCATACCATTTCCCTTTAAATCCCATGATGTAGAATTTATGTCGAGGTCACTCTCTGTATCAGAAACAGTAGTTTCGCTCTCAGTTTCATCAGCTTCAGAGTAGCCACCATCATCATCAGACGTTTCACTACCAGAATCAATATCCCTTTTCTTTAATTTAGAGAGGCTCCTTTTGATTTCACGGTCAAATGCACGAGATGAAGTATCTGCTCCAGTGGCAGTAGTCCAATTCACTCCTCTTCGTTCCCATGTAGTTTTATTTTGTTTCTTTTTGAGTTTGGTGTCTGAAGAATACTGACTCATGTCGGAACTGTCCTTCTGGGCTGCTGCTCCATCTCTCTCAGAAATCAACCTTGGATTCCCCAGCCTCTTTGCTAGCTGGATGAAGGATACAACAATTTGCTTCATATCTCCCAAATCACTTCGGCCTTTATATCTGCAGTGGCAAATCAAATGTTACAAAATGCAATACGGCATAACCTTCTACTGTTCTGCAAACCATCAACTCAGACTGAGCCACTTTACCTCAATGCATCTCGGCACATAGAACGGATGTCATTCTTGAGAGAACTAAAGCCATGGCGAGCATAATATCCATTTTTCAACCTACCTTCAATTTTTGCAACCTGTAAAAGAAAACAAAGAAATGGTTATGAACTGTTATTATGCCTTACCAGAACATCAAGAAGATTCGGCCAATTAAATTAAAGAATTGTGGTAAGTACCTTCGGAATGAAAAAATCAAATCTGCTGCTCTTCATGATTTCTCTCAGTCTGTTGATGACAAACTCTTCCATCTTCCGGTAGCTATTCTCTGCCTTCCTCTGCATCAAACGCCTCATCTGTGCATCCCTCGACAAAACCGCAGAGGACTTTCTAGCATCAAGCCACTTTGACCGTTTATAGAACCCTTGTCCAAAGGAAAGATTGGCATTCTCTCTATTTGAGATATCAGCAAAATAGCCGTCAAGCTCATCAGAACCACCCAGCTGATTAGTCAAGTTTCTTCCAACTTTGGAAGGGTAGTTGTTCCCATCATCTATCTGCCGCAGCTTTTAATTTTCTGGTATGACTCCTCAGGATTTAAGGGGCTCCCAATCCATTTTACATGCTGAAATCTGGTTTTCAGATCCCCTAGCTGACTGCAACCTTGGATGTGCACATAAGATATGTGCGGAAGCTGCTCAAGTACTTCCCCAAGGGCAAGAGAGCTAAGATTTGAACACCCAGCCAAAACAAGTGTTTTTATATTTTCCTTCTCATAACCAGCCTGAAAGTAAGATAAATTGTTTTTAAGTCAGAAGTTAGAAGATGAGAAAACTAACAACTCAAAGTTTAAACAGGCAATGGAGGCATACCATAATACCATGAAACACAGAATCAGTGCATTGAGGACCAACAGAAGACAAATCAACGAATTTACACATGTTCCTGTAATACTTAGCTGCAGTGTTCCAGCGCCTACAGGTAGCTGCAGAAGAAATAAGTGATTTCATGTCTGCCCTCAGAAAATGGAAGATTCTTGCTAACACATGACCATTTAGTAAACCCCAGCTTTCATTTTCTGCTCTGGAATTCATAGATTTTTCTTCAACAAGAGCAGGCCCATCACACAAGCCTTCAAAACAGCAGTCATCCTTCTGACAGGCAAGAATGTCTTCAGACATATCAGTATCTTCATCGCTTTCGTCAGGCAGAAACCTTGCCCTTTTTGTAGACCCACCATCTTCTACATGAATGCCAAAGAAAGGAAATTCTTGCAAAGGTCCACAATATAAAAACAGGCCATATGAAATAACAGAGAAAATAATAACAATAGCATTTCCCGTAAATAATAACAACAACAACAACAATAATAACAATAGCGTAAACAGAACATAAGAAATATAGGGAAGAGTATGCATTGTTTGGACAACTGGAAGGACAAATCAACATAGGGAGAGGGGACAAACTTGCTGGTTGAAATGCATCATGATAAACCGAGAAACAAAGAGCAGAAAAGAGGGAAATAATGTATGTTTGGACAAGACAAGCAACAGTACCTGGCAGGAGATTCCTTGAATCTGAATTGTGAGAAAAGTATGTTTCTATTTCTTTTTTGGGCTGCTTTGCTGCAATCCATGGATCCAAGACCTCATTCATAGCTAAAGGAAGCTCCCTGCTCTTGAAATATCTCATGACTAGCTCATGCAGCTTACCACGTGTATAACCCACAAACTGGGGGTGCAACTCATGGAAGGCACCAGATCCATGGTTCACACCGACATTGGACTCGCCTGAGCGCATAGGAGTACGAAAAGCGCAGTCAGATTTAAAATTCTTAACTGGAAGCCATGTGTTATCAATCTTTCGGAACACACTGCTGCATTCAAGGATAGTGCCCTTTTTAACTAATTCTTGCAATTCTGAATAAGAAAATGGACCATGCTCATGACCAGTGCCATCCAGGTAGTACCAGTCACCCAGTTTGACTGACAATTCTTCAACAGTGCATACATGGTCCTTTGGAATGTTTGGAACAGACTTGGACTTGTGCAAACTTTGTGAATTGTGTTCATGATGCTTCTTGGAATGAGACACACCTTCATGGACAGAACTCCTATCAGTTCCAATTGAATGGGAGCGTGAAGATCTAGAGAGTGGTCGATCAGCTCCTCTAGGCTTTATACAGGGTTCAACAGAGGATTGGTCCTTAACAACACGAGCATTTATCCTAACAACTGGAAGCGTCGTCCCCTTCAAACCCCTGGGAGGTTGTCTAATTTGACCTGATTTCCCAGGCATAACACCACCTCTACTGGCGTCATTTACTGCATCAGTGTCCTCTTCTGTTGATGAGAACGCCCACAAAGGCAGATCAAGCTTTTTAGCACGTACAGGGTAGTAGAGGTCATCCTTGCAGTGCCAGCGAGGATCCTCTTGACTGCCTTTAGGCATTTGACAAAGAGGATAGCCTTCATTGAGAACAAGCTTCTTCCTGTAAGGCCTGTCTTGGCTGAATTCATCATTTCTCTTCCAGTCACCACCTTTGCAAGACCACTTCCCAGAAAACCATTCACTGGATTCAACATAGTGATAAAAGTTGTCCCGCTCAACAGCACCAACACCACAAATGTCAGTGGCCCTGTTGTCTACAAATTCAGTGCCTCTGTTGATTCCATCATCTCTTTCAGGCTGCACTTGAATACTTGAAAAATCTGGCATAAGAATACAAACATCGCAAGATGTTAGAATAACAGAATGAAGGGTGACCAAAGAATTAAATGGCGGTACCATGACACCATAAACTAGAAGACAAACGAAACTATGTAAACCTTTTTTTCTTCTTCTCATACTTGTTAAGGAAATATTGCGCTCAATAGTAAATGATTAAGATTCGAATAAGAAAACAGAATATAGTGTCTGCATCTAAAGGACGAGTAACATCAGGTTAACTGAAGGAAAAATACACCAGCTTTCAGAAATGAGATGTGAAAGAGTACAGATCCTAAGGGCAAATGAAGACAGAGTTGATCCAGTACCTTCGGGGTAACTCCACCTTTCCCAGTGAGCAGGCCCAAAATGGGCTTTCAAAAGCTCTACAATTTCCAAATGACAAAAGGCACCAGTATTAGTGTAACCATGAGGTGTGACAGCTGGAATGCATGGCTTCCAGTTGTGAAAATTAAAACCAAACAACAAAAAGACCTTCAAAAAAAGTGCAAAGCCATCTGATACGAAGGATAGCTAATTACTTATTTTCCAATAAAATAAATGTATATAAACAACTTCAAATACAGAACTTCCAAAGGGCAGTTGTGGAAATTATCACTTTTTGATGGCGGTCAGATTAAAACAGAAATTCCTGGGGGTGCATATGCAAAACAAAAGATGCAAAGGAAAATCCAAGAAAACTCAAGGTCAGGGCCATTAGATTGTGCAACGGAAATAACTGTATCCGAAAGAAGACCAAAAATACAATCTTGTAAGGCCCGGGCCCAAACCCAGGTCCAGCCACGTGGACATCATAAAACCTCTCGAGGTTAGGAGCAAACTGCAAAACCACAACGACGAAGCTTTACTGCCCCCTACTATAAAAGATGCAAAGGAAAATCCAAGAAAACTCAAGGTCAGGGCCATTAGATTGTGCAACGCAAATAACTGTATCCGAAAGAAGACCAAAAATACAATCTTGTAAGGCCCGGGCCCAAACCCAGGTCCAACCACGTGGACATCATAAAACCTCTCGAGGTTAGGAGCAAACTGCAAAACCACAACGACGAAGCTTTACTGCCCCCTACTATAAAAGTCTAAAACCGAAGTAGAGGGCTTCAGGGCCCTGCAATATGCAACCCCAGAGGATATACCAAACAAACTGAAAACCCAAGCTTAGCCCAGCCCACTGATTTCAAAAAATCAATTGAATCTTAGGTTCAAACAGCAAAGAAAGCATTTTTACCTCCAAGAATCTCAAGCTCCTGACCATCCACCATGATAGATCCATCCATCAGTGCCTCAACCCTCTCATCAATGTAGAGATCTTCCTTCTGTTCTGCAGAAGCTTCCTCCATTTGTTCATACTCAACACCTGATGCCAAGACAGATGCCTCTTCTCGAGCTTCATCAAGCAAATTTCCTGGGGCTTCTGGCGGGCTTACCGGCTGTGTTGAAACATCCAAATACACTGAGGGGAAATCAGATGGAACCAGTGGTGAAGCTGCATTCTCGACAGTCACCCACCGATTGCTATCCAAATGCTTTATTAGATGATCAGAAAGAAGATATCCGTCCTCCACCAGCTTCTTCAAGTCAGCAAGCTTGGAAGGTCCTTGCTCAATACCAAATTGGTCAAGGTAAAACCACTTCCCCATATCAGTAGTGGGCTCAGTACTGGGTTCAGGTGCTGCACTGCTGTGAGGTGGGGTGTCGCAGATATCCATGTCTTCTTCCATTGAGGCATCTTCTGCAAGTACCCCATTCACCTGCTCGGATTCTGGTGGTGGGGGCAGGGGAGGTGGCATGTTAGGTGGTAAAGGCGGAGGTGGAGGCGGAGGAGGCGGTGGCGGTGGCGGTAGTGGGGGCGGCGGTGGCAGCTCGCCATACTGAGTGTTCTCAGTTGCCTTTTCCTTGGAGATCCTCTCCTCACTCTTTCCACTGCTACTGCTCTTAGTCTTAGTTGATTGCTTCGTTGATTTACTTTTGTGCTGTGCCTTATCTAGCTTGTTGTTTTCAAGCTTAGCACCTCTGCTCTTCTTGCCTGCTTCATGGTTGCCAGTAGTCCGACCACGTTCAGACGGCGATCTATCATGACGGACTGGGCTTCGATCTCTGAAGTCCTCATGCTGAGCCCTCCCACGAGGGGAATTATCAATGCAGCTTGGTGTGTTATCCCTGTAATGGGACTGGCGCGCTCTACGTCGTGGTGAAATGTATGGGCTGCGGTCTCTGTTATCATACTGGCGACCACGGTCTCGTGGAGAGCGCTCCAAGCGGCTTGGGCTCCTGTCATACCTGTCATGGCGAATGCGATCATGAGGAAAGCGCCCCAAGATTCCTGGGCTCCTCTCGTGCCTATCATGCCGATCCCGTATTGGAGGCGAGATCTCACGATTTCTTCCAGACAAATGTCTCCCAGCAGATGAACTCTTTGAATCACCCTTCTTGCGAGTTTTTGACCCTGATTGATCACATGTCTCGGCTTGGTGCTTGTGGTTGTTACTCTCAGGCTCTGCTGCCCGGCTCTTCCTAACGCTGCCACTGCTGCTGCTCTCTGGCCTAATCTCACCCGGCTCCTCATCAGAATCCCGTGAAGGGCCTTTCTTCCCATCATCGCGTATCTGGGCTGACGAACTCAGCTTCCTGCTATGATTCCGGTCCCGCTTTTTTTCCAGTGGAGCGACCTCCCCTGGCTCCACCTCATCCTTATTCGACTTCCTTCCACTCTTCTCAGACTTGTCCTTCCTCTGCCTCTCGGGCACAATCTCCCCCTTCTCAAGCTCCCCGTTCCTCCTTGCCTTCCTCGACGACGACACTGCATGCGTGTTCACAATCTCCCCTGGCTCCACCTCTGCAGCCGGCGAGGCAGCAAGCACCTTCCGCCACTTCTTGGGAGGCATGGTCCTCTCCATCTCCCCATTGAGCAGCTCCCCTTCCTCCAGTTCGGCGGCCGACGCCGACGGCTGCTGGTGCTTGCGGTGGTGGTGGTGGCCGTGCCCCCTCTCCCCCTTGTCCGGCATCGCTTCTCCCCCTCCTCTCCTCACGAGGGCGTCGGCGCGGAAGCCCTCCACTGCACGCTGCGGCGGGACGGCGCACGCGACTCCCCCATCTCCCATGGAAAACCTAGGAGGGTGTCGGGGGAGTCCCGGTGAGCCCACGGCGCGCGCGCGAAACCCTAGCTCCCCGCGGCTCCACAGAGGCTCTCCACGCTCATCTCCGGCGCCGGCGTCCGCAAAACCCTAATTCCAAGCACAGAGGAGCAGGCGTTCAGAACCCAAATCGAGCGCAATGGGATGGAATTCGAATTGACAGGGCCAAACCCAATCGGATCGAAGCGGCCCCGGATCGCGGCACGTACCTGCGGGAATTGACAAGGCCGCCGCTCCTCAGATCGGGAGATCCGCGGCGGCGCGCGAGCTCCCCCGGAAGCTCCCGGGGTCGAGGCGGCGAGGGGCTTCCCTCGCGGTCGCGTCCCCCTCGTCTCCTTCGCGGGCGCTCGCTATCGCCTGGGTTTGTGTGTGATGGCTTCCTTCGGCTTGGGAGCGGGGCTAGGCTAGGCTAATGGCCTGTTTGCTCGTAAAGCCTCCGCCTCGGCTCCGCTCTTATGCGAGAAGACGGGGTCATCGTTTTCGGAGGGCCTGGGGCTGTCCCCTTTACCGGTCCAACGATCTCCCGTTTCGGCCCTCAGGTTCGCGCCGTATTCCAAGAGGAGCCCTTTGTCTCTTGCTTTCCTCTCATGCTTGCTTTCTTGCGAAGGATCGGGTCAGAGTTTTCAGTAAATAATTGGACCGATTGGTGAGTTTTTCTCGGGCAGATTTGGCATCTTCGCGGAAGAGGCCTGATGATATTGGCGGGTACGCAAATTTGTTACGGTATTATCTGGCATGCTAAGGGGTGATCGAAATAGTAATGATTTTTAATTTTTACTAAAAAAATATTGTAATTAGCTAAAAAAACACAGTAGTTAAGTTGGTTTATTTGGTATAATTAAATGTAAAAAACGTAAAAAAACAAAAAAACGAAAAAAAAGTATAAGTAAATTTTTTAAAAAAATCCAAAAAACGAAAAAAAATTTCACTGTAGCGCGCACTGTGCGCGCTACAGTGAAAAATCCGCCCATCGCCCGTCGCTGGAAGCAAAAGCCGTTCTGATCGGCACTAAAAGAATGCGTCTGCTGAGCTTATTTTCCAAATAATTTTCATGTTGGTGAACTAATTTCTGGAAAATGTAAATGGTAATGTGTTAAATATATTTTCGACCGATGGGTGCTACCGTATTTCTAAAGGAATCCTTCGTTTCCTTGTACAAATTTCACGTTTTTTCGAAGGATCAAATCGAAGCTCCGCGGTCCAATTGGTGTGTTTTGCTCGGGTAGATTTGGCAACTCTGCGGGAGAGACCTGGTAAAACTAGAGGGCATGCAAATTTATTGTGGTATTATCTAGCTGCTAAAGAGTGTGTTTGATAAGGACAAATTATCGAGTTCCAGACGAGGTCTTCATGTTGCCCCTTGGTTTGATAGTCTATTTTGGAAGAAGTCCTTAGTTTGTGCATGGATGATTGTTTTCTGCTTTGAGGAAGGTATATCCTGAATGACCTGATTGAATTTTCCAATAAAAAGGTAAAACTTTCTAGAGTATTTTTCAAAAAAAAAACTTTGAGGTATAATCCTGTATATTAAGAGGGCGTTCGGAATAGCGATGGCTTTTGGCTTTTGCTGAAAAAACACAGAGTGGTGAAAAAACATCAGAAATGTGAGTTGGTTTATTGAGTATAATTAAATTTAAAAAATATAAAAATAAAAATGGCACGTTAATCTAGAGCGGACGATGCAAAGGAATACAAGAAAAAAAATAAAACACAAAAATACTAAAAAAACACAAAAAAAATTAAATAAAGACAAAAGTGCTACAGTGCTATGTGTTGCTACTACAGTGAATTTTAAGCCCATCGTCACGATCGGAAGCTCAAATGAGCGCTGCCTAAGAATGGAAGATATCTGAAAATTTTGAGGTACAAACCCATTAAGAACAGAAGATAGGGAAATTATTGCAGCATGGATTGCTTTTGTAGAAGTTTACGCTAGTGCCTTTCACTAAAAAGTTCTAAGTCACTAAACTATTTTATCGATAGACAAAATTTATTTCTGGTAAAAAAGACAAAAATTGTAAATTCAAATGCTAATTAGTGGGGTAGTAAAAGTGACAACTTTAATGGAGGTACCATTCCCGTGCATTTTTCTAAAGCGTGTCTCTGGATGAAGCAAACAAGAGGTCTTGAGCTTTGTAATTATGTAATGTTAGAACATATGAATGCACTACTTCTCCTATGCAGAAGCTCTTTGTGAGTCTATAGATTTTTACATAGCAGCATTCTATATGTACATCATTTTTGTCAACAGTTATAAAATATGTTTCTATATTTTGCTCCCGTGACCAAACCTCTACGTTTACTCAACCATCAGGAGTTAATCAAAGCATGAAAACCTTTTGCACCCCTAATCAAACTTGCACATTTTAATCAACCATGAGGAGTGAATCAAAGCAAGAACATCTAAAATGTTATACTCTGAAACTCCCTCTTATACGCAGTAGCCCTCGGATCAGATTAGAATTTGAAATATAGCATAAGAGTGCACAGTATCAAAAACGATGAAGATGAATCTCATAGAGAGAACTAAAATAAATACATTCAAGCAACCACAATGACAGAGAGAAAAATTTGATGAAGCCGATCGCAAATTCCTTAAACACAATCTCAAAAGAGTATAAGAGATTATCGCTCATTTACATTCCTCTTAAATTTTTTAGAACTCTCGAATCCTTACCCTATACAAGAATCTAGTACTAAAGAATATCCTAACTTCTAATCCTCTCGTATGTCCTCTATATTTGAATGAGTGGCTTCTTTGCTTTGGCTACTTTCCATGGTCATCCCATAATTTATATAGTCCATCCTTATCCTTCTTAAATTTAGAGTAAGAATTCTAATCTAAATAGGAGTAGAAATCCTAATCTTAGTAGAATTCATTTAGAACTCTTTTTAGCACATCTTTTCAAATCCTAAAAAACTATATATGAGTCAATCTAACTTAACAATCTTTATCTTAACTCTTATCCATTGAAGTCACTGTGCTCCTCTAAGAACTCACTCCAAATCAGCTTCACCTTTTTTCCTCCCACCTTTGGGAGTGTCCCCACCATAGGGGCTTATACGCATCACCGCGATGTGTGTGTTAGTGTTTGTATCTAGGCTACTCTGTGTGGACCCTTCACTTGAGGGCTCTTTCATTGTGTAGTTTGATTAATCATACCTACTATTTCTATAGCTTTCCATACCATAGCTGTGTATCGCCTCCGAGCTCCTGCTCGTTGGTATCACGTGGTTGATCCCACCATGTCTTCCTTCTTTCAACTCACACTTTCGCCTTTGCATCTGCTATATTTTGCAACCGTCTTTGTAGTTCTACACATCACTGTTGATAAGATCTAAGTACCTATCGTTGATGACATGATTTTCATCTCCTGACAAGGATTTATATCAGACCTCCCATTGGTTTCTCCACCTTTAAGATTGCCCTTTAATCGGTATCCTCTATTGCTTTAGATACTTTTTATGCTTACTTGTAATAACAGCCCAGCAGTTATTTCAAGAAATGGGTAAAAATAATAATTTAATTCAGGATCAAACATTTGCTTTTGGTTGTTTAAAATTTCAAATTTCATTTGCCTGGATTTTCTGCTTTTAAAAATGCCATTATTTTAAAACTTAATTTAAGTAAAAACATAAAATTATTATTAAATAAATGATATTTTGAATTTTTATACGAATCCTAATTCAAATTAATTATTTGAACCCATTTGGCATTTATTTGAATTTTTTGTGAATTTCTAAGGTTTAAAATCAATTTTGAATTTTAAAAGTATTTTTAGTATAAAAATAAATACCAAAATAAGTTGAAAATACTTTTTACTAAGTCGAAAATGGTTCCAAGAATTTTTTTGAATTTTTCTAGAATTCTAGGCTTTATTTACTATTTTCTAAGCTTTATTTTCTTTTCTTGGGATTTTTGAAAATCCCCCTCCCCACATGCTGCTCATCCAGCCTATCTTCTCCTTCATCTCTCCTTCTTCTTCCCCCTCTCTCCTTCACCCAGGCGCTGCCGCTAAAATCACCACCGCCATTCCCGCCACCCCTCCCACCTTCTCTTCTTCTCCCGCAATCCACGCGCCTACTCCCCTCTTCCTCACGCCCTTCCCTCTTTCTCATGCCCAACTTCCCATAATTGCGGCCGGCCGCTGAGAATTACGGCTAGCAATTAGTCGTACCCTGCCCCCTCTTGACCCTATAACCCCTCCCCCCGACATCCTCTTCCTCTACCCCCACCTCACCCTCCGCTCTCCTCCCTCTCTCGAGCTTCGAGCCGCCTCCGCGATGGTCTCCTCCCTCCTCTGAACCGGCAACCTACTCCAGTAAGGAATTGGCGCCAGCCCGAGATGCATAAAGCCCCTCCGTCGATCATGCCGACATTGCTGAGGTCCCCTTCAGCTCCTCCGCCTCCTCATTGTGCATTGGTGCCACCGAAACCCCCAACTCGCCAGAAGTCCAAGCACCACCGCCACTCCTTCACACTGACGACTGCCCCATCAGTTCCCGAGCCTCGCCTCAAGGTGAAATTAACTCCACGTACCTTCCTCTCCCTTCTTCGCTCCTCGTTGGCTACCATCACTTGCCAGAACACCAGCGAGCCCTAGGGCCCCGTGCGCCACTCGTCGCTGATGATCACCTCAGATGGCACAGCCCCCGTGGCGTGCCACCTCAATGCCATCCGGCATTCCTCCCAAACGTGTGTGCCATGCTAACACTCGGCCACCCCGTCAGCACCCCGTGCCACCTATGCACCCACATGTCTGCCACATGGTGGCTATGTCAGTAAGATTGCTAAGTCAGCAAACACGTGGCAAGCCACGTCAGCCCACCACCCCTCTCAAAGCCACATCAGTACCACGTGTCGCCATCTGGCATGCCACATCAGCACTTTGCACCCAGTCACTTGCCACGCAAGCACCATGCCACCAATCCCCACCACCTCAGCCTCTTTGTGTCCGTGGACCAGGTCCATCATGGGCTGGGCCCACTTGTCAGTCTCTGGTCCGAAGAGCCAACCCTAGGGCTGACGTCAACATGATGTCATTAATCTGAATTTTCTTTTAAAAAATAATTTAGCCAAAAATAAAATCCAGTCTGACATCTGAAAGCATTTAGGCCTCTAAAAATGGTTTTGATAATTAATGACAATACGTGAATATGAGACTAATGTTTTTGCTTAGTGCTAAATAGATTTAATCCCTAATGATGAATATGACAAATTAAAAATGCATGCTAAGAGTCAACATGAGGATCAAGATGATTCAAGACAAAGGTACAAATAGTCTATGATCTCTTTTTGATATTACCGATCTTATGAGAAATGTTAGAAGACCGGATGATAAGTTAATTATTGTACTATTAAGAAGGATCGTAGCAAATAACTTAAAAGCATGTTGTTATGCCATTTGGATCAATTTAGAATCATATATGCACTTAGAATTAATTTAAAAGCAGCTATACTCTGTCAGAAAAATCAGAAGTACTAGAGTATATTTAGCGAAACTACTGGAATCCAGAAGTACTGGTGTGTATTCAACGGTACTACCAGAACTCGAAAACACCAGCACTTTGAGCGGTAGATTTTTTCTAGAGAGCACCCCTCGATAGACTTAGTCTCTCTAAAAACGGTAATCCAGGATTTAAATGACGACACTACTGTATGGCGGTATGACCGCACTCCTAAAATGGAACTACCGGATCTTGGAAGCTCCAAAAATTAGGCGGTGCATTTTTTCAGAGAGGATCAACATTTGGCCTCAAAGTAAAATAGAAGCACCATGCCAAATTTTGGAAATACCGAAAATCGAAACTACCACGTTTTCAATGGTGGTAGTACCGCATCTTATTCCAACTGCTAATTCTGACGCTCTGACGCGCCTATAAAATATTTCAAAATAAAGTATAAAAACTAGGTTTAGACCTAGGCAAATGGTTAGGTGATGGGTGCTTGCTAGCATGCATTATTCTTCAGTGATACAATATTGATTGCTATGCACAAGGGGTATGTGGAAGTACCTAAGTCAGTTAAGGACCTATCTATGAGCTACTGCTACAAAGTCCGATCGTACCATCACAAGGCTGGTATAGGACAGTCCTGGCTGACTAATCTATGGGTTCCAATCTGAGTATCGCTACAGGTTGAATGTGAGCGTGGCGTAGGCCATAAAGTCTCACACGGCACAAAAGGGGATCCCGATTTGGTGGATTCCTTATTGGGATAAAGGCTTTTCATGATCTCCTTATCGCACACCAAACGAAATATGCTTATCGGTAGCAATATTGGATGAACATGTCTTGTGGGTAAAGTTATACAACATCTGCAGAATATATAAACTATCCTGCATAGCCGTGCCTACGGTCATGAGCTTGCTGAGTAAAGTTTTTCATAGATTAGATTTTGTTTTTCAAAATGGTTTGAAAACACTTATGGATGAATGAAATCCTTAAGAGATCTTTTTGGAAAAGTTGGTCCGGGTGGGATACCCGTGATTAGGTTAATGTAGTGGATGGATATGCACTAATGATATTAATTAATTCTATAAGGCAAGAATCTTTTGTAGTAATTAATTTTAGAATGTAAGAATTTTAGAACCTCCTATTCACCCTTTCTCTAGTCGGTTTTCATTGATCCAACAAGTGGTATCAGAGCTTGGTCTCCCGTTGTTTTAGACTTAACCGTCTAGAGATAAAAGGATGGCTAGTGAGGAGATTGCTATAGGGAAGGCATGTCTTTTTGATGGCTAAAATTATTCTTATTGAAAGATTAGAGTGTCTATCTATCTTAAGGCTATGAGTTCGAGTATATAAAAAATTTGTAAATGAAGGTTATGTCATATCTCTTGATCCACTACATCCTATGGAATAAGAGGAGCGTAATGCTCATTTAGATGCTCAAGCTATGAATGCCCTATTTAGCGCTTTAAACGCGGATGCATTCGATAGAGTGAGCAATTTGAAAACCGCTCACGATATTTGGACTACCCTCTCGAAAATTCATGAGGGAACATTCATAGTTAAAGAAACTGAATTGCATAGGCTTCGAATTAAATATAAGACATTCACAATGTTGTCTTATAAGAATATTAATGAAATATATTCTCATCTCAACAACATTGTGAATGAGCTCAAAGGCCTTGGTACGTCACTAAAGAATGTTGATATTGTGATAAGAATGCTTAGGGTATTGCCAGAAAAATATGAGACATTGGTGACACTTTTCCTCAACTCTTTCGAGTTGATAAGAATAACACCAACATAATTCTTGAAAAATCTCATCACCAATGAGTTGTACAAGAAGAACAAAGAGGAGCTCTTGGAGTAATCCTCCTCCAAGGACAAGAAGATAACTGCCTACAAAGCTAAGGAGGTATCAAGCGATGAGTCCGAGGAATGATGAAAAAGACTCCAAGGAGAAATTGGCCCTCCTTGTGAGGAGGATGAAGAGGCTCATGAAGAGGAGCTCATACCAAAGCGCTAGCCATAAGAAGGGCAAGAAAGAGTGCTTCTACAACAGCAAACATTATAGTAATATTCATTGCTATGAGTATGATGAAAAGGGGCACATTGCATCTCAATGCCCCCACGAAGAATGATGACAAGGGCAAGTGATCCAATAAGAATGATTTAAATGACAAAAAGAAGCTTCACAAAAAGTAAGAATGAAGCCCACATTGGAGAATAGAACTCCAATGAGAAATACGCGGAAGCCGATTCTAATGAAGAGGAGTCTCCCAAGAAGAAGAGACTAGTTGGAATTACCATCAAAAAAGCTACATCCCTATTCTTATATCCAACATGTCTTATGGCAAAAAGAGAGAAGGTAAAATCTTTAGATGATGATGATAAGCCTTCTTATGATGAGCTTATGAATATGTTAATTGAATTGAATTAATTTCTTGAAAAAAAGGTCAAAATTTAAGGATCTAAAGATAGAACATCTCACTCTTAAATAATCCTTTGAGAAGCTAAAGGAAGCTCATGTCTTGCTTATCCAAAAATTCAAATAAAACTAGCACTAGCATTGATATTACTTGTGATATTTTTGATTGCATGCGTTCGAAAAGTATAATGTCAACTTTTAGACCATTGGAACTATTACATATAGATTTATTTGGGCCAACAACCTATAAGAGTATCGGGGCAATAGCTATTGTTTAGTTATTGTAGATGATTATTCTAGATATACATGGGTATTCTTCTTAAATGACAAAAGTGAAGCCTCCAGGATTTTCAAAAGTTTTGCAAAAAGAGTCCAAAATGAGTTTATTTCAAAATAAAGAAAATCCATAGTGATAATGGTTTCGAGTTCAAAAACTCTAAAATTAAAGTTTTTTGTGATAAATTTGGAATAAAGTATGAGCTTTCTATTATTTACAATCTGGAGCAAAATGAAGTTGTAAAAAAGAAAAATTAAATATTAATTGAAATGACTAGAACAATACTCGATGAATAAAATACTTTCGATATTTTTTGAGTGGAAGCTATTAACACTACTTGTCATGCCATAAATCGCCATTATTTGCATTACCTTTTGAAAAAAGACTTATTATGAACTCCTCATTGGAACAAGGCTAAATATTTCCTACTTTAGAATATTTTATTGTAAATGTTATATCTTAAGAAATGGGGTTCGGCTCTCTAAATTTCAAAATCGATGTGATGAAGACTTCTTACTTAGTTGTTCTTCAAATAGTAAAGCACATAGAGTCTTCAACAAAAATTCCAGTGGCAATATGAGATGATCATATCTTGTGGGTAAAGGTGTACAATCTCTGTAGAATGTATAAACTATCCTGGATAGCTGTGCCCACGGTAATAGGCATGCTGAGTAAAGTTTTTCATGGATTAAACTTTATTTTTTAAAATTATTTCAAAAGACTTATGGATGGATGAAATCCATAAGAGATCTTTTGAAAAAATTGGTCCTTATGGGATGCTTGTTGTTAGGTTAATGTAGGAGATTGACCTGCACTAATGATATTAAATTCATTTATAATACCGCTTTTACTTACTATAGTAAATTCAGTAATTTCATACCTATTTATTGTATTTCTTTAAATGTTGCATTATGCGCAAACTAACCACATATACCTTCTTTTATTGCATTCTCCCATATGACTTACGAGTACAAGTTTGTACTCATCTTTGCAATCTCATCTCAGAGGAGGACATTTTTGGCTACAGTGAACACTTGGACGAGAAAGCCGCATCTTACTATCGTTTGCTTGTGGGCAGGCTCAGTGCGCTTCTTCTGCTTTGATGTTTTTCTTTCACTGCTACAATTTAAATTTGGCCTATGGGCCGAAGACGTAAACTCTGACCATCAGGCCCATATGTAGTTAATAAATGTGATTACGATTGATATTTATTTTTGTTGTCCATTGTATGCACTAGCTGATCCTAAACTAGTGTGTTTTACATAGAATATCCAGTAGTTGTTACTCTAGAGTCCGACAGTTACTCTTTGCAAATAACTCGCATGGCTCTATGTTGAAGTAATGCTTTATAACCTTTGAATTCAAGTAGCCTCACAAATATTATATTATTGTTTTAAGCTGGGAACATACTGAACTTCCATAAATGTGTGATGTGCTCCATCTTAATCTCCAATGTAACCATTCCTACCTTAATAATTGTATACTCCTTGCAATACGCTAAGTGAAAAGTTCCATGTGCTAAGCGCAGAGATCCTTCGTCAAATATATCTCTCATCGAACATCTATGAAAACAACAATCTGAATTTAATATCCATCCATGAGAAATGCCTGATTGACTGACATCATTCTTTGCTACCATCACTAAATATGTACCCTTTATTTGCTTTAAACTTGGACAACTTTTTATCATGCGACCTTCTCGTCTCATAGATAGCATATATGTGTGCCCTTGGTCTCGCTATTCTTCTTTCAGTGACCTTTGCTTCTACCTGTAACACCTATTACAGCCAATGCTTGATCATCCGATCATGAAGATTCCGATCACTTTTTCAAAGACTCCACCTCCAATAGATATCCAATTGCCTTATTGAAGTTGAGAGTTATTTTTTTGACGAGAATATTCATCATCAATTACTTCTATAATAATGGTAGAGATGATACCAGTATGATGACCTTGTCATTCTCCTCAATTTTTTCATCCACACTAGTCAGCTGTGTGATAAACTTGTTGAAGACATTAAGATGGTCAACGAACCATATACCTTCCTCCATGCACAACCTATATAGTTATCGCTTCAGCACCCTTCGGTTTATTAGCGATTTTGCTATATACAATTCTTCTAAGTCCTTTCATGGTTTCTTCGACTATGATCATTGAGTATTTTACCTCATCGAAGAGACTAGACAGATTGTACTAATAACCTTCCATTCCATCGCTTTTCAGTCTTTATCGGATGTCTTTTCCGATTTGTTCCCTTCAAGAGCATCAATTAACCTTTGCTGGATAATGACATCCTTTACTATGCATTGCCACATACTAAAATTTTTTCCGCCATTAAATTTCAATACTTAAATCTATATTATCGACATTGATCTTGATTTTATGACACTTGACACTTTACTGACTTTCTCACAAATCAGATTAATCCAGCCTTGTCTCTAATACCACTTATTATACTATGATACTCCTTCTTATGTGTACCGTTCCCGGATCGGGTCAGAGTTTGTGAGACATAAAATGAGCATGTATGGTATCAAGAGTGGAGAAGATGAATCTGGTAGAGAGAACCAAAATAACATCGTTGAAGCAACCACGCTGAGAGAGAAAAGATTTGACAAAGCCAACAACAAATTTCTTAAGCATAATCTCAAAAGAGTACAAGAGATTGTCACTTATTCACAATACTCTTGAATCTTTTAGAACTCTTTTATCCTTATTCTATATAAAAATTTAATACTAAAGAATATCCTAACTTCTAATCCTCTCGTGTGTCCTTTACATTTGAATGAGTAGTTTCTTTACTTTGGTTGCTCTCCATGG
The DNA here is from genome assembly GCA_036346265.1 of Melocanna baccifera. Classification (NCBI taxonomy): domain Eukaryota; kingdom Viridiplantae; phylum Streptophyta; class Magnoliopsida; order Poales; family Poaceae; genus Melocanna; species Melocanna baccifera. Next base: position 21,470,541 of record CM070698.1, read on the forward strand.
TCACCCCCATGGTTTATATAGTCCCTTCTAACTCTTCTCTAATTTAGAGTAGGAATTCTAATCTAAATATCAGTAGGATTTTTAATCCTAGTAAGATTCATTTAAGACTCTTTATAGCACACATTTTCAAATTCTAAAAGACTAGATATATGGCCCTGATCGTTACGGCTTTTTTCGGCTTCAACTTCTAATTCAACTTTTTTTCATTATTCACTACACTATCCACTAACTCAGCTATAGTGAAATTTTAGCCAGCTACAGTGAAATTTCAGCTAAAAGGCAGAAGCCATCGCTAAAACGATCACCACCTAAGTCATCTTAACTGAACATAAAATAAGACTTCTATTATCATTGCATTGGTTTACAATATATATATATATATATATATATATGTGTGTGTGTGTGTATCTATCTATCTATTCCGAGAGTACATACTCCTATTTTCAATATACCACTTAAACAAATATGTTATACTTATTTATCACTTTCAGTATATTTAAATATTAATTCTAAGATATTCCAATACAATTTGATTGAAAAAATTTCATCGGAGTCCTTTATTTTTACTATATATCCTTTTCTATATATAAAAAAGAGTATATACACAAATTATGTTATAAAAAATAAATTTTGATGGATTTTTTCATAGAACTCACTTTGAAGTATCTTATAATCATTATTAGAGTATACTAAAAATGATAAAGAGATATAACAACATTATCTGGCGTTCGTTTTAGCGATGGCTTCTGACTTTTGATTGAAATTTCACTGTAGTTGGCTTTTTTTACTGTAGCTGATTTTGCTTTTTGGACATAATTAAATTTAAAAAATAGAAAAATAGAAAAGATATGTTAGCCCATCATAGACAAAGCAAAGGAACATGGGAAAAAAAGAAAAATGCAAAAAAACCTAAAAAATCTAAAAAATTTTAGAAAAAGATGAATTACTGAATTGTGAAAAAAAAAGCTGAAGCTGAAAAAAAACTGAAACGAGCAGGGCCTTAAGCGGTATATAACAAGTGGGAGCATATACTCGTTGGAGTATAAAATTATATATATATATATATATATATATTGTTCTCCACTTTTTAATGTATTAACTAAGTAGTTTACTCTTTTTTAAGCTATGATAGAAATATTTTATTAAAGTTCGTACAGATTTTCTAACTGATTGCATTCCACCGTGATAGCATGCAAAAACAACTCCAAATTGATCCTTCGACACTGCGAACTTGCATTGGTTCATCTAACTAATCATGTAATAATTTTTGCCCTTCAATCATGAAACCTAATCGTTGATAGCTTTATAAGCAAATGTGCATGCATTTGCAAATAAGATTGATACGGTTCATTAGGAGCAGTGTCCTAGACAGCTAGCTATAACGGCGTTGTAGCGTTTGTTTTTTTGACCCCAAAGGCGAAGCTACGGCTAACATTCCGCTAGGTACAGGTGCTATAGCTCCAAATTGCTCCGCTATTTCCCATAGCTCGTTTTATTATAAATATTAGTACCTTCTAAAGTACTAGTTTTTATGATTTGTTTGAAGGGAACTTATATTGTGTATGTATTTGATATTTTTAATTTTCAATACTACTAGTTATATGCCCGTGCGTTGCAACGAAAAACCAAATAAAAGTGGTGCATACTATCAAATATGTGCCCATGCAACGCACTTTGATAGTATGCACTACTTTGATAATATGACCCGGAGGCCAGGAGGGGGAGGGGGCGGCGGGGGTAGAGGGAGGAGCGATGGGGAGGAGAGCAGGGGCCGGCGGGGAGGGGAAGAGGGGAGGCCGGGAGGAGGAGGGGAGGAGGGGGTGACGGTTGGAGGGTTTTAGGGTTGGCCAGGTGGCGGGAGGGGGAGGGAAGATCCGACGGTCCAGATTGGATGGAGGCTTCGGCAACCACCAACTCCTTCTTTTATAATAGTAAAGATAAACACAATGAAGGATAGCTTTCGTCATAGCCTGTTGTAGGTTTATTTTTTACCTTGACACGAAGCCGCAAAAACCGCGAATCAAAAGCTCGATTAGCGGCAAATCGACCAAAAGTGGGTTGTGTCTATTTCGGCCTTTTGCAACGTAGTTTTTTACACGGTAAATAAGATATCATTTGCTGTTAAGCTTGATTAGTGGCAAATCGACCAAAAGTGGGTTGTGTCTATTTCGGCCTTTTGCAACGTAGTTTTTTACACGGTAAATAAGACATCATTTGCTGTTTGATACGTGCCGCTCATTAGAGTTTTATTTTCTAACTTTTTAATTTCATCTTTCTTAAATTTTTTATTTTTTCCCTTTATTCCTTAGTATTACCCTTGATGATATAACTTTTAAATTTTTTAAATTTAATTACGTTGAAAAAATTACCAGCAGCTACAATACATTTTCAGCCACTGCAATGAAAAAAGCCAAAAGCTAAGATTTATAAGCTCAAATGAGTGGTGCCAATTACAAACTATAGATCCAACTAGCAACCGAATAAAACTTGTATAGGTGATATTTATGATATGTAGGACATTTTCTTTTTAGCTTTTAAAAGCTATTTTTTGGTTTTTTGTATAGTAATTAGCTTTCAAATGAAGTATCTTTTTAAGATGGGTCTACAAGTTGATTGTAGTACACATTGTAGCGACTTCATTTATATAGGCCAAAATCGCACGCGAGTTTCTATTATTCCGTATTCTCTCTCATGAATATCCTAAAAGTCATAAGTCGCAACTATAAGACATAAGTTGAAGCTAAAAAGAAAAGGGCTGTAGCTGTAGCTCAATTGCTTCCCATGTTGGGTTGTTCTAGCTTCTAACTTTTGGAAATCAAAGCCATTTTGAACACGTTGGTTTTTTAACGTGATTTTTTTTATTTTTCTCTTTTTTTTGCATTGACTGTGGAGACATAACGGTTTTTTTTCTCTTTTCTCTTAATTTTTTAATTGAATGTCTCAGCTAAAAGCTAACAGCAACTACAATATCCATTGTAGCCAAAACCAATAGCCACAACTAAGACTATAAGCACAAAACCATTTTAAACGGGGCTAATGAATTCATCATCAGCATAATCTTCTTGTACCCTCAATTGTCCCAACCCCTTTGCCGTAGCTTGATCCAATCCTTTGTGCCAGTGGCGGACCAATAGTGATGGAAACATGGTGCCCGATCTTTCGATGAGATTAATAACTATCGATTTGGTGGAGGTAACTCTCGCGATCCGACTATAACCGTACGACGTCGCTTGCGCCTTAACAATCGCTGAACCAACTCCGAGATGTTATTGATCTTGCTGGAAGCACGATCAACCTGAACACGAAGTTCAATCCCTGCAAGCAATCGAAGAACTAGCAAGAATAAGACAAAAAGCAATCTGATATTGCGAATAACAAAGTTGGTATTCAAAAACAAAGGTGGGATCCCGAAGGTAGTCTTGACAGGTGGTCGTCTGACACAACTGAAGAACCGAAGTTTGCGCAAAGGCTAAACCTAAACTTAACGAAATTCAAGTCCTAGCAGGGGGCGGTGGCTCCTATTTATAGAGAAACGACCAGGGGGGACGCCCTAGGGTTACAAGGCCCATGGCCCAAGTGGTGGTGGCGCAGCACCCTTTTTGGATTCGGACTCAGAAACCCACGTGAATTGTTTTGATGATTACAGTCGGCTCGGATGGAATTTGAAGATGAGGTTGGATCCGTTGGAAAGTAGACTTCATAAGCTTTCCATGAAGTACAAGAACGCCCCAAACGGAGTCCGTATGAAGAAGTTATGCCCGTTTGAATGTGGTACCAATGCAGCAGTCCGAATCCAATTCCAGAACGTGTCCAACTCGGATTCTTGCTTGACTTGATCTCAAAGTGACGTGGTGACCTCCATGATTCCGTCCTTGCATGTACATGACTCCATGTCCTTTTCCTTTATCCTTTCCCAGGTTCCTAACCACGATTAAATCACTTGTATTAGGTAGCGGTCTATTCTCAGTAATATATGAACCTAGGAATGAATTCACCAGTAATTAAGTTGACGAGCACGAGCTCGAGTAAGTGGTCCTTGTTGTGGATGAGTTGTATCCATGGAAGGATGTCCTCATCATCCTCCCTTCTTGCATTTGAGTCGTCCTCGACTCAAGTTCATCTTCTTCCCCAAATATGGCTTCAAGTCGCAATATTAAATGTGGGACTAACCTCAATTCTGCAGAGAGATCAAGCTTATATGCATTATCATTAATCTTAGCTAACACCTTGAATGGACCATCAGCTCTAGGCATCAACTTAGACTTTCGCAACTCAGAAATCTATCTTTGCGCAAATGCAACGAGACTAAATCACGAGTTCAAAAGTTAAACTCTTTCTACCCCGACTACCGGCAATCTTATACTTAGCATTCATGCGCTCTATGTTTTCTTTAGTTGTTTCATGCAATTTGAGGACAAATTCAGCACACTTCTTAGCATCTAAATTCACTTTTTGAGAGATAGGGATAGGCAATAAATCAATAGGAGCACGAGGATTAAAGCCATATACTACTGAAAAGGGCTCATCTTTGTGGTAGAGTGAAGCGATCTATTGTAGCGAACTCTACATGAGGTAGACATTCTTCCCACGCCTTCAAGTTTTTCTTCAAGATAGCCCTCAACATAGTTGATAGCGTGCGGTTGACAACTCAGTTTGTCCATCTGTTTGTGGGTGACAAGTAGTAGAAAACAGACTTGGTACCCAATTTAGCCCATAATATGTGCCAAAAGTGACTCAAAAACTTCGCATCTCGATCTGAAACAATGGTATTGGGCACTCCATGTAGTCGAACAATCTCTCTGAAAAATAAATCAGCAACATTTGTAGCATCATCGCTCTTATGGCAAGGTATAAAATGTGCCATTTTAGAAAATCTATCGACCACCACAAAAACACTATCTCTCCCCTTCTTTGTGCGAGGTAATCCTAAAACAAAGTCCATTGAAATATCCTCCCAAGGAATGCTAGGTACAGGAAGAGGCATATATAAACCATGTGGATTACGTCGAGACTTAGCTTTATTACAGGTAGTGCAGCGAGATACATAGCGCTCAACGTCGCGCCTCATCCTTGGCCAATAGAAGTGTTCAGCGAGGATGTTCTCCATCTTTTTGACACCAAAATGACCCATTAATCCTCCCCCATGTGCCTCCTGTAATAACAAACGACGAACAGAGCTGGCTGGAATGTATGACTTGCAAACAAACTCAACTTATGCTTTTTCTGTGTTTGTCAATATACTCATCAAGGGGGAGATTGAGAGACCATGTGGAGGTATTCCCGTGTTTGTGATGAGTAATTGACGGTCGGTTTAGTGAGTTTGAGTTTGTTTTGGGTATTCTAGGGTTGAGTACTTTTATCCGTGTATCTTGTTTCGATGCGGTGCTATGTGATGGTTTGCTTGTCTGTGTGACTACAGGACTTTGAGCTAGGTCATGGTGAGGCGAGGTGGATCGGGACTAGGCACGGGAGGTGTCGAGGTCCGCACGGTCAAAGATGCCGAAGATGATCAAGACCTTTGAGGTGGTTGTGAGTCGGGAGATGAGGAACCGAGCTACCCATGACGAACACGACAGCGTCTGAGTGGATGGGACTAGGCTCAGGGAGGAGTCGAGGTCCAGGCGGTCGAGATGCCGGTTGCGGGAAACTTCCGGGATGGTGCTTGAGGGCAATTTGGAGAATTGACTCAAGTTTTGGTGAAATGGCTGGTTCCCTCCATTTCTCTACATGTGTTTGACCCTTGCCGTGTGTGTGTATGGAGCAAGGAGTGGTTGTTGGACTGCACTTCTTGATTTGTTGTTTTTAGACAGAAGCAAGGAGTGTTGTCTTATTGTCTCTCCTGCGTGTGTGGGCTTCCTTGTGCCTCCCTCTGGTGTATGCAAGAAGTGAGCAAGTGTCCAGTGTGATGAATTGGAGCTAGTACGTGTGTGAGTTTTGGTTCCACTACTTCCTGCGGTATGCATTTTGGCTTGGGTGTGTGCACTGAGGTCAAGCATGTAGAGAGTGGTTTGTTCTTGTGTTGGGAGAGGGAGAGATTGATTTGAGAATCCCTGTAATCATTCCTCTTATTCTAATGTCCATGCGTATCGGGACTCCTCTGTAGTCTGTTTGTTGGAATGGAATCTCTGAATATTTTCTCCCGAGCTCCTGTGTTCTTGAACTCTTGATGTTTCTTGGTGTTGAGGCAGCTCATGTGCTCTCCTGCGTGTGTGAGGTGTGCTATATAGTGGTTGAGTTCTAGGGCAAGCATGCAGTAGAGGGGTGTGTCCCTGCGTGTGTGCTTGAGCTTGTGTGTGTACCCATCTCATTTGAGAGCAGAGGTGAGGTTGTGTGTGTGCTGCTCTTGTGTGAGTGCTTTTGAGCCTAGCAGTGAATCATGTAGAGAAGGGGGTGCGAGGATTCAGGTGTGAGTGTGTGTTGAAAGGTGGAAGAGAATGGCGGCAGGAGAGTAGTGCTTGTAAAGCTCTGTTGGTCTTGTGCATGTGAGAGGGTTTTGAGCTAGTGCGTGTGTGTTTCTCCTCTCAAGCATGTAGTGGTTGGAGTAATTTTCTCAGTGTAATCATTCCTTTGTAAGCATTCATGGTGATGAATCAAGATAAGGAATTTGGTTGAGCCTCCCATGTTTGGTTCTTTTTGTGCTAAAAATCAAACCTTCCAGTTCCTCTGCTCATCCTGTTCTAGGGTTTGTTTGTAGATCAAGTGTGGATTCTTGATTTCTTTCTTTGAGATTTCGGTTTGGCTTGAACTTCCTTGTCTCAAGATGACATCCTGTTGAATTCAAAATTTTATGAGCAAAGATTTAGAGAATGAAAAGAAATTTGGGTCTGTTCCTCTCTCTTGACCCTTCTCTGAAATTTCTGATTTTACGATTCTGTGAGTTCTTTGGCTTCAATTTTCTCTCCTGAGGTCTTAATCTTAATTGCTTGATGTTCTTGCTCTTTTGGCTTGAGGGGAGAAGTAGTTTCTTCCGAATTTCTCGGTTAGTGAGTGGCTGCAGATACTTACGATTGTTGGTGTTTGTCGAGTTCAGCTAATCATTTGCATATTTGTTGTTTTGGTCACCTTCCTCTGAATTCCTTTCGGCCAAAGAAGAGTATGATTTAAAACAACCATTTGCTTCCATTCCTTGCTTCATCGCTCGCCTTTAATTTGAATTCGTGTCTGCACTGTTCTAAAATTTCAGCACTCTAATTTCATTTTCAGCATCAAATTGAGTGCGTTTTGCTGCTATCTTTGTGCTGTTTTCAGCAGTAAAAATTCAGTTTTTGATCGATTTCAGCAGCAAAATGAGTGCGTTTTGCTGCTATCTTTGTGCTGTTTTCAGCAGTAAAAATTCAGTTTTCATCTGATTTCTGCAGCAAATTGAGTGCAGTTTTGTTGCTATCTTTGTGCTGTTTTCAGCAGTAAAAATTCAGTTTTTCAATATGTTTTAGGCTGCAGTTTGGGTGCAGTTGTGCTGCTCACTAGTGCGCAGTTTGCGATGGTTAAAAATCAGAAATCCGGTATGTTTTAGGCTGCGGTTTGGGTGTAGTTCTGCAGGTCACTAGTGTGCGATTTTCAATGGTCAAAAATTCAGAAATGCAGTTAGTTTTGGCAGCAAGTTTTCTCTTCCCTTTCGGTAGTAGTTTGATTCTTTTTGACCGGGAAGGGCAGCAAGCTCTAGATTGATTCTTGTTTTGGTCCTTTTGTTGATCGCACTTTGGCATTCTTAAGTAAGCATCCATTTCCTTCTTCATAGCTGTTTTATCTATAGGAGGAGGAATTTGAGAAAATATTGTGGGGCGATTTTGAAGGCACCATTCACCCCCCCTCTGTTGCCATTTCCGATCCTACAATTGGTATCAGAGCCGGTTAGCTCTTCTCGATAGATCTTTAACCGGTCTGTGAGCCATGGCAACGGACAAGTATTCCACCAAGCCGCCCATTTTCGATGGCATCGATTACCCCTTCTGGAAGAGCCGAATGGAGACATACATCCAGGCCCAGGGGTACGCCATCTGGCGCAAGGTCAAGGTCCGGTTTGTTGTTCCTGCCGATGAGAACATCAATGCCGGGAATATGGCTGATGTTGAGGCGAATGCAAAGGCAAGGAACATCATCATCCAGGGCCTGAGTCGTAGTGAGTTTGATCGTATATCTCATCTTTCATCCGCCTTTGATATTTGGGAGACCCTCGATGCTTACCATGAGGGCACCACCCAAATAAAGACGGTACGACAGGACCAGTTCAAGCGAGATTACAACAAGTTTGAAATGCTCGCTGGAGAGTCCCTGGATGAGTGCTTTGCGCGTTTTCACAAGATTCTGAGCAACCTCCGAGCGGTCGGTCTCACATACCCCGACTCGGATAACGCTCGACAGATGCTTGCTGCACTTGATCTTCGTGTTTGGGAAATGAAGGTGACTACCATCAAGGACACCACGGACCTCTCGACTTTGACTCTTGATGCGCTGTACTCGCGTCTCAAGACTCACGAGATTGACATTGTGTCTCGAAAGTCGAAGTCACAGTCGATGGCCCTAGTCACCGATCCCAGTTTGGCTTCTGGTTCTTCTGCTGATTTGTTGTGTGGTTTCTCCCTTGCTGCTCTCTGTGATGTAACTGATGATCAGTTAGAGCAGCTCGAGGATGAGCGGTGGCCCTCCTAGCTCGGAAGTTTTCCCATGCTTACAAGAGGAGGAGGGGGAAAGAGGGGAGGACACGTGATTTGCTTCGAGTGTGGTGGCCCCAACCACATTCGGCAAAGCGCCCCAAGGCGGAGAATGGCAAGAACGACTACGGTGGTTCGGGCAAGAACGACTACACCGACAAGAACGCAACAAGAAGCCTCCGGCTCCTACACAAGGCAAGAAGAAGTTCCGCAACTTTGGCAAAGCCAAGAAACTCTTCCACCGCGTCCTCACCGCTTCGGCGACCTCGACCTCGGCGAGGTGGAAGGATGGAGCGGCGGCGACGGGACGGGTGACCAAGAGCTCAAGGATGGCGGTGGCGACTTCTCGGCATGTGCTTCATGGCCTCGAGGCGAATCGAGCGGCAATGAGTGTACTCGACTCAGACGAGGTATACCCCACCTACGACCAGCTCAATCATGCTTTTCTTAAGCTAGGTGGTTTTCATGCTAGAGCTAGGGCTAGGTGTCTTGAGTTAGAGAAGGAAGTAGATAGATTGTCACTAGAGATTATTGCTCTTACATCTGGTCCCTCCCGTGATGAGTGTGATACATCTTTGTGCTCTATTGGGTGATATGGAGAAATTAAGGACCTCGCATGATAGTTTGTCCTCTGAGCTTGATATTGTTAAGGTGGAGAATGCTAGTGCGCTTGCGAATTAGAATTGAGTAGGATGGTCATTACCCTACTTACTCACGATGAGACTACTTCTCCCACCTCATGTGATGTTAAGGACATTGCTATTAGAGGACCTTATGCCATGCTTCGGATTTGCCCGAGTCATGTGAAACCCGCAATAATTTAAAGATGAACACGAAGCAGGCGGATCATAAAATTGTTGAACTACAAGCTTCACTACTTGAGCCAATTGCTTCTTGTTTGAACTGTCCTAAATTAAGCTGCTGAACTTGAATCTGTCTCAAAGCAGGTTTCAAGAAATGATTGACCATAACAACAAGTTGGCTAAGTATGCAACTAAGGCCCCATTAGCTCACCTTGCAATAGTTGTGAAAAACTAAAACTTGAACTTGTTGCTTTGGATGGAAAATGTGTGAAGCTAACTAAGGACCTTCTAGAGAAGCAACCATCCGCTTGTGATGTATGTCTTTGGGTTGAGGAGAAGCCCAAGGGTAAGGTAGAGACGACTAGCGGCGTGAACCAAATTGCTAGCAGAGGACTGTCCCTTACAGTCGGTGTGCGTGCACATGCCATTCGTTCCTCCGCTATTGGTTCTTCTTCTACTCCCTTACCTTCTGCTGTCTCTTCTTCCCTCTGTTCTTCTTGCATCTCTCTCTTTCGGAGTGTCGGTATCTTATGAACACTCTTGAGAGGTTTGTTGGAGGCAAGAAGAAGCTCAATCTTATTCTAGACCAATCTAAGATCTGCAGATTTAATCAGGGTCTAGGATATGATTTCTATGAGGACATGAGGAAGCATCCACCTGCCGTGCTCAGACCCATAGCACCAGGTGTGATCGAGATCGAGCCGGGACCGAGAAAGTCCAATTTAAGTCGGCGGGCCATGTCGGGGATCTCGACGGCAAGGTGGTTCCACCTGTCACTTCTACCTCTCAGAAGGTGAAGTATCACTGCACCTTCTGTCAGAAGGATGGACACACAGTCGATCGATGCTTCAGGCGCGCCAAGATTGCGCGTAGAGACCGTGCAGTAGCACTTAGGCGTATTCAGGGTCAGCCCCAGACCCTGAGTGCACCTAGGACCAGCACGAGGTCTAGGATTACTGCTGTTGATGGGTTTGGGCAGCATCGAGGACTTGGTTTTTCTGAGTTTTCTGTTTTTCGTCCTCATGTTGCTCCTGGTTATGACTTTCGCCGTTCTGAGGGTAGTTCTCGTTTCCCCCATCGAGATGGCTATCCGCGGCGTAATCAGCATGTTGTTGGTGCTCTGACTCGCTCCTCGTAGCGATCGGACCCAATAATGACTTTAGGTCTGCTAGTAGACCTTACGGCTCTTCGGCGACGAGAGCGTAGGGTAGCTAGAGGTCAGTCGTGTGTGGCTACTTTCTCTGCTCGGCGTGTGACTCAGTATTGGGTGCCAAAATCTCTTTTGATTTATCCCAGTACTGAGCCTTTACTCTCTGTTTGACTCAGGTTCGCCGGGCTGGGAAGAGAGAGGTTTGGCTTGTGGACTCCGGTTGTTCTCGTCATATGACCGGAGACTCTTGTTGGTTCTCTTCCTAACCCGTGCTCCAGGTAATGAGACGATCACCTTTGGAGACGCTTCGTCTGGGCGCGTCATTGCAAAAGGTACAGTGCATGTTAATGATTCATTCATTTTAAGAGATGTTGCATTAGTGAGTAAGCTGCAGTACAATTTGCTTTCAGTTTCTCAGCTTACCGATGACGGTTTCGAGGTAAGCTTCAAGAAGAACAATTGCAAAATTCTTGATTCTTCTGGGAGTTTGGTTTATGGATATCTCGTTATGGGAGGATCTTTCGTGCGATTTTCTTGAATCTTACGGTGATCCTCTCAGGTGTTTAGTTGCTTCTGAGTCCCGTGACCTTACTTTTTGGCATAGGAGACTTGGTCATATTGGATTTGACCACTTGACTCGAGTTAGCGGCCACGATCTTATTCGTGGTCTGCCGAAACTCAAGATGGTCAAAGATCTTGTTTGCGCTCCTTGCCGGCACGGCAAGATGGTTGCCGCTTCTCATCCTCCGATCCACGGTGACTATGACCGATGCACGGGACATTTGCTCCATATGGATACGATTGGACCGGCTCGAGTGCGATCACAGGAGGGAAGTGGTATGTTCTTGTTGTGGTCGATGACTTCTCGAGGTACTCTTGGGTGTTTTTCTTAGCCTCGAAGGATGAGACATTTACACATTTTCGAGGTCTCTTTCGTAGGATTTCTGTTGAGCTCCGGGTGCCTTACGAGCGATCCGCAGTGGTGACAATGGCACGGAGTTCAAGAATTCCTACTTTAAGAGTTTCTGTGATGAGACAGGTGTAGAGCACCAGTTCTCTTCTCCATACGTCCCTCAGCAAAATGGCGTTGTGGAGAGGAAGAACCGTACCTTGGTTGAGATGGCCAGGACGATGCTTGATGAGTACTCTACCAGGAAGTTTTGGGTGAGGCGATAGCCACCGCGTGCCATGTTTCAAATCGAGTTTTTCTCAGGGCACACTTGCATCGCACCTCTTATGAGTTGAGATATGGGCGAAAGCCCAGTATATCTCATTTTCGCGTGTTTGGTTGCAAGTGTTTTATTCTGAAGTCTGGAAACCTAGATAAGTTCGAGTCACGATCTTGTGATGGGATCTTTTTAGGTTACTCGACTTCTTCGCGGGCTTATAGGGTGCAGGCTGAGTCTAGTAAATTGGTAGAAACTCGTGAGGTGACCTTCGATGAGGCGGTCCGGGACTAGGCCCGATATCTTAAGTTCGTAGAGCGATCCGAGACCATATTTGTGGATGATCGGGAGGATGGAGATGAGGTTGTCTACGATCCAGTTCCTCTTCCCCGAGGTGCCTGCTTCTACCACCACACCTCAAGGAGATCGGCCCATGCCTTCCGCTCTTACGGAGCTAGTGGCTCTGTTCCTATCTCGTCGACTCATGAGGTAGAAGCCACTTCTCCTTCTTCTCATCAAGGACCTCCTCGTAGAGTCCGAGAACATCATCCTTGAGAGCGATAATTGGAGATCTTTTGAGCGTGTCACACGCTCAAAATCGCACTTCTCTTTTCTGTCTCTATTCTCGCTTTCGTTGCCTCTTTCGAGCCCAAGGATGTTGATCATGCTCTTTCGACGAGTCTTGGGTCAATGCTATGCATGAGGAGTTGGAGAACTTTGAGAGAAACAAGGTGCAGTCGCTTGTTGAGCCCCTCGAGGTCACAATGTTATTGGGACTAAGTGGGTGTTCAAAACAAGCAGAGTGAGGATGGGGTAGTCATTGAAACAAGGCTAGACTGGTAGCTCGGGGTTCTCCTGTGTTGAGGGTCTAGATTTTGAGGAGACCTTTGCCCTGTTGCTAGACTTGAGGCCATTAGAATCTCGCTTGCTTTGCGGCTTCTAAAGGTTTCAAGCTTTACAGATGGATGTCAAGAGTGCCTTTCTCAATGGGTTTATTGAGGAAGAAGTCTATGTTAGACTGACCTCCGTGTTTGAGAACCCCAAATATCCAAACCATGTCTACAAGCTTTCCAAAGCCTTGTATGGACTTAAGCGAGCCCCTAGAGCTTGGTATGAGAGGCTTAAGTCTTATCTCGTTGAGTCATGGATTTGAGATGGGTAAGGTGGACAAGACCTTGTTCATTCGCGAGCATGGCAATGATCTTCTACTCGCCGTCATTTATGTGGATGATATCATCTTTGGTGGCTCTTCTCATACTCTTGTTTCTCGGTTCTCCGATGTCATGAGCTCGAGTTTGAGATTAGTATGATGGGCGAGTTGAGTTTCTTCCTTGGCTTTGAGATCAAGCGGACTCGGAGGGTACTTTCTTGCATCAGGCAAGTACACTCGTGACCTCTGGCAAACGCTTTGATATGAGTGATGGCATGCCGTGTCCACTCCGATGGCTTCTTGACTTCACTCGACCCGGATGAGGACGGCGAGCGATTGATCGAAGGAGTATCGCAGCATGATTGGCTCCTCTTGTACCTCAACGCCTCGAGACCGGACATACACTTCTCCGTGTGTGCGTGTGCTCGATTTCGAGCTTCTCCTCGCGTATCTCACCGCCAAAGCGGTGAAGCGCATTCTTGTACCTTGAGCTACCATTGACTATGGTATATGGTACTCTTCCTCATCCTGTCTTTTCCTCAGAGCCTATTCGGACGCAGACTTTGCTGGCTGTAGGATAGATAGGAAGAGCACTTCTGGCACCTGCCAATTCATTGGTACTTCTCTCGTTTCTTGGTCTTCTAGGAAGCAGTCCGGTGTTGCGCAGTCCACCGCAGAGGCTGAATATGTTGCTGCCGCCAGTTGCTGCAGCCAGATACTTTGGATGGCTTCAACCCTGCGGGACTTTGGGTTAGTTATAGAAAGTGTTCCACTCTTTTGTGATAACATCGCTATTAACATTGCTAAGAACCCAGTGCAGCACTCTCGGACCAAGCATATTGATATCCGATATCACTTCCTTAGAGACCATGTGGAGAAGGGTGATATAGTGCTTCAGTTTGTGGAGAGTGACCGCCAGTTGGCTGATATCTTTACCAAGCCTTTGGATAGCTCTAGGTTTTCAGCCTTGAGGGGAGAGCTTGGGGTGGTTTGTCCTTATGGACTGTAGTGAGGGGGAGCTTTGTGCTTTACTGCTTTATCTTGTATATTATGCCCTTACTCTTTTCTATTGCATTACATTTGGGTGCATTCGGGTTAGTCTTTCTAGCATAGATTAGAGTGTGTCTCATATCTAGATGGTCAGACTTCTTCCTCTCATCTTGTGATTCTAGGATGCTGCTTGTTAGCTGTTTTTCTTTTCACTAGGTTGAGCTTACTCACTTCTTATAGGTTCTAGCAAGGGTTAGGCCACCCTTGGGTAGACAGGGAACGTGTTTGCTCCTTAGTGTGTTGGTGGGGCAGCTGATAATCCTAGTGTCATATGGGGTAGATGAGAGTCAGTCTGCGTCATAGTATCATCTACATCTTGTCTATGCTTTAAGGACTGCCTTTTCTGATTTCTTTGCCAGTTTCTCGTTTTATAGCTTTGGTTCAAGGGGAGTTCATTTGGGAGCTTCTGGAGCTTAATTTTGTCATAACTCAACTTGAACTAAAAAGGTGCTTCACATGTTGAGGGGAGCTGGATTTTACGCATTTCATTGTAATATAACTACATGGAGCCTTGACTATTATCCATAGTTGACATGATTACAATGCATTACATCTTGCCATGATTATGCTTAATCGCTAGACTTATCATTGCTTCATATGTGTCGTCAAGCCTTTGCCATTGTTGAGTTAATTAAAATTGCATAACTTGAACTAAAACATGTCATGTTAGCTTTTGAGACTAGTCTGTCTTTAGTTATCCTCTTATGATTCATGCCATGTCGAATAGGCTAAGTTGAGTCTTGAATCTTTAATTGAGCTTTAGTTTGAGCTATGCTAGTTTCTTGATGAAACATGAGTAAGTACAATTATTTAAGAAAGCAAAAGATCTCTTTTATGTGCGAAAGAACTGTTCTCACCAATTCTTTCTCGTGAGACTGCTTGCCATTGCACTAGGCATGAACTCGGGGGGAGTTTTGGATGACCAAGATCATCTCCTTAAGCTTCTCGCTTGGAATGGTCGCATAAGGCTTGAGATCTAGCACATCACCAAAATTAAGAGTTTCAAATGAAAGACATGTGATTTGTGCTAAATTTGCTTAATTACCAAAAGAACTAAGTACTTGTGCAAATGATTCATTCTTGAACTTGTAGCACTCTAAATTGACTCAATTCTAGCTTCTTGGTTTCACTTAGATTATTGACATGGCTGCATCATCCTTGGATACCTCTAGCTAGACTATACTCTTGAGTGACTTGACATGTTAAGAAATTCATCTAATCTTCATATTGTTACTTACGTGGCTTGGCTTGATTATGCATATCTTGTCATGATGTTGATAGCCTTCATATTTGTTATGGCTTGGTGTAATACTCAAATAGTCATTTTGGATAATCTTCATGGCTCTAATTGCTTAGCATTGCATAACATTCAACCTTATCATGCTACATACTCTCTTTTGTATCTTGATGATCCTATTGCCAAAAGGGGGAGAATATTGGAGAAAAAGACCTTTTGCGAGCTTTGGGAGCGGTTGAGGAAAACTTGTTCTTTCCTTTGCTCCTTGTGTCTACATGGTCATTAGCGTCAATTTTCTTCTCTCGGACCATGTATGACTTGCAAACAAACTCAACTTATGCTTTTTCTGTGTTTGTCAATATACTCATCAAGGGGGAGATTGAGAGACCATGTGGAGGTATTCCCGTGTTTGTGATGAGTAATTGACGGTCGGTTTAGTGAGTTTGAGTTTGTTTTGGGTATTCTAGGGTTGAGTACTTTTATCGTATATCTTGTTTAGTGCGGTGCTATGTGATGGTTTGCTTGTCTGTGAGTGCAGGACTTGAGCTAGGTCATGGTGAGGCGAGGTGGATCGGGACTAGGCACGGGAGGTGTCGAGGTCCGCACGGTCAAAGATGCCGAAGATGATCAAGGCTCGCTGAGGTGGTTGTGAGTCGGAGATGAGGAACCGGAGCTACCATGACGAACACGACAGCGATCTGAGTGGTGGGACTAGGCTCGGGAGGAGTCGAGGTCCGGCGGTCGAGATGCGGTTGCGGAAACTTCGGGATGGTGCTTGAGGGCAATTTGGAGAATTGACTCAAGTTTTGGTGAAATGGCTGGTTCCTCCATTTCTCTACATGTGTTTGACCCTTGCCGTGTGTGTGTATGGAGCAAGGGAGTGGTTGTTGATTGCACTTCTTGATTTCTTGTTTTTAGGCAGAAGCAAGGAGTGTTGTCTTATTGTCTCTCCTGCGTGTGTGGGCTTCCTTGTGACTCCCTCTGGTGTATGCAAGAAGTGAGCAAGTGTCGGTGTGATGAATTGGAGCTAGTACGTGTGTGAGTTTTGGTTCCACTACTTCTGCGGTATGCATTTTGGCTTGGGTGTGTGCAATCGAGGTCAAGCATGTAGAGAGTGGTTTGTTCTTGTGTTGGGAGAGGAGAGATTGATTTGAGAATCCCTGTAATCATTCCTCTTATTCTAATGTCCATGCGTATCGGGACTCCTCGTGTCTGCTTGTTGGAATGGAATCTCTGAATATTTTCTCCCGAGCTCTGTGTTCTTGAACTCTTGATGTTTCTTGGTGTTGAGGCAGCTCATGTGCTCTCTGCGTGTGTGAGGTGTGCTATATAGTGGTTGAGTTCTAGGGCAAGCATGCAGAGAGGGGTGTGTCCTGCGTGTGTGCTTGAGCTTGTGTGTGTACCCATCTCATTTGAGAGCAGAGGTGAGGTTGTGTGTGTCTTGCTCTTGTGTGAGTGCTTTTGAGCCTAGCAGGTGAATCATGTAGAGAAGGGTCCGAGGATTCGGGTGTGAGTGTGTGTTGAAAGGTGGAAGAGAATGGCAGCAGGAGAGTAGTGCTTGTAAAGCTCTCTGTTGGTCTTGTGCACAGGAGAGGGTTTTTGAGCTAGTGCGTGTGTGTTCTCCCCTCTCAAGCATGTAGTGGTTGGAGTAATTTTCTCAGTGTAATCATTCCTTTGTAAGCATTCATGGTGATGAATCAAGATAAGGAATTTGGTTGAGCCTCCCATGTTTGGTTCTTTTGTGCTAAAAATCAAACCTTCCAGTTCCTCTGCTCATCCTGTTCTAGGGTTTGTTTGTAGATCAAGTGTGGATTCTTGATTTCTTTCTTTGAGATTTCGGTTTGGCTTGAACTTCCTTGTCTCAAGATGACATCCTGTTGAATTCAAAATTTTATGAGCAAAGATTTAGAGAATGAAAAGAAATTTGGGTCTGTTCCTCTCTCTTGACCCTTCTCTGAAATTTCGATTTTCGATTCTGTGAGTTCTTTGGCTTCAATTTTCTCTCCCAGAGGTCTTAATCTTAATTGCTTGATGTTCTTGCTCTTTTGGCTTGAGGAGAAGTAGTTTCTTTTGAATTTCTCGATTAGTGAGTGGTCTGCAGTACTTACGATTGTTGGTGTTTGTCGAGTTCACTAATCACTGCATATTTGTTGTTTTGGTCACCTTCCTCTGAATTCCTTTCAAAGAAGTGTGTACAGCTTTAAAACAACCATTTGCTTCCATTCCTTGCTTCATCGCTCGCTTTTACTGAATCGTGTCTGCACTGTTCTAAAATTTCAGCACTCTAATTTCAGTTTTCAGCATCAAATTGAGTGCGTTTTGCTGCTATCTTTGTGCTGTTTTCAGCAGTAAAAATTCAGTTTTTTGATCGATTTCAGCAGCAAAATGAGTGCAGTTTTGCTGCTATCTTTGTGCTGTTTTCAGCAGTAAAAATTCAGTTTTGATCTGATTTCTGCAGCAAATTGAGTGCAGTTTTGTTGCTATCTTTGTGCTGTTTTCAGCAGTAAAAATTCAGTTTTTCAGTATGTTTTAGGCTGCAGTTTGGAGTGCGGTTGTGCTGCTCACTAGTGCGCGATTTGCGATGGTTAAAAATCAGAAATCCAGTATGTTTTAGGCTGCAGTTTGGGTGTAGTTCTGCAGTCACTAGTGTGCGTTTTCAATGGTCAAAAATTCAGAAATGCGATTAGTTTTTGGCAGCAAGTTTTCTCTTCCCTTTCGGTAGTAGTTTCAGTTCTTTTTGACCAGGAAGGGCAGCAAGCTCTAGATTGATTCTTGTTTTGGTCCTTTTGTTGATCGCACTTTGGCATTCTTAAGTAAGCATCCATTTCCTTCTCCATAGCTGTTGTATCTATAGGAGGAGGAATTTGAGAAAATATTGTGGGGCGATTTTGAAGGCACCATTTAACCCCCATCTGTTGCCATTTCCGATCCTACAATTTGAGTCGTACTCGACTCAAGTTCATCTTCTTCCCCCAAATATGGCTTCAAGTCTGCAATATTAAATGTGGGACTAACCCCGAATTCTGCAGGCAGATCAAGCTTATATGCATTATCATTAATCTTAGCTAACACCTTGAATGGACCATTAGCTCTAGGCATCAACTTAGACTTTCGCAACTCAGGAAATCTATCTTCGTCGCTGCACCCCGGCCCCCAGCGCCGCGCCCCGACTGTCCTCCCCGGCGCCCTTCTCGGTGGCTCGCTCCCAGGCGACGCCTGCCGGCGTAGGGGACTATCATGTTTTTACTATTGTTGTTGGTGATGGACTAATATATTTTTTCTATTTTTAATTTTTTAAATTTAATTATACCAAATAATCCAACTCAGTTACAGTAAAAAATCAGTCAGATACAGTAAAAAAAGCCATAAGCCATCGCCATTCCGAACGCTAACTTATATTGATTAAAGCTGGTGTTGATTTTCTCTGTAAATTTAATGCTAGATCTTGGGTTTGTTGTATACAAATTATTTGGTTGTCTTATGACTACACAATTGATCTCTTGTCGCATCTTACCCGATAAGGTTAATAGCATCACTTAATAAAGGGGGCATTCGGAATAGCGATGGCTTTTGATTGAAATTTCACTGTAGCAAGATTATTTTTTACTATAGCTGAGTTGGCTTATTGGATATAATTAAATTTAAAAATATAAAAATAAAAGCGACATGCTAACCTATCATAGACAATGCAAATGAATACGAAAAAAAATAAAACTCAAAAACAAAAACAAAAAAATCAAATAAGAACAAAAGCGCTACAGGAACGCAAAGCCATCGCGCAGCCAAAAGCCAACATTGGCCGCAGTCTTGAGCGCTGCCAAAGTACATTGTATTGTAATCCCATTCTAATCCTCCCTACATCAAACATGTTTGGCCTTGTTTGGAACATGGTAATACGGGGCTTTTAAGGAAAAAAGTGTTTCTATAATTTTCTCTTTAACACGAGTAACACTAATCTTAAAGTATGTAAAGAGATAGGTAATATTTATCTATCATTTATTATGTTTTAAAATTTATATAAATCAATGTTGAAAGAAACATAAAGGCCATGCTTAAGTTGGTTTAAAGTCAGCTTCTACTTCTAGTTTCTGTTTTTTTTTACTATTCAGTAATTTTGTCTTTTTCTTTTTCTAGATTTTTTGGCTTTTCTTTTTTTCGTATTCTTTTGTATTGTCCGTGATGGGCTAACATATTTTTTTCTATTTTAAAATTTTAATTATGCTAAATAAACTAACTCAACTATAGTAAAAAATAAGCTAATTATAGTAAAAAAAATCATAAGTCAATGCTAAACTGACGCTAAAAGCATCATTCAAGAAATAAAAGAAAAAACTCATCCCAATTGCGTCTGCATCTTCGAATCGAAATAGGGCATATTCTTTTCAGCTTTTCAAAACGGATTTTGGCTTTGCTACAGTACCTAACTTTTAAATGGAGTAATTTTTTTAAGATGAAGTCTACAAGTTAATTATAGTACACGTTAAAAACCCAATATCTGTATCATCCAAAATCATAAGTGAGTATCTCTCTATAATATCTGTCGTGAACAGTTAAAATTTAAAAATTTCGGACAAATGTCATAAATCGTAGAAAAAAAAAAAGAGCATGCCCTATGGTTCGGTTCCTCTGCGGTCTGCACGACGACATTTTGACCACCACAGCTTCTGAACATCCCCGGTCAGCGAATCGAATCGAAACCCTCCTCCTCTCAACCCACGCGCCCGGAAGCCCGGCGGCGATAGCCGGCGCGATGAACAAGCGACCCCGCGACGAGCCCTCCTCCTCCTTCGCCTCCGCCCCCAAGCGCCAGTTCGGCGCAGGTACCTGTTGCCTCCTTCCCCACCAATCAAGGGGGCGAGACGGCGGACAACTAACTAGGGTTTGGATTTTGCGCAGGGGGCGGCGGGGGGCAGGGGTACTCGGAGGAGCGCACCAGCGCGCGGCGGGTGGCGGACCACTACAGCGCTCGGTCGAACCAGACGCTCGAGGAGCGCGCGAACAGCCCCATCATCCACCTCAAGAAGCTCAACAACTGGGTACACCACTCAATTTGCCGCCCATCCATCCATCCAGCCCCTAAAATCCTTGATAAAATGAGACGTCTACGGTGTTTGCTATGACCGTGCTAA